>CM022298.1:472953367-474153367 GCA_011799875.1 Thinopyrum elongatum | reverse complement strand
ATAACTCCAGCCCCCGAGCCTTCCAACTGCCTGGACCCATCAAAGTGGATTATCCAATATGTGTTGTCAGGCTTCTCCTCAGGTGTTTGTAATTTTGTCCAGTCATTGATAAAGTCCACCAAAGCTTGAGATTTAATAGCTGTCCTTAGCACATACTTCAAATTATGAGGCCCAAGCTCAATTGCCCACTTAGCAACCCGGCCAGTAGCCTCTCTGTTTTGAATGATATCCCCCAGAGGAGCATAGCTGACCATGGTAATGGGATGCCCCAAGAAATAATGCTTAAGCTTGCGACTCGCCATGAACACGCCAAAGACCAATTTCTGCCAATGTGGGTATCGTTGCTTAGATTCAGTCAACACCTCACTGACATAATAAGCCAGCCGCTGAACTGGGTACTCCTTACTCGCCTCTTTACGCTCCACAACAACTGCCACGCTAACTGCCTTATTATTGGCAGCCACGTATAGGAGCAAAGGTTCTTTTTCTATGGGAGCAGCAAGGACCGGCGGCTTAGCCAACTGTTTCTTAAGATCCTCAAAGGCCTGGTTAGCAGCATCGCTTCAGACAGAGTGATCTGTTTTCTTCATCATCTGATTCAGAGGAATTGCCTTCTCACCCAGACGACTTATAAACCGGCTCAAGGCCGCAATACGACCCGCCAGACGCTGAACATCATTGATACACGCCGGCTTAGCAAGCGACATGATAGCCTTAATCTTTTCCAGGTTAGCCTCGATGCCCCGCTCTGAGACCAGGAAACCCAACAATTTCCCTGCAGGCATGCCGAAGACAGACTTGGACGGGTTAAGCATCATTTTGTAGACCCGAAGATTGTCAAAAGTCTCCTTCTTCCTGGACTTAACCACGATATCATCCACATAAGCATGAACATTGCACCCAATCTGATTGTGAAAACAATTCTAAACACAGCGCTGATAAGTCGCCTGGGCACTCTTGAACCCAAAAGGCATAGAAACATAGCAGAAAGCCCCAAAAGGTGTAATAAAAGATGTCTTCTCTTGGTCTTTGACTGCCATCTTAATATGATGATAACCAGAATAAGCATCCAGGAAGCATAAACTCTCACAACCCACCGTTGCACCAATAATCTGGTCGATACGGGGGAGAGCAAACGGATCAGCTGGACAAGCCTTGTTAAGATCTGTGTAATCAACACACATATGCCATGTGCCGTTCTTCTTAAGCACAAGCACATGGTTAGCCAACCACTCAGGGTGAAAAACTTCCACAATAAACCCGGCCGCTAAGAGCTGGGCCACCTCTTCTCCAATGGCCTTACGTCGCTCCTCATTGAAACGACAGAGGAACTGCTTAACCGGCTTAAACTTAGGATCCACATTAAGAGTGTGCTCAGCGAATTCTCTCGGTACACCCAGCATGTCAGAAGGTTTCCATGCAAAAATGTCCCGGTTCTCATGGATGAACTCGATGAGCACGCTTTCCTATTTAGGATCCATATTAGCCCCCCACTGTGAACTGCTGAGATGAGTCGCCAGGGACGAAGTCAACCTGTTTGGTATCATCAGCCGACTTAAATTTCAATAAAGGATCTTGCTCAGTGGTGGGCTTCTTCAGAGGGGTCATATCAGCCGGGTCAACATTATCCTTATAATACTTGAGCTCTTCCGTGGCGCAGGCCGACTCAGCATAGGCAGCATCTCCTTCCTCGCATTCCAAGGCAATTTTTTGATCACCATGGACCGTAATTGTTTCTTTTCGCCCTGGCATCTTGAGCTGTAAATAAACATAACAAGGGCGAACCATGAACTTAGCATAAGCCAGCCATCCAAACAAAGCGTGATATGGACTCTTGATTTTGACTACTTCAAACCACAACATCTCTGTTCTGTAATCATAGTCATCGCCAAAGGCCACTTCCAGGGCTATTTTTCTAACAGGATAGGCCGACTTGTCAGGCACCACACCATGGAAGACTGTAGAAGACGGCTTAAGATCCTTGTCAGTTAAATTCATCCGACGAAAAGTGTCATAATATAATATGTTGATGTTGCTACCACCATCCATGAGCACCTTTGTGAATTTATAACCACCCACTTGAGGGAATACAACAAATGGCAAATGACCCGGATTCTCGACCCGGGGCGGGTGATCCTCTCGACTCCATGTGATCGGGTACTCTGACCATCGCAAGTATTGAGGTACTGCCGGCTCAACGGTATTGACCGAGCGCTTATGAACCTTCTGATCTCGCTTGCAGAGATTTGTAGTGAAAACATGATACTGGCCACCATTGAGCTTCTTTGGATTACTCTGATATCCTGACTGATTATGCTGCTGCTGATTGCCCTGACCAGATTGTTGATTATGACCACCATGGTTACCCTGACCTTGATAGCCAGGATGTGAGCCGCCGCCGCTAAAGCCGGATCCCTGAGAGCCGGATCCTGAGCCGCCAGGCGGCCCATTATTACCGTGATTCTGATTAAAGCTGTAATTCCTATATTCTCGCATGATAAAACAATCCTTCCAAGCATGAGTGGCCGGCTTATTAGGCAGGCTGTGCTTCGAGCAAGGTTCATTCATCATTGCCTCAATATTAAAGTTTGTCCCTCCAAAGGACGGCTTACGATTACCATTGCGGCGCTAGTTTTTAGACCCGGCGTTGGTATTAGCTACTAGATCTGACCCGCCATCTGGGAGTCTTCGCTTACCACCACTGTTGGTTATTACCATTGCCTCCTGTCACATTCTACTACTGGCCCTTACCATTGCCACTCTTCTTGCCTTTATTGGATTTCTCCTCATCAGACCCAAGGTCCTTAGTAGTGTTAGAGTCGGCATATTTAATGAGAGCCGCCATCAATTCACCCATGTCATTGCAATAATGCTTGAGCTGCCCAAGCTTCTGCTTAAGGGGGATAAAGTGACAGTTCTTCTCCAAGACCAGGACTGCTTGATTCGCCGCAATACTATCTGACAAGTGAATGATCTCCGAGACCCGCCGGACCCAATGATGGGCCAACTCATCCTCACGCTGCACGCAGTTATCAAGATCAATAATCGTCAGAGGCTGCTTACACGTTCCTTTAAAGTTCTGAATGAACCGTGCTTTCAACTCGTCCCATGAATTGATGGAGTTAGGGGGTAACCCTTTTAACCATGTACAAGTAGGTCCATCCAACATCATAGTGAAGTATTTAGCACATACAACATCATTGACATCCAACATCTCCATGGCTAACTCATAACTCTCAATCCAAGCCTCAGGAGGGAGATCAGCCGTATAATTGGGCACCTTGCAAGGACCCTTAAAGTCTTTGGGCAGATGCTCATTACGTAGAGCCGGTACCAAATATGGTACTCCAACTGTCCTGGAAATTGCCCCAGCTCCCATTGAGGTTGAAGGGGTCACCGGAGGCTGCTGATAAGCCCCTAGTTGAGCCGCCGCAATCTGAGCTGCCACTGTCGCTTACGCCTCTCGACGGGCTCTGGCTTCATCCACAATCGCCTGAGCATTAACCAGCCTGTTATCATCACAGGGCGGGTTATCAGTACGGGGCGGGTTGTCCTGAAGCGGTTGACGTCATCGTTCACTGCTGGATACTGCGGGTGACTCAATACGCTGACTGTAGCTTCGACTCTGGCGAGGGGTCGAATGAACAAGGTCATGACTATACGAGTAAGCCGTCTGCTGCGTGACAGCTGTTCGGAGGAGTTCCACTGCGTTCCGGGTCTCCACCGCCACCGACGACTCACCCTCGATCGGAATCGCCGCCAGGCGGGTTGCTACCGCTAACATGTTATCCACTGGGTTAGAATAGTGACCAGGTGGTGTCGAGAACTGCTGGGGTGGTGTCAGATCCCTATGGGGTGGGTCTGGCAGTCGAAGCTGCGCCTCCGCACAGCCTCCTGGCGCCTCCGCAGTCCGAGTTGTGCCTGGCGGGTTACTTGGTCCTGCCCCAGGCGTGTTAAAAAGATTACGCGCCTCATACTGCAAAGGTAGGTGGGTCTAGTGCCTCCTTCGAAGAACAGCGTTGGAGGCATCCTGATCCAAACTTAGGCGAAAAGCTTCTGCCCTTATACGCTGCGACTCAGCATCCAACTGGGCTTGCTCCGTTGCCATCCTGGCATTCTCTGCATTAAGCTCCTAGGCTTTGGCCACCTCATCTCGCACCTTTGCAACCTCCGCATTATGCTGTGCTTGATTTGCCACAGTAACCTCTGTTGCTAATAGGGTTGTCAAAGTGCCCAAGAGTTCAGACAAAACCTGAGCCGGCGGCTGAGCCGACCCGTCGGCGCTAGCCGTCGCAGCAGCAGTTGAGCCAGACATCATAGCTGCAACTGTTGATGAATTGAGAGCCGGCATTGTGCCAGCCATGAAGACAGCAGCCCTGCACGGCGGCTCTTAAGTCTTCGGAATACTGCTGCCATCGGAATATCCCCCAAGACCGCCGTCCTGAAGCTGGTAGATCGACTCTGTCTCCCTGGTTGAGGACTCATCATCTGAATAGATGGTCGTCTCTCCACCGGATGTAGAATCTTCCTCAAGATCCGCCCCATGCACAAAACCGACGAAGACATGCTTCCAGCCGGGTTGAGCCCAGGCGGGTTGCGCGCGCCAAGCCGGCTCGACGATGTCGGTGCAGATGTCCGGCTCAGGCTCTGATCCGCCAATCTTGCCGATGAAGACGTGAATGCCGCCAAAGGGGACCCGGTACCCATACTCAATTGAGTCGGCCTCGGGGCCCCAGCCAGCATCGTCGATGTAGATCTTGCCGCGGTGACTCTTGGTCATCCTGCCAACGGTGTATCCCTCGATCCCTGGGAAAGAGCCCTTCAAGAACTCGAAACCACCATGCGCTGGCCCCATGGTGGGTGCCAACTATCATGGTTTTGTCGCGGCAGATGCCCTTGTGAAAGGACTTAGGTGTGGAGCCATCGCTTGGTGATTAGCTTGAAGGGGTTGAACGGGACGAAAGACACAAGGTTTACTCAGGTTCGGCCCCTCATGGTGGACGTAAAAGCCTACTCCTTCTCTCGTTGATATTACTTGAGTATCGATTACAAGGGAGCGGATTCGCTTGACCTAGCTATCGATTGGTTGTTTCTTGGGTTAACCTGCCGCAGTGTCTCGCCTTTATATACACAGGTCGAGGCCCTGGGCTTACAATAGTCCAAGTCGGATCACACAATGTGACCAACTCAGGTTCTAACTTACCTTGCCTTGCACGGCAAGTCGCCATCGGGCGGCTCACATCTCCGGGTTACAGCACCCCTGCCGGGTCTTGGGCCTTCAACAGGCCCGCCTTGTAAGCCACCATTAGTCTTCATATCTTATTTTCTTGGGCCTATTTGGGCTTCATCTCTGAGTCGCCAACAGTGTAACCCGGCCCCTCCTGGGCGGGTCACACCATGGGGTTATATTTCCAGCAAAACATGTTAAAGAAACAGGTTTAAAACGTACCTGTTGCGCCATTGGAGTTTCAATTGCATCCTTGAAATTTGAAATTAGTTGGTATGAGTAAATACAGTGATGCAAGAGCAAAGGAGTATGAACCATAGCTACGGAACCTGACCTGAGAACAATTCTTCTTCTGCTTTAAGCGTTGACTTGGGGTTCGGAGTGGTGGTCCTCGTGCTTTGGGCACTGCAGTTGCCTTACTAACTGCTCGTGTTTGGGTGCTCTGTGATGGAGATGGTGCTGTGTTAACTAGAACTGGGTTACTATCTGCTGGGGTTGGGGTTAGAAGGGGTGTAGCTGGTTCTCTGTCCAACTGGGTAGGGGTACAATCTGCGTGAGTCTGGGTTATGTGTGTTGGGGTTGGTTCTTGGGCAAGTACAACCGTGGTTCTATCTGCATCGACGGGTAGCACGATCTTTTCTGAAGACCGTGTTTTTACTCCCATAGATACTGCCATCACCCCCTCCAATTCAAATGGCTGATAAACAAGAAAAGTAATTGAATGTACAGACATTGTATGATAGACAGGTGCAATGGATAGTAGGGAAGAAAACAGGGCTTGAAATAATTCACATTTATGTTGTCTAACCAAACAGGATAGCATGACATAATTTCACATATATGATGACTAATTAAACAGGATAGCATGACACAATTTCACATATATGATGGCTAACTAAACAGGATAGAATGACATACTTCAAAATATGATGACTATGTAAATAGGGTGACATGATATAACTATACGATGTGTCTATTAAAGTGGTTGCCATGCCATAATTCACAAACATGCCGTCGATGGAAACATGATGGCATGATATAATTCACAGATAGAATGACATAATTCAAAATATGATGACTATGTAAACAGGATGAGATCATATAACTATATTATGTCTTTAGAAAATGGGTTGGCATGCCATAATTCAGATACATGTTGTCTATGTAAACATCATGGCATGATATAATTCAAATATATGATTTACATACTAAGCAAGTGAGCAGAGGGCAATCGCATATATGATGTGTCAACTAAGAAGATGGCATTTAATATTGTGTATATGATGTAAAAACTAAGCATTGCAAGACAACATATGCATGATATGAGTAATATAACCCTGCCAAGTTTGAGCATACACCTCAGGGGGAAAATAGGACTGGTCATCTATCTCTGAATCCTCCTCTGAGGAGCTATCCGTAACCAACAAGATATCTGCTTTAGTAGGTAACATTGTCTGCTCTGAAGACCTTGTTTTCACTCCAGATTTTTCCATCACCAATTCAAATGGCTAATGCACAAGAAGAGTAGTTGAATATACAAACATTGTCGACAAATGGAATACGTAATACAAAAAAAGGATGGCATGATATAATTCACATATATGATGCTTGGCTAAGCAGCATGCACTACTGCAGGATGCTGCTAACGCGACACTACGATTAGAGACCCTTTGACGAAACTGTGTGCGATGCATTAATCGTAAACGGTGATGTAAAAAACCGTCAAAAAAGATGCAAGACGTTTGCGATGGCGGAGACATCAAACATGGTTCAGATTTTAGTTGCGTGTGCGATGCAGGGCATATGGTTGATCCATATGAACTATTTGCGATGAGACAGAACAACAGAAACAGGCAACCATATCAAGGTGTGTGCGATATATGGCATACAGTTCGCTTAGATGAACTGTTTGCTATTAGGGAGTGCAATAGAAACGGTTAGCCAGATCAAGGTGTGTGTGATATACGGCATACAGTTCACTCGGATGAACTATTTTCGATTAGGGAACACAACAGAAACGGTTCAACTTAACGAGATGTGTGTGATATGCGGCATACAGTTCACATAGATGAACTATTTGCGATGAGCCAAAAGAACACAAACAATTCATGTAAACAAGATGTGTGTGATACGCGGCAAACAGCCCACTCGGATGAACTGTTTGCGATGAGAAATTATAACACAGACGGTTACTACAGTTAATTCGTGTGTGATTCTGTGTGTACAAAAAACTTTGAAAAATGCAAACTAGTTGCTTGCGATGGCTAGGAGTATCGCACGCGATGCGTCTGCGAGTAATCATGTGCGATGATTAGTAAGTTACACATACATTTCCTTATGTTAACACGTGTGTGAATTTGCAATATGGACAATTAATATGCAAATGCCTTCTAGACATCGGTGCTGATCGCCACGTCCAAAACATGGACGTCCTCTACTCTACCGCTCTACTGGGCACACGCTTAAACTCAATGAACTGTGTATGATACTAATACTTTCCATGAAAATTTAAGAACATGGCTAACAGCATTTGAGTAACATATATATAGTGGTTACACTATTCGACAAAAGGAGGATCTTCGTAACATGATTTTGACAACCATATGGTCCATATCTACATACTTAACATAGTAACAGCTATCACATTTTAAGAGGCTGAGGGCCAACAACCATATGGTCCATATCTACATACTTAACATAGTAACAGCTAGCACATTTTAAGAGGCTGAGGGCCAACAACCACAACTATCCGCTGGAAGCAGCTTGATCACGGCGGCTCGGCATCTCGTCAATGAAAAGGAAGAACCCTCCTGTGCCTTGGTAGAGCATGAGTAGAACAGTGTCTCCAATTTTCCAATATGGATGCATTACCACGACAAGCGAGAACTTGTTAATTTGAATGGTTCCATTTCTGCGGGAAATGCAGTACCTTATAATCACTTTCGCGTTATTAGTAGGCACAAGTGTAATTCGACCACGCCAGGAAATCGATCCAGGAGCTACAGCGGGCAATTTTTGTTGAAATATAGAATAAAAACCAATTATAACATATTGTTGAAGATATATATAGTTTATGAGCATCAACACAAAAATAAGACTTTGTACCAGCGTTTTGTGCACACAATTGGTCTTGTTCAATGTGTGCACCATAGGTATAATTAATCCCTTCCAAAATCCAGCGTTCATACGCTGTGCTATCTCTGTCAGATTATCAACAAATTTTATGACATGCTTTAAGTCCTTCCAGTGAAATTTGGTACGCTTAGTAACATATAGATTGTTAACTATGCATCCAACATATCCTGCTTAAAAGGTGAAAATGTATTATTTATTCAGAACATGGCAGAAGAATATATAGTGCGCATAAATTGGTAAATAGAATTTGTTACTGCCTAGGAACGGAGTCAGAAAATGAAATCACAATTGGTTGCTTAAATAGTGATCAATTAGTCAAAACAAATACCCCAATTTTGCTAAGTAATATGCTAGCATGGAGAAAGTTGAAAGGACATTAACCTCGATCAGACTTTGATCGGCTGATGACGTCGGGGAAGTAAACATCCATGTTAATTAGACCAGGCTGAGGTGCATGCACTAGAATTTTATTGCCAGCTTTCAGTTCATAACACTTAGACATTTTTCTCCAAAGGTCCGCATCAAAATAGGAGTGACCATCTTTATCAAGTTTTATGCTAACTGCCATTGTAAATCCATGCTGCGTTGTCAATATAACATCCATGGAGTCATCAACAAAGTAAAGCCCAAGATTTCCTTCTACTTCTGTTCTTGCAAAGCAAGGGATGTACTGCTTGAAATGAAAATTAAGATCGTAAATTAGATATATTGAAATAACAGAGCCAGATGCAAATATGGGAGTAACAGATAGAACATATCAATATATAGTAGAAAGCAAAGTACAAAAATATATAATTAAAAATAGATAATGTAACAAAGATTTGATGCAAATATGAGAGTAACTGAATGAACAATACATCATAAATTTGCCTAATATAGGGGGAAAATCGGCTTCGACATCTAGGCTGCACGTGGCACCGTAACTTTTATCCAAATGTAGCAATAGATGGTATATGTTCACAAATTTAGGCCATGCCGACCGTGGTAGGGTGAGATTGAACATACCGAGCGCTCCCTGAAGTCATCCGGAATGGTGAGATAGAACTTCATTTCCGACTGGCCGCGACCACACTTGCCCGATTTGTGCTCGCACTGTGGACACATTAATAGAAACCCTCGAATCAGCTAGAAGAAAAATGAATCCACGGCGATTTCCGCCGGTTGATTAACAGCGACGGACGGACTGCGATAAGTGATGAGTGAATATTTTGCTAAATTGATTACCTTCTCCATGAGAAAAATCCCCGGCCCAATCCCGCAAAAAACCCCAATCGACCAGAGTCCAGAATGTCGGTGCAAGTCGGTGCAGATAGGCGGCGGCAAGCGGTAGGGTCGAAATCCCGTGTCGTTTGGAGCGCGACCTCCGCCCGCCGACAACAGCCGTCGAGCTTAGGGTGGCCGCTGTGATAGAAGTTGATGAGGTGCAGAGTTGCGGAGGAGTCCGCGGTGAGTGGGTGGGGACGAAGTGGGCGAGGGTTTTCTTTTTCCTTTTGCATGTGTGGGTGAACACACACAGTTCGCAGAGGCGACAGAGATGAATCATGTGCGATAGTAAATCACCGAGATTGAAGGGGAATCCAAATTTCCTTTGTCCTTTGTCCATGAGTTTTTTTCTACGATGAACATAAACCCTGCAAATTACCGTGTTCAAACATGGCACTTTTCCGGGTTCATTTACCATATTTAGGGGATTATGTGCATTTTCTAGGCATTAATGCACATATTTCAAATTCAAACAATTGGTGCATGAAAAGGTGCACGAGAACGGTCTGGAAAACCATGCTCGTGCTATTTAGTAAATTATCATGCCTTTTACAAGGAATGGGCAGAGACTTCATGGAAATGTGTGGCAATAGTCAACCAATAACACGTCATTTATTGGTTTTTCAACTGTAGAAAAATGAAATACGTGCTTGAAAAACATGGCGGCGGGCATGGTGCCATGGTATGGCCCTACCATGCCCTGTTAAAAATTTGAGAAGGTTTGGCTTATGTCGTCGTGCACGCCCTTCATAAATCGAACCATCATCGAGGAAGTTTCATGCTTTCGAGGGGGGAATCACCAAGATTGAAGGGGCTGGGAATCCAAATTTCCTTCCTAGTTTGTCATTCAGTTTTTTTCTACAATCAACATACCCCCTCCAATGCAACATGTTCAAATTTGTCATTTTTCCGGGCTCATTTACCATATTTAGGGGATTATGTGCATTTTCTAGGCATTAATCAACATAATTCAAATTCGAACAATCGATGCATGAAAAGGTGCACAAGAATGGTCTGGAAAACCATGCTCGTGGTATTTAGTAAATTATCATGCCATTTACAAGGAATGGGCTGAGATTTCAAGGGAATGTGTGGCAATAGTCAACCACATACGCGTCGTTTACTGGGTTATCAACTACAGAAAAATGAAATATGTGCTTGAAAAACATGACGCCTGGAATGGGGCCATGGTATGGCCTCACCGTGCCCTGGTAAAAAGTTGAGAAGGTTTGGTTTATGCTGTCATGCATGCCCTTCATAAATCGAACCATCACCGAGGAAGTTTCATGGTTTCGAGGGGGAAATCACCAAGATTGAAAGGGAATCCAAATTTCCGTCCTAGTTTGCCATTCAGTTTTTTTCCAACGATCAACATACCCCCTGCAATGCAACGTGTTCAAATTTGGCATTTTCCCGGGCTCATTTACCATATTTAGGGGATTATGTGCATTTTCTAGGCATTAATGCACATAATTCAAATTCAAACAATCGGTGCATGAAAAGGTGCACAAGAACGGTCTGGGAAATCATGCTCGTGCTATTTAGTAAATTCTCATGCCTTTTACAAGGAATGGGCAGAGATTTCAAGGAAATGTGTGGCAATAGTCAACCACAAATGCGCCGTTTACTGGGTTAACAACTATAGAAAAATGAAATACATGCTTGGAAAACATGACACCTGGCGTGGTGCCATGGTATGGCCTCACCGTGCCCTAGTAAAAATTTGAGAATGTTTGCCTTATGTCGTCATGCACGCCTTTCATAAATCGAACCATCACCATGGAAGTTTCGTGGTTTCGAGCGGGAAATCACCAAGATTGAAGGGTAATCCAAATTTCCTTTGTCCTTTGTCCATGAGTTTTTTTCTACAATGAACATACACCCTGCAAATCACCATGTTCAAATTTGGCACTTTTCTGGGTTCATTTGCCATATTTAGGGGATTATGTGCATTTTCTAGGCATTAATGCACATAATTCAAGTTCAAAGAATCGGTGAATGAAAGCGTGCACAAGAACGGCCTGGAAAACTATGCTCGTGCCATTTAGTAAATTCTCATGCCTTTTACAAGGAATGGGCAGATATTTCGATGAAATGTGTGGCAATAGTCAACCACAAATGTTTGTTTATTGGGTTTTCAACTATAGAAAAATGAAATAAATGCATGAAAAACATGACGCCTGGCATGGTGCCATGGTATGGCCTCACCATGCCCTAGTAAAAAATTGAGAAGGTTTGGCTTATGTCGTCATGCACACCCTTCATAAATCGAACCATCACCGAGGAAGTTCCATGCTTTCGAGAGGGAAATCACCAAGATTGAAGGGGAATCCAAATTTTCTTCGTTTTTGCCCTTGAGTTTTTTCTACGATGAACATACAACCTACAAATCACCGTGTTCAAATTTGGCATTTTTTCGGGCTCATTTACCATATTTAGGGGATTATGTGCATTTTCTAGGCATTAATCCACATAATTCAAATTCGAACAATCGATGCATTTTCTAGGCATTTAGCGCATATAAATCCAATCCAGCTACAGCAGCACAGGTGTGATGTGAGGGACGTGGATTGCCGTTCGATCACGGCGCATCCTACGGTGCACACGTGCGATCCGCGTGGCTGGGGTTCCGGCCAACTATAACGCAACACACAATATAGGCTCAGCGCACACTGTTTTCGGAGGCGACAGAGATGAGCCGTGTGCGATAATGAACGAGCAAAATTGCAAGGGAAGCCAAATTTCCTTCATCGTTTGTTGTTGAGCTCTTAAAAACCACCGCACTGTACGGTTGTCAGGCCGCTCTGACCGAGAGCTCTCTCCAAGCATTGTTAATGGCACCGCGGCGCACAGTAACTGGTAAGGAAGCAATGGCATCCCGCTGCGACGCGTTCCTCACCGCCCACGACCGCACACATGGTAAGGAAGTGATGGCATCTCGCCGCGCCGAGTTCATCGCCGGCGGCGGCCGCACAAGTACGTGGGTGGACTTTGATGCTGCCATGGACGAATGGGTGGTGGATCTAGAGGCGGCCAAAGCCGCACAGAAGGAGCAGAAAAGACAGAAAGCAGTCAAGAAAAGAGAGTCCCGCCACCGCAAGAAAGAAGAGGCCGCACGCCATGCTGAGGAGAGCTCGGCGGAGGTCGAAGCATGGTGGGCTGCCGCCTACAAGGCCGGGAAGGAGAATGATAGCGTCTGGCCAGCATCCCCGATGGTAGCATGTGAGAAGTAGTTAGTGCGTGTGTCGCCGTTTGTATAATTAATTATGAGCATCTACCAGTACTACATACGTACTAGTTTTAGAGCAAATTACCAATAGTACTTTAAGTTGGTACTATCTATTATTAATGTACAATGTCGGTAAGCACATCCTTTGAGGGCTTTGAGCGTTGATTAGCATGTGTTCACTGAAGTTTTGTAGCCGCACCCCGGCCCTAAATACTCCTGAAATGTCCGCCCGCAGCCACCGGAGACTAGAGCTAGCCGCAGCTGGTTTTTAGTCCCACCTCGCCGCACGAGTTGGCCGCACACCGGCTTAAATTGCCGCGTTGGCAGATGGCAGCAAGCTTCTCTCTTGTTGCATAGGATCAAATCTGGCTACGCGAGCGAGGCAGGTTGACACTTGATTGCATTTCATAAACCGATGATTGCTCATCGGATGTCACCTTGCCTCGTTCATGTACATTGAATAATCTTGATACAATGAAAGAGATTTTTGAAATTAGGTGCGGTTGGAGATGTTGATAGATATAAGAATTATAAGAAGATCACAAAACACACGGTTTCTATGGCGTACCCGTGTGCGTTTTTTTGCGTTAATGATCCATAAGTCAATTACCTATGCGATTGTTTCCTAATAAACCAAGCATACCATTGAACGAAAAAATCAACTACACGTGTACATTTTTTTGGAGACAGGATCTGCCAATTTTCTCTTTTCTCGCACATGAGTATTTTACACGCTTCGTCTGCGTTGTGTGTTTCCCCCGCCCAAGTTTCAAGTTTCGCAGCGAAGTTTTCATTAGGCGCGCGATTTCAGAATTTATTCCTCCCACCACATCCCCACCCATCAAATTTTCTCAGTATCTCCCCCCTCCCCCCTCCCTCCTACCGGCAGCTCAAACCGCCGCCGCCGCAACCACAGCTTCAACCACATCTACGTTCTGCCCGAGCATCATCGATCCAGTCAGGTAACCCACCGATCTCTATCACGGCCCTGGCCTGATTGCTTAAATGGCACCTGCGAAACATCCTCATGCCTCCAAATCCCCACCGCCCCTACCTTTAGAGCATCACCGTGCAAGCCCAACCACATATCACATGGAGGTCGAGGAGCTGATGGCGGTCGATGGCGCGATGGCCGCTGTGCGTGTTGACCCGGAGGATCACCCCGCCTCCACCGCCGCCGACTTGGTGAAGGCTCTGGCCCAGATGAAGTGCCCCAGCGACTACCTCTCAGGACTTGCCAGGTATGATCTGACCAGCTCAATCTTACCAATACCACTTGCAATGGCTATGTTATGTACGGTTGATGTATTAAGCATGTTCGTGCCTTGTTTATTTCAGTACTGCACACTGTGTGATGTTCAAGTATTAACTTCCGAGCTCAATTTCACCAATACCAGCAACAAACTTATAATACATGACTCAGGATATCACTAGAGATGCTGCCCATTTGCTATTTTTGGTGGATGCTAACCCTATTGTACTTAACATGCATGTCCATGTACTTACGCAGGGTCATAATGGGTGATGCTGCTGTTTGCCGTCGAGGATAGCTGCATCCCATGTCTTACAGTATTTCACATCATTTGTGTAATTGCAGTTTAACTTCTAACATTTACTGGTTGCCTATAGGTACACATGCCAACGACACTGATCCACGCTTCGACCCGGAGGAACAGCTCGCCTCGGCCGCCGCTGACTTTGGGCGGGCTCTGGCCAAGATGAAGTGCCCCAGCAACTACCTCTCAGGACTTACCAAGTATGAACTCACCAGTTCAATCTTACCAATACCAGTTGAAATTAATGGCTATGTTTTGTACGGTCGATGTATTAAGCATGTTGTAGTAAACATGCCTAACATGTTTTAGCTAGTTTCCCTACCTTTTTATAGACAACTGGGCCATTCTCTGCTCTGGCAGCACCTGCCTTGAGATGTTTAACTCTGCCAATTACGTTTTTATCAGTACCGGTTTCAATGGCTATTAAGCCTGTTGCAATTAACAGTTGTATCCATTTTTAAACAGTTGTATTTCAATGGCTACAAACTTACAAAACATGACTTAGGATGTTGTTAAGCCTGTTGCAATTAACAGTTGTATCCATTTTTTCATCTGTCCCTTTGCTACCGTTCTACTCTCCGCAATCAAGATATACTAGAGATGCTGCCCATTTGCTATTTTTAGTGGATGCTAACCCTGTTGTACTTAACATGCCTTTCCATGTACTTATGCAGGGTCATAACGGGTGATGATGTTGTTTGCCATCGAGGTTAGCTGCATCCCATGTCTTACAGTATTTTACATCATTTGTGCAATTGCAGTTTGGCTTCTAACATTTACTTACTTCTTGTAGGTACACATCGTCAGCGACACTGATCCACTCTTCGACCCGGAGGAACGCCTCGCCTCTACTAGGGCCAACTTGGGGCGGGCTCTTGTCCATATGAAGTGCCCCAGCCACTACCCCTCAGGACTTACCAAGTATGAACTCACCAGTTGAATCTTGCCAATACCAGTTGCAATGGCCATGTTTTGTACGGTCCATGTATTAACCATGTTGTATTAAACACGCCTAGCCCGTCCTATCTATTTTCCCTACCTTTTAATAGACAACATGGCCATTCTCTACTCTAGTAGCACCTGCTTTGCGATGTTTAACTCTGACAATTTCATTTCTATCAGTACCAGTTTCAATGGCTATACCAGTAAACAATTCTATCCATTTTTTAATCCATCCCTTTGCTACCGTGCTACTCTTTCGCAATGAAGATATCACTACAGATGTTGCTGTTTTATTACCATTTGCTATTTTTGGTGGATGTTAACCCTGTTGTAGTTAATATCGGCTTTCCATGTTCTTACACAGGGCTACAATGGGCGATGATGTTGTTTGCCGTCGAGGTTAGCTGCATCCCATGTCTTATACACCATCTGTTCCTAAATATAAGTATTTTTAGAGATTCCAATATAGACTACATACAGACCAAAATGAGTGAATCTAGATTATAATCTAAATTATATCTATAATTCTATATACATCTGTATGTAGTTCATATTGAAATCTCTAAAAATACTTGTACTTAGGAACGTAGGTAGTTGTACTTTACATCATTTGTGCAATCTCAGTTTGGCTTCTAACATTTACAGGTTGCTTGTAGGTACATATATGAGCAGTACTGATCCATGCTTCAATCCCTTTTGCGTATGGGGCAATGAGATATTCATGAACAAGCGTCAAGTGAGGAAACTAAGAAAGATTGTTAGGTGAAAGAAACGGGTGATGGGAATTAAGCTCTTTATTTACACTTTGTCCAAGACAGTGAACTTTAGGATGGTAAGTAATGAGTTGCCTTTTCCCCCTGCCCACAACAAGTTACTCTATTAGACCTCAGTATCTGAAAGTTTTCTCTTTTCACTGGTTTCCGAAGCTATTTACTGATGATTACCTTGCAAACTACATGACCGGAGTGGAGGCTACTAAGGTTAAAGTATATAATTCAGGCTACCATGATAATGCTCTAGAAGTCTTCCTGAAGGCGGTGAAGGATGGGCGGGCGATCGTCACAAGGCGTTGGATAAAAGTTATTCGTGCCTATGGCATGCAGGAGGGCACATTATGGGCATTCCGCTTCTTCAACACCATCAGCAGCCAAAATGATTTACACTTGTCTGTTCACCTTTACCGCCTCTAAATATTGTGGTTCATCATACTTAATTGTTGTATAATCCTGTATTTACTGAACATATTGTACTGGGAATTTTATTTATGGATTCGTTGTTGAACCATTGTGTTGAGAATTTGAATTCCACATTTCATATTTCAAAATTTCCAATTCAAATAATAAATTACAGGGAAAAATAAAATTATACAGAAGCGAATAAAATAATGTGCACACGGTTAGAAAGAAAACAACGTGTGCGATGAAAAATAGAGAACAGACGGTTCTTTGACGTGAAACGTTTGCGATGCCCGACGGACGCACACACGGTTTCGTCTCATATGCGTGTGCGATTCATGGTAATACGGCAAACGTTTCAAACCTGTGTGCATGTGTGATAGGAATACCTATCGTACACAGTTATTAAAATGGACACGTTGGCATTAGTAGAGGCATCGCACACATTTTACATTCTTGAATTGTGTGCGATAACGTACCTATGGCAAACATATCGGTAGATTAAATGTTGATGTCCACCTTTTTCACACGACTATAGCGGCGTAATCATTTGGGATGTCTCTCGGATCAGAAACGTAACATCGAGAGGTAACATGTGGGACTGGGTCGACTTCTCATACGTTTATTCTATGGCGGTCGTCAGTAGCCACTCACCTATCCCTGACGGTTTCTGGGTCGTGCGGGAAGGACCCGCCCTATCGCAGTCACTCACTTGGCGACGGTTCAGAATGCCGTCGCGGAAAGGAGTTAAAAACCGTTTGTATAGCACGTTATGGTACCAGTGATGGGATTGCATAATTCACATACATAATGCCTTGCAACAAGATAGCATTGCATAATTCACATATATAATGTCTTGTAACAAGATGGCATTGCAAAATTCACATATATGGTAATTAGACACTAAACAGGTGGCATTCACACAAAGCATGTCTAAACTAAGCAAATGACATGCCAATGCAAGACACCATATGCACGATATGAGCAATATAACCCTGCCAAGTTAGAGCATGCACCTCGGGGGGAAATAGTACTGGTCATCTGTCTCTAAATCCTCCTCTGAGGAGCTATCCGTAACCAGCAAGATATGCGCTTCGTCAGATAGTATTGTCTGCTCTGAAGACATTGTTTTCACTCCAGATTTATCCATGACCGTGTCGAATGGCTGATGCATAGGAAGAGTAATTGAATGTACTAAAATTGTTGACAAATTTAATACGTAATAAAAAAAGGATGGCATGATACAATTCACATATAAGATGACTGGCTAACCAGGATGACATTGCAAAATTCACATATATGATGCCTGGCTAAACAAGATGGCATTGCATGATTCACATATATGATATAGAAACTAAATAGATGGCATTCACACAATGCATGTCTAAACTAAGCAGATGACATGTTTTATGTATAAAGTAAGCAATGCAAGGCACCATATGCATGATATGACCAACATCAGCATGCCAAGTTAGAGCAAAAGACCTCAAGGGGTAAATAGGAGTGGTCTGCTCCCTCTGAATTCCCCTCTAAACAGTTATCTTCCTCTTGATTACAGTCTGAAATGGGGGAGGGGTTGCTTTTGCGCCCACCATGGAGCGACATCTGCATGAAATTTTATTGCCACGCAAGGCTCGTCTCTTTTGCTCTACATGTTCAGTACCATTGTGTACAATAACTGACATGCATAGGAATAAAACATTGTGAGATTATGTAAGGAGTGCATGCACAAATCCAGAGTGATGGTATCAAACTGTGGATAGACCCAAAACAAATGATAGCAGGTAGATAATAACTTCAGTTAAAAAATACAGATAATGGCTCCTTTAATGTTTGTTTCACCCAACATGAAACTCATAGTAGACACCCGAGATTAACCAGATAGTAGACAGATAGTATTGATTGCTGCCCCAATATGTACCCCACAACCATTTAAAAACTCAAGTTTGAGCATTAGTTTGGACCTTACTCGGAGTCTAATCGGTGAACAGGACGATAAAGTAGCATGTCATCATATTAAGCGATGCATAACATAAGCAGACACGAAAGAGTGCGAACTCTCTTGCGGACCTGTGTAGTCCTCAAGGTCATCTGCTCAGTTGATGATGGTAATGCAGTTGTCGTGGCTGCCGGTGGCGGGGAAGAAGATCTGAGGCAGTGAAAGACAGTCTGGAGGGCGAATCCCTGCTGTGGTGAACCCTCCCAACGTTGGAGCAGCTGAGCTGGGGTGGACCATAGCGCAGCAGGAGCGGGACAAACCACACAAGGTTTTCTTTGACACATATCTGTAATAGAAGTAATTTTGTAAGGACTTGTTTGAATTGGAGGATTCTAACAATGCAGGGATAGGAAATACACAGGAATAGGATAGGAATGCACGTGCAAAACAGAGAATTTAAAAACACAGGATTTCTGCCAATCTGGGTGTTTGGTTCACAAGAATTGGAAGATCACAGGAATGCAAAGAAGCATGGTGAGATTAAGTCAAACCACAAGAAAATGTACGGTTATAATGCTATTATGCTACTATCTCTTAGTCTTGTGCTTCATGAATATGAATTTGAAAAGGAGGACAAGTGGGTATTAAAATTCCTACGGTTTTTATTTCAAGGAGACACTAAAGGAACAAATCCTACAGTTTTCCTTTGCTCCATTCCTTTGAACCAAATGCATGAATAGTAGTACCATAGGAAACTTTCCAATTCCTATGTTTTTCCTTCAGTTTTCCTTTCAATCACTGGCGATTCTAGTAGGCAGGCTTGAATAGGGAAAAGCCTACACTCAAAAAATGTTTTTGTGCTACTTCTACTACTTTGGACCCAGGCCGCTGCCCTACTAGCTCAACTCCCAGGTCCATCTACAAATGCACAGCACAGACGCGCAGAAATAAATAATGATGGCCTTCGAGAGAGTCCATCACAGATAGCTAAGTTGCCTGGTACCTCACTGGTTGTCATATAGTAGGAGAAACTAATCGTATTTCATGTTACTACGTGTGCTCAGTGGATAATATATATAACATGTAGAGTAAAAAAGCGATGCAACAAGTGTACAACCTCTTTGGCGAAGCCATGTCGATCTCAGCATGATTGGGTTGGTCAGTGAGGATGCTCCGGCTGATGTGGTTGTCGAAGGAGGGGAAGAAGATCTTAGGCGTCTGGAGATGGAGCCGAGGGTACTGCTCCGCTGTGATGGAGGGTTTCGTCGTTGGAGCAGCTCCGGTGAGTTGTACGCCGGCGAGGCTGAAGCAGGACAAGAGAGACAATGTTAACCTGAGTGGAATTCTAATAGCATCTCCAATAGATGATGTAAAATACATAACCACAAAGTGCTAGATGTAAAATACATTAGCCGCTCATCTCTGAACTTAACAGTCGAAACTGAATTTTACTGCCGAAACTGAATTTTGCTGTCGAAACTGAACTTTACTGTCGAAACTGAACGCACTAGTAGCAGAAAAGCAGTAGCAGCAGTAGCGCCCAGAGCACTAGCGCATGCGAGAGCCAGGGCAGCTGGTCGTGTAGCAGCATCTCGGGTAGCAGCTGCAGGGGCTCGAGCGAGAGCAGGATCTGCTGCTTGTGCAGCAGCAGCGCGAGCAAGAGTAGAGCAGCAGCACGAGCAAGAGTAGAGCAGCAGGCAAGCAAGAGCAAGAGCAAGAGCAGCAGCGCGAGCAAGAGCAAGAGCGGACCAGGCAGGGGACCGAGAGCAAGAGCAGAGCAGCAACGTGAGTGAGAGCCAAAGCAGCAACATCTCCTACTAATGTGGACGTCGCCGCCGAGGGAGCGACGCTGTGGAGGAAGTGGCCGGCGATGCCGCCGTAGACGGAGCCGCGCCATGTCGCTCGGGACCGAGCGCCGGCAGCACCATGAGATAGAATCAAGAAGAAAATGTAGCGATTAGTGTCGAACCTCTTTGGTGGCACCGATTAGGCCTCAGCTTCATCCGAGGAATCGGCGATGGTGCTGCTCTTCCGGTGGTGCAGGTGAAGCCGAAGCTGTGGGAATGGAGGTGGCGTGAAAGACAAGGGGAACATCGGGGAAGCTCCTTGGAGGTGGAGGACGGGGTGGCTGAACCGGCGGGACGACAAGATCGACGACGAATCCTCGTTCGGTGCGGTGGATGAGGGACGTCGAGGTGTTGTTGTGGATGACGTTGTCGGGGAAGAGGCTCCGGCTAGGTGGCGGACGGAGGAGGGTGTGGGGCTTCACAGGTTTTCGCCACCTCGGTGTATGAATGGGGGCGGAGGGGATGGGAGGCGGGAACCATGGCTTAGGGACGCGCTTGTCCGAAATGTGGGGTAAGTTACGAAAGTACGCCCACCAATTTGACCTAGGTGGTTCTTTCGGTTCAGGGGTATCACAGGAATTCTGCGTGTCGGGATTTTGCAGGAGGTGGGAGTTTTCGCGCGTGTTGTAATTTTGGGATAACAAGGCGCGGGTTGAGTTGGAGGGAGTTTTCGGAGCGCACCGAGACAAAGAGATATCTTAAAATTTCAGGGTAACAAGGCGTGGGTTGAAGAGGCGGGAGTTTCGCAGCACGATAGACAGAGATGCTAGCTTGAAATTTCGGCATAACAAGGCGCGGCAAATTTCGGGAGAACAAGCTTAACATGTACAAAAAAAAGACAATTCACACCCCACTAGAAAGAGCCATGTCCCGTTTTACTATATTACTAGAAATGCATTCAAATACAACAACAAAAAACTAAAAAAAATCGGGACAACAAGCTTAACGTGTATAGTACCAAATCAATTTGCACTTCCCTCAACAATAAAAACACAATTCGTGTTGTCTAGCATATGGACTAAATTTGAGTACATTTTCCCTGTTTGAATGGGATTGTACTCGGGTTAGTTATACAACCATCTAAATATTATCTTCACAACACATGACATGAATATACGAGTAGTAAATTCCCATATAAATATGAACTACATGTATCTACAATCTCGAATTCAAATATATGTATCCATTTTATGTTGAATTCAAATCATAGTACATGTATGCTCTAGCTAGATGTTCGGAATCTAAACCATGTATGATACTATGTACAATGTGTTTAACACGCACAACACACACACACACACACACACACCATTTAGACTAGTAAAGTACACGTGCATTGCACGCATGAGATTCGGCAACCAAATTATGAATAAATACCACATTATAGCATGTAATCTTTGAGTCATATATGCATGATGTAGATGTTCGTTTAATTCTTATAGTTCATCTCATTCAAAATCAATTAGTTTTTATAAAAAAGCTAATCTATTTTAAGATTCATGGAATTGTGCGTTGTAAAGCATAAAGTAAAAACAAATAATGGCAATTCATCTAAAATTTTTTGGGCAATTATGATACGGAAGATTCTAGAACAAAGGAGAAGTGCTTGTGTTTTGAGGTTTATGCATTATGCTTAAGTTCAACCATGGAGTCTTCTAGATTGTACATGTGGCAAAATCTGGTGGAATGTAGATGATATCCAACGCCCAGTAATGCTTGGTTTTCCATCTCTGCACCGTCGGATTGGCTTCATCCAACGACCATCTTTCAAAGTTATTCGCACACTATATAGGGGTATAGATATGTGATGCGAAAGCCACCCATCATCTCCAATTTGAATAGTGTGTCCATGCATGGATGCAATGTGGCCAAACGATGCCTGCCATCGGTATCTCAAATTCAAATCAGCCTAACCTTGTTCAATGTGTATACAGTATAGCATATGCTCGTTTCCAAACCACACCACGCATATCTCAGTTATATTCATGCATGCATGGGTTTCAAACATCATGATCTCTTATTAAAATATTTGAATTCAACTTTACATTGATTATGACCTCACCTAGTCTTTTACACCCACACAGTCGTCTTCTCTTTATAATTGTGCCACTAACTTTCTCCCGTGCATGCATGCACACACACTACCACTCAACATTATCCATCGCACACATACAATCTTTTTCTTCAGGTCGGTCTCCCATGCATGCACACACACACCTCCCCCTCTTCATCACCTCGAGCATTCTTTTTCTCTCACATGCATGCGCAATGATCGATGTTCCTCTATGTGTGTGTATATAGCTAGGTCTTTCCTAGTTTTCCACACAAACTGATCGATCTATATATCTAGTCAGGTCTCACCCTCTTTCCCACGTACACATCGATCAATCTACCTCTCTATATAGGACTACATAGCTAATACACCCACATTATCTATCCATCGTCTCCCTCTCATCATCCATGCCTTCCGCTTCATCTCTCAGACGCGCGCACAGTGGCGAAGACAGGGGCAGCAAGGGCCCTGGCCCCCCCTAACATCATTATATATTGAGGCTAATATGAATGTGATCAGTAGATCAATTGCTGGTAAAATGGTTTAAGTTGATGAATTGGCCCTCCCCGTAAAGGATTAGCAATGCTTGGCCCCCAACCCCATTTAATTTTCATGGCTCCGCCACTGCACGCAACCACGCACGTTCTCGCCCCCTCTCTTTAAATATCGATCTTGCACTTGTGCACTCCTTCATAGTCTCCCTCCACTTGGCCCCTCGCACCATCTTCCAGCCCCCCCCCCCATATCCCAGTGCTTGTACGCTCGTAGAGCTCTTCCCTCTATCTGTCTCTATTGATATCTCGCGTGGTCGACCCCTCCCCTCCCTTCTCGTATATCACCCCGGCCCCATGCACATACATGTATGTATATAGGCCTCTCCTTCACACAAATTGCATTGACACGTATTCCCTCACCATATCTTAGTATCTCTCACACACACGGACTATGTGTGCGAAAAAGAAGAGGTGCACACACGCACTCGTTCCCACATACAAATGCGCGGGCGCACGGTGGAGCACATTTGTACAAAAATTGAGCGTGTAGAAAGGCTTTAGATGATGTGCCACTAGTCTATATCTATACCTCTATATCTATATCTATAGCCCTATATAGTGTGTGAATAACTTTGAAAGATGGTCGTTGGATGAAGCCAATCTGACGGTGCAGAGATGGCAAATCCGAGCACTACTGGCCGTTGGATATCATCTACATTCCACCAGATTCTGCCACATGTACAATCTAGAAGACTCCATGGTTGAACTTAAGCATAATGCACAAACCTTAAAACACAAGTACTTCTCCTTTGTTCTAGAATCTTCCGTATCATAATTTCCCAAACTTTTTTTCTAGTTGAATTGCTATTATTTGTTTTTACTTTATGCTTTACAACGCACAATTCCATGAATCATAAAATAGATTAACTTTTTTATAAAAACTAATTGATTTTGAATGAGATGAACTATAAGAATTAAACGAACGTCTACATCTTGCATATATGACTCAAAGCTTACATGCTATAGTGTGGTATTTATGCACAATTTGGTTGCCAAATCTCATGCGTGCAATGCACGTGTACCTTACTAGTACTTCCAGTATGTGTAAAACACGTAAATTAGAATTCCAATGGCACACTACACAGTGTCTCTCCCTTTTTCAGTTAGTATATTATGATTAAAATGATGTGGGGGCATCCATGAAGCCACGTGGCACATGTGGAGGCATTGTCGCGACCTCCTTGTGTGGATTGATCACAGTGACGTGCTGCTGGTTCTAGAAGAATGTACTTGTCCTCTCTCGCGCACACTGGCAGTACGTGCACGAAGCCAAGATGTGCACGCACGCACTCATTCCCTCGCACGCACATGCGGGTACATGGTGGGACGCATCTTTGTACGAAGATCCACCCCATGTGATAATTTGACGCGTGTAAAGTCGTTCACTTCATTGATGGTCAATTAATACAGCGCATGCAAATTGAGTGGACGTGAGGGAGGAAGTAGTTGAGAATGACATTACTACTCCACTGCGTGCATGCGGGTAGTTAAATCATGGGTTGCTACTTCCATTGGTCTCCTTCACATTTTGTGCCAATTTTTTACCATAATTTTAAGTAACATAATATTTATGCATGTCATAAAAAGTAATGTCATCGAAAACTATGTTCAAATGTGATTCCAATGATATAATTTTTGGTGACAAGCATTAACATTTTCTTAGTTAAATTTTTGGTCAAACATTGGCACAAAATAAAACGGGGGGCAATAAACCAGGACGCAGGCAGCATGATCAATTTTTGCCTAGGTTACTGTTGGTGTCCTTTGTATTTAAATATGGACAGAGTGGAGTAGTACTATCTTTATCTTAGCCTCGTAGGGCTCTCCCAGCGCCTATGCTTGCCTCCCCGCCTCGCCCACCGGATCCCGCCATGGATAATCCCTTAGATCCCAGGATCACGTGGGCTGCCCTCTCGCTGCGGCCCGCAGCACTGCCGCCTTTGAGCGAAACCCACATGTGTTTCAGAGGGGATCCATTGCTCTGGAATCACAGATTGGTGGCACCGGAGGACATGCCAGGGCTGCGTTTTAGGTGGTGGGCAGCAAGGGCAAATCGGATCGAGGAAGCGTCGAATCGATTGGAGACAAGTTCGAAGGAGCTACGCCTGGTGAAGCACAAGGCGGAGGCGCAAGTCGATCTCAGAGGAGAGATGCTAAGGGATGTCAGCATTTGGTAGCGTCGCGTTGATTTTGAGCTGGGGCTAATGGCAGAGATCATATTCACGGAGTCGTCTACGGAGGAAAGAACGCGCATGCCTGTGTAATGGCATGAGCAGCCGGTGCAACTGTTCAAATGGGCGGTAGGAGAAGCCAAATCGCAGGACCAGCTATGGCGGTGCAGATGGGCATGCATCGTAGGCGAGGTGAGCTGCCCTCCTTCCCCGCCGGCGATGCAGTGACCTACTCGGTTGCTGCTGCAGTGAACTTGTGGCGCCATGGCGGTTTGCAACCGTGACAAACACTCCATCTATATGTATTGTATTCCTGTGAAAATACTTGGTCGTTTGGAAAAAATGGTAATTGATTTATCACTAGTTTTTGAATGCTTGGTCGTGACAATCACCCGAAGCCACAACCACAAGTCTTCATCACGTAATACTTACGGTCGATCGGACCCACATCTCACCGAAGGGACACGCATCGGCTTGGTCTGACATGTACGACCAGTTACATCACTGACTTGTGTGACCACATTTGAGCAGTAGTACTTGAAATTTTTGTTCCAGGAAACTCATCGGGAGCCGTTTCGGGCCTCGAAACCAAAACCATCAATTAATCTTTAGCTTGTTCCCATCACATTCCAAAGTAGTACTACCATGCTATAATTAAGTGCAAACCTGCTCACACCTAGTACGTATCAAACCTAAACGTGTTCCCACTATGCAGGTTTTAGAACTAGTGCTAGTACTAGGTTATAAAAAGGGGAACTACCTAGCCGAAAATTACTCTACCTTCCTCCTCATAAGTCTTTCTTGTTCGTCCTTCCCTGCCATGGCCCGTGTGCAGAGATCTAGGTCGAGAACTACTAGTAAGAAGGGAGCGGTGACCAAGGCTGAAGAAAAAAAAGAGGGCTCGCCGCCTCGCAGGAGGCTCGAAAGATCTCTCACGGGCAGGCGAGGGCTCCCAGGAGCGCCCTAGCTACGGAGGCGAACATGCCGAGCTAGCGGTGCTGGAGTCACTATCCCTCGATGACATGCCCGCTCAGCTCAATAAGCAGAAGGAGTTGACCGACGACTTGGTGAAGCTGCTGAAGGAGAGCCTCGACGACATGCCCGCTGAGCTCAATAACCAGGAGGAGTTGACCGCCGGCTTGGTGAAGTTGTTGAAGGAGAGCATTGCCTCGGGTAAGAAGGCGACTGGCAAAATCCTGCAACTTCAGGAGGACAAGGCGAAGCTCCGCCACGAGCTCGACCTGCTGAAGGAGGGGAATGCCGTCTAGAAGAAGCTACATGACAAGAGTAGTTCCTCGGTGAAGATGCTGCACGCCCTCGTCATCGAACAGAAGGAGGAGTTGGCGAAGCTCCGCATCGAGCACCCGGCTGCTGTCAAGGTACGTAATGCAGCCGTGGAAGAGATGATGAACGCTCGTGTCGAGAAATCCCGTGTCATGCACAGAATGAAGAAGATGGCGGAGGAGACGAGCGAGGAGATGAAGGTCGTGGAGGCGATGAAGAAGCAGTTAGGACTCCGCGGTCAACTCTTCATGAAGTAGAGAGCAGCGCCCCAGACTTGTGTCTGCGTCTTCCTTCTTTTGGGGGGGGGGCGGGGTAATCTTCCTTCTTCTTTTCCTCCTGTGTTTCTTCTTTTTCTTCGGGTGTTTCGCCGCATGTGTCACGTTCTCTGCGAGGCACAAATGGAACAATGCTAACAATGAGCGGCGCCGTGGTATCGATGACTAGCAAATTAGATCATTTTTTATCGCCATATAGCACTGGGCTGCCGTGTTTCATGCTCCTCCGTCGTACTACTCCTACTCTAGTGGAAAACTTGAGTATACCACATGGTTCTTTGCTCCTCCTCAGGTCGTCGGCAACATTTATATGAGCAGTCAAATCACAAGGCCCCACCTTCCAGCAGTAATGAGCCGTCAAATCACAAAGGCCCTCGCCTCTCGTGAAACCGACCAAGCGAGACTGCCCCGCCCTCTAGCCTTTTAAATGTACTTTTGTACAGTAGTAGTATCGATGGATTGCGCCATGGAGCAGAACTAACAAGATGAAATTAAAGAAAAAAGGTGGTACATATAGAGAGCGCTCGTCGCCAAATTATGCATATAGTACTATTAAAAAAGCTAGTACGTGCTTAGATGGGGTGCTAAAGTCTATTAAAGAAATTAGCATACATATTTAATTCTTTGACAACTAAACTCCTTCATGCTTTGGGTAAACTTCTCTCATTTAAGTTGTTTTTAGAATTAAATATCTCATTTAAGTGTTTTGCGTATGTGGCATGCTTAGAGCGTGGTTAATAGTATAGCCAACTGCTGGCTATATGATGTTGACCATATATATTGTACGCATATAATGTGAAGAAACGAGTGGTAGTACTACCACCTACAAGATGAACTGTAAGAAATACAAGTATGTACGTACTGAAGAGTTAAAGTAAAGAGAAAGAACATAACATAGTTCTGCTGGGGGCTCAGCACAACACACCCCTGAAATAAAACTAAGCACCCTGAAATTAAACTAAGCAACTAATCCGGTAGACACTGCATTAGAACCACCATGAGCAACGACACTGCCACCTTACTCGGACTCCTCGTCCACGTCCTCGACTTCGTCCTTGTCCCTCTTCCTCTTGGCCAATACTTCTTTGCTTGAACCGCACACTAGGCTCTCACTCTTCATCCAACCCTTGTAGATATTGAAACAAAGGTAGGCATCCATGGCAGTGTATTAGATGTGCCGCACACTAGGCTCTCACTCTTCATCCAACCCTTGTAGATATTGAAACAAAGGTAGGCATCCATTGCAGTGTATTGGATGTGGTCTTTATCTATTAAATTCCACTCCCATGCAAGATGAAACTTGTGGTCAGGTTTTGTCAGTTTGCCGTACGAAAGATCAACCATGGCTCCTGCCAGGGTCAGCATTGAAGGCTGACAGGAGGACACCAGCCTATTCTTATGGAGGTGGAAGGGCTGGCCTACAACAAGGCCTATCCGACCCAGGACTTCCTCGTCGTTACGAAAGTCTACAGTAACGAATTTGACTCTGTCGTCCACGAGGAAGTTCTTAAAATCCTCGCACTTAACGTCGGTATGGCATATGTGGTAGACCAAGCACAAGTTATGCACGCAAACCTGGATCATGGCAGGTTTCTTCTTCTCTTCACTAGTACAGCGAGGTGCTATACAAACGGTTTTTAACCCCTTTGAACGATGACTTTTTGAGCCGTTGCCAAGTGAGTGACTGCGATAGGGGGGTCCTTCCCACATGACCCAGAAACCGTCGGGGATAGGCCCTCCGGTCACACACGCTCGGTAAAATGAGGTCATGTGCGACGGGCGAGCGATCAAATACGGTCATATAGGACCAATCAGTTCCGGTCGTAAGTACATCCCACACAGTCAGTCCCAAACAAACGTTTCTGTTTGTTATGTACATTCCACACAGTCAATCTGTCGGATACAGGGCTCCGCAGACCTAAAGGAGGTTCAAACTCTGGGGCGTGTGCGAAGGACTCAACCTAACCAGCCAACCGAACGCGCCGCCCTACAGCCTAGCTCGAAGAACAAGGAAGAACAAGGACACGGCAGTTTACCCAGGTTCGGGCCACCTTGCGGTGTAATACCCTACTCCTGCTTTGGGGTGGATTTGCCTCACGAGGGGCTGAGGATGAACTAGTACAGAGGATGAACAAGCTCACGAGGCTTACTCTGGTAAGGATGAGTGGTTCTGGGTTCCGTCCCCTCTCTATTGTGGTGGCTAACCTATTTATAGTGGCCTCGGTCCTCTTCCCCAAAAACGAAGGCGGGAAGGGATTCCACAACGGCCAATTTGAAAGGGGACAAGTAGTACATGTTATCCTGACGAAAGGTGGTCTTCGCCTGCAAAGCTTCTGGTGGTGACGTCGCGGTGGGCTCGGTGATGACATCCGTCCTGCCGTCCTGGCGGTCTTGGTCTCGTTGCACGGTAATGGAAACCTTTGGGCGATTCCTCGGGACCCCACGCCTGCGCTTGCCTCCTTAGCACCAAAGAGGAAACCTGCTGCTCTGTGCCCGCTGGCGCCCGCCTGGCCTTGGTCGTCATGGCTTGCGTCACCTCCACCTCATGAGATGGGTACCTGCATAGAAATCTCCGCTCCTCGGGAGCCAGCCTAGGGAGGCCGCTCCCTCCGGAGGTCTTGACGTCGCCCGCCTCGTGAGGCTTGGCCCCTCGCGAGGGTCTTGTCTTGAAGGTGCCGCAGATGGGCCGTACCAGGATGTCGATGGAGCCACACCGTGGGCTGCAGGCAGGCAAGTCTGGGTACCCTAGTTCCCAGAACACCGATAGTAGCCCCTGGGCCCAAGGCGCGCTCGGACTTGGCTTCGAGGCGAAGCCAAAGGGCAAGGGCGAAGCGCCGTGGGCCCCAATCGCCTGCGGACCGAGCCGATGCGTGGCGTTTGATGGGACGTGGGCGTCTCCACTTCCCCATGCCGCCTCGGCAACTGCGTGACTTGACAACTGCCTGAAGCATGCAGAAGAACCATCGTTGCTCAGAACATGAGAGGCTGGCGGTTGGCCTCCCTCTGCCTATAAATGGGGTGGGGGGCGGAGCCCCTAGCCCATCTTCATCTCCTCGCCGGCTGCTCCTCCTTCTCCTTCTTCTTCAACCCGTCGTCTTGCCAGAGCGTCCATGGCGCTGGTGAGGAGGTTCTCCGCCGTGGAGAAGGGAAAAGCTCCTCAGGTGGACCCCGAGCTGCTTCCGCCAAAGAAGAGGCATAGTTGCCCTAGCGACGCCACCGCGGCGCCCATGACAATGCGGCCCTGGCATGAACGCACTCCGCCGGGCTTCCCAGTCCGCGTGTATGCTCGCACGCAGAGCCCTGTCCATGAGAGCGGTCGCGGACGCCGCGAGGAGCGAAATCATGGGGGAGAGCAATCGGTGACTGCACGGCCACCCCGCCCGCAGACCCATGCTGAAGGCACGGCCCGCGAGTTCGTGGTGTGGGCGGTGATACCGCCGCACACATGGATCCGGCTCCCGTGGTCTCTGGTGTGGGAGATTCCACCACGATGGCCCGTCGAGCTATGCTTGCAACACAGCGGCTGCTGCAGCCAAGCATCAGAGGCGGAGGTCAAGGTTGTCGACTCTGGCGACATCTTCATGACCCGCGGATAGGGCGCGATCGCTCGCGCCTGCCGCTCGGAGGGTGGTCACGCCATCCACTTCGAGTACGACGGGGCTTCAACGCTCCTCTTCAAGGTCTTCAGGGAGGACGGCCGACGCGTGGAGTGCTGCCCCAGGGGAGAAGATCGAGGCAGCGGCTCCCCGCAGGCCAGCGAAATGGCGAGGCCACCGGGAATGAACTTGCCCTTGGCCTTGTCAGCAGCTCCTCCGGAAGCAGCAGCACCTCGTCTAGACCAAGCTCGAGCGACGACGACAGCTACAAGCCGCCGCGTAGCCGCGCCAGGGCCTAGGAGGTGAAGGGGCGCCGTCCTGACGTCGTTGGTGACGCTGCCGAGGCCGTAGTCCTTAGGTGTTTCTCCTTTGCTTCATTCCTGCACGAAAACCATGGCGGGCCCCGTGGAGGTATGTAAAAAACTGTGACGCCCGCCTTTAATGTTATCATTCTCCGTTAGTGCCATGTTTGCGCCTCTCGCTTTGGCATGGTTCCCCCTTTCATTCCCGCGGTAGCTTGGTGCTCTACACTGGCAGGACCCAGTCCCCGGGCAAGATTCGGCCGTCGCTGGTATGCCAGATCGTGATGCCGTGGTCAAGGCCAGGAGGTGAGCGGCCCAAGGTCCGGTAAGAGCCCCTGAGGCGCGATGCTCAGGGGGTCCCATTTGGTGCATAAGCGGCTCCCGAAAAATAGACAGGGAAGAGCTCTTGCCCGAGCGAGATCGCTAGAGATGAAGCGCTGATCAAGAGGTTCATGCCCATGCGCGTGAGGTGACTTATCTTGGTGAGCCCGCGGTGACTCTTTTGCCGCGTGGACAAGCTTCTCGTGGAATGTTGAGCCAAGCCATCCCCTTTCGACGCCCCCTCCGTAGGGCTCCTACCGCCTCTGCTTCTCCCGCTTGCCTGGGTGCTCTGCGTCCTCGGGTCCCGGCCCTCGAGTGACGCTTAGCCGCCGCTGGTATGCCAGGTCGCGATGCCGTGGTCAAGGCCAGGGGGTGAGGGCTCGAGAGCCAGTAAGAGCCCCTGAGGCGCGATGCTCAACCCCCCCCCCCCCTTTAACGCGCAAGCGATTTGCGCGAGGAGAAATAGTCGGCTCTGAGGAGATGCCTAGGAAGGGTTACGCTCCAAGGTGCTGGTGAGGCCGCTCGTGGTCCCGGCTCCAGAGATTCCTGCGAGTTAGCCAAAAAAGGAAAACAGGGCATGCATCCGCGTCTGCTATTCCACCGGTGATCTTTCCGCAAGAAGATGAAGGCACTAAGGACTCGGTGAGGTGACGTGCGCGGGGCCGGCCGCGAGCCAGAGCTCGGTCTCATAGGTTTATCAGCGCTGCAGGAACGGACCTGAGTATAGACGCCGTGCCAGTAGCCCCCGTTGCGGGATGAGCAAGAGGCGGGTTAGCAACGCGCGGAAGCCACGAGGGGCAACTCCGATCCATACATGACGAGACGTCAAGAGTAATGCCAACAACTATGATAACTCGGATACGCATAGCAGGTTCGGAGTACATGAGTCAAAAATGGTGGGGCTGCAAGGGCAGGCCCTGAAAGCTTGAGGATAATGCAGCCCGAGGAGCGCCCCCAATTGAACAAACCAAAAAGTCACCAGGCACCATCGTTATAGAAGCGTTGCAGTAGCTGAAGACACGCGCAGTAGAGGCCGATCCTCATGAGCCGGCTGACTCCTGAGGCTCAGGAGGCTCTGGAGGCCCGGGGAGCTCGCGGGGGTCCGGCACGTCCTCTATCAGGATCTCCTAACGTCGGGCCTCGCGAGCCACCAAGACGCCCTGCATGTAGTGCTGGTGCGAGGCAGCCATGTTCAGTAGGTCGAACGGCATGCGGATGTAGCTGCGGGGGCAGCCCCCACTCCGTCCAACGCGGGACGGCCAGTAGAGTTCCTGAGAAGCGTCCATGTTGAGACCTGGGATGTTGATGCAGACGCATAGCTCGCCACCCTCGTTAGGGGCGCCAGCTGCACCAGGTGGTGCGGGGCGACGCTCGCCACGCATGGCTCGCGCTTCCTGGAGCTCCTCAATTGCCCTTCTGATGAACTCCTGAGCGCCTGGCGCCTCGCGCCCTGCGCCCTGCTCATGGAGGCGCGCATTGAAGCACGCCTCCACATGGTGCTCGAACGCCTCCCTCGTGACACTGGTTAGGTCAGAGGCCCTCCAGAGGAGAGCCCCCGAGCCCGTCCTGAGAGGGGCACCGGGCGTGCCTTCCTATGCGATGGGGAAAGGCGCCCCAACAATAGGCGCGGGGCCTGAGGCACGATCGTCGGACGCACCAGCCTCCTGGCAGCCCTTGGGGAGGAGCTGCTTCTTCTTGGGGATGGCCTCAGGAGGCCGAACTGCACCCTCGTCGTCAGAATTCTCGACTGTCGTAGCCTGGTAGGCGCGCTCGAGGGAGCACACCACTGCCTTCTCGTCGCAGGCAACCGTGATGATACCGCCGCTTCCTGGAATCTTGAGGACGTTGTAGCCATGGTGAGTGGCCGCCATGAACTTGGCGAGGGCTGGATACCCGAGGATGGCATTGTACAGGAGGCAAATGTGGGCGACATCGAAGTCGATGAGCCCGGTGTGGTAGTTGTCTCGCTGACCAAAGGTGACAGGGAGGCGAATCTGTCCTATGGGGGTGGTGGAGCCGTCGGTCACTCCTGAGAAAGGCTTGGTGGGGAGGAGTTGGTCGTACGGCACCTAGAGCGTCTCGAACGTCTCAACAGAGAGGACGTTGAGCCCCGCGCCGCCATCGATGAGTGTCTTGGTGATGAGGACATTGCTGATGGTTGGTGAGCAGAGCATTGGGAGCGCACCAACGGCGGCTGAGCACTTGAGCTGGTCTGTAGAGTCGAAGGTGATGGCGTACTTGGACCACCTGAGGGGGCGTGACACCTCGAGCTTGGGGAGGGCCGCGTTCACCTCACGAGCAAACTGCTTGAAGATGCGATGAGAAGCGGGGGCCTGAGCGCCACCCAGGATGCAGGCAATGGCACGAGGCTCTTGGAAGCCCCCGGCCCCATCGTCTTGGCGGTGGTCGTCATTCCACCTTGGCGGTGGCGGCAACGGAGGGAGACCGGCGTTGCCCTGAGGACGGTCCTCACGAGGCTGGTCCCTCCAGGGCTGTCGCAAGGCTGGCCCTGCCAGCAGTCCTCACGAGGCTGATAGCGCCATTCTTGGCGGGGGTCGCGGTTGTCCCAGCGGCCATCCCCACGGCCTCCTCCGCTACCGTAGCCACAGTCGCTGTGTTCGGGACGGCGGCCGAAGCGCCCGCCGCGGACCGCCCTGAGCTCTTTTGCAGTCGTTGGTGTTGTGGCTGTGGACATTATGGAAGACGCAGAACGGGCGGCTGCCTTTGGATGACTCGGGGTGGTCGCAGCCGCGCTTCATCTCAGGTTCAGCCGCGAGCACAGCGGGACCCTTGCGCTTCATGTCCTTAGCCTTGGCCTTCTTGTCTTTAGGGTTGACCTCAGGAAGCTCCAGGAGGGAGAGGCGACCTTCCTCCGCCCTCACGCACTTGGTGGCCATGTTAAACATCTCCAGAGCCGAGCACAAATCTTCATGCATGGCGAGCTCTTCCTTCATCTTGACATCCTGGACACCCTCATAGAACGCCATGATGATGGCTTCGTCCGACACCTTTGGGATCTTGAGGCGAACGTTGGTGAAGTGATGTATGTACTTGTGCAAGGTCTCGCCTGGCTGCTGCTTGATGCGTCGCAGGTCGCCTGCCCCAGGAGCACGGTCGTGAGTGCCCTGGAAGTTGGTGATGAAGCGCTCGCGGAGCTCGTCCCAGGAGGAGATCGAGCCCACCGGAAGGTTTAGGAGCCAGGAGCGCACGCCGTCCTTGAGGGCCATTGGGGAACCAGTTTGCCATGACCTTCTCGTTGTCGTTCGCCGCCTTGATGCTCAGCTCATAGAGTTGGAGGAACTCAGCAGGGTCGGGGGTGACGTCGTAGTGTGGAGGCAGATCCGGCTTGAACTTGCCGGGCCAGACGACGCGGCGCAGCTCCGGAGTGAAAGCGTGACACCCTGCCACATTCACCGGGGCCACCTGCCGAGGAGGAGCCTGATCTTGATGCCCGCGCGGCCGCCTCTGGTGGTATGCGGTCATGACGTGGTGGTGCTGGGAGCGCACGCGCTTCTCCTTGGGGCCGCTGCACCACCTGGCAGCTTTCTTCATCGCGTGCTAACGCTCTGCGTGGCAGGTCGCGCTGAGGAGCCTCACGCCTCGGCTCGGGGCCCTCGCCGTGCAACAGAGGGGGAGGAGGTGCGCCGTGGGCCACATCGCCCGCGTGGGACGGCGGAGGGCGAAGCGAACGAGACGGTGCAGGGGCCTCGCCAGCGGCGTTGACGAGCTCAGTGATGTGGGCCAGCCAATCGTCATAGAGGTCATTGGCCGGACGATAGCGCAGAAGCTCGCGCACCATGAGCAGCGCAGGCTGTGCGTTCGCCGGCCCATGATGACCATGGGAGGACGACGCCTTGGCTGGAGTGGGTGACGGAGTGGCGGTGCGGCCATCGCGCTGCACGGACGGCGGCAGCAACGAGTCCTGCTGCTCGCGGGCAGCAGGGTTGGTGGCGGCATTAGCCACCGGGGAAGCGGAGCGGCGAGGGACGCCGTTGCCTGCAGGTGCCGTCTGGGCGACACGAGCGGCCCGGCGCTCGGGGGGAACACGGTTAGCGTCAGCCATCAAAACAGTGGAACGGAGGTGGAATGAGTGGTGGGAGAGAGACTTCGACACGCCCCTACCTGGCGCACCAAATGTCGGATTCAGGGCTCCGCAGACCCAAAGGAGGTTCGAACTCTAGGGCGTGTGCGAAGGACTCAACCTAACCAGCCAACCGAACGCGCCACCCTACAGCCTAGCTCGAAGAACAAGGAAGAAGAAGGACACGGCAGTTTACCCAGGTTTGTGCCACCTTGCGGTGTAATACCCTACTCCTGCTTTGGGGTGGATTTGCCTCGCGAGGGGCTGAGGATGAACTAGTACAGAGGATGAACAAGCTCGCGAGGCTTACTCTGGTAAGGATGAGTGGTTCTGGGTTCCGTCCCCTCTCTATGGTGGTGGCTAACCTATTTATAGTGGCCTCGGTCCTCTTCCCTGAAAACGAAGGCGAGAAGGGATTTCACAACGGCCAATTTGAAAGGGGACAAGTAGTACATCTTATCCTGACGAAAGGTGGTCTTCGCCTGTAAAGCTTCTGGTGGTGACATCATGGTGGGCTCGGTGATGACATCCGTCCTTCCGTCCTGGCGGTCTTAGTCTCGTTGCACGGGAATGGAAACCTTTCGGTGATTCCTCGGGACCCCGCGCATGCGCTTACCTCCTTAGCACCAAAGAGGAAACCTGCTGCTCTGCACCCGCTGGCGCCCGCCTGGCCTTGGTCGTCATGGCTTGCGTCACCTCCACCTCATGAGGTCTTGGCGTCGCCCGCCTCGCGAGGCTTGGCCCCTCGCGAGGGTCTTGTCTTGAAGGTGCTGCAGATGAGCCGTACCAGGCCGTCGATGGAGCCACGCCGTGGGCCGCAGGCAGGCAAGTCTGGGTACCCTGGTTCCCATAACACCGACACAATCCAAGGAATATGTTTCCGTTCTTATGTACATCCCACACAGTCAATCTAGGGAAAACGCTTCCGTTCGCATGTACATCCCACACAGTCAATCCAGGGAAAATGTTTCCGTTCGTATATACATCCCACACAGTTTTATGTATAGCCTCGTGTGTTATCGGTGTAACAATCACACACGCTATGCCTCAGTTAACCGTTTGCTTTTATTCAACTACATCACACATGATTTGATGAAGAAAACTGTATGGCATTGGGCTATCCATCAGAAGCGCTTTTACTGCTAGAACCGTTTGCAAAGTTCCATGACCCATTTAGCAGGTTTATTAGTTTATAATTAATAATTCCAGTATTACGCAAATTCACATTTCATATCGAACAGCTGTTTGCCAATTTCATATCAGGCACATAAATATATTTTAACATCACAGTACGATAGCTACCTGAAAATAGCACAGTACAACATATAGCTAGTTCACCTTCGTAAGAACAATATTAGAACAATATATTCATTTCCCTAATCGAGATCATCCAGGCTCGTCTTATCCACCTCTGCTTTCAGTTCAGTAAGAACCTGTTTTGCACCGGCCACGGCTAACCGAATCCACGGGTGCCATCCATACCAACACTTTCCAAGGAATTTATTATTTGACAACATAAAGTAAATTCATTTTTTCATTTCGGGACTGGGCATCCCTAATACCTTTGCCGTACTCTCGTGCAATGACAAGTGAATAAACACTCATCTTGAGAATAACACATCTAGCATGGAAATATATCAGCCACCCCCTACCGTTTCATGAGCGGTACGAGCACACAAAAGAGAAATTTATTTTGAAATTAGAGATGGCACATACAAATTTGCTTAGAACGACACGGAAGTACCGCATATAGGTAGGTATAGTGGACTCATATGGCAAAACTGGTTTAAGGATTTTGGATGCACAAGTAGTGATCATACTTAGTGCAAATGAAGGCTAGCAAAAGATTGAGAAGCATCCAACCAAGAAACAAAAAATCTCATAAGCGAGCATTAAGCATAACTAACACCAAATAATGCACCACAAGTAGGATGTAATTTCATTGCATAACTATTGACTTTCGTGCTTGCATAGGGAATCACAAACCTTAACACCAATATTCTTACTAAAACATAATTACTCATCAACATGACTCACATATTATATCAACATATCGCAAAACTATTACAAGGAATCAAGTTTATTTTGTCCAATGATCTTCATGAAAGTTTTTATTATATCCCTCTTAAATATCTATCACTTTGGGAATAATTTCATAAGTTGCTTTTGATAGCTCAAACAAATCTAAGTGAAGAACATGAGCATAAAATTTTCTTCTCTCAAAATAATTTAAGTGAAGTATGAGAGAGTTTCTAAAAAATTTACTAACTCTCAAATAAATCTAAGTGAAGCATGAGAGCATTTCTTCAAAAATACTAAAGCGCACCATGCTCAAAAAGATATAAGTGAAGCACTTGAGCAATTCCAAAGCTCAAAAAGATTTAAGTGAAGCATAGAGAGCAATTCTAACAAGTCATAGAATAATTTTGGCTCCTTCAAATAGGTGTGTCCAGCAAGGATTCATGACTTAAAATAAAAAGCAAAACAATCAAAGACTCATATCATACAAGACGCTCCAAGCAAAACTCATTATATGTGATGAATAAAAATATAGCTCCAAGTAAAATACCGATGGTCGTTAGAAGAAAGAGGGGATGCCACTCGGGCATCCCCAAGCTTAGTTGTTTTCTTCTCTTTGGATAATGGCTTGGGGTGCCATGGGGCATCCCCAAGCTTAGGCTCTTCTTACTCCTTATTCCTTCATCCATCGTAATCTCACCCAAAACTTGAAAACTTCAATCACACAAAACTCAACAAAACCTTCATGAGATCCGTTAGTATAAGAAAACCAATCTTTATTTTAAGTACTGTAGAAAACCCATTCAAATTTTGTTCTTGCATTATATCTACTGTATTCTAACTTTACCATGGCTTATAACCTCCAATACAAACCATAGATTCATCAAAATAAGCACACAATGCAAAGAAAACAGAATCTGTCAAAAACAGAACAGTCTGCAAAGATTCCAGAGGAAATTCTCATACTTCTATAACTCCAAAAATTCAGAAAAATTAGGACACCAGAGGAAATTTGTATATAAATCTTTTGTAAAAAATTCAGAATTTTTTGTCGCTTCTGTGAATTTTCAAAATTGTTTTACTGGACGCAAAAGTTTCTGTTTTCCAACAAGATCAAATCAACTATCACCAAAGCTATCCTAAAGGCTTTACTTGGCACAAACACTAATTAAAACACAAAAAACACAATCATAACAGTAGCATAATTGTGCAAACATCCAAGAACAGAAAGAAAAAGATGAAAATAAATTTTATTCATTGGGTTGCCTCCCAACAAGCTCTATCGTTTTACGCCCTTAGCTAGGCATAATGCATAGATCTAAGTGTTGTCATCTTTAGCTTCAAACTCTTCAATCCCACAATCAGATTTCTTTGAAGATTTAGCAAGTAAAATAGCAAAATTTCTAGGCATAAAATTAAGGAAATTGTTCTTATTAATAGGGTCTCTTATAACTTCGACAAAATCCGGGTGAATACTAATCATTTTAAGATCTTCTTTACTACTAGAAGTTGCACCCTTGTTCTTAGTGGTTTGAGTACTCTTACTAATTTTCACGGAGGTTTTTTCAATAGTTTTAGCAGAAGCAAAAGACGTGCTTAAATTGCTAAAAATTTCTTCCAACTTATCGATCTGAGAAGGGCATTCTTCAATTCTTTCGTGAATTACGGTTCCCTTTTCTTTTAACAACTTAAAAACTTCTCCCGTTTTTGACCCAAATTTAGTAGAAAAATTATGCATCTTTTTATCCAAGTTTTCAATGTGTTCTTCGGTAAGCATTTTCTTTTCAATAGCATCTAGCCTTCCCATAACATGCTCGAGAGTTAAATTTGTTTCATTAATCATGAGAGGTGGTGATCCCACTAAATTCCCCATAGCATTAAAAGCATCAAGAGAGGGACACATCAAGAAATTTCCACCGGTAATCTTATCAAGGACGAATCTATACCAAGTGGTGATGCCCACATAAAAACAGTGAAGAAGAACAACAGTAGATTGCTTACGGGTAGATCTATTATGAGCATTGCAAATCCTATACCAGGCATATTTTAAATTCTCCCCTCCCCTTTGTTTAAAGTTAAGGACCTCATTCTCGGGGGTGCACGCGATAGAGGAAGAACTATCCATAATGACAAAAAGTGATCAACAAGATTGCACAAAAAACAGATCAGACGAGAAAACGGCGAACGAGAAAGAGGGCGAATAAAACGGCAAATTTTTGTGTAGTGGGGGGGAGGAAAATGAGAGGCAAATGGCAAATAATGTAAATTGCAAGGAGATGAGATTTGTGATTAGGAACCTGGTAGATGTTGATGATGTTTCCCAGGCAACGGCGCCAGAAATTCCTTTTGATGTTTGCTTGAACTACGTCGGTATTACCCCAAAGAGGAAGGGATGATGCAGCATAGCAACGGTAGGTATTTCCCTCAGTGATGAGGCCAAGGTTATCGAACCAGTAGGAGAACCAAGCAACACTATGTAAACAGCACCTGCACACAAAGAACAAATACTTGCAACCCGACGTGTTAAAGGGGTTGTCAATCCCTTTCAGGTAACGACGCCAGAAATTGGCAAACGGACATGAGATAAATTGTAGTAGATTGGATAAATAGATCGTGAATAAAATAAAGTGAAGCAAAATATTTTTGGGGTTTTAGAAATATAGATCTGAAAATAAAAGTGGCAAATAAATAAAAAGGCAAATAGCAAAATAGATTTGAAAATATATGATGAGAAAATAGACCCGGGGGTCGTAGATTTCACTAGTGGCTTCTCTCGAGAAAAATAGCATACGGTGGGTAAACAAATTACTGTTGGGCAATTGATAGAACTTCAAATAATTATGACGATATCCAGGCAATGATCATTATATAGGCATCAAGTCCAAGATTAGTAGACCGACTCCTGCCTGCATCTACTACTATTACTCCACACATCGACCGCTATCCAGCATGCATCTAGTGTATTAAGTTCATGGAGAAACGGAGTAATGCAATAAGAATGATGACATGATGTAGACAAGATCTATTTATGTAGAAATAGACCCCATCTTATTATACTTAATAGCAACGATACATACGTGTTGGTTCCCCTTCTGTCACTGGGATCAAGCACCGTAAGATCGAACCCATCACAAAGCACCTCTTCCCATGGTAAGCAAAATCGATCTAGTTGGCCTAACTAAACCAAAGATTCAAAGAAGAAATACGAGGCTATAAGTAATCATGAATATAAGAGATCAAAAGACTCAAATAACTTTCATGTATAAAAACATAGATCTGATCATAAACTCAAAGTTCATCGGATCCCAACAAACACACCGCAAAAAGAGTTACATCAAATAGATCTCCAAGAGACCATTGTATTGAGAATCAAAAGAGAGAGAGGAAGCCATCTAGCTACTAACTATGGACCCGTAGGTCTACAATGAACTACTCACGCATCATCGGAGAGGCACCAATGAGGATGATGAACCCCTCCGTGATGGTGTCTAGATTGGATCTGTGGTTTTTGGAACTTGCGGCGGCTGGAATTGATTTTCGTCGACTCCCCTAGGGTTTCTAGAATATTGGGGTATTTATAGCGCAAAGAGGCGGTGCGGGAGGTGGCCGAGGTGGGCACAACCCACCTAGGCGCGCCTGGGCCCCCAGGCGCACCCTGGTGGGTTGTGCTCCCCTCGGAGCCCCCCTCAGGTACTTTCTTGGCCCAACTTGTGTCTTCTGGTCCAGAAAAAATCACCAAAAAGTTTTGCTGCATTCGGACTGCGTTTGGTATTGATTTCCTACGAAGTAAAAAACAAGCAAAAACAGCAACTGGCACTGGGCACTATGTCAATAGGTTAGTCCAAAAAAATGATATAAAGTTGCTATAAAATGATTGTAAAACATCCAAGAAAGATAATATAACAGCATGGAACAATCAAAAATTATAGATACGTTGGAGACGTATCATGCCCTGCACTGGCGAGCTGATGCAGCGGAAAAAAATTAGGGACCCGGACTCCGGAGCACCTAGTTGCTCCAATGCCCAGTTCGTTCAGGCCATAAAGATTTAGTACTTTACTGCTTGGCTGCTCAGATGTGTGGACCAAAGTTGGCTGCACAAACTTCTGAAGTGGTGCCAAATAATTTTCTAATGGCACCACTGATGAGATGGCAACATTTTTAGATACTAGGTACAAACTGTGACACTGTCTTAACATCCAGAATAACATAGCACAGTGACAGTGTCTGAATCACATCTAACAAATGATTTGAAACAACAAAAGTGGGGTTAACCTTCTCTGCACATGCCAGAAACTTCCTCCCACTGTCCACAGATTCAAACGCAACTAGCTTCACGCATGGAGATTGATGGTGACAACGAGCAGGCAGATCTTCAGCCACCCTGCTCCATTCGTTGCAACTGATGGTCCTAGGGAGCTACAAGAGGAAGAAATGAGTCAAATCGACCGCCGGGTTAAAATCCTTCATTCCAAGTCATAACCCGAGAGAGAGAAGAGAGGCATACCCGGATGCTGAAAAATTCATCGTCGGAGGAGGAACCGCTGGAGAGGTCATTGAAGAATACCATGGCGACCCCGGTAGTAGGATGCAAGACGGCGAGAGCGAGGAAGCGGCTATAGCTTCGGAAGGAAGGAAGGAGGAAATAGGAGAAATGTGACTTGTGGTCGGGGAGAAAAGGGGGCGGGGAAGGGGGGCGGGGTAGATATTTCGGCGGTAGGCCAAAAAATTCGAAATGTGGAGGGAAACTTTGCGCGCAATGCCGCCGGACACCATTCACTTTGAACGATTGTGTGCATTGCAAATGGTTCTTCTACTTTACGCGCATGGGATGAGTTTGATAATTCAAATTTTGGTGGAAATTTCCCTGGGTACTATCCTCATCCACATCATTGCATAATTTAACATCGCTTGCTAATTTGGGCACACAAAAGAACATACAGCACACATACCACACTTACCGAATCGAGCAATTTTACTAATTAGACAGAGCCAATTGACCTGAACATTGCTCTAAGAAAAGAACAACATTACAAACAAAGCCTAAGTACGCATAATTTTAACAAAGCCGCCACTGCGCCGGCCTATGCATCACCGGTGTGAGATGAGACGTCGATGACTTGTCCTGGCGACATGCCGCCATTGGTGGACTCCGCGTCCCCCCTGCTGGAGTCGACCGCGTCCTTGTCCTCATCCTCGTCCTCGGCGCCGCCCTCAAGGTTGTAGTAATCGTAGTAGTGGTTGTGCCAGAGATCGCGTTGGTACTCCACCGCCGATTCCTCGATGGACAGACTCTTCTCTACCTCGACCTCGGCCACGCGCAACTCCTCCTCCCGGCGCTCCTCGATCTCCGCCGCCTCCTGCATCTCCAACTCCCGCTCGGCGACCTCATGAGGAAGCAGGAGCTCCATGGCCACCGCCACCTTTTCGGACGTGGGTTGCATGCTGGATTCCGGGGTGGCCTGGAATATCTTGGCGTGTGCGTCCTCGATCTTGGCATGGATGGCCTCGACCCGGGCCAGGGCGACATCGGCGGCACGGACGGCAGCTCGAGCGCTCTCGGCGTTTGCAGCTGCCATCGCAGCAGCTGCTGTAGCCGTCTCGGCTACCGCAGACGCCCTCTCGGTGGATGCAGCCGCGCTCAATGCGGATGCGGTGGCACTCTCGGCGTAGGTGGCCGCGCTCTCGGCGCAGGAGGCGGCGCTTGGGGAGGACGCGGCCACCGTACGGGCCCTCACGAAGCGTTTTGACGGCGTCATCTTTGCAAGAAGGGGTTGCGGGAATGGGGATCGGGATTCGTGGATTCGAGGGTTGCCGGCACTGGAGCAGACGAGCCGGCGAAGCTTAAGGAGGAAGACTTAAATAGACCCACGAATTGTCATCGCAAACGGTTCCTACAAAAAAACTGTGTGTGATGTTGTTGATATTTTTTATTAGCTGTGAAAGATGAATTTGGAGTAAAGTGGCAACGGATGGTGTTTAAAATGTACGAGAAAATTTGTAGTACTAATACAACTGTCAGGTGAAATTTAGAAAATTTCAGGGGTCATTTGACCTTTTAAGACATGTAAGTGATTTTCTAGCCATTTAATGACCGTAATTCAAATTTGAACTACATCTACATGCAATGGCTAACCATAAATATTTGAACATATTTGTGTACTTGTGTGCGAGTTAATTCCATGTGCAGTAAATTGGAAGGAATTTTTAAACATATTGGTTTCACGGCCTGGACACATGCATGGAGTGCCATGGCATTTAAATTCCAAAAAATTAAAAAAAGATCATAAACACATGAAACCTTACTTGATGTAATGTCATTACACCAAGATGATGTGGTAAAAAAATTGGCATGTTTGACAAAAGTTTGGACACACACCCCTCAAAAACCGGAGCAACTCACTAGAAGGCTCGTGGTTCCGAGAGGGAACAATGCATGTTTGATTACGAACAGGAGATAGCTTGCTCTTACGTCCTTCAATTTTTTTCTACATTTAATGTGCACTAATACAACTGTCATGTGAAAATTTGGAAATTATAGGGGTCATTTAACCTTTTTAAGATATTTAAGTGATTTTCTAGCCATTTAATGACCGTAATTGAAATTTGAACTACATCTACATGCAACGGCTAACCATAACGGTTTGAAAAATCATATTTTTGTGTACTTGTGTGCGAGTTAATTCCATGTGCAGTAAATTGGAAGGAATTTTCAAACATATTGGTGTCACGGCCTGGACACATGCATGGAGTGTCATGCTATTTAAATTCCAGAAAAATAAAAAATGATCAGAAACACATGAAACCTTGCTTGACGTAATGTCATGCCACCAAGATGATGTGGTAAAAAAATTGGCCTGTTTGACGAAAGTTTGGACACACACCCCTCATAAACCGGAGCAACTCACTAGAAGGCTTCTGGTTTCGAGAGGGAACAATGCATGTTTGATGACGAATCGACGATAGCTTCCTCTTATGGGCTTCAAAAAATTTCTACAGTTAACATGCACTAATACAACTGTCATGTCAAAATTTGGAAATTTTCAGGGGTCATTTGACCTTTTTAAGACATTTAAGTGATTTTCTAGCCATTTAATGACCGTAATCCAAATTTGAACTACATCTACATGCAGCGGCGAACCATAACGGTTTGCAAAAAAAATTGTGTACTTGTGTGCGAGTTAATTCAATGTGCAATAAATTCAAACGAATTTTCAAACATATTGGTGTCATGGCTTAGACACATGCATGGAGTGCCATGGCATTTAAATTCCAAAAAATTAAAAAATGATCAGACGATGTAAATATCTGGTGTTCAAAAAAGAAAATGTAAAGATCTGGCAAGACAACCGGGCCCCACACAATTGGCACTGGTTATTAATCAGACACGGTTCTGTATTGGAAACCGTCAACTATTAAATTCACACACGGCTTTTGCTGCGGGAATCGTGTGTAATTCAAACTACGGTACTCGTAAATTATGGCGACCGGCGTGTATACTGTTCCCGTCGATCTAGATTCCGGCCGCCAATAAATACTACCTTCCTCACGTCGTCCCGCCTGCATTCTCATCTACATCCTCCCCTTGCTCGCCCTCTCTCTCTCTCTCTCTCAAATCTCTGCCATGGCGTCGTCGATCTGCCCGCGCACCGACGAGGAGGCGCCGCCCCCCGAGGATGCTCAGTCGAAGAGCAGCAACGAGGAGGACCCCTATGCGCCACCGGACAAGGTTGCGTCGGACCCCCCAACTTTGGAGTGGTTTTGGGGCCAGTACAATCTTTGTCTGTGGAAGTCGCTGCCATCGGCTGAGAAAGCCAGGCAAGTGGCATTCAAGAAGGAGATGGCGGAGGAGGAAGCTAGGTACCAGGCGGCCTGTGAAGCCCGTGATGCCACCTGGAAAAATGAGGTGGAGGAGCTTTGGGGGCGGGCGCGTCGTCGTGCGGAGGAGGTGTACGAAGACGGGTACTTCGCGAGGAAGGTCAAAGGCGCTAGGCGCCTCATCGCTGCGTGGAGGTGGGCCGATAAGCTCCAGCGTGCCCCCGACGAGGAGCTCCAGTGGGCGCCCAACGAAATGGCAAGATTGTTCGCGCTCGTGGGCCAGCAAGAGGTAGATCAGTACGTCAAGCGCTGCGAGGCGTAGGAGACGGAGTACTGCCTCCGCGCTGGGAAGACGCCGCGCACCAGGGAGCTGCTAGTGAGGGGCTACCGGAATACTGCCCCTAGGAGGGATTATTAGTTTTAGTATTGTTCGTTTTCAATTTTATGCATTGTACCTAGTAGTTAAGTATCATCACGTATATGTGATGATATTATATATATTCTGTGATGAACTAATGAAGAATTAATATATATATTATGAATTCCATTTTCTATCTGTTTTCATATACTAGTTTGTATCTGGCTGTTATCATCCACATATACAGAATGGAAAGCATATACACACACATTGAAACAGAACATATAAGAATGGAAAACAGAGTACACACATTGAAACAGAGCAATATTATGATTGCTGTGAATACATAGCGATCCAAGTCGAAACGACTCAACAAAATAAAACACGTCGATGATACCATGACCAGCAACCCTTGCCTACGGTAGCTCTTGGCTCTGCCTGAACTCGTGCAGGCGTTCGTCCAAGCGGTCGACACGCTCGCGGTACATCTGGAGCGCGATCTCGAGCTCCAAGTTGGCTATTTCATCGGAGATCACCAGCTCGAGGATGCGACGGCCATGTTCCTCTACTGCGCCCAGGTGGACACCTGGGCCAAGGAGGCGATCGAGCCTAGCGACCAGCGCGTTGGCATCGAGCGGGCCGCGGACAAGGCGAACGGCGCGACCCATGTGAATAGCGCGGCGGGCGTTCGGTGCAAGTACGGCGCGGCCAGCCTCTGGTGCAAGTACGGCGGAGACGACCTCTGCCCACTCCTGGCGAGGAATGGGGGTACTAACGGGACGTGTACCCAGCTGCGACGCCCTGTCGACAGCAGGCAAGAGCCGATGGATCCACTCTTGCTGTGCGGCGTGCCGCGTCTCTCGCTTTGCGGTGCTCCAACGGTCTCGCTGTGCGGCGAGCCGTAGCCTGTCGACGCGGACGCCCCTAGCTTGCTCTACGGCGCGCCATCGATCATGTTGTGCGGCAAGCTGCAGCCTCTCGGCGCTGACATGCCTATCTTGATCCGCGGCGCTGAAGCGCCTTGCGCCAAGGGTCTGCTCAACCCTGGTGATGACGCGCATCACGGCTTCGTCCATCGCGTTGCCGGGGAGCGCCTCGGCCTCGATGGGCCGTGGCGCCTTCTCATTTTCCTCATCGAGGAGGTTGATAATAGAGGCGGCGCTTAGGTGGGTTGGCATGCTTGGAAAAGGTGGATGTGCTATAGGCTGCGCTTGTTGACTTCGTGCGTCGCGCGCTGCCTAGGTTTATGCACAATATTGCTGGATGGCGGCGGGAAACCGGTGAGGAAATGGTGGCAAACGGTGGCGTGTTCATAAAATGACATCAATTAATGGAAACTTTAGCATAGAAGGAACATCGAGCTAGCACGACGCTTGCGGGCACATTGCTCGCCCAAGGCTATGATCCATATACTTGTGTGCCCAACAGAGCACACTATTCACAGTAAAGAATATTGTTTTGTTTATCCTAGTAGAGCAGTGGCGGCAAGCGTCACAAGAAGTAGATGATGATCAGATTATCGTTTATCCTAGTTAATTATGCATGTAATAGTTTACTTTGGTGTGTGGAAATGTCATGTGTGTACTAGCCACCTATGTAATTGGATGTTTGCCGTGTATCACACACATCTTCTTTATGTGAAACATTTCTGTTCTCTTGGCTCAACACAAACAGTTTATCGGAATGAAGTATATGCCCTCCATTGCACACACCTTGATCTGGCTGAACCATTTTTGTTGCGTTGCCTAATAAAAAACAGTTCATCCGAGTGAACCGTATGCCGTATAGCACACACACCTTGATCTAGCTGACCGTTTCTTTTGTGTTGCCTAATCACAAACAGTTCATCCAGGTGAACTGTATGTCGTATATCGCACACACCTTCATCTGGCTGCCCATTTCTGTTGTTCTGCCTCATCACAAACAGTTCATCCGAGTGAACTGTATGTTGTATATCGCACACGCCTTCATCTGGCTACCCGTTTTTGTTCTTTTGCCTCATCGTAAACAGTTCATTGAACTGAAACGTATGCCCCGCATCGCACACGCAACTAAAATCTGAACTGTGTTTGATGTATCCGCCATCGCAAACGTTTTGCATCTTTTTTGACGGTTTTTTACATCACCGTTTGTGATTAATTCATCGCATATAGTTTCGTCTTAAGGGTCTCTGATTGTAGTTCACATTAGCAGCATCCTGCAGTAGTGCTTCCTCCTTTAGATTCTTCTCTTTTCCCAGGAATGTGGTGTACTCAACATCGAGCCCAGCGACCCACCCATCACCATCTGACTTTTCGAACATGCGTTTGAAGCAAGCAAGGCATCATTTCACCGTCGCGGAAGAACGGGTGTAGATGGCGTCGAACTCATCGCCGGTGATGGTTCTAACCTTGTACTCACTGCCGATCATGGAGATTTGGGACGCCATGGATTTTGGAGGAGGGTTAGGATTAGTGGAACTGCTGTAATGTGAAAGGACGGACGACTAGTAGCGAACTGCCGTAATGTTAAAGGACGGCCGGGACGAGTAGGAGCGAACTGCTAGCGGTTTTTCGATTATAAAAATGCAGAGTGGGGCGTGCGAACGGCAGGGTAGTGGCTTGCCCGGTGGATAAATGGATTCATGCACAGTACTATGGGGGCCCAATTAGATGTCATGTCTACTAGACCCACTTTGTAGGCCTGACAGTATAGCATCTGCGTGTTCGCACGTCAAGCATCGGGAAAGCATCGGCAAAATTACAGGTGATATGAAGCTTTCCATGCTCCCATGATACGGGCTTCCGAGAGCCCTTGGATTAGAGATCGAACAGTTGCATGGCGTGAGTCTAGACCTATGGGTGAATATCCTATCCTGGAGGGTTATTCTGCAAATTTTCAGCAACTTAGCATGCGACCGTTCGATCTCAGATCCAAGGGCTGTCAGCAGCCCGTATCATGGTCGCGCCTACCACGACCGTCGCCTGGAGATTTCAGACGGCTATAAATGAGCATTTTTTTGCCTACTTTGCAAGCATGAAACTACTTCCTCCGTCCAGGTGCGTTAGGCTATCTGATGTTGGCATGTCATACATAGTCATCACTTGTAGTCACTCATACAACAAGGTTAGCTATAAGGTTGGCTATAAGAGTATTTTTTTTACTTCTCTCTATCTCTTTCTTCGTAGTATTTATCGCATTTGCCAAGGAGTAAGTAGCTAGGGTGTTGCACAAGAGCCCACTCCCACCATTTTGCCCATGTCTCTCTCCTCGACATATAAGAGCATGGTTAATAGTATAGCCAACAACCGGCTATATGAAGTTGCCATGTCACTTGTAGCCAACCTAATAGCCCACTCATACAATAGTTAGACATACTAGTATACTATACAATTAATACATGGTCCACTTGGCAGTTGTATACCATGGTGCGGGCTATAAGCCCATTACTGTAGAGTACTACAGTAGTACTTGGCAGCTGTATACCATGGAGGTGGTCAGGAATCTGGAGACTCACGCCGGTCGTAGCGCCGCAGTAATAATGATAATGGCAAGTCAAATCACAGGGCCCCACCTGTCCAGCAGTAACGAGCCATCAAAACACACAGCCTTATGTTTGTAGCAGTCTACTCCCTCATCTTCTCGCCTCTCTGTCGAACCGACTAGGCGGAACTGCCCCACCTACCTCGCGGGAAAAGCCCCGCCCTCGACTTTTTAAAATATAATATTGTATCCATCGATTGCGCCATGGAGCAAAGCCTGAAGAAAATGGTGGTACACATGTATACAGCACGCCCATCGTGTTCGCGTCGCACCACAGACGGTCGGTCGGTCTGGCACGCTCCTCTCCGAATGGAACGCATCTCATATTGCGTTTGCACACACATGTGGGACCGCAATTGAGAACCGACCATAGGCACACTCCCCCGTCCCCGCAAGTCAGCTGAGTTAATAGAAGAGAGAGACGAGCGATAGTACTGGAGCAGTGATGTAAACACGTCGGTGCCTGGACGATCCCTGCATGACACGGGAGATCAGTTCGTCCATGCATGTGACCAGACTCCAGCAGACGGCTGGATTGGCTATCGTCTACATATCGTGCAGGCTGTGTTGTACAGGGCTGTAGTTCTGATGAGAAATCTAAAAAAAGGTTTCTTGTCCTCTCACAATATTAGGTGTCATGTGCTTCGGATCACTGCGAGGGTTAAACAGCGACAATTGCGTTCCTCCAAGGCGCTAGTCATTGGGGGCACGTGCACGAAGACTACTCGGCTGCCATCTAGGTCAAGCTGGCTATGTTAATTAGGACATCTATCGATTGACCCCTTTTCTACGAGTTTGTCTTTAATTTGAGCTTTGATCCTCGTCTAGTTTGTCCATCGGGATTCATGTTGTCTCCTTGGGGCAGTGAGGTTATGGTTTCTTGTCATGTGGCATTTTTTTGTGTTATATGTTAATCCGGTGCTTCAGATCAAAATGACGACAACTGTGCCTCCGGGGCACGTGCATGAAGACTTCTCCACAGTCATTGACGAGGTCAAGCGGGCTCCGGTAGAAAAACAAAACTACTACACTATATAGGCAGGAGCCTCCGCGCTTGCTTGCTAGTGTTGCTCTCTTCACACTCTCTCGTCCTCTCCAGATCTAAACACGACAGCGGTGGCCACACTCTCTCTCTGCTCACCGCTAGTCACAGATCCGGCCGGATCCCCTCCGCCGAGGAAGGTGAGAAGGTGCAATGTTCACGCGGTCGTCCTCGGCGACGGCTCTTACCCACTGCCGGCATGTTCCGATCAGCGTGCCTTGCCGTTCTCTCCCACGCAGCGCCGGCTAGGGAGGGCCTTCGACCCCTTCTTCCTCGATGCCGTAGTGTGGGCGGATCCGGCCTCCCGCCGCCCACCTAGCGACATCCCGGCGACCCTCAGGTATAACTTCCTTCGAAACCGGCCTTGCTCCACTGCCCCAGCTCCTCACGTCACTGCATTTGTATCTTTTACTATTTCTCAGGCCCCTCATAGATAGGATCGATCAGCTGTTCGAAAGCCACCTAAATTTTTACTGTTAAGAGGTAAAACTACTTCATGCAGTCGAATCCAGTACTACTTGGTTCAAACACGGAAGAAAGGGGGTGGGGGAAGATTTGTTACCTGAATCTAGGACTTGGTCGAAAGAGGAAATAATGGGGGCGAAAAGTAGCAGAGACTGGCTATCCAACTGGTCTCTTGGTCTAATCGGGAAATAAAGGGAAACGCAGTACAAACTCGATATAAACCGATCTATTGGTTGAAAAAGGAAAGAAAGTGGGGACTGGGGGACAAGTCAACAGAGTATGTCCAGCACTAGATTAGCTAGCCTCACACAGTATAAGGTGACTATACCGAACAAAAAATGGGACCAACCCAGATATCCTGTTTGGATGTTTGTTGCCCCGAGCCCTTCTTATGTAATGCCACTAGTAAAATGTAGCAGTCCCACTGTTAAAGTAAGGACACTTTAAACCAATGTTGTTTTCAATGTAATGCCTCCAGTAATATGAATCAATGGCACTGTTTTTCATGTCCTACTAAATTTCCCATTACGATAAGTTGCTTCTTTTCATTAGAAATGCAACTGTCCTGGTCCGCCTACTCTCTGATGCTCCTTACTTGTATCGTATTTGCGTTAGTGTTTTCCCCAACGAGGAAGGGATGATGCAGTACAACGAAGGTAGGTATTTCCCTCAGTTATGAAACCAAGGTTATCGAACCAGTAGGAGAACCAAGCAATACTATGTAAACGGTACCTGCACACAAAGAACAAATACTTACAACCCGACGCAAAAGAGAGGTTGTCAATCCCTCTCGGGTAACGGCGCCAGAAATTGGCAAGTTGGCGGGAGAATATTTGTGATAGATTGGATAAATATCGATAAAATGCGAAATGAAATAAGTAATAAAAAAGTGCAGCAAGGTATTTTTTGGTTTTTGAAAATATAGATCTGAAAATAAAAGATGCAAATAAATAAAAAGGCAAATAGCAATATAGATCTGAAGATATATGATGGGAAAATAGACCCGCGGGCCGTAGATTTCACTAGTGGCTTCTCTCGAGAAAATAGCATAGAGCGGGTAAACAAATTACTGTTGGACAATTGATAGAACTTCAAATAATTATGACGATATCCAGGCAATGATCATTATATAGGCATCACGTCCAAGATTAGTAGACCAACTCCTGCCTGCATCTACTACTATTACTCCACACATCGACCGCTATCCAACATGCATCTAGTGTATTAAGTTCATGGAGAAACGGAGTAGTGCAATAAGAAAGATGACATGATGTAGACAAGATCTATTCATGTAGGAATAGACCCCATCTTGTTATCCTTAATGGCAATGATCAGTACGTGTCTTGCTGCCGCTTCTGTCACTGGGAAAGAACACCGCACGACCGAACCCATCACAAAGCACCTCTTCCCATGGCAAGAAAAATCGATCTAGTCGGCCTAACTAAACCAAAGATTCGAAGAAGAAATACGAGGCTATAAGTAATCATGCATATAAGAGATCAAAAGAAGACTCAAATAACTTTCATGGATAAAATAGATCTGATCATAAACTCAAAGTTCATCAGATCCCAACAAACACTCCACAAAAAGAGTTACATCAAATAGATCTCCAAGAGACCATTGTATTGAGAATCAAAAGAGAGAGAGGAAGCCATCTAGCTACTAACTACGGACCCGTAGGTCTACAATAAACTACTCACGTATCATCGGAGAGGCACCAATGAGGATGATGAACCCCTCCGTGATGGTGTCTAGATTGGGTCTGGTGTTTCTGGAACTTGCGGCTGCTGGAATTGTGTTTCATCGACTCCCCTAGGGTTTTTGGCTTTTCGGGGTAATTATAGAGCAAAGAGGCGGTGCGGGAGGCGGCCGAGGTGGGCACAACCCACTTGGACGCGCCTGGGCCCCCAGGAGCGCCCTGGTGGGTTGTGCCCCCCTCGGAGCCCCCCTCTGGTACTTCTTTGGCCCAACAGGTGTCTTCTAGTCCAGGAAAAATCTCCAAAAAGTTTTGCTGCGTTTGCCCTCCGTTTGGTATTGATTTTCTGCGAAGTAAAAAACAAGCAAAAACAGCAACTGGCACTGGGCACTATGTCAATAGGTTAGTCCCAAAAAATGATAAAGTTGCTATAAAATGATTGTAAAACATCCAAGAATGATAATATAACAGCATGGAACAAGCAAAAATTATAGATACGTTGGAGACGTATCAGCATCCCCAAGATTAATTCCTACTCGTCCTCGAGTAGGTAAATGATAAAAACAGAATTTTTGATGTGGAATGCTGCCTAACATGTTCATCACATTCTTTTCTTTTGTCGCATGGACATATGGACTTTTATATGGTTCAAAGCAATAATTTAGTTTTGACATGAAGATTTCAATACTCCAGCATATCAACAAGCAACCATGTCTTTCAAAATATCAACACTAAAGCAAGTTATCCCTAGCCCATCATGCTGAATCATTGATCCATTCATGAAACACACTCGCATATTAGCTACACCCAATGCTCAAGTATGATCATAGTGCCCCTTAGTTGGTGCTTTATAAGAGAAGACGGAGACTCAAATAAAAATAAAAAATGCATAAAGTAAATAGAAAGGCCCTTCGCAGAGGGAAGTAGGGATTTGTAGAGGTACCAGAGCTCAAAGCGAAAAAGAGAGATAAAACATTTTGGGTGGCATGCTTTTCCTGTCAACGAAAATGATCGAGTAGTTCCTAATACTTTCCATGCTAGATATATCATAGGCGGTTCTCAAACAGAAAATAAAGTTTATTTCTTTTTCCACCATACTTTCACATTCCACGGCTAGCCGTATCCACGGGTGCCGTCCATACCAACACTTTCCAAAAAAATTATTATTTGACAACATAAAGTAAATTCATTTTTCATTTCGGGACTGGGCATCCCTAATACCTTTCTCGTACTCTTGTGCAATGACAAGTGAATAAACACTCATCTTGAGAATAACACATCTAGCATGGAAAATATCAGTCACCCCCTACCGTTTCATGAGCGGTACGAGCACACAAAAAGGAAATTTATTTTGAAAATTAGAGATGGCACATACAAATTTGCTTAGAACGACACTGAAATACCGCATATAGGTAGGTATAGTGGACTCATATGGCAAAACTGGGTTTAAGGATTTTGGATGCACAAGTAGTATTCCTACTTAGTACAAGTGAAGGCTAGCAAAAAGATTGACAAGCATCCAACCAAGAAACGAAAAATCTCATAAGCGAGCATTAAGCATAACTAACACCGAATAATGCACCACAAGTAGGATGTAATTTCATTGCATAACTATTGACTTTCGTGCTTGCATAGGGAATCACAAACCTTAACACCAATATTCTTACTAAAGCACAATTACTCACCAACATGACTCGCATATCACTATCATCATATCTCAAAACTATTACAAAGAATCAAGTTTTTTCGTCCAATGATCTTCATGAAAGTTTTTATTATATCCCTCTTGAATATCTATCACTTTTGGACTAGTTTAATATGTTGCTTTTGATAGCTCAAATAAATTTAAGTGAAGAACATGAGCATAAAAAAATTCATCTCTCAAAATAATATAAGTAAAGCATGATAGATTTTCTTCAAAATTATTAAAGCACACCATGATCAAAAATATATAAGTGAAGCACTAGAGCAATTCCATGGCTCAAAGAATTTAAGTGAAGCACATAGAGCAATTCTAACAAATCATAGCATAACTTTGTCTCTCTCAAATAGGTGTGTTCAGCAAGTATACTTGACACAAAACAAAAAGCAAACACAAGCAAAGACTCATATACTACAAGACGCTCCAAGCAAAACTCATCATATGTGACAAATAAAAATATAGCTCCAAGTAAAATACCGAAGGTAGTTAGAAGAAAGAGGGGATGCCACCCGGGGCATCCCCAAGCTTAGTTGCTTGTTCATCCTTGAATATTACCTTGGGGTGCGGTAGCATCCCCAAGCTTAAGCTCTTCTTAATCCTTATTCCTTCATCGATCGTGATCTCACCCAAAACTTGAAAACTTCAATCACACAAAACTTAACAAAACCTTCGTGAGATCCGTTAATATGACAAAGCAAATCAGCACTCTAAGTACTGTTGTAAACCCATTCATATTTTATTTTTGCATTATATCTACTGTATTCCAACTTTACTATGGCTCATACCCCCCGTTAAAGTCCATAGATTCATCAAAATAAGCACACAATGCAAAGAAAACAGAATCTGTCAAAAACAGAACAGTCTCTAGCAATCTGAATACTTCGTATACTTTTGTAACTCCGAAAATTCTGAAAAATTAGGAAAACATAGGAAATTTATATGTAAATCTTGTGTAAAAAATTAAGAATTTTTTGTCGTTTATGTCAATTTTAAAAATTATTTTACTGCACACAAAAGTTTCTGTTTTCCAACAAGATCAAATCAACTATCACCCAACATGATCCCAAAGGCTTTGCTTGGCCCAAACACTAATTAAAACATAAAAACACAATAAAAAAAGAGGCATAATTGTGCAAACACTCAATAACAGAAATAAAAATTCAAAAATAAAATTTATTCATTGGGTTGCCTCCTAACAAGCGCTATCATTTTACACCCCTAGCTAGGCATAAAGCATAGATCTAAGTATTGTCATCTTTAGTTCTAGATCCATAGGATGCCCTCATGATTGATTCATGTGGTGGCTTAATTCTTGTTCTAGGGAAGTGCTCCATGCCCTTTCTTAGTGAAAATTGAAATTTAATATTGCCTTCTTTCATATCAATCACGGCACCTATAGTGCGTAAAAACGGTCTACCAAGTATAAAAGGGCAAGACGGATTGCAATCAATATGAAGAACAATAAAATCTATGGGCACATAATTCCTATTTGCAAGAATAAGAACATCATTAATTCTTCCCATAGGCTTTTTAATAGTAGAATCTGCCAAGTGCAAATTTAAAGAACACTCTTCAATATCGGTAAGACCAAGCACATCACATAAAGACTTCGGAATTGTGGAAACACTAGCACCCAAGTTAGATAAAGCAAAACACTCATAATTTTTAATCTTGACTTTGATGGTGGGTTCCCATTCATCATGTAATTTTCTAGGAATTGAGATCTCTAATTCCAACTTTTCTTCCAAAGCTTTCATCATGGCATCTACGATATGTTTGGTAAAAGCTTTATTTTGTTCATAAGCATGGGGTGAATTTATAATGGATTGCAACAAAGAAATACATTCAATCAAAGAGCAACTATCATAATTAAAGTCTTTGTAATCTAAAAGAGTGGCCACATCACGAGTTAAAGTTTTGACCTCTCCAAACCCACTTTTATCATTTTTTCATCAAGATTTTTTACCTCCGAATTATCGGGACGCCTTCTAACTAAAGTTGACTCTTCTCCAGTCCCTTTATCATCAATTTTAATCTTACTAAACAAGGAATCAATAGAAAAAACACCAATCACTTTAAGATCTTCATCATTTTTATGAAAGCAATCACTAAAAAACGCTCTTTCTAAAAATTCTCTTTTAGATCTAAGCATCGCGGTTCTTTTCTTACTTTCATCCATAGAAACATATAAAGCTTTAATTGATTCCTCAACTTTGGGTACAAAAATTTTCATCTTGAGATTTTCTACATCATGAGAAATCCTATCAATGCTTCTAGACATATCATCGATCTTATTCAACTTTTCTTCTATCGTATTATTAAAAACCTTTTGAGCATTGATAAATTTTTTAATATTATTCTCCAGATCAGAGGTGTTCCTATTATTATTATAAGAAGGATTACCATAGGAACCACCATAATTATTAGAGGAATTTCCAGGAAAAGGCCTAGGATTAAAATTACCTCTATAAGCATTGTTATTAAAATTGTTTGGCGAGATAAAATTCAGATCTACGGCATCACTATTTTGCTCAATAAAAGTAGACAAAGGCACATCATTAATATCAATAGGAGCACTTTTACTAGAAACCAATTTCATAAGAGCATCAACTTTTTCACTCAACGAATTTATTTCTTCTACCGAATTAACCTTTTTGCTAGTAGGTGCTCTTTCGGTATGCCATTGTGAATAATTTGCCATAATATTATCAAGCAATTTATTAGCTTCAGCCAAAGTAATTTATATAAAAGTACCACCCGCGGGGGAATCCAAAAGATTTCTAGAAACAAAATTCAATCCCGCATAAAAAATTTGTATGATCATCCAAAGATTTAAACCATGAGTAGGATAATTTCTTACCATCAATTTCATTCTTTCCCAAGATTGTGCAACATGTTCATGCTCAAGTTGCTTAAAATTCATGATCTGGGTTCTAAGGGAAATAATTTTTGCAGGCGGAAAATATTTAGTAATGAAAGCATCTTTGCATTTATCCCAAGAATCGATACTATTGCAAGGCAAAGAAGAAAACCAAATTTTTGCACGATCTCGCAAAGAAAAACGGAAATAATTTCAACTTCACAATATCATTGTCCACATCTTTTTTATTTTGCATATCACATAATTCCACGAATGTGTTAAGATGGGATGCGGCATCCTCATTAGGAGTACCGAAAAACTGATCTTTCATAACAAGATTCAACAAAGCGGCATTAATAACACAAGATTCCGCACTAGTGGCGGGAGCAGCAATCGGAGTGCTAATAAAATCATTATTATTGGTGTTGGAAAAATCACACAACTTGGTGTTTTCTTGAGTCATCGTGACTACGCAAACGAGATTGCACACAAAAAACAGATCTGATGAGAAAACGGTGAACGAAAAAGAGGGCGAATAAAACGGCAAATTTTGTGAAGTGGGGGAGATGAAAACGAGAGGCAAATGGCAAAGAACATAAATTGCAACGAGATGAGATTTTTGATTAGGAACCTGATAGATGTTGATGATGTATCCCCGGCAACGGCGCCAGAAATTCCCTTTGATGATCCTTACTTGTATCGTATCTGCGTCAGTGTTTTCCCCAAGGAGGAAGGGATGATGCAGTACAGCGAAGGTAGGTATTTCCCTCAGTTATGAAACCAAGGTTATCGAACCAGTAGGAGAACCAAGCAACACTATGTAAATGATACCTGCACAAAAAGAACAAATACTTACAACCCGACGCAAAAGAGGGGTTGTCAATCCCTCTCGGGTAATGGCGCCAGAAATTGGCAAGTTGGCGGGAGAATATTTGTGATAGATTGGATAAATAGCTCTTGATAAAACATGAAATAAAATAAGTAATAAAAAAATGCAGCAAGGTATTTTTGGGTTTTTTAAAATATAGATCTGAAAATAAAAGATGCAAATAAATAAAAAGGCAAATAGCAATATAGATCTGAAGATATATGATGGGAAAATAGACCCGGGGGCCGTAGATTTCACTAGTGGCTTCTCTCGACAAAATAGCATACGGCGGATAAACAAATTACTGTTGGGCAATTGATAGAACTTCAAATAATTATGATGATATCCAGGCAATGATCATTATATAGGCATCACGTCCAAGATTAGTAGACCGACTCCTGCCTGCATCTACCACTATTACTCCACACATCGACCGCTATCCAGCATGCATCTAGTGTATTAAGTTCATGGAGAAACAGAGTAGTGCAATAAGAAAGATGACATGATGTAGACAAGATCTATTCATGTAGGAATATACCCATCTTGTTACCCTTAATGGCAACGATCAATACGTGTCTTGCTGCCCCTTCTGTCACTGGTAAAGAACACCGCACGACCGAACCCATCACAAAGCACCTCTTCCCATGGCAAGAAAAATCAATCTAGTCGGCCTAGCTAAACCAAAGATTCGAAGAAGAAATACGAGGCTATAAGTAATCATGCATATAAGAGATCAAAACAAGACTCAAATAACTTTCATGGATAAAATAGATCTGATCATAAACTCAAAGTTCATCGGATCCCAACAAACACACCGCAAAAAGAGTTACATCAAATAGATCTCCAAGAGACCATTGTATTGAGAATCAAAAGAGTGAGAGGAAGCCATCTAGCTACTAACTACGGACCCGTAGGTCTACAATGAACTATCCACGCATCATCGGAGAGGTACCAATGAGGATGATGAACCCCTTCGTGATGGTGTCTAGATTGGATCTGGTGTTTCTGGAACTTGCGGCGGCTGGAATTGTGTTTCGTCGACTCCCCTAGGGTTTTTGGATTTTCGGGGTATTTATAGAGCAAAGAGGCGGTGCGGGAGGCGGTCGAGGTGGGCACAACCCACCTGGGCGCGCTTGGGCCCCCAGGCGTGCCCTGGTGGGTTGTGCTCCCCTCGGAACCCCCCTTCGATACTTCTTTGGCCCAACAGGTTTCTTCTGGTCTAGAAAAAATCTTCAAAAAGTTTCACTGCGTTTGGACTCTATTTGGTATTGATTTTCTGTGAAGTAAAAAACAAGCAAAAACAACAACTGGCCCTGGGCACTATGTCAATAGGTTAGTCCCAAAAAATGATATAAAGTTGCTATAAAATGATTGTAAAACATCCAAGAATGATAATATAACAGCATGGAACAAGCAAAAATTATAGATACGTTGGAGATGTATCACTCTCCCGTGCCCAAATACCAACTCTTTAGCAGATGTTAATATAATGTTGCTGGTAAAATGAAGCAATGGCACCATTAAAATGAAGCAATGCTGCTGCTTTAGAAATTGCTACTATCCTTGTAGGATCACCATTCAGATAAGGAACATGCTTCTTTTCATTTTATGTATGTTTCATCACTTGTTAGTCACCCTCCTTTCCACCTTTTTGTGCAAACAGAGATATACATTTCACGCTTGATCTTAGTTGAACTGCACAAATTGATATCCAAATTATAGTTGAACATTCCACGAGCTTCACGACCAACCTTGATGTTGCTCAATTTCATTGCAACTAATGAAGAAGAAGTTGCTAGCTCATGGGACCAAGTACTTGCTAACTGCATGATGCAAACATTGCTTCATTTTAGGTGAACTACACAAAAAGGTCCCATGAATTGAATCATCCATGTTGGTGACTAGTGTCATCCCTTCTACGGTGGCGTTGACTGCAGATATGGTTCCTTTTTGGTCCGACCGTTTGCCAAAGATCCTGCATGTTGACTCTGCTCTTGTGCTACTGTTTTGGCACTGCCATGATAAAGCAGTAATGTTATTATTTTGCACCTTAATCTAGTGGCACTATTAATTTGAGGCAATGTTTTGGCACCGCTAGTGCCACTAATTTTTTTATATATCGAAAGAGGGGGTTTCCTCCGATTCCATTAAAGAAACCCAACCATAGAGAACCATTATCCGACAACATCTCAGTGTAAACGGGTAGTTATGCAACTACTACTAGAACGGACTGAGTACTAGCAGGAGACAAGTTTGCCACGTAAGCTAGGCAGGTAGGGGCACGCAGCCCCAGCTCGACCAAGTTTGGATTACAACCCAAAAGCTACCACAGAAACATCAGGGGGGAAGATAGGGACTAAAAGAGCCAGCTTCAGCATCCCAATCTAAGCACCCCCGGCCTCCATCCTTGCAACCCACGGTACACCTCGCTTGCCACCTGCTCGACCCTAGTGCCACTGATAAAATGAAGTAATAATACAGTTAAAATAGAGCTAGTGTCCTCTCTATCATTTCATTTCCAATGTAGATAAAGAAAGTGCTTCTCTTTGTTAGTATATGTTTCATCAACTAGTCCCATTGTTAATGTTTAAGTGTTTCTGCAAACTGGGGTGCTTAATTTTAGTTGATCTGCACAAAAAAAGAGATTGGAATGTCTCAAGGCCCCTCCTTGTACTACCGCTGTACACTGATGTTCATCACTAGCAGAAGGTGTATCGGGGAGAATTGGGTCGATTTACAGTATGAGGCCTACCATATGAGGCGTCGCAGGGCCCATCTCGCCCTCGCAGCATGGCATACTGTGATACTATCGCAATATCTTCCCATTAAGAAAATGAAGTTTCTTCTATTTATTAGTGTATGTTTCATCAACTAGTGCCACTATAATGTAATCACGATTTTTCATTATCTATGCAAACAGGGTTATTCAGCTGCATTTTGGTGGAACTGCACAAATGTACGGATGAAACCGGCATATATGCAGAGTGCGAGGTGCCAAGTAAAAATTACCGACACCAACCATGCTCCATCTATGCATTGGCATCCACCACCAGTGGGATGGGTGGCGCTCTCTGTGGACGGATCTTTCTCGGCAGCAGATCCTCTAATCAAATACTAGTCGCTTATATTGGCACTTTTCTAGGGAGTACTCTTTTCTGAAAGAAGCACCAATCGATTTTTCTTTATTTGTACACAGTGTCACAACTTTGTTTTAGGTCCAGAGCTATTTTAGGGTGATTGGCGTAGTACTCGGAGATTCAGAGTACTACCCAGTACTTACCCGTATGATTCTCATTAGCCGTCACACTGATTGTAAGCATGAGCATATGGAAGATTAGGTTAGTGCGAAGCTTACCTTAAACCCTACCGCCGCCGTTGAAACAAGGTGAGCAGCGAGGGAACCATGGAGAACGGCGGGGAAGCGACGTCGTGCCATCCGGCCTCCTCTTGGGGCGCGAGAATGAATACTCCTGTGACTCCGGCTGCCACTGCACCCTCACGAACGGCACACCGTACTCGATTGATTCATTATCCTCTAGATGCTCGACCTTCGACCTGTACGCCCACCACCTCCACCTGACTTTCGCCTCGGGCGAATCTGTCTGCTCCATCGCCCAGAGGAGATACTCGATGAACTCGAAGGACTGTGGCGTGACTGCCGCCGGGGAGTACATCGCCGCCCTCGTCACCGCCGTCTCGCTCTTTCGCATACATTGCCACATGGCCCTCACCGTCCTCGAAATCTCCCACTCGTTGTCAAACAAAGTAAGGATCTCCTTCAACCTGGCTAACTTTGCCTGGTCGCTGCCGGCGATCTGCCCGATTCACTACTGCATCCTCTCCATAGATGTCCTTCTGAGAGGTCCGGTGCTAGCTTTGGAAGATGGGAGGAGAGACAGTGGTCTTGCAATGGAGAGGAGGGAGAGGCGAGACGGTGGTTTTGCAATGGAGAAGATGGAGAGGAGAGGGGCTGGTTTTGCAATGGAGAAGAGGGAGAGGCGAGATGGTGGTTTTGGAATGGAGATGATGGAGAGGAGAGGGGGTGGTTTTGCAATGGAGAAGAGGGAGAGGAGTGTGCGGCAACGATTTATGATTGGACGAGAGGGCCAGCGCGCTGTGACTGGATCAAAATCAAAATCAATTTACCCTTCAATTAAGAAAGCGACCCCACATTAATTAGTCTCCCTTGTATTCTGGGTCATATTTGACCATGATTTTCACAAATAAAATATATGTTATACGTTGCAAAAATAATATAATTTGAAAGTACATTCAGGTACGAACCAAATGATACAATTTTTTATGACATGCATTCACATTTTGCTTGCCAAATACAGTATGTGGTCAAACTTTGACCCAAAATACGCAAAACAAAAAAATACTTCCAAGACCTGCACCGCTCCTCTCCTCTTAAACCACCGCCGCTCCTCTCCTCTTCCAATCCAAAACCAGCGCCGCTCCTCTCCTCTTCCATTTCAAAACCACCGCCGCTCCTCTCCTCTTCCAGTCCAAAACTAGCGTTGCTCCTCTCCTCTTCCATTTCAAAACCACCGCCGCTCCTCGCCCGTTCTAATCCAAAACCAGCACCGCTCCTCTCCTCTTCCATTCAAAAACCACCGCCGGCGAGTGAAGGTGCCGTGGAGAAGTCGATCGATGGAGGAGTACAATTGACACGTGTGGCTCGCAGGCGGCGACCCTATGAAGCTAGCTAGGATGTTGGAGATACAGTATTGGTTTGACAACCCTGAGCAATTAGCGGTGACGGCAACATCGATGGCTAAATACCTGGAAAAGAGCGGAAAGGAGGCGATACACTGGGAGGGAGTCGCGCGGGAGTACATAGAGCTGCTCCTCTGGGCCATGGAGCAAATAGATTCACCGGATCCGATCGTGAGGCTGCGGTGGTGGGAGTATCGATCCAAGATGGAGCATCCACCTGAGATTGAAGGATCGAGCATCTACACGGTGCTGTTTGTGAGGGTGCTGTGGCAGAGTGAGCCGCTGGAGTCTTCGTCGACCGAACCCAACAGCAAGAGGAGAAAAACTGTTGGTGCGACGATGCTTCCCTGCCATCCTCTTCCTCGCCGTTCACCTCGTCCCACGGAGTGGCTATCTGCCGCTGATGAATAGGAGGGGACTCCCCCCCCCCCAAATAGTCCGAGGAGGAGCTTAGGGTTGTCAGTATTTCCAGGTTGTGAATTGTGTTTTGTGTTTCAGATTTGAGAGTACTTTCAGATATGAATGTCTTTTGAATTTCAGATTTGCAGTATTGAGCATATGAAGTATTTTATGAATTCTAGAGATCTATTTTTAGCACTTTAAAAAATGTAGTTTCATATAAAAGTGCAGACAATTGATTCTTAGAGAAGAAACTACAAGTTTCAGTTTCAAATAAGAAACTGCAAGTTTCAGAGGCAGAGCATTTATATTAACACGCCCTTTTCAAACAGGGATAACATCATGTTGAAGTTTTACTCATGGTTGAAAATGGAACTACCAGCCAGTTAACATCATGCTGATCAACATTCATGCATAGCACATCTTCATATGATGCACAGTCAAAAAGATATGCTATTTTCAAAATGCCCACACAATGTTGATTGTGCGAATGACAGAGAAATCGAGGGACAAAGTTTTGGCAAGTGTTGGAGGTGGTGTGCGTAGATGACAATGGGCACCCACATGTCAGAGGTAGAGGCAAAAAATTGTGGATATTTTCACTGCATCAGGTGGAATCGAACCCGAGCGGAGCAGCGGTTGGGGAGTGGAACTCGGCCACTGGGCTACTCGAGTACTTTCGATAGAAATTAGGCACAAGATTTACCACTACTATAGCACGTCTTCCCGGGCTCCGATGCGTTCTCGTCCGGGGCCTGGACGTCATCCTCCGCCTTTGTGCGCTCACCGCGGCGCCGTTGTGGACATGCTCAACAACCGAGAGGAATCTGGAGAGGACTGTACGTGGAAAGGCGGACAGTCGGGACCCACCAGGTCCATGGCCGTACGCAAGCAAGTGCCTCATTGAAAAAATACTTCCTCCTAATGCTATACTGACGTTGGGGGCCACGGGTTTGTCAACGTAGTTACTAAAGGAGATAAATTTACAACGAAGCTAGTCGTCGGGGAGCTGGCAGGTATCATTTATTATCAGTGGGCCAACAAGTATCAGCTGGGTTGTGGGCTGCCCAGTCTAGGCTTTCTTTTTTAACATGTGCAGCCCACGACATGCCGGTTTGTATTTTTTTTAGGGCCGTCATGTATCGACCGGCCTATGGCCCTCCCATCCTAGGTTTTATTTTTTTCTTAAACATCTGCAGTCCAACTTATATTTTTTTTTGAAGAAAACGCAGAGGTATGTTCTATTTTTCTATATAAGAATAGGAACGTCAGGTCCACTTATGTTTCCCTTCTAACTATATTATATATATTTATACTATTTTATATGTTATTATATATTATTTTTATTATTATCATATATTTAACAGATACTTACATATATAAGAAAAAAAGCACACGTATTATGTAACACCCTATGTCATTAGCCACAGTAATCACTTTTGATAATGACAAGTCAGCATGATTAACAGTGCATGATCATCATTAGCATCATATTGCATTTCAACTCCTAAGTCAGAATTCAAATTTAAATGAAAGTGGAAAATAAAAGTTATCCAACATAGAAACTAAAATGTACAACGAATAGCAAATATTGCAGAGGCTATTCTAAAATTGTAACCAACAATTAATAAATTAATTAGGTGGCACTAACATTAACAAAACAGCCAGAATTAATGCATTTTATTTCTAATAAAAATTGTGTGGACTCCAATTGCCTACAAACCAATTTTTGACAGTGGCAGATAATGCCTAGTAATTAATGGAACAATTGCCATGTTTTACAAAAATCATATTGTGGCCTAACTAATTATAAAACAGGAGATAGGAATAAATAAAAAGTAAAAGGTAAAACAAAACAAAAAAAATAAAAAGGGAAAACCCCCTGGCCCAACTGGGCCTCAGCCCAGTCGGCCGGCCCACCCGCGCCCCCCTGGCCTATACCCCCCCTGGAGACCCCCAGAAACCCTAGCCCACTTCCCCACTTTCCCCCCCCCCTCCCGATCCACACTCTCCCTCTCCTCTGGATCGAGATCCAGGGAGAGGAGGCCGTCGACGCCGCCGCCTTGCCGCGCGTGGACGCCGTCACCACCTCGTCCCCGCCGCTGGGCTGCCCTGCCCCGCCTCTCCATCGCCGGCTCCACCGAGCCTCGCCGCCCCTCTCCTCTGCAACGAATGGTGAGGCCACCGGCCTCCGTCGACCCCGCCCCCACCCCTCTTTCCCCTCGGTCACCGCCGTCTCGCCGCGCGCCCGCTCGCCCCTGCTGCTTTGGCCACCGACCCCGCGTCGCGCTGCCGCGCCAGACCGCGCCGTCCCTGCCCCGCGTTCACCGCGCCCTCGCGCCGGCCTGCGCCGCTCCGACCCCGCCACCGCACGCTCGCACGCCACGCACCCGCTGCCGCAGCTCGCCTGCATCGCGCGCGCACGCAGCCCGCGCTCGCCGCGCTCGCCGCCCGCGGTCACCGCGCCCGGCGCCCGCTCGCCCTGGCCGCGCCCGCGCGCACGCGCCCGCCCTGGGTGGCCTCCTGGGCCACTGCCCAGTGGGGCCCGAACCCCTGTGACACTGACGTAGGGGCCCCACGGCCTAGAAATAAAATAAAAAAATAATAATATAGAAATGAAAATAAAATTAATTAATAAAATTAATAATTAATTAATTAATTAGTGAATTAATTAATTTAATTAATCCTGATTAAGTTAAACTAATTAATTAGTTAGTTTAATTAAACAGTGTTTAATTAGCTAAACCCTAATTAGACTAAACTGACACTGATAGGTGGGACCCACGTGTCAGGTTGACCCGGTCAACAGCACTGTTGACTGCTGATGTCAGCATGATGTCATGCTGACATCATCAATTACTGTTTCGGATAATGTTTAATTTAAATAAATAATTAAATTCCAGAAATTAATTAAAACTTTAGAAAATCATATTAAATAATTCGTAACTCAGATGAAAATAAATTATATATGAAACTTGCTCAGAATTTCGATACGAACCTGAATACGTCATCCGTATTCTTGTCAGATGCCCCTAGCTATATGAACATTGAACTTTTAGACCGATTTCGATAAATGAATAGTGCCCATCATCAATTAAATAAATCCGAATAAATTCCTAAATTAACTAAATCATTTAGTTAGGCAGTAGAACACCCCGGCATATCATTTAGACATGTCATGCATATTGTTTGCATTATTGCCGTGAATTTATTGTTTCTCTCCCCCCTCCTTCTCTCTCGATAAACGCCGAGACCGACGACGCTGCACCTAGGTACGACTACACTACCGACGAGCAGCCCATTGACGACCTCTCTCTCTTGCCAGAGCAACCAGGCAAGCCCCCCCTTGAGCATCCAGATATCGCCCATTCTATTCTCCTGCTTGCATTATATTTTGCTACTATTAATGTATGTTCCTATTCTGATGCATAGCCTGCTTTTGTAACCTGTTCATTGTTACCTTACCTGCCTATGATAAACTGTTTAGTATAGGTTGGTAGTGAACCATCAGTGACCCCACCACCTTACCCTTGTCGCCCCTGCTTGATCGTCGATGACTCGATCAACGCGATCGTCGAACAGAGACCAACACCTCACCTCACACCCCCTTAGTTGTACGACTCTGCTTGGTTACTATCGAGTGCCGAGGGTGATACCTCGTAACGCACTCCTGGTGAATACTCTGCAGTGTAGCTATTCGGTCGTGGTCATCGAGGGTGATTCCTCCTTCTCCACTTCTGATATGACTCTGTCGTGCAACCCCTCAGTGTGAACCTCGAGGGTGATGCCTCATCCGTTCACCCTGATGATTTCATCGAGTGGAATCCGCCGAGGGTGATTCCTCGGGTTTTCCCCTTTGATGTTATGACCACACGGTTACCTTGACCTTTGTTACAGGCGGGTCCACCCTGGTGGGTACCCGCTGGGGATCTATGATGTCGAGTGTGCTGGAAGGGCACTCGAGTGTGATATTGTGGCGGAGCATCAGAGACTTTGATTGTCTCCGCATGATACTAAATGAGCCTATTGGATTTGGGTGTGTGATCTGAGTGGGTCGACGTGCCCTATACGCACTACCACCACGTGGGATAATGGTTATGGGGCCCTCTGCGATGTACGTTTCTCCCGAAAGCTCGTCTGACGTCACGATTCATCGTGCGGGCTGATCGCCGGGACTGGGCTGGATACTTCACTGACGTGCATAGGATAGTCCGGCGTGCTGACCTCTCTGCCGAGCCTAGGTAGGGCGTTGCTTCGTGTTGATCTTCCGAGGACGGGCATTACCCAGCAAGTGTGTCCTGCCAGAGTTGATCGAGCGTGTTGGGTAATAGTAGTGCACCCCTACAAGGATGAATGATCTATCGATAGCCGGTCCTACGGTAAAGGACGCTCAGTTTGTGTATCCCGATCTACTACTTGAACAGGATACATTGTTACTTAATTGAAGCTTCGGGAACGCTTTCTTGCTGGGAGTCGAGGAAGGATCTCTAGGTTTTGCTTCAACATGTTTGCTAAATAAAATGCTATTCTACTCTCTTCTACTGCTGCAAGATGATGGCCTCGTGAAGATGTTTGAAGATGCTAGTCTTCGATAGGACTAGGCCTTCTCTCTATTCTGGCATTTCTGCAGCCCAGTCCACATATACATCCTTTCTCCATTGATAATGTTGCATATGTAGTATAGATCCTTGCTTGCTGAGTACTTTGGATGAGTACTCACGGTTGCTTTACTTTCTTTTTTCCCCATATCCCACTTTGATGATACATCAGACGATGGAGCCCCGGAGCCAGATGCCACCTCAGGAGCTTACTACCAGGAGGGTCCTGAGGGCACGTACTACTGGATCGAGCCAGCCGACCAGGAGTAGGATCGGAGGCTCCCAGGCAGGAGGCCAACGCCTTTCGATCTAGAGTCGTTGTTTGTGCTAGCCTTCTTAAGGCAGAACTTGTCTAACTATGTTTGTACTCAAATAATATTTGTATGACTGACTTATGTATTCGGATCTTCGGATCCCTGGTCTGTAATATTGTGGATCTCCGTTTAAATTGTGTTAGAGTTGTGTTGTGATATCTTCCCGTGAGTCCCTGTGCTTGATCGTACACGTTTGCGTGTATGATTAGTGTACGATTGAGTCGGGGGCGCCACAAGTTGGTATCAGAGCCGACTGCCTGTAGGAAGCCCCCTTCAAATTCCTTGGCCGAAGTTGAGTCTAGACATCGAAAAACTAATTTACTAACTTGGTTGTGTGGCTTACGGGCCCACGTCGCCAACTGGGTGGTATTAGGATCTTTTATTCCCCGTCTATACTCTGGGACTCTGATCTCTCTTCTATTCAGGTTAAATAAAGTTTACTAACACCGATCCTTAGGATCTCATAAATTCCGTCTACCCGGAGAGCTGGATATCTGTGCGATTTCCCTGTCATTGATCTGATTAGTCTGATAATCATTTTCCTTTCCATTGTTTTGTTTAACCTTTCTCTCCGAGTTGTATTATACTCCGAGTTGTCATTCGATAAGACCGGGTTCTGCATCAGAGTGCACATGGAGCGCAGGATCCTTCCGCGATGAACAATCGTCGTCCGCACTTGCAGTTACCCCGTTTCAGTGGTTTTCTCCGACGTTGATGTAGCCTTTGCTATGTCTCGTTGTGTACTTCCTTGCCGCGTGCCTGCGCGCCGCCTAGTTTGTCTAGCTTTTGAATTTGCGCCGTTATGCTGTCCGCATGTACCCGACTCTGTGTATGGATCTGTATGTCTTAATCGACTACTGTTATGTATCTGTTACACTACTTAATTGTTGTCGAGTTACATCATGCTTGTCGCTAAACACTCGCCATTGCTTTTACTAAACTACCCCCTGTTGATACTTAGCAGGATGGTTAGACCAGGTGGTCGTGGTCGTGGTACCCCTGAACACCCACCACCGGCAGACTATATGGTAGCTATGATGCAACAGTTTGAGCTTAACCGTCATTTTATGACTCGAATCATGGCTCAGTTTCCGCATCAGAACAACCAGAACCAAAACCCAGCTTCAATAACTTTGACAGAGTTTATGCGACTCAACCCAACTCAGTTCCGCAACTCTGACAAGCCACTGGATGCTGATGACTGTGTCCGCGACATCACTCATGAGATGGAGTCTGCTAATGTCGCCCCTGCCAACTTCGTCAACTTCGCGGCCTTTTTCTTAAAGGGCCCCGCTGCTCAATGGTGGGACACACACAAGCGTACACTGCCTGTTGGAACAGTCATCACCTGGTATGAGTTCCAGGCTGCTTTCCGTACACGTTACATCCCTCAGGCAATTATGAAACGCATGAAGACCCAGTTCCGCAACCTCACTCAAGGCAACAAGATTGTCGAAGCTTATCAGCGGGAATTTCTTGATCTCTCCCGCTATGCTGAAGAAGACAACGCCACAGATGCACGCAGAAAAGAGAAGTTCCGTAATGGACTCCACCCAGACCTCAAGCTTGCACTTGCTGCTCAAGACTTCAACGACTTTTCAACTCTAGTGAACAAGGCTATTCTTGTTGAGACCGCTCAGATGGAACACAAGGACTCGCACAAGCGCTATCGTGATGCTGGCTCATCTTCGGGCTCAGTATCAAAGCGTCGGGTCTGGATTCCCAACAATGCGTTCCGTCCAAATACCTCTGCGCCAAAGAACAACTATGCTGCACCACATCTGCCTCCTCCACCGCCGAGGCAGCCAAAGGCTCAAGCTATTCAAAACAATGCTCCTCTTCGTCCTGAAGAGGGTATGTGCTTCAAGTGCCGCAAACCAGGTCACCAAGCTAAGGACTGCCGCCAGACTCAGAATCAGTTGGCTTTCCCTCGTATTGGCCATGGCAATGGTCGTGGCAACAATCAGGTCCGCAACTATAATACTGGGTCTGCTGCACATGGTCGTGGACACGCTTACAACATTGATATTGAAGAAGTCCAGGATCAACCTGCTACTGTGATGGGTACCCTTTTCGTTAACTCAATACCCGCTTCTGTATTATTTGATTCAGGAGCATCGCATTCATTCATGTCAGAAGCATTTGCATTATCTCATGACATTGCATTCGAAAAGATGAACCTGCCAGTAGTTGTCCGTACCCCTGGAGGCCAGTGTCAAACCACTATGATGGCACACAATGTCCCTGTTGAAATCGAGGGATTCGAATTCTTTGCCTCACCTATTATCCTGAAGTCTTCCACTATAGACCTCATTCTCGGAATGGATTGGTTGAAAGCTCGCATTGCTTCGATCAATTGTGCCACTAAAGTAATCCAACTTCTTCACCCCTCCGATGAGATAGTGAACTATACCGCCCGCATTACACGGGACGTTGAAGCTCGGATATATGTTCTGAATGCTTTGAACGCCTCACCTCTGGCAGGGATCGAGAACGTTCCTGTCGTTCGAGATTTTCCGGACGTCTTTCCAGAAGAACTTCCAGGAATACCCCCGGCTAGAGCTGTCGAGTTTGTCACTGACTTGAAGCCTGGCACTGTCCCTATTGCCAAGCGTCCTTATAAGATGCCTCCGCACCACCTTCTTGAGCTTAAGGAAGAAATCGACAAGTCACTTAGGAAAGGTTTCATCCGCCCCAGTTCCTCTGCTTGGGGAGCACCTTCACTCTTTGTTAGGAAGAAGGATGGAACTAACCGATTGGTTCAGGATTATCGGCCCATTAACCAAGCCACAATCCAGAATAAATACCCACTACCCCAGATCAATGATCTTTATGATCAGCTTGCTGGATCCTCTGTCTTCTCGAAACTCGACTTGAGGTTGGGTTATCATCAGATCCGTGTTCGTGAAGAGGATATCCCGAAGACTGCCTTTGTTACTCGATATGGCTCATATGAGTACACCGTCATGTCATTTGGTTTAACCAATGCTCCAGCAACCTTCTCCCGGTTGATGAACTATATCTTCATGGATTACCTCGACAAATTCGTCGTAGTTTATCTGGATGATATCCTTATATATTCCAAGAATGAAGAAGAACACGTCAAACATCTTCGGCTTGTATTGGAGAAGCTACGAGAACATCAGTTGTATGCTAAATTCTCCAAGTGTGAATTCTGGTTATCTGAAGTGACCTATCTTGGTCATGTGATTTCCAAGGATGGAATTGCTGTTAACCCCGAACGACTTCAAGCTATTCTTGATTGGACTCCCCCGAAGAATGTCAAGTAAGTCAGAAGTTTTCTCGGACTCGCTAGTTATTGCCGTTGATTCGTTGAGAATTTTTCCAAGATTGCAAAACCATTGACGAATCTGCTCCACAAAGGTGTTAAATTTGAGTGGATAGAAAAATGTCAAGAAAGCTTTCAGACAATGAAAGATAAGTTAACATCTGCCCTAGTCTTAGCACCCCCGGATTCCCAAAAAGATTTCGTGATATACTATGATGCATCTCGTCAAGGATTAGGCTGTGTCCTAATGCAAGAACGCAAAGTGATTGCTTATGCCTCCCGACAATTGCGTCCTCACAAAGAAAATTACCCAGTGCACGATCTCGAACTTTCTGCGGTTATTTATGCCCTGAAGCTATGGCGACATTACCTTCTCGGTAACCGTTGCGAGATATATTCGGATCATCAAAGTTTGAAGTATTTATATACTCAACCAGATCTGAACCTTCGTCAACAAAGATGGCTCGAGACAATAGCCGATTATGATATGAATATCTCATACACCCCTGGCAAGGCTAATGTAATGGCCGATGCTTTGAGCCGTAAGGCTTATTGCAACAATCTTACGGTTTAGGAAACACAACCTCTTCTCCATGAAGAGCTTCGCAAATTGAACCTCCATATTGTTCCACAGGGTTACCTCCATACCCTGGTCGTCGAACCAGATTTAGAACACAGCATTAAGACTATGCAACGGTATGACTCTGAAGTTGAAAGGATCAAGCGATACCTCGAAAAAGGAAAACCGTCAAAATTCCATCTTGATGATGATGGGATCCTATTCTTCCAACACCGTCTCTTCGTACCCAAGTTCAAGGATGAGAGAGAACACGTTATGAAAGAAGCTCATGACACTCCTCTGTCAATTCATCCTGGTAGCACAAAGATGTACCGTGACATTTGTCAGAGATACTGGTGGCCTAATATGAAGTGAGATATTGCTCGTTATGTTTCTGAGTGTGACGTCTGCCGACGCATTAAAGCAGAACATCAAAGGCCCGCTGGAACTCTGCAACCCCTTGCAATTCCTGAATGGAAATGGGACAAGGTCCAAATGGACTTCATTACTGGTTTTCCCAGATCTCAGAAGGGCCATGATGCTATTTTTGTCGTCATTGACTGATTCTCCAAGGTTGCTCACTTTCTTCCAGTTAAGGAGACAATCACTGCTAGCCAGTTAGCGGACTTGTATGTTTCCCGAATTGTGTCACTCCATGGTGTTCCGTTGGAGATCAGTTCTGATCGTGGCAGCCTCTTCACCTCCAAATTCTGGAATAGTTTCCAAGAAGCTATGGGAACACATCTGTCTTTCAGCACCGCCTTTCACCCTCAGTCACAGGGTCAAGTTGAACGAGTTAATCAAGTGCTCAAAGATATGCTTCGAGCTTGCGTCATCTCCTTCGGTAAGAAATGGGAGGAATCTCTCCCGTATGCCGAATTCTCTTACAACAATAGCTATCAAGCTAGCTTGAAGATGGCACCGTTTGAAGTTCTATACGGTCGTAAGTGTCGAACCCCTCTGAATTGGTCAAAAACTGGGGAACGCTCACTCGTTGGACCGGACATTATCCAACAAGCAGAAGAACAAGTCCGCATTGTCCGTGAACATCTGAAAACTGCTCAGTCTCGTCAGAAGAGCAACTATGATCGAAAGCACTAGGAAATGGTCTATCAACCTGGCGAGCAAGCTTACCTCCGCGTCACTCCGTTGAAAGGCACTCATCGGTTCGGAATCAAAGGCAAGTTAGCTCCTCGCTACATTGGCCCGTTCCATATTCTTGCCCGTCGAGGAGAAGTGGCATATCAATTGCAATTGCCGCCAAGTCTTTCTCAAGTACATGATGTCTTTCATGTATCCCAACTCCGTCGCTGCTTCAAGGATCCTATTCAAGCTGTGGATCATGAAGTGCTTGAATTACGGGAAGATCTATCTTATCCAGAATATCCCATCCGTATTCTTGATCAAACTGAGCGTCAAACTCGTCAGAAGTCAATCAAATTCCTCAAAGTTCAGTGGTCGAATCATTCTGAAGATGAAGCCACTTGGGAACGCGAGGATCGTCTTCATGAAGAATACCCCACTTTCTTTCAGTCTTCCTCTTAATTCTCGGGACGAGAATTCTTGATAGATGAGGAGAATTGTAACACCCCATGTCATTAGCCACAGTAATCATTTTTGATAATGACAAGTCAGCATGATTAACAGTGCATGATCATCATTAGCATCATATTGCATTTCAACTCCTAAGTCAGAATTCAAATTTAAATGAAAGTGGAAAATAAAAGTTATCCAACACAGAAACTAAAATGTTCAACGAATAGCAAATATTGCAGAGGCTATTCTAAAATTGTAACCAACAATTAATAAATTAATTAGGTGGCACTAACATTAACAAAACAGCAAGGATTAATGCATTTTACTTATTATAAAAATTGTGTGAACTCCAATTGCCTACAAACCAATTTTTGACAGTGGCAGATAATGCCTAGTAATTAATGGAACAATTGCCATGTGTTTACAAAAATCATATTGTGGCCTAACTAGTTATGAAACAGGAGATAGGAATAAATAAAAAGTAAAAGGTAAAAGAAAACAAAACAAAACAAAAAATAAAAAGAGAAAACCCCCTGGCCCAACTGGGCCACAGCCCAGTCGGCCGGCCCACCCGCGCCCCCTGGCCTATACCCCCTGGAGACCCCCAGAAACCCTAGCCCACTCCCCCACTTCCCCCCCTCCCGATCCACTCTCTCCCTCTCCTCTGGATCGAGATCCAGGGAGAGGAGGCCGCTGCCGCTGCCTTGCCGCGCGTGGACGCTGTCGCCACCTCATCCCCGCCGCTGGACTGCCCTGCCCCGCCTCTCCATCGCCGGCTCCACCGAGCCTCGCTGCCCCTCTCCTCTGCAACGAACGGTGAGGCCACCGGCCTCCGTCGCCCCCTCCCCCACCCCTCTCTCCCCTCGGTCACCGCCGTCTCGCCGCGCGCCCGCTCGCCCATGCTGCTTTGGCCACCGACCCCGCGCCGCGATGCCGCGCCCGACCGCGCCGTCCCTGCCCCACGTTCACCGCGCCCTCATGCCGGCCTGCGCCGCTCCGACCCCTCCACCGCACGCTCGCACGCCCCGCACCGGCTGCCGCAGCTCGCATACATCACGCGCGCACGCAGCCCACGCTCGCCCCGCTCGCCGCCCGCGGTCACCGCGCCCGGCGCCCACTCGCCCTTGCCGCGCCCGCCCTGGGTGGCCTCCTGGGCCACTGCCCAGTGGGGCCCAAACCCCTGTGACACTGACGTAGGGGCCCCACGGCCCAGAAACAAAATAAAAAATAATAATAATATAGAAATGAAAATAAAATGAATTAATAAAATTAATAATTAATTAATTAGTGAATTAATTAATTTAATTAATCCTAATTAAGTTAAACTAATTAATTAGTTAGTTTAATTAAACAGTGTTTAATTAGCTAAACCCTAATTAGACTAAACTGACACTGACAGGTGGGACCCACGTGTCAGGTTGACCCGGTTAACAGCACTGTTGGCTGCTGACATCATCATGATGTCATGCTGACGTCATCAATTACTGTTTCGGATAATGTTTAATTTAAATAAATAATTAAATTCCAGAAATTAATTAAAACTTTAGAAAATCATATTAAATAATTCGTAACTCCGATGAAAATAAATTATATATGAAACTTGCTCAGAATTTCGATACGAACCCGAATACGTCCTCCGTATTCTTGTCAGATGCCCCTAGCTATATGAACATTGAACTTTTGGACCGATTTCGATAAATGAATAGTGCCCATCATCGATTAAATAAATCCGAATAAATTCCTAAATTAACTAAATCATTTAGTTAGGCAGTAGAACACCCCGGCATATCATTTAGACATGTCATGCATATTGTTTGCATTATTGCCGTGAATTTATTGTTTCTCTCCCCCCCTCCTTCTCTCTCGATAGACGCTGAGACCGACGACGCTGCACCTGGGTACGACTACAATACCGACGAGCAGCCCATTGACGACCTCTCTCTCTTGCCAGAGCAACCAGGCAAGCCCCCCCCCTTGAGCATCCAGATATCGCCCATTCTATTCTCCTGCTTGCATTAGATTTTGCTACTATTAATGTATGTTCCTATTCTGATGCATAGCCTGCTTTTGTAACCTGTTCATTGTTACCTTACCTGCCTATGATAAACTGTTTAGTATAGGTTGGTAGTGAACCATTAGTGACCCCACCACCTTACCCTTGTCACCCCTGCTTGATCGTCGACGACTCGATCAACGCGATCGTCGAACAGAGACCGACACCTCACCTCACACCCCCTTAGTTGTACGACTCTGCTTAGTTACTATCGAGTGCCGAGGGTGATACCTCGTAATGCACTCCTGGTGAATACTCTGTAGTGTAGCTGTTCGGTCGTGGTCATCGAGGGTGATTCCTCCTTCTCCACTTCTGATACGACTCTGTCGTGCAACCCCTCAGTGTGAACCTCGAGGGTGATGCCTCATCCGTTCACCTTGATGATTTCATCGAATGGAATCCGCCGAGGGTGATTCCTCGGGTTTTCCCCTTTGATGTTATGACCACACGGTTACCTTGACCTTTGTTACAGGCGGGTCCACCCTGGTGGGTACCCGCTGGGGATCTATGATGTCGAGTGTGCCGGAAGGGCACTCGAGTGTGATATTGTGGCGAAGCAACAGGGACTCTGATTGTCTCCGCGTGATACTAAATGAGCCTATTGGATTTGGGTGTGTGATCTAAGTGGGTCGACGTGCCCTATACGCACTACCACCACACGGGATAATGGTTATGGGGCCCTCTGCGATGTATGTTTCTCCCGAAAGCTCGTTTGACGTCACGATTCACCGTGTGGGCTGATCGCCGGGACTGGGCTGGAAACTTCACTGACCAGTTCAGTGTCGCGCCTGCACCCCGGCCAGCCACGCAACGCGTAGGGTGCCCAGGGCGATGGCCCAAGACCTCTGTGTGCATAGGATAGTCCGGCATGCTGACCTCTCTGCCGAGCCTAGGTAGGGCGTTGCTTCGTGTTGATCTTTCGAGGACGGGCATTACCCAGCAAGTGTGTCCGGCCAGAGTTGATCGAGCATGTTGGGTAACAGTAGTGCACCCCTGCAGGGATGAATGATCTATCGATAGCCGGTCCTACGGTAAAGGACGCTCAGTTTGTGTATCCCGATCTACTACTTGAACTGGATACATTGTTACTTAATTGAAGCTTCGGGATCGCTTTCTCGCTGGGAGTCGAGGAAGGATCTCTAGGCTTTGCTTCAACATGTTTGCTAAATAAAATGCTATTCTACTCTCTTCTACTGCTGCAAGATGATGGCCTCGTGAAGATGTTTGAAGATGCTAGTCTTCGATAGGACTAGGCCTTCTCTCTATTCTGGCATTTCTGCAGCCCAGTCCACATATACAGCCTTTCTCCATTGATAATGTTGCATATGTAGTATAGATCCTTGCTTGCTGAGTACTTCGGATGAGTACTCACGGTTGCTTTACTTTCTTTTTTACCCATATCCCACTTTGATGATACATCAGACGATGGAGCCCCGGAGCCAGATGCTACCTCAGGAGCTTACTACCAAAAGGGTCCTGAGGGCACGTACTACTGGATCGAGCCAGCCGACCAGGAGTAGGATCGGAGGCTCCCAGGCAGGAGGCCAATGCCTTTCGATCTAGAGTCGTTGTTTGTGCTAGCCTTCTTAAGGCAGAACTTGTCTAACTATGTCTGTACTCAAATAATATTTGTATGACTGACTTATGTATTCGGATCTTCGGATCCCTGGTCTGTAATATTGTGGATCTCCGTTTAAATTGTGTTAGAGTTGTGTTGTGATATCTTCCCGTGAGTCCCTGTGCTTGATCGTATACGTTTGCGTGTATGATTAGTGTACGATTGAGTCGGGGGCGCCACATATTATAAACTTATAAAAATAAATGTTTAACAATAAAATCCTGGGTTTTTTTACTTAAGGTCAAGAAAATACAGGTGATTGTGTACAAAAGCTTGGTAAGATTTAAGGACCAATGTAAATAAAGCACTTATTATTTAAATATATTTATAACAAAATGCTCAACCCCTGTTTATTTTTTGATAACATTGTTGCGCCAACCCAACATTATAATTAGAACCAGCCCAGCAAAATCATTTATTTCGAGAAAGTGCAAATGGGCTGTAATTTTTTAGGAAAAAATAAATGGGTCGCATGGACGCTACATTATTTGTTCACCAAGGCCAGCAAATTCGTGTATTTCTAGAAAGTGCAAATGGGTTGTAGTTTTTTAGAAAAAAATTAATGGGTCGCATGGACGCTACATTATTTGTTCACCCAGCGCAGCGAATGGACTGTAAATTCTAAAAAAATGGGTTGAATATGTGCAACATTTTTGAAGGCTGAAATGTGGGCCAATAGGTCGAAGCCAACGCAAGGCGTTGTCAACTTAGTCAACAAATGATTCTGACATCGATAGCCGTTGGATTTACATCCAACATCCGGCATTCATCTTCAATCTCTCGTCTTCTTCCTCCAGCGCCGCCGGGACCACCTGCTCCCGCCTCCGGCTGCTAGCAGCTCTGCTTAGCATGCTTCCCTGTGAAACGCTACACCGCCGCCGGCCAAGCCATCCCTCCACACCTCCTGTTATTCTCTGCCGACTACAGAACCACACCGCACCAGAACCAGTTAACCCTCGTACACCTCTCCATCTGCGACTCCACTGTCGTGTCTTCCCATCACCGGCTCGTTGTTGTCCAGGGCCTCGCCGTCGTCCATCGCCTTGGTGCGCTCGGCGCGGCGTGGTCAACGTGGTCAACAAACAAGAGTCATCGGAAGAGGACTGTACGTGAAGAGGCTGACAGTGGGGATGCACCAGGTCCATGGACGCACGCATGCAACCGCCTCCTTATTGCACGAAAATAAAATTATTCCTCCCCCTGAAAGCTAGGACCCACCACGTATATCTTCGCAAGGAAGGAAGTGCCTCCTTATTCCTGCCCCTGACAGGTGAGATCCACCAGCAACATCTTTGCACGCAAGGAAGTGCCTCCTTATTACGGGCAAAAAATATATGATTTTGCTCCTGACCGCTGGGACCCGCCAGCTATATATTCGCACACAAGGAAGTGCCCCCTTGTCCTCCCTAACAGCTGGGACCCACCCGGTCTATGTACATAACGGTCGATCGGTCAGTCTGCCACGATGAATCGTGGCCGAGTAAGGAGCGGTAGCAGTTTAGGCAGTCTCATCTAAATCTTGTACACATACGACAACTACGCTGCAAAAAAGACGGCCACGTATGTACATACGGGCGTGGTCTCGAACGGCTACAGTGATGGCATCCTGTTCATCGGCAGCCAACCTGCTGGGTCGGAACGGAGGAAACAGCGTCGTGTTCATCGGGAGGCAACCTACTGGGTCGGAATACATCCTGTTCATCAGGAGCCAACCGTCTTGAACGAAACAGCCAAAACGAGCTCTGGCGTACCGCAGAACGGAGGAAACGGCCTTCTATTCGACCGCGTACGGTCGAAACGGGGTCCTGTTCATCGGGAAGGGTCTGGCGTACTGCAAAACGGAGGAAACGGACTTCTGTTCGAGTGCCTACGGTCAAAACGGGGTCCTGTTGATCGGGAGGGGTGTGGCATACCGCAAAACGGAGGAAACGGACTTGTGTTGGAGCGCCTACGGTCGAAACAGTGTCCTGTTCATAGGAAGGGGTGTGGCGTACCGCAAAACGGGACTCCACGGGCTACTGTTCATCCACTGTCTAGTGCCTCGCTCTAGCCTCCACGAGCTACTGTTCATCCATCGTCGACTTCCTCCAGCCTCCACCTGCTACTGTTCATCCACCGTCGACTTCCTCCTGCCTCCACCAGCTACTGTTCATCCACGGGGTCCTGTTCATCCAGCCTCCACCGGCTACTATTCAACCAGCCCTCCACGGGGACCTGTTCATGCAGCCTCCACCATCTACTATTCAACCAGCCCTCCACGGGATTCTGTTCATCCACCCCCAACCGGCTCAGGTGTGGCGGCCTCTTCGATCAGGGTCCTGTTCATCCAGTGGCAACGACCTCTACTACCACGGGGTCCTGTTCATCCAACCCCCACCAGAAACTGTTCATCCAACCCCCAACAACGGTCACTGTTCAACAAGAGGCAGCAGCAGGTTCGATTGGCTTTAGTTAGCAGCAGTAGCGAAGGAATCGCTCGGGTTCAGTTAACAACCAAGGGATCGATCGCTCGGGTTCAGTAACGTAGCTAGTAGACTTAGCAGTGCAATCGCTCGGGTTCAGTAAGCGAACACCTCGCTCGGGTTCAGTTAGAGCCCAACGCCTCGCACGCACGCGCGTACGTGTACGAGAGAAACGTGCAAACCTCTGTGCATCGCTCGGCCCCGACCACCCATCGTAACCGGGAACTCCCCGATATTTTCCTCGCCCTCGCTTCTACCATGATTTTTTCCGTCATGGACGGCCCAAAGAATGACATGCAGGTGCGTCCCTAGCCCACCCAGGACGAAAAGCCCATTTTCTGTCATGATTTTTTGTCATAGAAGTAGGAGCCCACCACATCTATGATGATACGTGCTTTTGTCACAATTATCGTCATAGAAGTGTCATAAGCATGACAGGAAAAAAATTTCGTTCGGCCCAAAATGTCAGGGATGTGTCTTTTTTTTGTAGTGCACTATGCTGCGATGGAGAAGGAGGTGACAACCTTTCGACTTGATTTGGAGGCTGAGAAACAGAGCGCCCGACTAGAGAAGGAGAAAAAGGCCATGGGAGGTAAGCTATTTCCTCCGATTGATAGCTAAATGATGTTCTTCCCTCTTGATCCGAACCACTTCACTCAAAAGATGTTCATAGCGAGAATGCCCAACTCGTAATGAGGCTCAGGACTTCTATTTCTTTAGACACCATGAAGCAGGCGTTGGAGAACAAGCACAAGGATCTGGCGCTGGCCCAGAAGGAAGCAAGGAACAAGACCAAGCTCGCCGATGAGAAGCTGGCTTCAGTCGGCAAGTTGGAGGAAGAGATCAAGAACCTCAAGTTGCCGCCGAAGTCTCCACTCAAGAGAAGGTCAAGCTGGAGGAGAAGGTCACCCAGCTGACTGAGAAGAAGGATGCCCTGGAGGCACACATGAAGGAGGTGTGCGAGGAGTTTAGTGAGAAGCTCTCCGATAAGTTCTTCTTCGACCAAATGAATTCCATGTACCACAAAATATTTCTCAATCATTCACCCACGCACCGTCTTCTTCTGACCAGAGCACTGTTACAACAAAGGACTGGAACTGGAGAGAATAGAGAGGGACCTAGACCCTTCCAGGTCACTTGTTGCCGACAAAGCGGCTCTTGCTATCCTTCGGTTGGAAGATCGCCTGGAGAACGCGTTGGGCTATATCACTCGGACCTGAGGTACCGCGGGTTGAATTGACAAGGAATTGCAGCCAGGCGAGGAGACCCAGATGGACCTGGAGTCCGTGATGACAAGGTTGAATGAAGTCCCCGCGCGAGTGAAGGCTTGGAAGAAGTCTGTCGCTCGGAGTGGAGCTGATGTGGTGTTGTCACTCATCCGCGTTCATTGCAAGAACGTGGATGAGGAGAAGCTGAAGAACCTTCGAGTGGTGAACAAGAAGAACCTCAAGTTTGAGGATTTCATGGAGACCTTCACTGAAGTTGCCACTCGCATCATCGACGGGATTGATCTGGAGACCTTTGTTGACCCAGCTAGCCCTCTGCCTGAGGCTTAGAAACATTTGATTGAATTTGCCCCGGAATGCCGGGTGGTTGTTGTAATAAAATACTTTGCCGAGCCATGGGCTCATTTTATCTCGGAGATATTCAAACGGATCGAATCCTTAATTTGAAACCTTTTGCGCTTTTATTTGTTTCGTGTTTTGTTTGACTTTAGGCAAAAGCTGGTTCGCGGCTAAGCCCTCGAGTGTGGAGTGAATCCCCACTCGGAATATTTTTGAACTTAGGCGAAAAGCTGGTTCGCGGCTAAGCCCCCGAGTGTGGAATAGATTCTCACTCGGAATATTTTTGAACTTAGGCGAAAAGCTGGTTCGCGGATAAGCCCCCGAGTGTGGAACGGATTCTCACTCGGATTATTTTCGAACTTAGGCGAAAGCTGGTTCGCGGCTAAGCCCCTGAGTGTGGAACAGATTCTCACTCGGATTATTTTTGAACTTAGGCGAAAGCTGGTTCGCGGCTAAGCCCCTGAGTGTGGAGCGGATCCCCACTCAGATTATTTTCAAACTTAGGCGAAAGCTGGTTCGCGGCTAAGCCCGCGAGTGTGGATCAGATTCTCACTCGGATTATTTTCGAACTTAGGCGAAAGCTGGTTCGCAGCTAAGCCCCCGAGTGTGGAACAGATTCTCACTCGGATTATTTTCGAACTTAGGCGAAAGCTGGTTCGTGGCTAAGCCCCCGAGTGTGGAACAGATTCTCACTCGGATTATTTTTGAACTTAGGCGAAAGCTGGTTCACAGTTAAGCCCCCGAGTGTGGAGCGGATCCCCACTCGGATTATTTACAAACTTAGGCGAAAACTGGTTCGCAGCTAAGTTTTCTCACCTCTTATCACCCACTAGAGGTGTGTTAGTTTCTGAATGCAATTAATCACCTAAGTGAGATGCGACCGTAGGTCGAACTAGACAATATATGGAGAAGCGAGACTTTTATTCATCTAGGTTCATTTGGACTAACTATTACAAGGGAGAAATTTTATTCTTAGTATAAAACTTGCAAAGCAGGTCTGCATTCCAAGCTCTGGGCTCTTCTATCCCTCTGGTGAAGTTGTACAGTATGTATGCTCCGTTGTGCAAGAGCTTGGAGATGGCGAATGGTCCCTCCCAAGGGGGCGCTAGCTTGTGAGGTTTCTGTTGATCCACTCGGAGGACCAGGTCTCCTTCCTGGAAGGCACGTCCTCTGATGTGTCTGTTGTGGTAGCGGCGTAAGTCTTGTTGATACAAGATTGATCTTATGAGTGCTAGCTCACGCTCTTCCTCCAAAAGGTCTAGGCCGTCCTGCCTTGCTTCCTTGGCTTCAGCTTCCGAGTAAAGATCCACTCGGGGAGAATTGTGGAGGAGGTCACTCGGCAAGACTGCCTCTAACCCATACACCATGAAGAATGGAGTGCGGTTAGTGGATCGATTTGGGGTCGTTCGCAGGCCCCAGAGGACTGACGAAAGTTCGGTCACCCAGGCCCCCGCTGCATGAGTCAGGTCACGCATGAGGCGGGGTTTCAATCTCTGAAGTATGAGCCCATTTGCTCTCTTGGCTTGTCCATTCGACTGCGGGTGTGCCACGGAGGCGTAATCAACCCGAGTGCCTTGGGTGTAGCAGAACTCGTCTGAGTCAAAGTTAGATCCGTTGTCAGTGATGATGTTGTGTGGGACTCCGAACCTGAAGATGATCTTCTTGAGGCACTGAATTGCGGTGGCTGAGTCCAACTTCTTTTTGGGCTCGGCCTCTATCCACTTGGTGAACTTGTCTACTACCACCAACAAATGCGTTAAGCCACTTGTCCCAGTCCGGAGAGGGCCGACCATGTCAAGTCCCCAGATAGCGAATGGCCAAGTGAGGGGATAGTTTTCAGGGCGGATGCTGGCTTGTGCGACTGGTTCGCATAGAACTGGCACCCAACGCAATGATCCACTATGTCCCGGGCGGCCTCATTGGCTCGGGGCCAATAGTATCCGGCTCTGAACGCTTTGGCGACCAAGGTCCAAGAGGACGCATGATGCCCGCATGTTCCCGAGTGAATCTCTTGCAGTATTTGCTGCCCTTCCTTTGGGGATATGCATCGCTGAGTGACCCCAGTCGTACTTTTCTTGTATAGTTGATCGCCCATGACGGTGAAAGCTTTGGATCGGCGGACGGTCTTTTGAGCTTCATCCTCATCTTCTGGGAGTTCTTGTTGGAGCAAGTATGCTAGATACGGTTTGGTCCACTCGGGAGTGATGACCAATACCTCTTGGACCAAATCGATTACTGCGGGAATTTCTACTTCAGTCGGATTGGAAGGTCCAACTGGCAGCGGGGGCTCTTCTATAAAAGGATCTTCCTTGATCGTGGGTGAGTGCAGGTGTTCCAGGAACACGTTCTTGGGTACTGACCTCCGAGTGGAACCCATCTTGGCCAGGTCGTCGGCCGCTTGGTTCTTGAGATGCGGTACATGGTGAAGCTCCAGCCCTTCAAAGTGTTTTTCTAACTTTCTGACGGCATTGCAGTAGCCAGTCATCGCCGGGCTGCGGATGTCCCATTCCTTCATGACTTGATTCACCACTAGGTTTGAGTCACCGTAGATCATCAGTCGGCAAATCCCTAGAGAGATTGCCATTCGCGGCCCATATAAGAGAGCTTTGTATTCAGCTTCGTTGTTGGAGGAGTCGAAGTGAATCTCAAGAACATAACTGAGTCGATCGCCTTTAGGAGACACCAAGACCACTCCGGCCCCGGAGCCATGAAGCATCTTGGAGCCGTCGAAGAACATCGTCTAGTGTTCGGGAACACTCGGGACAGGTTGCTCTTGCTCGATCCATTCGGCCAGAAAATCTACCAGGGCTTGTGACTTGATGACCTTCTTGGCTTCAAACCTGATGTCCAATGGGAGGAGCTTAATGGCCCACTTGGCCACTCGACCAGTGGCATCTCTATTGTTCATGATCTCAGATAGAGGAGCGTCACTTATCACTATGACCGAGTGCTCTTGGAAATAATGTGCCACCTTCTTTGCCGTAAGGTAAATTCCATAAACTAACTTCTGATAATGCAGATACCTTTGCTCGGAAGGTGTGAGGACTTCAGAGATGTAGTAGACCGGTCATTGGAGCTTGAAGGCTTTGCCTTGTTCTTCCCGTTCCACCATGAGGATCGTGCTAACAACTTGGCTCGTGGCCGCGATATATAAGAGCAAGGGCTCCTTGCTGCTCGGAGCAGCTAGCACCGGCTGGGTGGAAAGCAGGGCTTTAAGTTCCTGGAACGCAGCCTGCGCTCCGGGAGTCCACTCGAACCTGTCAGACTTCTTCATCAGTCGGTAAAGCGGCATGGATTTTTCACCAAGTCATGAGATGAATCTACTCAGAGCTGCTAGGCAGCCTGTGAGGCGCTGCACGTCGTGCAGACGTTCTGGTTGCTTCATTCGGATGATCGCCCCTATCTTTTCAGGATTGGCATCGATCCCTCATTCGGAAACAAGGAAACCCAGTAATTTGCCTGCGGGTACGCCGAATGTACACTTGGTTGGGTTGAGCTTGATGCCGAAAGCTCACAAATTCGCGAAGGTTTCAGCGAGGTCAGTCAGGAGGTCGGAACCTTTCCTGGACTTAACCAAGATGTCATCCATATAAGCTTCTATGTTTTGACTGATTTGCTTCCGTAAACACTTCTGGATCATACGCTGGAATGTGGCCCCAGCATTTTTCAACCCGAATGGCATAGTGATATAACAGAAACACCCGAATGGGGTGATGAATGTTGTTTTTATTTCATCAGGGTCGTACAATCAGATCTGGTGGTACCCGGAGTACGCATCCAGAAATGATAACCGCTCACATCCAGCAGTAGAGTCTACTATCTGGTCTATGCGGGGGAGAGGAAAATGATCTTTCAGGCAGGCCCGATTGATATGCCTAAAATCTACGCACATTTGGAGAGACTTGTCTTTCTTCGGCACCATGACGATGTTGGCGAGCCACTCGGAGTGGTACACCTCTTGGATGAACTCAGCAGCTAGGAGTCGTGCTATCTGCTTGCCAATCGCCTTGCACTTATCGGTTGAAGATTGTCGAAGGTACTCTTTGACAGGCTTCATCGTCGAATCGACATGGAGTCTGTGCTCAGCCAGCTCCCTGGGAACACTCGGCATGTCAGAAGGCTTCCATGTGAAGATGTCCCAGTTCTCACAGAGGAACTGGACGTGCGCGGCTTCCTATTTGCTGTCCAGGGTGGTGGAGATGTTGGTCGGGGCAGCATTCGGGTTCTCAGGGTGGATATGCACCGGCTTCGTCTCTCCTACCGACTGGAAAGCGGATTCCACAGTCGGCTTCTTGGACTTCAAAAGTTCGCTCGGGTCTGCCGCGTTCTTGTATTTGTCCAGCTCGGCCATTGCCATCTACTCATCTGCGATCTGGGAGCCCTTCTGGAGGCACTCTTCGGCCAACTTTTGATTGCCTCTGATGGTGATCACGCCTTTCGGCCCTGGCATCTTGAGTTTGAGATACACGTAACATGGACGGGCCATAAAATGTGCGTAGGCAGGCCTACCCAGGATGGCGTGATAAGCACTTCGGAAGTCCACCACCTCGAAAGTCAGCCGTTCCTTTCAGAAGTTCTTCTCTTCGCCGAATACGACGTCGAGAGCGATCTGGCCGAGTGATTTAGCCTTCTCCCCGGGGATTACCCCATGGAACTGCATATGGCTCTTGCTGAGCCGAGTCATCCGGATGCCCATCACCTCTAAGGTGTCGGCATAGATGATATTAAGCCCGCTGCCACCGTCCATTAGGACTTTGCGCAATCGGACTCCTCCCACGACTGGATCCACCACCAAGGATTGCCACCCAGGGGTTGGTAAGTGAGCCGGATGGTCTGACTGGTCGAAAGTTACCGGTGTCTTGACCCAGTCGAGATATTTGGTGACAGTCAGAACTGCCAGGTTGATCTCTCGGTTGATCACCTTGAGGTGGCTCTTGCTTTCGACGTCGGCAAAGATCATGAGGACATTCTCAACATTGGAGTACCCATAAGTGCCTTTGCCTCCATCTTCGTCATAGTCGTCTTTTTCTCCAGAAGAATCCTGCCGCATCTCCTGCTTCAGGAGTTGACATTACCGAGTGGTATGCTTGGGCAAGATCAAGTTACCCTCCTCATCTTTCTTCGTGTGAATCTGGCAAGGCTGGTCGAGGATGTCGCTCTTCATGGTGACTTGCTTCTTTCCTTTCCAGTCCTTCTTCTGCTTTTGGGGGTTCTTTTTGCCTTGGTCGGACAGAGCCGCGGCCTCGGCATTCCCTCCAGCATCTGCTTTCTGCTTGTGCTTTTTGATCTTGTTCTCTGATTGATGTGCGTCGCTAGCTCGGCTCTTGCCACTTCTCAGTCGGTCTTCCTCTTCACCATTGGTGTACCGGTTGGCTATCTCCATAGCCCGACTAAGAGTCGGGGTCTCAGTTTGGCCGAACTTCATGTTCAGCTCCCGGTACCTGACTCTAGCCTTGAAGGCGCAGATTGCCTGGTGCTCGGTGACATTCTCCATCGTGTTGTGCAGAGTGGTCCACCGACGGATGTACTCTCGGAGAGTTTCATTCTGCTTCTGCACACAGTGTTGTAACTCGGTTAAACCTCCTGCTCTCTTGTACGTGCCTTCAAAGGTCTTGATGAATACCTTCGCCAGGTCCTCCCAGCAAAAGATACTACTCGGCGGGAGCTGTGTCAACCAAGCCCGAGCAGAGCCCTCTAGCATCAGCGGCAAATGCTTCATGGCTACATGGTCATTGCCGCCGCCAATCTGGACTGCCACTCGGTAATATTCTAACCAAATTTCAGGCTTGGATTCGCCAGTGAACTTGCTGATCCCCATGGCCAGTCGGAAGTTGTTGGGAATCTCGGCCGCTCGTATGTAGCGGCTAAAGCACTTAGGACCTGATGGTACATAACCACTCGGTACATCGTGATCCTGGCTCTCTCACAAGGCCCGACCTCTGTCTACCAAGTTCTGAACGAGAACGGATCTCACGTTGAACAGTGGGTCTCAAGCGTCTCTCGTCGGACGAGTAGGACTCGGCCTACGGTCGATGTCGTGCGTCCATCTGTCATCATAGGGCTGGCACCCGTATGCGACATCCCGAGGGTGGAGGCATCGATGCACGATCGTAGTCGTCATTACGCCAGGGCGATGCGACTCGATCACGTATCCGATCTTCATGACGATCAATGGAGGAAAAGTGGTCCGGCGCCTGCCTGAGCCGAGTGGGCTATGAGCCGACTGGACAGTCTCCGCACGCACGGATGCGCTATGGATTCAGTCTCTGGACTGGGACACTGCCGCATTCAGCGTTAGTGATGTCTTGAGGAGCGCCTGGATCTGATGAATCCCCTCCCCGGCCGAAGAGCCACAGGGCTGAATGGAATCCATGATCCGAGTGGCGGCAGCTAGATTTTGAAATGGAGTACTAAGAACTTGATACTTATGAGGCTGGTCACTCGAGTGGAGCCGACGCTTGTGTCGACCGGAACTGGGTTGACGACGCTCGCGTTCATCCAGCTCCTTCTGAAGTAGTTCGAGGCGATCGCGCTCGGCCAAAGTAGCCAGGCAAGTCGATTCCATGGCTAACGCCTCAGGAGTCATTCTGGTGATGGGAGTGTTCAGGAGCTGGTCATTTCGGCGGCGGAGCTTGTCCCGCTGCTCCCAAGTGAGAGTTTGAGGCATATATGGCTCGTGCCCTGGGAAGCCGCCATTGGTGTTGACGTGGGATGCACCCACGTGATCGTCCTTGGGCTCCGGGTAGCCCAGGGGCACGCGGTGCTTGGAGTTGTCTGCCATGAGGATCTCAGCGGTTGGATCAACGCTATCGGACTCGGACTCCTCGGAGGAATCACCGAATGATCCATCAGAGAGGTCAAGGGCGGGCTCGTCGAACTCGATAGCCGCCACTTGTTCCGCTGCCGCCTGAGTGGCGACAACGTGCTTAATCCAATGTTGTAGTCATGAACGCCCGGAGCGCTTACGACGGCGTACAACGGTGGGATGAGTGGCTACTCGGTATGGAGCCGAGGGCTGTCTGAGAAGGACTCCGTAGGAAGAAGCTCGGAAGTGCGTCACGCCACGGGTGGGCAATGCCTCCACATCTAGCGGGGCTTCACGCAGCCATGTTGAGTCGTCGGCGATGAAGGAGATCGTCCGAAGCGGATTTCGCCGCCGACTGACATGATGACGATGATGATGAAATCCACCTACACCGTGAAATTTTGCTAGACGCCTAGTCCCAAGTGTTGGGAAACGTAGCATGCAATTTCAAAAAAAAATCCTACGCTCACGCAAGATCTATCTAGGAGATGCATAGCAACGAGAGGGGGAGAGTGTGTCCACGTACCCTCGTAGACCAAAAGCGGAAGCGTTTGTTAACACGGTTGATGTAGTCGAACTTCTTCTCGTTCCGACCGATCAAGCACCGAACGTACGGCACTTCCGAGTTCTGCACATGTTCAGCTCGATGACGTCCCTCGAACTCTTGATCCAGCAAAGTGTCGAGGGAGATGAGTTCCGTCAGCACGACGGCGTGGTGACGGTGATGATGAAGTGATCCGCGCAGGGCTTCGCCTAAGCACTACGAGAATATGACCGGAGGCGTAAACTGTGGAGGGGGGCGCCGCACACGGCTAACAATTGTTGGTGTGTGTTCTAGGCGCCCCCTCCCCACATAAATATAGGTGGGAGGGGGAGGGGAACAGCCATGGGGCGCCCCAAGTAGGAGGAATCCTACTTGGGGGCCTAGTCCAATTCGCCCCCCCCCCCCCTTACCATATTTTTCGGAGGGGGAAGGAAGGAGGAGGGGGGAGAGAAGGAATGGGGAGGCCGAATCCCTCCCCTTCCTTTCTCTCTTCTCCTATTTCCTTCCCCCCCTATTTCGGCCTACATGGGGCACACAAGCCCCTTAGGGGCTGGTCTGTCCCACTCTTGGCCCATTAGGCCCATGTAGTTTGTCGGGGGGTGCCCGGAACCCCTTCCGGTGCCCCGATATGTACCCGGTACCCCCGGAACACTTCCGGTGTCCGAATACTATCGTCCTATATATGAATCTTTACCTCTCGACCATTTCGAGACTCCTCGTCATGTCTGTGATCTCATCCGAGACTCCGAACAACATTCGGTCACCAAATCACATAACTCATATAATACAAAATCATCATCGAACGTTAAGCGTGCGGACCCTACGGGTTCGAGAACTATGTAGACATGACCGAGACACCTCTCTGGTCAATAACCAACAGCAGAACCTGGATGCTCATATTGGTTCCTACATATTCTACGAAGATCTTTATCGGTCGTACCGTAATGACAACATACGTCATTCCCTTTGTCACCGGTATGTTACTTGCCTGAGATTCGATCGTCGGTATCTTCATACCTAGTTCAATCTCGTTACTGGCAAGTCTCTTTACTTGTTCCGTAATACATCATCCCACAACTAACTCATTAGTCACATTGCTTGCAAGGCCTTTTATGATGTGTATTACCGAGAGGGCCCAGAGATACCTCTCCGATACTCGGAGTGACAAATCCTAATCTTGATCTATGCCAACCCAACAAATACCTTCGGAGATACCTGTAGAGCATCTTTATAATCACACAGTTACGTTGTGACGTTTGATAGCACACAAGGTATTCCTCCGGTATCCGGAGTTGCATAATCTCATAGTCAAAGGAATATGTATTTGACATGAAGAAAGCAATAGCAATAAAACTGAACGATCAATATGCTATGCTAACGGATGGGTCTTGTCCATCACATCATTCTCCTAATGATGTGATCCCGTTCATCAAATGACAACACATGTCTATGGTTAGGAAACTTAACCATCTTTGATTAACGAGCTAGTCTAGTAGAGGCTTACTAGGGACACGGTGTTTTGTCTATGTATCCACACATGTATCAAGTTTCCGGTTAATACAATTCTAGCATGAATAATAAACATTTATCATGATATAAGGAAATATAAAATAACAACTTTATTATTGCCTCTAGGGCATATTTCCTTCAGTCTCCCACTTACACTAGAGTCAATAATCTAGTTCACATCGCCATGTGATTTAACACCAATAGTTCATATCTTTATGTGATTAACACCCATAGTTCACATCGCCATGTGACCAACACCCAAAGGGTTTACTAGAGTCAATAAGCTAGTTCACATCGCTATGTGATTAACACCCAAAGAGTACTAAGGTGTGATCATGTTTTGCTTGTGAGAGAAGTTTAGTCAACGGGTCTGCCACATTCAGATCCATATGTATTTTGCAAATTTCTATGTCTACAATGCTCTGCATGGAGCTACTCTAGATAATTGCTCTCACTTTCAATATGTATCCAGATTGAGACTCAGAGTCATCTGGATCAATGTCAAAGCTTGCATCGGCGTAACCCTTTACGATGAACTCTTTGTCACCTCCATAACCGAGAAACATTTCCTTAGTCCTCTTTAGGTACCTAAGGATAATTTTGACCGCTGTCCTAGTGATCTACTCCTGGATCACTATTGTACCCCCTTGCCAAACTTATGGCAAGGTACACAATAGGTCTGGTACACAGCATGGCATACTTTATAGAACCTATGGCTGAGGCATAGGGAATGACTTTCATTCTCTCTCTATCTTCTGCCGTGGTCAGGTTTTGAGTCTTACTCAACTTCACACCTTGCAACACATGCAAGAACCCTTTCTTTGATTGATCCATTTTGAACTTCTTCAAAACTTTATCAAGGTATGTGCTTTGTGAAAGTCCTATTAAGCGTCTCGATCTATCCCTATAGATCTTGATGCCCAATATATAAGCAACTTCACCGAGGTCTTTCATTGAAAAACTCTTATTCAAGTATCCTTTTATGCTATCCAGAAATTCTACATCATTTCCAATCAACAATATGTCATCCACATATAATATTAGAAATGCTGCAGAGCTCCCACTCACTTTCTTGTAAATACAGGCTTCTCCGAAAGTCTGTATAAAACCATATGCTTTGATCACCTCATCAAAGCGTATATTCCAACTCCGAGATGCTTGCACCAGTCCATAGATGGATCGCTGGAGCTTGCACACTTTGTTAGCACCTTGAGGATCAATAAAACCTTCTGGTTGCATCATATACAACTCTTCTTTAAGAAATCCATTAAGGAATGCAGTTTTGACGTCCATTTGCCAGATTTCATAATCATAAAATGTGGCAATTGCTAACATGATTCGGATGGACTTAAGCATCGCTACGGGTGAGAAAGTCTCATCGTAGTCAACTCCTTGAACTTGTCGAAAACCTTTTGCGACAAGTTGAGCTTTGTAGATAGTAACAGTACCATCAGCGCCAGTCTTCTTCTTGAAGATCCATTTATTCTCTATGGCTTGCCGATCATCGGGTAAATCCACCAAAGTCCACACTTTGTTCTCATACATGGATCCTATCTCAGATTTCATGGCCTCAAGCCATCTGTCGGAATTTGGGCTCATCATAGCTTCTTCATAATTCATAGGTTCGTCATGGTCTAGTAACATGACTTCCAGGACAGGACTACCGTACCACTCTGGTGCGGATCGTGTACTGGTCGACCTATGAGGTTCAGTAGTAACTTGATCTGAAGTTTCATGATCATTATCATTTGCTTCCTCTCTAGTTGGTGTAGGCATCACGGGAACAGATTTCTCTGATGTGCTACTTTCCAATTCGAGAGAAGGTACGATTACCTCATCAAGTTCTACTTTCCTCCCACTCACTTCTTTCGAGAGAAACTCCTTCTCTAGAAAGGTTCCATTCTTGGCAACAAAGATCTTGCCTTCGAATTTGTGGTAGAAGGTATACCCAATTGTTTCCTTAGGGTATCCTATGAAGACGCGCTTCTCCGCTTTGGGTTCGAGATTATTAGGCTGAAGCCTTTTGACATAAGCGTCACATCCCCAAACTTTTAAGAAATGACAGCTTAGGTTTCTTGCCAAACCACAGTTCATATGGTGTCATCTCAACGGATTTAGACGGTGCCCTATTTAACGTGAATGCAACTGTCTCTAATGCATAACCCCAAAACGATAGTGGTAAATCGGTAAGAGACATCATAGATCGCACCATATCTAATAAAGTACGGTTACGATGTTCGGACACACCATTACGCTGTGGTGTTCCAGGTGGCGTGAGTTGTGAAACTATTCCACATTGATTTAAATGAATGCCAAACTCGTAACTCAAATATTCGCCTCCGCGATCAGATCGTAGAAACTTTATTTTATTGTTACGATGATTCTATACTTTACTCTGAAATTCTTTGAACTTTTCAAATATTTCAGACTTGTATTTCATTAAGTAGATATACCCATATCTACTCAAATCATCTGTGAAGTTTAGAAAATAATGATACCCGCCGCGTGCCTCAACACTCATTGGACTGCATACATCGGTATGTATTATTTCCAATAAGTCATTGGCTCGCTCCATTGTTCTGGAGAACGGAGTTTTTAGTCATCTTGCCCATGAGGCATGGTTCGCAAGTATCAAATGATTCATAATCAAGTGATTCCAAAAGTCCATCCGCATGGAGTTTCTTCATGCGCTTTACACCAATATGACCTAAACGGCAGTGTCACAAGTATGTTGCACTATCATTATCAACTTTGCATCTTTTGGCATCAACATTATGAATATGTGTATCACTACGATCGAGATTCGATAAACCATTCACATTGGGTGTATGACCATAGAAGGTTTTATTCATGTAAACAGAACAACAATTATTCTCTGACTTAAATGAATAATCGTATTGCAATAAACATGATCCAATCATATTCATGCTCAACGCAAACACCAAATAACTTTTATTTAGGTTCAACACTAATCCCGAAGGTAGAGGTAGTGTGCGATGGTGATCATATCAACCTTGAAATCACTTCCAACACACATCGTCACCTCGTCCTTAACTAGTCTCTGTTCATTTTGCAACTCCTATTTCGAGTTACTAATGTTAGCAACTGAACCGGTACCAAATACCCAGGGGCTACTATGAACGCTAGTAAAATACACATCAATAACATGTATATCAAATATACCTTTGTTCACTTTGCCATCCTTCTTATCCGCCAAGTATTTGGGGCAGTTCCGCTTCCAGTGACCATTTCCTTTGCAGTAGAAGCACTCAGTTTCAGGCTTAGGTCTAGCTTTGGGCTTCTTCACGGGAGTGGCAACTTGCTTGCCATTCTTCTTGAAGTTCCCTTTCTTTCCCTCGCCCTTTTTCTTGAAACTAATGGTCTTGTCAACCATCAACACTTGATGCTCTTTCTTGATTTCTACCTTCGCCGATTTCAGTATCGCGAAGAGCTCGGGAATCATTTTTGTTATCCCTTGCATATTATAGTTCATCACGAAGTTCTAGTAGCTTGGTGATAGTGGCTAGAGAACTTTGTCAATCACTATCTTATCTGGAAGATTAACTCCCACTTGATTCAAGCGATTGTAGTACCCAGACATTCTAAGCACATGCTTACTAGCTGAGCTATTCTCCTCCATCTTGTAGGCAAAGTACTTGTCAGAGGTCTCATACCTCTCGACACGGGCATGAGTCTTAAATACCAATTTCATCTCTTTGGAACATCTCATATGCTCTGTGGCATTCAAAACGTTTTTGAAGTCTCGGTTCTAAGCCGTAAACCATGGCGCACTAAACTATCAAGTAGTCATAATATCAAGCTTGCCAAATGTTCATAACGTCTGCATCTGCTCCTGCAATAGGTCTGTCACCTAGCGGTGCATTCCTCATAATTCTTCTGTGCAGCAATGAGGATAATCCTCAGATCACGGACCCAGTCCGCATCATTGCTACTATCATCTTTCAACTTAGTTTTATCTAGGAACATATCAAAATAAAATAGGGGGGCTATACGCGAGCTATTGATCTACAACATAGATATGCAAATACTATCAGGACTAAGTTCATGATAAATTAAGTTCAATTAATCAAATTACTTAAGAACTCCCACTTAGATAGACATCCCTCAAGTCATCTAAATGATACGTGATCCAAATCAACTAAACCATGTCCGATCATCACGTGAGATGGAGTAGTCATCAATGGTGAACATCTCTATGTTGATCATATCTACTATATGATTCACGTTCGACCTTTCGGTCTCCGGTGTTCCGAGGCCATGTCTGTACATGCTAGGCTCGTCAAGTTTAACCCGAGTATTCCGCATGTGCAAAACTGTCTTGCACCCGTTGTATTTGAACGTAGAGTCTATCACACCCGATCATCACGTGGTGTCTCAACACGACGAACTGTCGCAACGGTGCATACTCAGGGAGAACACTTATACCTTGAAATTTAGTTAAGGGATCATCTTATAATGCTACCGCCGTACTAAGCAAAATAAGATGCATAAAAGATAAACATCACATGCAATCAAAATATGTGACATGATATGGCCATCATCATCTTGTGTTTTTGATCTCCATCTCTGAAGCATCGTCATGATCTCCATCGTCACCGGCTCGACACCTTGATCTCCATCGTTGCGTCGTGGTCGTCTCGCCAACTATTGCTTCTAAAACTATCGCTAACGCATAGTGATAAAGTAAAGCAATTACATGGCGTTTGCATTTCATACAATAAAGCGACAACCATAAGGCTCCTGCCAGTTGCCGATAACTTTTACAAAACATGATCATCTCATACAACAGCGTATATCACATCATGTCTTGACCATATCACATCACAACATGCCCTGCAAAAACAAGTTAGACGTCCTCTACTTTGTTGTTGCAAGTTTTACGTGGCTGCTATGGGCTTCTAGCAAGAACCGTTCTTACCTACGCATCAAAACCACAACGGTGTTTTGTCAAGTTTGCCGTTTTAACCTTCAACAAGGACCGGCCGTAGTCAAATTCGATTCAACTAAAGTTGGAGAAACAGACACCCGCCAGCCACCTTTATGCAAAACTAGTTGCATGTCTGTCGGTGGAACCGGTCTCATGAACATGGTCATGTAAGGTTGGTCTGGGCCGCTTCATCCAACAATACCGCCGAATCAAAATAAGACGTTGGTGGTAAGCAGTATGACTATCACCACCCACAACTCTTTGTGTTCTACTCGTGCATATCATCTACGCATAGACCTGGCTCAGATGCCATTGTTGGGAAACGTAGCATGCAATTTCATAAAAAATTCCTACGCTCACGCAAGATCTATCTAGGAGATGCATAGCAACAAGAGGGGGAGAGTGTGTCCACGTACCCTCGTAGACCAAAAGCGGAAGCGTTTGTTAACGCGGTTGATGTAGTCGAACTTCTTCTCATTCCGACCGATCAAGCACCGAACGTACGACACCTCTGAGTTCTGCACACGTTTAGCTCGATGACGTCCCTCGAACTCTTGATCCAGCAAAGTGTCGAGGGAGATGAGTTCCGTCAGCACGACGGCATGGTGACGGTGATGATGAAGTGATCCGCGCAGGGCTTCGCCTAAGCACTACGAGAATATGACCGGAGGCGTAAACTGTGGAGGGGGGCGCCGCACACGGCTAACAATTGTTGGTGTGTGTTCTAGGCGCCCCCTCCCCACATATATATATAGGTAGGAGGGGGAGGGGGACAGCCATGGGGTGCCCCAAGTAGGAAGAATCCTACTTGGGGGCCTAGTCCAATTCGCCCCCCCCCCCTACCATATTTTCCGGAGGGGAAAGGAAGGAGGAGGGGGGAGAGAAGGAATGGGGAGGCCGAATCCCTCCTCTTCCTTTCTCTCTTCTCCTCTTTCCTTCCCCCCTATTTCTGACTACATGGGGTGCACCAGCCCCTTAGGGGCTGGTCTGTCCCACTCTTAGCCCATTAGGCCCATGTAGTTTGCCGGGGGGTGCTCGGAACCCCTTCCGGTGCCCCGATATGTACTCGGTACCCACAGAACACTTCCGGTGTCCGAATACTATCGTCCTATATATGAATCTTTACCTCTTGACCATTTCGAGACTCCTCGTCATGTCCGTGATCTCATCCGAGACTCCGAACAACATTCGGTCACCAAATCACATAACTCATATAATACAAAATCGTCATCGAATGTTAAGCGTGCGGACCCTACGGGTTCGAGAACTATATAGACATGACCGAGACACCTCTCCAGTCAATAACCAACAGCGGAACCTAGATGCTCATATTGGTTCCTACATATTCTACGAAGATCTTTATCGGTCGTACCGTAATGACAACATACGTCATTCCCTTTGTCATCGGTATGTTACTTGCCCGAGATTCGATCGTCGTTATCTTCATACCTAGTTCAATATCATTACCAGCAAGTCTCTTTACTCGTTCTGTAATACATCATCCCGCAACTAACTCATTAGTCACATTGCTTGCAAGGCTTATTATGATGTGTATTACCGAGAGGGCCCAGAGATACCTCTCCGATACTCGGAGTGACAAATCCTAATCTTGATCTATGCCAACCCAACAAATACCTTCGGAGATACCTATAGAGCATCTTTATAATCACACAGTTACGTTGTGACGTTTGATAGCACACAAGGTATTCCTCCGGTATCCGGAGTTGCATAATCTCATAGTCGAAGGAATATGTATTTGACATGAAGAAAGCAATAGCAATAAAACTGAACGATCAATATGCTATGCTAACGGATGGGTCTTGTCCATCACATCATTCTCCTAATGATGTGATCCCGTTCATCAAATGACAACACATGTCTATGGTTAGGAAACTTAACCATCTTTGATTAACGAGCTAGTCTAGTAGAGGCTTACATGTATCAAGTTTCCGGTTAATACAATTCTAGCATGAATAATAAACATTTATCATGATATAAGGAAATATAAAATAACAACTTTATTATTGCCTCTAGGGCATATTTCCTTCACCAAGGTGGGCGCCAACTGTCGGGGTTATGATCCTGACAATGAGTACTAGGGGTACGAATAAGGGGCAGAGACTAGCTACGGCATAGGTGTAACACACGATGTTTAACGAGTTCAGGCCCCTCACTCAGTGGAGGTAAAAGCCCTACATCTCGTGCCCTGAGGCTTGCTTTGATTTGATAGATAGGATTACAGAGTTGAACGTGCCCGGCTATGGGGAGGGGTGCGGCTTATATAGAGTGCGCTGCAGCCCCATGTCTCCCACGCCGCCGAGGCAATTAATGCCATTGAATGAGGCAGTTACTAGTGTAATGAGCCTATAGTACAACAGTTACAGGTAACGGTAGCTATGACTCTACTTAGTGGATGACTTAGGATTCTTCGACCGTTGCAGCTTCCACGACGCCTCCTTGCCCTGTACGTCCGAGTGGTTGATCGTCCGTCGAGTGACGTGTGGTTGTCCGAGTGCTGCAAAGCCGTCCGAGTGATCCTCCTGATGTACACATCCGAATGCTGGCATGGTCCAGGGACCTACCTATGACGGTGATGGGCCCCATGTGGGTCCTGAATGATGGGTCCTTGACCCTACCTGTAATAGGTGACCACATCACTAAGGGCTGTATATATGGAGGAATAAGGGGGAATTTCGTGACCCCTAGGAGGAGGGGTCCGAAACCAACCCTAACTCTGTTTCCCCACACGTACGGACTCTAAAAACAGTCTATACTAAAGTATTTCAAAATTACATGGGTCTAGCCCAAAAATAAGGTGGCGCAACACCTATATTAGGCTATGGGCGAAATTTATGAAAGGGCATCTTGTATATTTCGTCCATGTACTTGTACGTCATCATGGTGGCTCCAAAATGCTGAAAACTCCACCGGAAACTCCGTTCTTATTCCCATTGCGCATGCCATCATGTCCATGCTTGATCATGCTGCAATGTTCATCCTTCTTGTCCAACCTAGGCCCTTCATTTGTAAGCAAAACAAATATATCCAATTTAGACAACATCGTATTCTCATGAACATTAAATCGTTACTAAAAAACGAAAGTACCTGGTAATTTAATTGTCGTGCATGAGCTCTAGTAATTGGTCCCATGTATGTAACAGCAGGGGTTATGGGTGTGACTGTGGTAGTGATGTCCTCATCAGGCCGTGCTTTCGGTCTTCGGTTCGAGGGACTGTTCATGGGCGGTACGAGGGGTTGTTCATCTACAGTTTGAGGGACTCCAAGTACGATCTACACCGACACGTTCTTCTTTCGCTGCAACTCGGTGACGGTAACGATCGTGATCCCAACCTGTTATGTACCTTCATATTGATCTTGGGTGATCGTAGGCACGATTTTTTTGTTTTCTACTACGTTTCCCTACAACGCCCGCATAGAAACAACCCGCCACTTGGCCAGGTCGGTGCCCCCTGTTTATATGTGGTCACGCACGACACGATCCGCAACACATCACGTCTGCTTATGTTCCTCCTTCATGCACCACTTCCCCTATGACTGTGAGCTCTAGAGCGGCGTGGGAGAGCCTCTCGACGGAGCAGAAGCACGAGTTGGCCGGTCTTGTGGCCGGCTGGCAAGCCCATCGTGCGCGGCCGATAGGGGCCGACTTGTCGATGAGCTCATCGTAGGTGGGCGACGACGACCCGAAGATGGAGGAGGCATCTGGCAACGAGCTGGCGCCACTGCCCCTGCTGGTCTATATCGGCTTCGCCATGGAGCAGGCGTGGGCACACTTCAACGTCGTCATGGCGGAGGAGGAGCTGGTGTCGTTGTTCCGGCTAGCGTAGGAGGAGCATCTCTACAACTTTGCCCTCCTCGCGTATCAACAACTAGTGTAGAGCCAAATCTACTGGAGTTCGCGAGCGAGGAGGCTGTGGTGTCCATGGTTGTGGAGGACCCAAACTTCGTCTACGAGGCCGCGCACAGTACTCGTGCCAGCTGCAACGCGGAGAAGGCGTCGACGGCGCAGGCGATCGTGAACAAGAACACAGCAGCTCCATATCGTTGGTGTTGCCCATGCGGTTCATGCTGGGCTGCAACGACCATGAAGCCGGCCTGTCAATGACTATTCTGGACCTCACCTCGACCAATGACGCCTAGGTCGCGGACTCCGACGAGGAAGAGTAGGACATGGGAGATTGAGGCGTCAGTGTCTCATGTCTTCGTCGCCTGTGACCTACAACTTCACTTGCTGGAGCTCACGGGCGGCGAAGATGCCAAACATGGAGAACAACAAAGACTTGAAACACGAACGCTGACGAAGATTTAGACTAGGTTAACTTTTGTTATGTTAAAAAAAAGTCATGTCGAATTTTGTTTAATAAAATATGTCAAAAATGTCAGGAATGTGGGACGGTGTAAATGAAAATCATCGAATTCCATGAAAATCATCTGGTTTGTTCAAATTCCGTTTGAAATGTATCCGGACATTTGACGTACACGGTTGTATGGCCGCCTCTTCTGAACACGTCCTTTTTTTTCGAAACGGAGGCAAAAGATTTGCCTCATCCATTAATTAAGCAGAAGAGAATTGCCCGGTTAATTAACGGAGAACCGGGTGAAACCCGTCACAAACCGCTGAGCGGCACATACAGACCGTGCCAGAACTCAGCCACCCGCGTCGAGGGCAGCGCAACTCCGACTCTGAAGGAGAGATCCAAAGAAGAACTATGCCAGGCTGGCGCCGTGGAAGACCACCGAACGGACCACCTGCTGCCTGTCATCGTTGCCACAGGGCCCCGCAGCCGCAGCTCCGACTTCACCGCAACAAACAAACCGAGGTAATCTCACGGACACGTCGGAGAAGAGCCGACTACCGCAACCACCGCAACGCCTCCGACTTCACTCGCCCCATCATCGTTGCCACAGAAGCCTCGACGCCACATCAACGCCTTCCACCATCCAACCTCCCAACACACCCACTGGTCCCTCTGACCGGATTAACCTCCAAAATCGATGCCCTCAAGAGGGGAACGACGTCAACACGCCGCCAACGACCGACCCTCGGGTCTAGAGTTTCCCCCGGAGTTGTCCCTCGCAGAGGAAGAGAGAGCATCCCGTCGACGCCTTCAGGAAGGTCACGGCGTCCACGGACGCCGCCGTCACAGGCTCCAGCCATGGCCAGAAACGGGTTTTCACCCAGCCCTCAAAATCCTCTGGTCGACAGCCAATCCGTCGTCCCTAGCCAACACCACCGCGTCGCCCCGCAGGAACGACGCCCAAGCTCCGGGGCCGCCGCCCCGGCGTCCAGCCTCAGCCCCCTGCAGCACCACATCCGCCTAGCCTCCAGCAGCACCACATCCTCACCGCGTGCAGCCACCGACAGCCGCACACGCCGCGCCCCTGCCGAGCCCGCGCGGCCGCGCTGCTCGCGGTCGCCGCGAGCCCGTCCCCGCGCCGCCATGCCCCTTGATGCGCCCGGCCGCGCCGGATCCGCGCCCAGCCGCGCCAGATCCACCCCCAGCTGCCCCTTGCATCCGCTGCTCTGCAGACCTCCACTCGCCGGCCCCGCGCAGCCGCACCACTGCGGCGCCCCGACCACCACGCCCCAACGGCGCCCAAAGCCGTCGCCGGGGCAGCCAGATCCGCCGCACGGGCCTCGCCTCGGACATTCCCTTGCCAGCGTCGCACACCCACACCTCCGTGCCGACCAGGCCACCGCGACCCCCTTCGCACGCGCCGCGCCGGCCGGCGCTGCCTCGCCGTGACGCCTCGAGCGCAAGCGCCCTCGCCAGCGCGTGAACCCCTGCTGAATCGAGCGGCCCGCGCCACCCAAACCCGAGCGAGAGGAGGGAAGGGCCCCGCCGCCGACGACGCCACCCGGGCTTTGCCCGGCGACGCCCTCCGGCGGCCGCGAGGGGAGGATGGACGGGGGCTATGCCGCTGGCGGCGGCGGCTGGGTTCGCTCCCAGGCCGCCCGCGGGAGCGACCAAAGGAGCGTGTTGTGCGTGTGAACACGTCCTAACGTGCATGCGGACGGATACTGTGACTTAGTGTATTTCAGAAAATGCCAAACAGTTTACCCTGCCCAGGTAAGTCTAGTTTGTTCGGGAGAGATCCAGAATACTCGCCTGCAGTCCCTGTCTCGATTGTTCGAAGAACAAAAGATGCATCCTGCAATGATTGCACATAGTAACATTCCCAAAACCAAATTTGGTTTCCGCATACAATCTGTGGCCCTGAAAGATTTGCTGCAATTACGCAGCGCCCCGCTGTACCTCCGTGTGAATTGACCACAGAGCAATCAGGCGGCGCCAAGTAGCAGCACCTCACCACACCAGTGTGCAGGCCTACACGCGGCAAACACTCGTGGAGCCAGTCACAAGAGAGCCAGCAGAACACACGCATGCGACTCCCCACAGTACAATATAAGCCTCTTTCCTCGTCCTCTCGATCCACCGCCGTATCAGTCTCCAATAACAGCTGATCTATCCAGCCACCATTCGCCAAGTAGTATTCCAATCAGTTCAGCGAGCCTCCGTGATACGATCCCCCTTCCGTGCTCTCCGCCGGCCGGCCGGGAAGGGAAGGGAGCGGAATTCCTCCGACGATGGCGTTCGGCGAAGGGGGAGGCGATGCCACGGCCCCTCTCATCTCTTCCGATGGGCCGAAGCGCCATCTCAACATCGTCAGGAACGGTGAGCACCCCCATCGATGGATCGATCGATTTCTGTGGATCTTTCTTTCTCTCTGCGTTTGGTCGTCGATGTGTTGTGACTTGTGACTTTGCCATTGGATTGGATTGGAATGAAGGGAACGAATGGACGGCGTCGGCGCACGTGATCACGGCGGTGATCGGGTCCGGCGTGCTGTCGCTGGCGTGGAGCATGGCGCAGCTGGGGTGGGTGGCCGGGCCGGGCATGATGGTGGTGTTCGCCTCCGTGACGGCGCTGCAGTCCACCATCTTCGCCGACTGCTACCGGTCGCCGGACCCGGAGCACGGCCCGCACCGCAACCGCACCTACGCCCACGCCGTCGAGCGCAACCTAGGTACGCAATCCACGTCCCGCCCGTCCTTTTCCGTTCTTGGCATTTTTCCTGTTCGACTGTTCCCAATCCAAACATTCAGAGAAGATAATTTGGTTAATGAGCGGGTATTTGGTATCCGTTCACTGTTCGCCACGATAGAGTGACAGTCTGACAGAGACAACATAGCCATACATTGGGCATCAAGTCGTTAAACAAAGATACAGTACCTATTTTGAGGGTATTAAACAAAGCTACCCGTGTTACGCAAGAAAGGGGAAAAATTATTAAGTCACGTCTCTGTTGCGCTTCTCTTCCTCAGACTGGTACCTATCCAGCAATTGATGTCTCTCTCGCCCATGGTGCTTCTGTACCATGCAATCTTCATTACTTTCCGGAGTACTGTACATTATTACTTCTGGTGTGTAACCGGAGCGAAGGAAAAGCAAACTCTGAGAGACACACGAGGGGAGACGAGCACCACTGGAGCAAGAGATCGATGAATCTCGCGGCTGGACCAGGCATTCCGTGGAGCTGCTCACGCAGAGCACGTCAAAAGGGGGCACGTGGCGGGCAAGCACGTTCCTAGTCCAACTTCCCCGCTGATTAGAGACCGCCCATTTGTTTAATATAATAACTGGTCGCAGTACACGAGTTCGTGTTTGGGACTGCAGAGCAGGACAGCTGGCCATGGCTGGCGGGACTGGCAAGCAACAAGGGGAAGGGGTGGTCCGTTTCAGCTCGGCAAGGCATGAGACAAGTCTTACAGCCAATGTGCAGCTGCCGCGTGGGCGTGGCGCAGCAGTTTGATTGTGACCCTAATCCGTACCCCCAGCGGATTCTTCCGCCGGACCAAACGTGCTTCGCCCATAATGTGCCAACATCGTTGGAAGTTTGGGGCAGGTGGGTCCAAGAGTCGGAGGCCCATCTTCTTTTTCAATGTCGCTACACCGTGAGAGTTTGGGGGCATGATTAAAGCCTAGCTTGGCTTACACGATGTACACCCAACAGATTGGGGAAGTATGATTTTTGTGAAGGAGTGATGAGGAAGCAATGCTTTCAAGATGTGGCAATCTTGAAGGGAGCTTATCTCTATTGTTCTGCTTATCTCATGGGAACTCTGGTAGGAGCGATTTTTTTTTTGGGGGCAGCAAGGAGCAAGATACGCGTGTCTTCCGCAACGCCGCGATTCCGATGGGTGTCATAGTTGCTAGAATCAAAGAGGAAGCATCGTTGTCGTGCCTCGCGGGGGCTAAATACTTGTGTAATGTAATGCCGCCAGAATGATGCTTTGTAATTTGGCCTCTGGCCAAGACCCCCAAAACCCCTCTTTTTATTCAATTAAAATGGCAAGCCTTTTGCCTTGTTTCAAAAGAAAATCATTGTTGGAAGTTGGAACCTACTAGCAGCGTGTTTTCACTCCCAGTACGATCTTTTGTATATTATTACTCTCTTCTTTTTTGCGAATTTGCATATTGTTACTCCAAGTGTGAACAGTTTAACTCCTAATGGCTGGTCATTTCTGAAAGAAAAAATCATATGATTTTCCAGGTAGCAGCAGCGCGTGGGTCTGCCAGTTGTTGCAGCAAACAGCCTTGTTCGGCTACGGCATTGCCTACACCATCACCGCTTCCATCAGCTTCAGGTACGTTACTTGCTTTTCTTCTCATTTCATGCCGCTCGTCGCTGCGAAACCACCCTTCTTTTACACGAGTGGCTCGGCTGTAGTGGGTGTTCGGTTGATGCCTTGATTATTATTATTTTGTTTCAACCGTCGCGTTCGCCTAACAGGCTCCCCACAAAGGCCGGTGCTGTTGTTTCCCCGGCCTATCCACGCAGTTCGACCCTCGGGCCATCCCATTTTTTTTTTTTTAGAAAAACGGGCCATCCCAACTGCTACTAGAGCTTGGATGGATCTCCAGGCCCAAAGTGGCCTCGAGACACTTCGTAAACCATGGATTGGGTCGGTAGGAACCTAGCCCATTTCCAAATGCCTGCCCCCACAATACAGTGAAATCAGTGTTCTCTCCCTGCACTGCACTGGCGTGCTGGTCGTTTTCCCTCGATGCCATTGCCAACTTGTCCCCTCGGGTTGTCATGATCTATTTGGTGCCTACCATGCGCGAGAATGTCGTGCCGAATTTGGGCGGAAGGGTTGTTTTCTCGAGCAACCACAAGGGGACCGTCAAGTCAACAAAGAAGTTCAGAGAAAGCTACTACCACAAGCATGTGAGTATCTCTGTAGGCTCCCCGCAAGTCCAAATACTCTGACTCTTAACACTATCAGGCCAAGGGTGACGCTTCCGTGATCAACTCACCGCTAGCACGTTCATGATCATGCCGCTTGCAAGAGAGTGACCATGGAAATGGTACCAATTCAGTAAAATTGTTTTGTATTGATATCTACCTAACTCCCAAGGCCTCCATTGGCTTGTAGGAATTCTATAGGATATATGATTTCTAAAAGATATTTCGTATAGAGCCCTTTGGTCTGTACGAATGGATTCATATTTCTACGTAGGATTTGTTTCTGTCCTTCACATTTTAAATGAAAAAAAGAAATATTAGATCAGATCTAATGAAAAAATGAACTAAGATGCATGCCGTTTTACTTTCTATGACTTTCCTATTTCTGGGATTTACTTATCCTTTGCTTTTCGACCATACAAATGTTTTTTTTTGCATCTTCAACCTCATCTTCTTCTTCCTCCTGTGCAACCGTCGGCGGGTGCTGATGTGCGCCGCTGGCGGCGGCCATCCTTCAAAGCCACATCGAACACCCCCCCCCCCCCCCCCCCCCCCCCCCCCCCCCCACACACACACGCGCGCGCGCGACACCCATGAAGTTTCGGTCTCGCTCTTGTCGGATCCCACTCGTGCACATCTCGGCTTCCCGTGGCCTGCGCTTCTCATCGGGCCAGCCTCTGGCCTTGCGTTTCGCAGAAAAAGTGTCTTATACCTGGACTTTTTTCCAAGCGCCTAACATTTAGCAGACTTGGAAAATTAATGATCAATCACTTGTACTCTTTCTACTGCCTCTTTAGCCATTTTTTCTTAAGCATTCTTCACCACTTACACAGCACCGTGGCATTTTCATGATCATGCATATTGTTGACACATTGCCTATAAAGATTGTAGACAAGATCATAAGCTTCGATTGTGGGATGGGCATGGGCAGTCAGAGCAACTCCAACGCGGCGACCCAAATCGTCCGCCTGCGTCCGTTTGGGTCGGCGCGGACAAAAGCGGAGGCCCAACGCGCCGATCCAAACCCAAAACGCGTCCGGTTTGCGTCCGCGCGGACCCATTTCCGGCCGCCCAACTACCGCCCGCCGTCTAATTTATGACGACCACCGACTCCGGGCCCACTAGTCAGCCAGTGGAAGCGTCCTTTTTTAACCCACACGTGCGCCGGGGGGGGGGGGCTCATCCACTTCCGTCCACATCTGGCCCCGCTTCCACCCACATCTGCCCCCCCACCCCCTTCGTGCTTCCTCGTCGGCGACACCACTGGCACCTTGATCCGGATCGGATTCCGATGCCGGCTGTGCCGCGAACACAGCGGGCGCACGACGAGGAGGTGCGCAGGCGCCGGGCGCAGCTCACGCCGGAGCAACGGGGCATGCCCGAGTACGCCGTGGACTCTCCCAACTGGGAGGCCTGGTTTGCCCTCGAACACGAGGTGCAACGGCGGCTGGGCGTGCAGCGCCACCACGCCTACCCCCTGCCTCCCCCCGTCGTCAGGCCAGAGGAGGAGGAAGCCGAGGCGGCCTACCAGGAGGCGCTGGCGGAGGCCTTCGCCGAATCCATCGAGTTGGAGAGGCGGAAGGCCGAAGCGGCAGCAGCTGAGGAGGCCGCGTACGAGGCGGAGATGGCGGAGGCCATGGCCCTCTCCGCAGTAGGCGACTGCGTGGTGCCGCCGTCTCCGCCACCGCTAACCCTGACGACGCCTGCGCCCGAGCCGGCCGAGAGGTACGTCTGGACGGGCCAGGTGCAGGAGTTCGTCACCCCCCCTCCCCCCCCCCCCCCCCCCCCCCCATTTGGCTTGGTGCCACGCCAGAGCAGGAGGTCATGTACCTCCAGCATTGGCGGCAGCGCCGGCTGGCGGAGGAGCGCGCAGACGTGGAGCATCTCATGCAGAGGGAGCAGGAGGAGGAGGAGCACGCCCGCGTCACCGCATTGCCTCAGCCGCAGCAGACGCCGGAGGAGGGCAAGGCCGACGTCTAGGGCTGCGAGCAGGCGTCAACTTTTTGTTTTGTTTTTATGAATGTTTAATTAAGTTAAGTGGACTATGGCCGGCGGTTAACCGGCCTGTTCTATTGTAAATTAAAATTGGTTTTTTGTGCCACGTGTATTTTTTTTATTCGCGCGCAAATTTGGGTCCACCTCCCGTTGGGCGGAAGCCGACCCAAACGAACGAAAAGCGGACAAAGCGCGCGTCCGTTTTGGTCGCCCCGTTGGAGTTGCTCTCAGTTGCTTCCAAATTGCTTTTTTTTTTTTGAGACAATCCAAATTGCTAGCATAGCATCCCACGCGGAAACGTCCTTCTATGCTCTAGTGGAGTATGGTCCTAACCCGTGCGGCCCTACCTAGAGGTGCAGTTGAATGGACCAACCGGCTCCACGGGCATTGGCAGCCCACATGCGTTTTCGGACTAAACATAGCCCCTGATTCATCATATCCGCATCCACATTTCCGTCACATTTCGGTCGATACAGAAGATACTCCTGTCAGATTCACAGACACTCGCCCAAGCTGACCTGCATATCTCCGGTGGTCCAGCTTCACTAATTCGGGCAAAGGGAGGGGGCGCCGCGGTTTTCGCTCCCGAGAAAAAGCTACCGGATCCGCGTCCAAAAGAAGCGGACAAAATCGCGATGGCAACGGCACCAAAGATTCACGCACTGGTCCGCGGAGGTTCACCGGCATGGCGATGTCTGTCTCGTCTCGTCTCCGCTCCTTCTCCACCAGCTCGCCACGAACCAGACAGTCAAAACCGATTGAGAAAGGAGTAACCTACCCGCTACGTCCCCGCGGGACCCACACACCCACAGCCGCTACGTGCTCGCTCCGGTCGTGTGCCGCCGTATAGCTCCGCGATTCTTGGCTGAATCCCCCATTAATTTCAGCCTGTCTCTAGCCTCTTCCCGTGAAGCGGCGAGAATCTTGGCTTAGGGCGAGCCTCTGCGCGGTGCCGGGGCAATGGCGGTGCAGCACTCCCTCCAGGTGATCGACGGCCGGTGCGACGACGACGGGAGCCCGCCCCGGACCGGTATGCGTGGTGGCATGCACCTCCTCCTAACACGTGATAAGCGGTTGCTTCTTCGTTTGCTTACGCTGCTGCTGCTGCTGCCGGCCCGGCGACCGGCGTGCCCTGCCGTGCTCGTGCTGCTGCAGGGACCGAGTGGACGTGCGCGGCGCACATCATCACGGCGGTGATCGGGTCCGGGGTGCTGTCGCTGGCCTGGGGCGTGGCGCAGCTGGGGTGGGTGGCCGGGCCGCTGTGCATGCTGTGCTTCGCGCTCGTCACCTACGTCTCCGCCTCCCTCCTCTCCGACTGCTACCGCTGCCAGGACGCCGAGAAGGGCCCCAGGAACCGCTCTTACATGGACGCCGTCCGCGTCTACCTCGGTACTATCCTTTTAGCAACCTATATGCTCAGCATGCAAAGCTATTCAGCTTGTGCTACTACTCGCCTGTGCTGTGGTACTGTGATTTGATCGGTGCATCGCTGTGGCAACGTACTCAGGCAAGAAGCAGACCTGGGCTTGCGGCTCGCTGCAGTACCTGAGCCTGTACGGATGCGGCGTCGCGTACACCATCACCACCGCCACTAGCATCAGGTAGCCCCCGCCGGTCAGCAGTTGCATTAGTTGCAGCATCGACCGAGAAATAGTCATGTGACTTTGATTAGAACTACTACATATTTTGCCTTCCTTTTGGTGTTCGTAGTACTTGCTGCTGTTTTAATTCGGTCGTTTTCCATGCTGCAGGGCGATTCTGAAGGCCAACTGCTACCACGCGCACGGGCACGACGCGCCCTGCAGCTTCGACGGCAGCTACTACATGCTCATGTTCGGCGGGGTGCAGCTCCTCCTCTCCTCCATACCGGACTTCCACGACATGGCGTGGCTCTCCGTCCTTGCCGCGGTCATGTCTTTCTCGTACGCCTTCATCGGCCTCGGCCTTGGCCTCGCCAATACCATCTGTGAGTACTGCGCCCTGCTTATTTCGCAGTCAGATTACTTGGATTGATCTCAGTATAAACGTTTAAATAACACAAAGCTGACACGCTTGTTCTTCAGCTAACGGCGTCATCAAAGGAAGCATAACGGGTGTCCCAATGAAAACCCCTCTCGCCAAGGTATGGCGCGTCGCACAGGCCATCGGCGACATTGCGTTCGCGTACCCGTACTCCTTGATCCTCCTAGAAATTCAGGTAATAATACTCCTAGTAGCATCCAGAATGTTTTGCACTGTCAGTAAACCAGTGAGCAGGATGACACGTTGTTTTGTTTCGCACGTGCATGTGCCAATACCGTAGGACACCCTCAAGTCGCCACCGGCCGAGAACAAGACGATGAAGAAGGCGTCCATCATCTCCATCCTGGTCACCACCTTCTTCTACCTCTGCTGCGGCTGCTTCGGCTACGCCGCCTTCGGTAACGATGCACCGGGGAACCTCCTCACCGGCTTCGGCTTCTACGAGCCCTACTGGCTCATTGACTTCGCCAACGCCTGCATCATCCTCCACCTGCTCGGCGGATACCAGGCACGCACCACCAAAAACCCTGAAACTGAAACCTCTTCAGAGCGGTTTTACAGAATGCAGAGCTCTGACACGAAGCAAAACAAATTTGAGCAGGTGTACAGCCAGCCGATCTACCAGTTCGCGGACAGGTACTTCGCGGAGCGGTACCCGGGGAGCGGGTTCGTGAACGACTTCCACACGGTGAAGGTGCCGCTGCTGCCGCCCTACAGGGTGAACCTGCTGCGGGTGTGCTTCCGGACGGTGTACGTGGCGAGCACGACGGCCGTGGCGCTCTTCTTCCCCTACTTCAACGAGATCCTGGCGCTACTGGGCGCGCTCAACTTCTGGCCGCTGGCCATATACTTCCCCGTGGAGATGTACTTCATCCAGCGGAAGGTGCCCCGCTGGTCCACCAGGTGGCTCGTCCTCCAGGGCTTCAGCACCGTCTGCCTGCTCGTCAGCGCCTTCGCGCTCGTCGGCTCCATCCAGGGGGTCATCAGCCAGAAGCTAGGCTAGTGTAGTATCTTCGGGTTGGAATTGGGTTGCTGCTTTCTACTACTAGTGTAATGGTGATGGAGAATGTCGCTAGTGTGTTATAGCGACTGGGGAGCATTAGGTTGCTCCCTCCGTGGCGATGAACAACGAAGAACAAGCATCTTGTATCTGCAGGACCGCAGTGGCACGCCGTTTTCAGTGCCTTCCTTTCTGGCTTGCGCATTGGACTGAAACCTGTACACATGTTAGATTAGATTTGCCAGGTTACTTGAGAAGAATGTTGGGAAGATTTTCCGTTCGTGCTTCATGTCTGCATCCAATAACTGGTTCAGATTGCCTGGCCATCCAGCATGCGTAAAACATGCGACTGCAAGATCGATTTTACTGAAATGATGGGAAAGAACATGACCCGGGGGGGTTCTTGGGATTGCTTTGCCTGGCCTTGGTGTTCTTGATGACTAGGTCGGAGAATAAACTAGCAGCCTCATCTCAAGAGTGTAATGGCAGCGCAACACATGTAAATGGTGCTACAGTACTCCCTATGCTGTAAAGATCCTTGTAAAATAACTACGTCAAGATTAGTTTATCATCCAGAACAGTTCGGTCCTCTTGGGTTGGAGGCTTGGAATACTTTCTGATAAGACACGCTACGAAAAAATGATAAGAACTTTGACAGTTGCCTAATTTGGTCCACTGTATGTCCACGGACGCGTCGGCAGACATGGCCCCCTATATGTCCATGGATGCGTCGGCAGACGATATTAGTTCACCCCTCTTATGTCCCTGTCCACAACCATCCCCCTCATTTCTCATCCCCAAATCCATACAAATTCATGCAGCGCCGATTACGTAGAACCAAATCCATACAAAGCATCCAGTTTCAAAAAAAATAAAATCCATACAGAGCATACATATAAAGTTCAGCATATTGCATCTGACAACCAAAAGGTACCCAGTTCATCACTGGATTCTACGAAAACTATACTACAAATAAATTTAACTCGGAAATGAGAGGATTCACCACTTGGCCTTGCCCTACCCCTTGTCATCTCCGGGGAGGTAGTGGTACATGGCGAAAATATCGTAGGGGTCGTCGTCCGGGCAGTGGCGAATCTAAACAGAAAATAGAGGGTGGGCTCAAAGTTTATGCAAGCCTGTATCATGCAAATATATGTTGGGTTGGGCTGGCATGTGGCTGAGTTGGGCCTTGAGACTAGTGGTAAAAAAATCAGTGTTGGAGGGGGCGGCTCAAGCCTGTTAAAGCCCCCTAGTAGATTCGCCCCTGCGTCAGCGTGCGCGCGCGCGCGCGCGGGGGGTTGGGGGGTCGAACTCGAAGGAGCTGGCGTCTATTGGACTGATGCGCTAGTCAAGTTTCTCAAAAGTATGAACTGATGAAAAGGGTTAGGCAACGATTTTAACACTCCTTCTCACGTCTAGGCTATGGACGTACAAAAAGACATTAGACGTGGGATCAAGATTAGATCGTAACTATTTTTATATTAAATAGTGCGTTGTCCAGGATTTGATCACGAGACATTGTGGCTCTGATACCATATTGAACTTGTGCGCTAGCCAAGTTTCTCAAAAGTCTGAACTGATGGAAAGGATTAGGCAAAGGAGGACGAGGTTGAGGAGCAGGGGAGCCCGGCGAGGCGTCTGGCGGCACGGGTCTGCTCCAGAGATAGGAGCTGCGCTTTGGCAGCTGCATCACTTTCTCAGCCGCGTCCCGCTCGGACGCCTCGATGCCCACCTGCAACGCCTTCGCATTCTGGTGGCGGCAACGACGGGCATCTGCCTCCACGGAGGTCAACGATCGGAGTAGGACCTCGTGGAAGACTTGGTCTTTGATGGATACTGGGAGGTAGACGATTGGAGCGACGACACAATGACTAAATCCGGCCTTGTCCCGGGCACTCTGCCTAGCACGCCGAGCTGCTGGCGTCTCGGAATTAGAGAGCCGCGCGGGCTTGGAGGACGCAGGACGAGCAGCCAGCGACGCTCGGGAGTGTGTAATAGTGGTGACACTAGGAACGGCATGGAGCTTCACGATCGACATTGGTGCACCGGCGACGATGCGGAGTGCCTCCACCAGCGGTTGCATTCACCTTGGCCAGCCACCGGGGATGGCGTGGAGCTCAAAGAACCAACCTTGTCCAACCGCCAGCAATGGAGGGTAAGCTCCTCGTCGAACGACGCGGAGCTCGAATCGTCGGTAGCCAACGCATTGAGTCGGTATGGGGGGTACTAACCTATCCGGCCCATAGTCCTCGGATGGGCCGATGGGCCCTCGTTCTCTTCATTGTTGGAATCCAGAAGATGTGAGCCTAGGCGTGATCAAGACTGACCCTGCCGAAGACTTGACGTATACTCCAAGATATCCCCTGCCGCCTCCATGCGATCCTCGGGATAACGACCACGTAACCCTAGATACCCTACCTGGCATGTATATAAGCCAAGGGGTTTAGCCCGTAGAGGGGACCGAATCATAATCACATTCTCCTAGCCCTAGAGGTAGAACACAACTCATGATCTCGAGGTAGATCAACTCTGTACTTGATACATCTCCATCAATATAAAAAAGAGCAAGACGTAGGGTTTTACCTCCATCAAGAGGGCCCGAACCTGGGTAAACATTGTCTCCCCTGTTCCTGTTACCATCGATCCGAGATCCACAGCTCGGGACCCCCTACCCTGAGGTCTGTCGGATTTCACGCCGACACTGGTGCTTTCATTGAGAGTTCCGATGTGTGATCTACGAATGATCGATGGGTTCGTCGGTTAACGACTCCAACCTCCAAGGCACGATCTTCGTGCTTGAAAATCCCATCAAGAAAACACGCTTTCCCCTTCACGGGCAAGAGGTGGTCCACGATCTCTTTTCAGCCCCGGACGAACGCCCCATAGAAGGCGTCAGGCCGAGATACTTCCTGGAAAGTGACTCTGATGGCAGCCGTCCAAAGACGGCCATCAAGTCTGATCTTCAAATCAGCTCTGCCGATCCGGCAACCGCTCGCCCCTCTCGGGCCGAAAGCGTCAAGGCGTCAAGCCCGCGGTCCTTGAAGACCGAAAGCGCTCTCCCACCCACCTCACACAACGAATACCGTCCCGATAAATCGAGCCCTCCCGATGTCTGGGATCTCGCCTACGTACGGCAACTACGTGACGAATTGATCAGGCAATTCTAGAACAGGTTTTCGTCTGTCATAAACGACATACCAGACTTCCAGGATTTCGATATAATAGCAGCTTTTCAGCACGGATGCAAGGATACAGGCGTTTCGAATGCCCTCACCCGCCGTTGCGTTCAAACACTTCCGGAGTTATACGATCTAGTGTTAAAATTTTGCAACATCGAAGAAGCCTGGCAGGCACGAAAGAAGACAAATTCGATCTACAACAACAAATTAAAGCGCGACAGGCTCACACCTCGGCATGAGCCCCGCACACTGCCTACACCAGTTGATCGACCTAGGAAAAAGAAGAAAATCACCGGCCGAGCCGGGGACAACACTCGACAGCTTCTTGGATAAACCATGCCAAATACACTCTGTTTTGTTGAACTCCTGCCCCACTCACAACCTTCGCGACTGCTGGGTGGTGAGGCAAGTGGCCAAATGAGGCATAGCCCTCCTCAATGGCACGCCGCGGCATGCCGAGGAGTCCTCGGGCGATGACGAGGTCTTGATGATTTATGAGACCTACACGTCTAATAACCAGCGCAAGCGGGCTATGTGGGAAGTTAATTCTATTAGGCAAGTGCCAGCTCGGGGCGCGTTGATAGACACGCCAATCACCTTTGATCATAAATATCAGCCGGGGTCTACTCCGAACAGGTGCCCGCCCACACTGGTGCTCGACCCAATCGTAGGTAATTGCCGCTTTCGGAAATTACTAATGGACGAAGGCAGCAACCTTAACCTGATATGCACAGATACTCTGGAAAAGATGCAAATCGATAAATCACGCATCGAACAGAGTCAAACCACCTTTAAGGGTATAATACCGGGACGAGAGGCCCGTTGGAGTGGAAAAATCACCTTGGATGTGGTCTTTGGAACACCGGATAACTACCGATCTAAAGAGGTAACGTTCCATATCGCCCCTTTCAAGAGCGGATATCACGCCCTGCTCGGGCGGGACGCCTTTTCAAAGTTCCAAGCAGTGCCACACTACGGCTACATGAAGCTCAAAATGCCAGGCCCTAACGGGATAATCACCATCTCCAGCGACCCCGACAGAGCACTCAAAGCCGAGAACAAAACGGTGTCACTCGCCCTGGAATCTCTATCCGAAGCCCTCGCGGCCGAGGAACTTACATCGCTACGAACCGAAGTCGATCGGGACGATGTCATCCTTGACAAATGGCCGAAGTCTACCTCGTTTAAGCCGGCCGACGATATAGTCAGACTTCAAGTACACCCCACGGACCGAAATAAAACGACATCAATCAGAGCAAACCTCGAGCCAGAGATTGCCGAGGCCTTGTGCAATTTCCTCAGGGAAAATTGGGATATATTCGCCTGGCATCCTTTCGATATGCCAGGAATACCCCGCAGGCTCGCCGAACAGAGCTTGGACATCTTATATAGGTATAAACTCATCAAGCAAGCACTTTGGCGCTTCTAGGAACCTAAACGTCAAGCAATGGGTGAGGAACTGGCTAAGCTCCTCGAGGCCGGATTAATACGAGACATCAAACCCCCCGACTGGTTCGTGATACGTCTCCAACATATCTATATTTTTTTATTGTTCCATGCTATTAAAGTATCAATCTTGGATGTTTTATACTCATTTACTAGCAACTTTATATTATTTTTTGGGACTAACCTATTGACATAGTGCCCAGTGCCAGTTGTTGTTTTTTGCTTATTTTTTACTTCGCAGAAAATCAATACCAAATGGAGTCCAAATACCACGAAACTTTTTGGAGAATTCTTTCTACCCAGAAGACACCAAGGAGGCCAAGGAAGTGCACCAGAGGAGGCCCGTGGGGCCCACCAGGCACCAGGGCGCGCCAGAGGCCCCAGGCGCGCCCTGGTGGGTAGTGGGGCCCACGGGAAGCTTCTCCACCGACCTTCAGCTCTATAAATACTCTAATATCGCAAAACCCCCAGGAGAGTCGACGAAACACAATTCCAGCCGCTGCAAGTTCCAGAACCACGAGATCCAATCTAGAGGCCTCTTCCGGCACTCTGCCGGATGGGTCAACGATCATGGAGGGGTTCTTCATCATCCTTGTTGCCCCTCCGATGATGCGTGAGTAGTTCACCGCAGACCTACGGGTTCATAGGTAGTAGCTAGATGGCTTCTTCTCTCTTTTTGATCTTCAATACAATGTTCTCCTCGATGTTCTTGGAGATCTATTTGATGTAATGACTTTTTGTGGTGTGTTTGCTGGGATCCGATGAATTGTGAGTTTATGATCAGATCTATCCATGAATATTATTTGAGTCTTTGTTGAACTCTTTTATGCATGATCTTTATAGCCTCGTATTTCTTCTCTGAAACTTTGGTTTGGTTTGGCCAACTAGATTGATTTTTCTTGCAATGGGAAGAGGTGCTTTGTGATGGGTTCGATCTTGCGGTGCTCAATCTCAGTGATAGAAAGAGACATGACACGCATGTATTGTTGCTATTAAGGATAAAAAGATGGGGTCTATTCCTACATGAATAGATCTTGTCTACATCATGTCATCGTTATTATTGCATTACTCCATTTTTCCATGAACTTAATACACTAGATGCATGCTGGATAGCGGTCGATGTGTGGAGTAATAGTAGTAGATGCAGGCAGGAGTCGGTCTACTAATCTTGGACGTGATGCCTATATACATGATCATTGCCTTGGATATCGTCGTAATTATTTGCTTTTCTGTCAATTGCCCAACAGTAATTTGTCTACCCACCGTATGCTATTTTCTCAAGAGAAGCCTCTAGTGAAATCTACGGCCCCCGGGTCTATTTCCTATCATATTAAAACCCAAAAATACCTTGCTTCACTTTTTCTTTATTTATTTTATTTTGTGTTTTTGCTAGATCTATTTATCAAATATAATATAATTTAATCTATCTCAATACCGAGGAGGGACTGACAACCCCTCTTACGCGTTGGGTTGCAAGTTTTTGTGGTTTGTGTGTAGGTGTTGTTTACATATTGTTGCTTGATTCTCCTACTGAATTGATAACCTTGGTTTCATAACTGAGGGAAATACTTACCGTTGCTGTGCTGCATCATCCTCTCCTCTTCGGGGAATTACCAACGCAGATTCAAGCAATCAGCTCGCCAATCTGGTCATGGTACCAAACAAGGATAGGTCATGGCGCATGTGCGTCGATTTCAAAGACCTCAATAAGGCTTGCCCCAAGGACCCTTTCCCATTACCATGCATTGATCAGATCGTGGACGCCATAGGCGGGCATGATTCGTTGTGCTTCCTGGATGCCTACTCGGGATACCACCAAATAAAGATGAAAGACCCCGACCAGGCCGCAACATCGTTTATCACGCCCTATGGGCTGTTTTGCTTAAACACAATGCCCTTTGGGCTGAAGAACGTCGGTGCTACATACCAGCGCATGATTCAATCAACACATTGGTAAAACCGTCGAGGCCTACGTCGACGATGTGGTTGTCAATACCAAACACGTCGGACAACCAGTCGACAACCTCCGCGATACATTCGCCAGCTTGCAGGAATACCAAATTAAACTCAACCCGGAGAAGTGTGTCTTCGGAGTACCAGCGGGCAAACTCCTCGGATCATAGTATCTAGCCAAGGAATCGAGGCCAACCCGGCAAAAATACGAGCTCTGGACCAACTAGAGGTACCAACCGAGCTCAAGCATGTTCAAAATATGAGCCAAAGACTTGACATATACTCCAAGATATCCCCTACCGCCTCCATGTGATCCTCAGGATACCGACCATGTAACCCTAGATACCCTACCTGGCGTGTATATAAGCCAAGGGGTTTAGCCCGTAGAGGGGACCGAATCATAATCACATTCTCCTAGCCCTAGAGGTAGAATACAACTCACGATCTCGAGGTAGATCAACTATGTACTTGATACATCTCCATCAATATAAACCAGAGTAGGACGTAGGGTTTTACCTCCATCAAGAGGGCCCGAATCTAGGTAAACATTGTCTCCCTTGTTCCTGTTACCATTCATCCGAGATCCACAGCTCGGGACCCCCTACCCCGAGGTCTGCCGGATTTCACACCGACACTGGGCCCTCTGCCTAGTGCACCGAGCTGCCAGCATCTCGGACTCAGAGAGCCACACATGCTTGGAGGATGCGGGATGAGCAGCCAGCAACGCTCGGGAGTGTGTAATAGTGGTGACACCAGGAATGGCGTGGAGCTTCATGAGCGACATTGGTGCACCGACGACGATGCGGAGTGCCTCCACCAATGGTTGCATTCACCTTGGCCAGCCACCGGGGATGGCGTGGAGCTCAAAGAACCAACCTTGTCTAACCGCTAGCAATGGAGGGTAAGCTCCTCGTCGAACGACGCAGGGCTCGAATCATCGATAGCAAACGCATTGAATCGGGCTCGCTGTCAGACCCGCTACCATTGCCAGAGCCGGCCATTATGGAGCGGGGGGTGGGAGTGGGGGAGGTCGAGGAGAGGAGGGGAGGGGACGGGAGTAGATCAGAGCGAAATGAAGTGGTCAAGAGTGAGCTAGGGTTTGGTCTGGAGTGAGGAGAGGGCGGGGCATATGTGGGGTCGGGCTGGGCCAGCCTAGGCTGGTCCAACATGGCAGACGCTCCCGGACATATGGGCTAGATATGATGGGTGAGGACATCCCGAATGTTTGGGGTGGCTTTGAAGGGACGGTTTGTTGGGAAATGTAGTAGAAAACAAAAAAAAATCGCGCCTACACACACCCAAGAACAATATGAAGATGCATAACGGGTTGGGATCACGATCGTTACCGTCACCGAGTTGCAGCGGAAGATGAATGTGTCGGTGTTAATCGTACTTGGAGTCCCTCGAACCGTCAATGAATGATCCTTTGTACCGCCCACAAACAGTCCCTCGAACCGAAGACCGAAAGCACGACCTCTCTACTTAGTTGCAAGCGTGCAGCCTTCACGATCTGGTAGCGCTTTGCCATCCAGAGCTAATCGTCGCCGGAGAATTAGAGGGAGGAGATTAGAACCACACGGGGCTTCTAATTATGAGTACAAGAGGATTAGTCTAGCTCTAATTAGTCAACTATGACCAACTATAACTAGAACTAGAAGAACTAGAGGAGGCTCCAAAACTTGTATATTCAAAAGAGCACATATCCTCAAGTATATATAGGTTAGAGGGGAGAGGGAGGGCTGCCACCAAGGGGGGAAGTGTAACACCCCTATGTAATAGCCACTGTGATTAGCTGCTAATAATGCCAAGTCATATCATTTGCATTGCTTGATCATAGTGGTTAAACACCTCAATTCAAAATTCTCTTTGAAACTCAATTCAAATACAAAGTGAAATATGAAGTTGCTCAAAGCTTGTGGGAAAAATGTTCACATTATTGCTAATATTCCAAAACAATTATATGTTAAGGAACACAACATCACTCTTGAGCAAAGATGAGCATTATCAATTAAAACAGCACCATTTCAGCATTTTTAAATGCTATTCTATTTATGAAGAATCCCAACAGATTCAAATAATTCTCAAACTTGATGTGACAGTGTAGAAAGGTGCTCCAAGATTATTGGACCATGTTCCATAATTTTCCTGAGTGATTTGGAGGCCCCACAATTCCTTTTCCATCTCTGCTAAATTAAATAAAAAGAAAAACAGAAGAAAAGGGAAAAGAGGCGAGCGCTTACCTGTGACTGGGCCGAAGCAACAGTGCCCGTGGCCCAGCCCAGCTCACCTGCCCCCCTCGCTGTCGACCTCCCCATGGCTGGGCGCGCACGCACCGGTGGGCGTCCGACACGCCGACGGCCACCGACGGACGGAGAGGATAAGGATGGCGCCCATCCACTCCCCCTGGTCACCGCATCAATTTCTCCCTCTCTCTCCCACGCGCGCGCGCTCTCTCTCTCTCCCTCTGCTCACCAGTGCCGAGCGCCATCGCCGCCGTTCGTCCCGCGCCACCACGGCGACCGCCGTCCCCGCCTCACTACGACGTGCCTTGGAGCTTTACCTCGCTCGGCTACGTCGAGCCGCGCCATCCGTTCGAGCTGGGGGCCACGGCACTGCAGGGATCGAGCCACCCCCTTCGTCTCGGACTCCGGCGATCCCCGACGACCACGGCCTTCCCCTGCGCTCCCGTTCACTCGAGGGCCTCCGTGTGCCGCTCCGTAAGTTCCTCCTTCCCTCCTCCCTTCTCCATTCGCCTGCGCGTGCTCACCAGCGAGCTGACCGCGTTAGCCGGAGCTCACCTCCGCCGTGCTAGACGCCGGTGAGGTTCCGGTGGACGGTTGGCCTGGCGCGCGTGTCCATCGTGGTTACCAGTGTGCGTAGATGCCCCCTGAACCTTCCGTTTGGTCTAAACGTGGCTAAATCACCACTTCGCCGACCACCCGAAATGCCACCGCCGCGGGCCTCGACGCCGGCAACTTTTCCGGCCGCTCCGCGGTCGGCTACCACCACCTTTGGATGCGCGCGAGTCCCCTGAGGCCGTAGATGCAAACCGCGCCCAAAATGGCCCATCGCACGCGAATTCCGAGCTCGCCGGAGCTCTATGCAGCGTCCGGCGCTCGCCGGAGTAGATTCTGGCGCCGGCGATGAACTGGCGAGATGCGGGTCCCGCCCCCAGTCGCTGTCATGCGGGCCCGTGTCGCGGTTGACCGCGTTGACCATGGTCAACGCCGCTGACGTGGCCACCTCTGACACTGACTAGTGGGACCTCTTCTATAATTAGTCTAATTAACTGACTTTAGATAAAACTAATTCAGATTAACCTAAATAGTCACTGACAGGCCGGGCCCACAAGCTAATTAACCTGTTAGTTTGAATTAAACTCTGGTAATTAACTACTGCCTATGACATGTGGGTCCCAGTGGTCAGTTTGACCTGGACCGGCCAGTGTTGACTGGTGACGTCACCCTGGCGTAATGCTGACGTCATAAATCATTTCTGATAATAAAAATAATTCCAGGAAATCCTTTAATCTTTAAAAATTCATATCTTTTAAACCGTAGCTCAGATCGAAAAAGTTTAAACATGAAAGTTGCTCAGAACGACAAGACAAAGCAGGATTCGCGGTCCATTCGTCCGTCACACGTCCCTAACTATCCGAACATAGAACCGATCCCCTCCGGTCATCTGTGTGACAAATGTCCGGAACCGGGAAAACATTCCCGGTTGGATTTCCCCTTTTCTAGTTGACGAGCAACCATACGTTAGTACACACCCGACACTATTTATTGTCATGTCATACTTTGTGTAGCACTTGTTTGCTTTATATTTATACTGTTTCCTCCCCCTCTTCTCTCTCGATAGAGCCCGGTGCCGACGCAGCATCGGTGATTGGCTACACCACCGACGACCTTGCCCTTGCCGCCGAGCAACCAGGCAAGCCCCCCTTTGATCATCCCGATATCGCCTATTCTATTATCTCGTGCTTGCATTAGATTTTGCTACTGTACTTGATTGCTCCTATTCTGCTGCATAGCCTATTTATTGTAACCTGTTTTTGTTACCCACCTGGATATCCTAGACTGTTTAGTATAGGCTGGCTAGAGACCCCTCAGTGATCCCTCTTATCCTGACTGCCCCGCTGGAGTATCAGAAGACCCGATCAACGGGATCGAAGACCAGACCCCGGCACCGCACCTCACTTTCCCCTTAGTTGCTCGACACTACTGGGTTACTATCGAGTGCCGAGGGTGATACCTCGTCAGCACTTCTGATGATAACCTTGTAGGTTAGTTGATCGGTCGTGGTAAGCGAGGGTGATACCTCCTACACCACCCCCGATAACGATGAAGTCGAGCAACACCTCACGTGTGGACCTCGAGGGTGATGCCTCTTACGTCCATCTTGATGCTACATTAGGTGGGAGTCCAACGAGGGTGCTGCCTCGGATTCCCCTTGATACGGTGACCACACGGATGCCTTACATTATTGTTGATACTGATACTTGAGAAGGCGGGTCGACCCTGAGGGGTACCCGCGAATGATGGATAGATACCCATGAGTTATTCCATGAGGCGCGGCCGGGCATTCTTAGCCCTTGCAGCAAGTCCTCGAGACGGGGCGACGGGGTCACATCTTTCGTGAGTCTCTGCTCGTTTCCGCAAGCCCCTAGTCCTAACGATTTGGATATTTGATCCGAGCAGGCCTCTGGCCTGATAGCACTAACCATCACGTGGGCATAGTATGGGCATTCTACATCGTAACATCAGCCGAAAGCTCTGTCAGACGTCCAGTTCAGCATTGTGGCACGGTCGGATCGTACCGGCCTTACGAGGCGGTGCTGGTATCCACCCTGCACACAATGATCCGGAGTGCGAGGGGCGATGGCCCAAGACCCCCTTGCGCTTAGGAGGTAGGCCGGCGGGGACCTCTCTGCTGAGCTGTAGGTAGGGTTGCGGTGTATCGTTTGGCCGAGGCCGGGCATGACCCAGGAAAGTGTGTCCGGCCGGAGTTAATCGAGCGTGGTGGGTAAGTTGGTGCACCCCTGCAGGGAAGAACACATCTATCGATAGCCGGTCCTACGGTAAAGGACACTCGGAGTTGTATCCCGATCGGTACAACTAGAACTGAGATGATACCTGGATATGTGGCTCCGGGATCGCTTTCTCGCAGGGAGACGAGGAAGGATCTCTGGGCGAGACTGTTACCTGATTCTACTACTACTTACATTATGCTACCCTGTACTCTTCTAAATACTGCAAGACTCTCGAAGATGCTGGAAGATTCTTGAAGATGCTAGTCTTCGATAGGACTAGGTTTTCCTCTCTATTCTGGCATTTCTGCAGCCCAGTCCACATATACAGCCTCCCTTTGATAATGATGCATATATAGTGTAGATCCTTGCTTGCTGAGTACTTCAGAGTACTCATGGTTGCTTTGCTTTCCTTTTCTCCCCCTATCAGTATGTCGAGACTAGATGACGGAGCTCCTGAGACAGCTACACTGTCGACTACGACTACTCCAAGGATGCTACTGCTACGAGTTGGATGACGACCGGGAGTAGGTTCAGAGGGTCCTAGGCAGGAGGCCTACGCCTTTCGATCGTAGTGTTTTATTTTTGCCCCGCCTTTTTAAAGGCCTTTCTGTTTTCTTTTATATCTGTACTCAGATATCTGATGCTTCCGCTGACGCTTGTATGCCATCGAGCTATGTATTCGAGCCCTCGAGGCCCTGGCTTGTAATATAAAGCTTGTATGACTTTATTTATGTTTTAGAGTTGTGTTGTGGTATCTTCAAGTGAGTCCTTAGGCTTGATCGTGTGCATTTGCGTGTATGATTAGTGCACGATTAAGCCGGGGGCGTCACAGGTTGGTATCAGAGCCGACTGCCTCTAGGGATCCCCCTTTCCAACTCCTTGGCCGAAGTTGAGTCTAGTGGTCCAAAACTGTTTTACTAACTTGGCTGTGTGGCTTACGGGCCCACGTCGCCGAATGGGTGGTATTAGGATCTTTTACTCCTCGACCTTTACTCTGGGACTCTGTTCTCTCTTCCTTTCGTGTTAAATTTTTTTACTAACTCTGACATTAGGATCTCGTAATCACATCCACCCAGAGTTCTGAAATATTCCCCCCTTGCTTCAATATTATGGGCCAGGTTCTGCTTACAGGATCCTCTTATCGAGGGCACCCTGTGTTGTCACTTGCAGATTCCTTGCTCCTACAGTTTTCTCCGACGTTGATGTAGCCTTTGCTATGTCTCGTTGTGTACTTCCTTACCGCGTGTCTGCGCGCCGCCTAGTTGCCTAGCTTACCTTCTACGTCGTTGTAGCGCTGGTCTGTAACCGAACCTATGTACGGATCTGTATGTCATGACGACTATGATGTTGTATCTATTGCACTTCTTTTCTGTCGTGCATGATTACTTCATGAATGATTCCATACAATGTCAATGCTTGATGCTGAATGTGACGTTAGCCGTCGCGTTAAGGCAGAACATCAGAAACCTGCTGGAATTCTGCAACCACTCCCTATTCCTTTATGGAAATGGGATAAGGTTCAAATGGATCTCATTACTGGTCTTCCCAAGTCTCAGAAAGGTCACGATGCTATTCTTGTCGTCGTCGACCAACTTTCTAAAGTTGCACATTTTCTGCCTGTCAAGGAGACGATCACTGCTAGTCAGTTAGCGGAATTATACATCTCCAGAATTGTTTCACTCCACGGTATTCCGAAAGAGATCAGTTCGGACCGTGGCGGCCTTTTCACTTCCAAGTTCTGGGAAAGTTTCCAACAAGCTATGGGAACTCATATCACCTGGAGTTCAGCTTATCATCCCCAGTCCCAAGGCCAAGTCGAACGAGTAAATCAAGTACTTGAAGACATGCTGCGAGCTTGTGTTATTTCTTTCGGTAAGAAGTGGGAAGAATCTCTCCCGTATGCCGAGTTCTCTTATAACAACAGCTATCAAGCCAGCTTGAAAATGGCCCCCTTCGAAGTTCTATATGGACGTAAGTGTCGAACACCTCTGAATTGGTCAGAAACTGGGGAACGACCGCTCGTGGGTCCGGATATTATCCAACACACTGAAGAGCAAGTCCGCATAGTCCGAGAAAATCTCAAGGCGGCTTAGGACCGCCAGAAGAGCAACTATGATCGCAAACGATGGGGTTTGACTTATCAACCTGGCGATCAAGCTTATCTGCGTGTCACTCCCCTGAAGGGCACTCATCGTTTTGGAATCAAGGGCAAGTTAGCTCCCTGCTATATTGGTCCTTTTCGCATAGTTGCAAGACATGGACAGGTGGCTTATAAATTGGAGTTGCCGCCGCAATTCACTCATATCCACGATGTCTTCCACGTATCACAGCTTCGTAAATGCTTTAAGGAGTCTCCGCACAGAGCAGTGGATCACGAGATGCTCGAATTGCAAGATGATCTATCTTATAAGGAGCATCCCATCCGCATTCTCGATGAAGCTGAACGTCGAACCCGTCAGAAGGTCACCAAGTTCCTGAAAGTGCAGTGGTCGAATCACAATGAAGATGAAGCCACTTGGGAACGCGAGGATCATCTTCGCAAGGAATACCCCGACCTCTTTCCTTCTACCTCCTGAATTCTCGGGACGAGAATTTTTTTTTAGAGGAGGAGAACTTGTAACACCCCTATGTAATAGCCACTGTGATTAGCTGCTAATAATGCCAAGTCATATCATTTGCATTGCTTGATCATAGTGGTTAAACACCTCAATTCAAAATTCTCTTTGAAACTCAATTCAAATACAAAGTGAAATATGAAGTTGCTCAAAGCTTGTGGGAAAAATGTTCACATTATTGCAAATATTCCAAAACAATTATATGTTACGGAACACAACATCACTCTTGAGCAAAGATGAGCATTATCAATTAAAACAACACCATTTCAGCATTTTTAAATGCTATTCTATTTATGAAGAATCCCAACAGATTCAAATAATTCTCAAACTTGATGTGACAGTGTAGAAAGGTGCTCCGAGATTATTGGACCATGTTCCATAATTTTCCTGAGTGATTTGGAGGCCCCACAATTCCTTTTCCATCTCTGCTAAATTAAATAAAAAGAAAAACAGAAGAAAAGGGAAAAGAGGCGAGCGCTTACCTGTGACTGGGCCGAAGCAATAGTGCCCGTGGCCCAGCCCAGCTCACCTGCCCCCCTCGCTGTCGACCTCCCCTTGGCTGGGCGCGCACGCACCGGTGGGCGTCCGACACGCCGACGGCCACCGACAGACGGAGAGGATAAGGATGGCGCCCATCCACTCCCCCTGGTCACCGCATCAATTTCTCCCTCTCTCTCCCACGCGCGCGCGCTCTCTCTCTCCCTCTGCTCACCAGTGCCGAGCGCCATCGCCGCCGTTCGTCCCGCGCCACCGCGGCGACTGCCGTCCCCGCCTCACTACGACGTGCCTTGGAGCTTTGCCCCGCTCGGCTACGTCGAGTCGCGCCATCCGTTCGAGCTGGGGCCACGGCACTGCAGGGATCGAGCCACCCCCTTTGTCTCGGACTCCGGCGATCCCCGACGACCACGGCCTTCCCCTGCGCTCCCGTTCACTCGAGGGCCTCCGTGTGCCGCTCCGTAAGTTCCTCCTTCCCTCCTCCCTTCTCCATTCACCTGCGCGTGCTCACCAGCGAGCTGACCGCGTTAGCCGGAGCTCACCTCCGCCGTGCTAGACGCCAGCGAGGTTCTGGTGGACGGTTGGCCTGGCGCGCGTGTCCATCGTGCTTACTAGCGTGCGTAGATGCCCCCTGAACCTTCCGTTTGGTCTAAACGTGGCTAAATCACCACTTCGCCGACCACCCGAAATGCCACCGCCGCGGGCCTCGACGCCGGCAACTTTTCCGGCCGCTCCGCGGTCGGCTACCACCACCTTTGGATGCGCGCGAGTCCACTGAGGCCGTAGATGCAAACCGCGTCCAAAATGGCCCATCGCACGCGAATTCCGAGCTCGCCGGAGCTCTATGCCGCGTCCGGCGCCGGCGATGACCTGGCAAGATGCGGGTCCCGCCCCCAGTCGCTGTCATGCGGGCCCGTGTCGCGGTTGACCGCGTTGACCACGGTCAATGCCGCTGACGTGGCCACCTCTGACACTGACTAGTGGGACCTCTTCTGTAATTAGTCTAATTAACTGACTTTAGATAAAACTAATTCAGATTAACCTAAATAGTCACTGACAGGCCAGGCCCACAAGCTAATTAACCTGTTAGTTTGAATTAAACTCTGGTAATTAACTACTGCCTATGACATGTGGGTCCCAGTGGTCAGTTTGACCTAGACCGGCCAGTGTTGACTCGTGACGTCACCCTGGCGTAATGCTGACGTCATAAATCATTTCTGATAATAAAAATAATTCCAGGAAATCCTTTAATCTTTAAAAATTCATATCTTTAAAACCGTAGCTCAGATCGAAAAAGTTCAAACATGAAAGTTGCTCAGAACGACGAGACAAAGCTGGCTGCGCGGTCCATTCGTTCGTCACACGTCCCTAACTATCCGAACATAGAACCGATCCCCTCCGGTCATCTGTTTGACAAATGTCCGGAACCGGGAAAACATTCCTGGTTGGATTTCCCCTTTTCTAGTTGACGAGCAACCATACGTTAGTACACACCCGGCACTATTTATTGTCATGTCATACTTTGTGTAGCACTTGTTTGCTTTATATTTATACTGTTTCCTCCCCCTCTTCTCTCTCGATAGAGCCCGGTGCCGACGCAGCATCGGTGATTGGCTACACCACCGACGACCTTGCCCTTGCCGCCGAGCAACCAGGCAAGACCCCCCTTTGATCATCCCGATATCGCCTATTCTATTATCTCGTGCTTGCATTAGATTTTGCTACTGTACTTGATTGCTCCTATTCTGCTGCATAGCCTGTTTATTGTAACCTGTTTTTGTTACCCACCTGGATATCCTAGACTGTTTAGTATAGGCTGGCTAGAGACCCCTCAGTGACCCCTCTTATCCTGACTGCCCCGCTGGAGTATCAGAAGACCCGATCAACGGGATCGAAGACCAGACCCCGGCACCGCACCTCACTTTCCCCTTAGTTGCTCGACACTACTGGGTTACTATCGAGTGCCGAGGGTGATACCTCGTCAGCACTTCTGATGATAACCTTGTAGGTTAGTTGATCGGTCGTGGTAAGCGAGGGTGATACCTCCTACACCACCCCCGATAACGACGAAGTCGAGCAACACCTCACGTGTGGACCTCGAGGGTGATGCCTCTTACGTCCATCTTGATGCTACATCAGGTGGGAGTCCAACGAGGGTGATGCCTCGGATTCCCCTTGATACGGTGACCACACGGATGCCTTACATTATTGTTGATACTGATACTTGAGAAGGCGGGTCGACCCTGAGGGGTACCCGCGAATGATGGATAGATACCCGTGAGTTATTCCACGAGGCGCGGCCGGGCATTCTTAGCCCTTGCAGCAAGTCCTCAAGACGGGGCGACGAGGTCACATCTTTCGTGAGTCTCTGCTCGTTTCCGCAAGCCCCTAGTCCTAACGATTTGGATATTTGATCCGAGCAGGCCTCTTGCCTGATAGCACTAACCATCACGTGGGCATAGTATGGGCGTTCTACATCGTAACATCAGCCGAAAGCTCTATCAGACATCCAGTTCAGCATTGTGGCACGGTCGGATCGTACCGGCCTTACGAGGCGGTGCTGGTATCCACCCTGCACACAACGACCCGGAGTGCGAGGGGCGATGGCCCAAGACCCCCTTGCGCTTAGGAGGTAGACCGGCAGGGACCTCTCTGCTGAGCTGTAGGTAGGGTTGCGGTGTATCGTTTGGCCGAGGCCGGGCATGACCCAGGAAAGTGTGTCCGGCCGGAGTTAATCGAGCGTGGTGGGTAAGTTGGTGCACCCCTGCAGGGAAGAACACATCTATCGATAGCCGGTCCTACGGTAAAGGACACTCGGAGTTGTATCCCGATCGGTACAACTAGAACTGATATGATACCTGGATATGTGGCTCCGGGATCGCTTTCTCGCAGGGAGACGAGGAAGGATCTCTGGGCGAGACTGTTACCTGATTCTACTACTACTTACATTATGCTACCCTGTACTCTTCTAAATGCTGCAAGACGCTCGAAGATGCTGGAAGATTCTTGAAGATGCTAGTCTTCGATAGGACTAGGTTTTCCTCTCTATTCTGTCATTTCTGCAGCCCAGTCCACATATACAGCCTCCCTTTGATAATGATGCATATGTAGTGTAGATCCTTGCTTGCTGAGTACTTCAGAGTACTCACGGTTGCTTTGCTTTCCTTTTCTCCCCCTATCAGTATGTCGAGACCAGATGACGGAGCTCCTGAGACAGCTACACTATCGACTACGACTACTCCAAGGATGCTACTGCTACGAGTTGGATGACGACCGGGAGTAGGTTCGGAGGGTCCTAGGCAGGAGGCCTACGCCTTTCGATCGTAGTGTTTCATTTTTTGCTCTGCCTTTTTAAAGGCCTTTCTGTTTTCTTTTATATCTGTACTCAGATAACTGATGCTTCCGCTGACGCTTGTATGCCATCGAGCTATGTATTCGAGCCCTCGAGGCCCTGGCTTGTAATATAAAGCTTGTATGACTTTATTTATGTTTTAGAGTTGTGTTGTGGTATCTTCAAGTGAGTCCTTAGGCTTGATCGTGTGCATTTGCGTGTATGATTAGTGCACGATTAAGCCGGGGGCGTCACAGGAAGTTTCCCCGTTGGTGCGGCTGCCAGGAGGAGGAGTCTGACTCCTTCCCTTTCCCAATTTGGCCTCCTTCCTTAGAGGAAGGGGTGCCTCCCCTCTTGGGGCCTTGTGGCCCAAGATGACTTCCACCTCTTGGCCTTTTTAGGCCCGTTGATATTAAATTAAATATATAGTTGTTCTAAATACTTTAGGAACATTATATATATATATATATATATTTAATTTAACATCCCCGGAAACATTTTCCACCTATATATATGTCAGGACCGGTTTTCCAATAAAACATTTATTGAAAAATCGCCCCTTTCGTCAGACCAGTACAGAAAAATCTTACTGGTAGACAAATCCTTGATACAGAAATCCAGAAGTACTAAATATATTACAGGGTTGAGCTGAGGCTGTTCAACCATTTATTACAAGCACGCCAATATTCCACATAAAGGCGGATATGACACAAAGGGTATGGTGGCATAACTATTGACTCGCAATAAAAGTGGTGGTGGATATGTCACAGAGGAGTGGGTGACATGACTCCAAAATCTTACAACTCTTCAAGCGCCGGAGTGAGGCTCGATGATTTTATTAAGGTAGCGGAAGCGTATATAATACGGGTGACCAACTCCAGGATCGCAAGGGACTGACTGGGACTCCTCTAGGCGTCGGACTCGCTATCGTATTCTTCATCCATAAGATCGCCTTCGTCAACATCTGGCCAAATCAACAAGCCAGGTGAGTACTTTGAATGTACTCGCAAGATAGTTTGGACATAAGATATAACAAATGCAAACATGATGCACATGAGCAGATTAGTAATGCACACTCAGGTAATAATTTTGCACCGCAAAATAAATAAAAAGGAAGTCAGGCGGTAGTCCTCCCGAAATCCCAATAAAATAGCTGAAGACCGATCGGGTGTCTGAAGTGACGCCTCGAAATGTAAAAATAAAAATTAACATGCCGCAGTCGGGAGTCAGGGCGACACCACATAAAGGGCTTATACTGAAAGTAAAGGACAGTACGTACCACAGTCGGACGTCTAAGCGACATCTCGAAAAGGGCTTATAATGAAAGTAAATAACAAGGATGCCACAGTCGGACGTCTGAGCGACATCACATAAAGGGCTTATATCCAAAAGTAAATAACAAGAATGCCATAGTCGGACGTCTGAGCGACATCACATAAAGGGCTTATATCCAAAAGTAAATAACAAGAATGCCACAGTCGGACGTCTGAGCGACATCACATAAAGGGCTTATATCCAAAAGTAAATAACAAGAATGCCACAGTCGGACGTCCGAGCGACATCTCGTAAAGGGCTTATATCAAAAGTAAATAATAAGAGTGCCACAGTCGAACGTCTGAGCGACATCTCATAAAGGGCTTATAATTCATCATTCGAACTCGAGTAGTCCGTGGAGGTAGCACAATCCTACGGAATTCTCGGTACATAATCATAAACAGGTTAGTCCATCCACAGGAATAACATTCAGCCAGGTTTACCACTGTCAGTTAACAAGTTTGTTCTTCAGAGACTGATACTGGGACTGACACTGAGACTGACACTGATAGGTCAACCAACGTCCTTGACCGAGGACTTGGATACTCGCATGGTTTTGACTCTGCAGAGTTTGTACTCCTAACCCACAGCCAACGGATTTCAGTAGTCACAAAGGACTAGTTCCGTTTACGGTATTTTAGAAGAAAACACATCTAACCAGTACACACCCATTTCACTTTCCGCTGCCAGGAATCACCCTAGACAACGTTCAAGAAAAACCCTAAGACGGGGAGGCCAACACCTCGAATAGCATGGGATCAAATTTAAATCGCGCGCTCTAAGGGGTGCCTCCCTCTCGGTCCCAACCGGAAACACCCATGCCCCCTGACCGGATGACGGGCTTTAATCCAGGGCCATGGGACCCTCATTCTGGCCCCTCTATTTGGTGTGTACCTGGAAAGAGGTTTGCAACTTACTAAACCGCATTCTTTGCAGAAAACATGTGGCAGCACGAAAAATGGGACGAACGGGAACAAGACTCGATCCACGTCAACACTAGAGTTAAACAGTTGATACAGAACTGGCATGCTTCAACAATACCAGCTTGCAACCTATCATGCCACCACATGATTAGGTTGTCTCCCCATCTCATGAACACATCAAGTTTCGAAGCTCACTTGCAGCTTGCTTTGCATGGAATATAACATTCAACAAATGCTTATATAAACATGCCATGAGAAAACCACTCAAGCAAACATGAAAAACACTCATCATATCATAGGTTCAAATATGCTTGCCTGGTTCGGAGTAGTCGGAGTCTAGCTCGGCAAGGTTGGCGGCACCGTCACCTCCTTCGGTATCTACGTTATAAAGAAAATCGGGTACTAACGTAAATACCGCGCGTGCATAAAAATTGTTCCAAATATTTTTTAAATAATTATGATAAAAAACTAGACAGAAAAATAAAGATGACAGACAAAGAATCAACTCAAAATCATCTTTTGTTGAAAAGTTATTGAGGTTTTAGTCTAGGGACTAATCTGTTATAAACAGCAAATTATCCAGGGGCTATTTAAAAAAAAACAGAAAACGCTTCGGTTGGAATACGCCTTCCAGAGAAGAAAACGCACCCGACCCGAAGGTGCCAACAGAAAACGATTTCGAAGAAGAAGGGAGAGACTGACGAGGGGGTCCCTCATGTCAGGTTTGAAAATCCCCCGGCGGCAGAGGCGAACGATGATCGCCGGCGGCGATCGATGGCGAACCAGAGGAGGGTAAGGGTATGGTTGCACTCACGGGTCAGTTCCGCGTTGGTGGGTGGTGGAAGTAGGCGTCGGGGAGCACCACATTGACGGCGGCTTCCACTCCGGCGGACGGCGGTTCGGGCGAGCTCGGATTCGTCGGAGGAGAGCTGCCAACACCGAATTGAAGCTCGGGTTAGAAGAGGTGGTGGACTAGGAGGTTGCTGGCAAAGTTTGGGAAGTGGGGGTGCACTCACCAGGGAGGATTTTGGCGGAGCCCGAAGCGGATCGGGGCGGCCGGAGCTGGGGAAGAAGACCCTCCCAAACCCCTCTGATGAGTGAGGCGTGGTTCTAAGGAGAGGTGGAGAGGTGCTGGGTCGATGAGTGGTTCGGGGCCTCTATTTATAGCCGGCCCGAGGCGGTTGCCAAAAACGGGATAACTCCGGCGAGCGATTACGGTGAGGCAGGGGTTGGATGGAAGGATTAGGCGACTGGGTGTCTTCGGATTGGTCCACTCGCACCATTCAAAGGTTATACCTGGTTGGATTTGGCCTGCTCCCGTGGTCTCGGCGGGACGGAGCTCACGGGCTCGGCGGCGGCAGAGAGCGCGCTCTGCGCTTCTCAGGCCACGGCGACGGTTCTGCAGCGTGCTCAGAGCAGGAGGTGAACACGCGTAGGCCACCAGTGGCTCGGGCGGTGTGGAGGACGGCATTCTGCAACGTTGGCTTCTGCCAGCCGCCGCAGGAGGCTCTGCCATGGCGGAAGGCGCCGGCGTTGACGCGACAAGTCACCACCGACGCTCGCAACCGGCCAAGCAACCGTGCGGCGCATTGGATAAGAAGGGGGAACAGGGAGCAAGGCGCCAATGCGTGTACTGGCGAGATCGACGACGAGCTCTGTCGAAAACGACACTGAACCCTCTGAACTTTCTGAATTTGACAGGAACAGTGCATGTCAGGTGTTCGACGAAATGTTTGACGCACGTGGAAAATTTTTCTTGAGCTGAAACTTTGAGGGGTGGCCTCTTGATGCATCCAGAGACTACCTGAATTTTTTCAGAATTTTTGGAAAGAGAAAAAAAAGAATTTCACCAAAAATGGCAAATCTGGTCCAAACTGGCAGCAAGCAAATTTTGAAAAATTTGAACTATGGACCAGCAGCACTTGATGGATCTAGGTTGAGGGTACTAAGGAGTAGCTAGGGTAATTTATTTGGAACCAAAGCTCAAAGCAATCTGATACTTCCTTTGTAAACTTGAGGGGTCCAAAATAAATTACAGAAAAAGGTTTGAGGATAAAATCAATAGAAATAAAATCTAAAAGAGGTTGAAACTTGCTGGAATTGGATGCTTGTCTTGACCCAAAGTAGGGAGGAGGGTTTGAGAAGAAATTTTTGAAATGCAAGTCATGGTAAGAGAGTATTTTTGAATAGGGAAGTAGAAATCCAAAAATTATAGGAATTCTTTTTGATAAAAGAATTAGTAAAACAATCCCAGAGTATTTGTGTTGAACCAACACATGTTGAAAACCCTCAAGACCAAAATCAAGATTGGGAAGAACTCATAAAATATTTGTCATAAAAGATTTGAGAAGGAGAGTCTTTTAGAAAAAAAAATTGAAATAACCTCCTTCCAATCAAATAAAGAATTTGATAAAAATCAAGACCAAAAATTTGGGGTGTTACAACACCTACCCCCTTAGGAAAAATCTCGTCCCCGAGATTTCAGCTGATCCTCAAATAGGTGTGGGTGCTCTGCCCGAAGAAAATCCTCTCTTTCCCATGTTGCTTCATCCTCGGTATGATTGCTCCACTGAACCTTGAAAAACTTAATTATCTTCTGATGGGTCCTTCTTTCAGACTCGTCCAATATTTTTATTGGACGTTCCCTGTAGGTGAGGTCTGGTTGCACGTCAATGTTCTCATGAGATACATGCTTCTCTGGTTTGCTTACACACTTCCTCAGCTGTGAGATGTGGAACACGTCATGGACGTCTGACAGTTCTTCAGGTAGGTCTAGCTGGTAGGCCACTGTGCCTCTTCGTGCAATCACACAGAAGGGTCCAATAAATTGTGGTGCTAGCTTTCCTTTAACTTTGAATCGTTGCAGGCCCCTCATAGGGGATACTCTTAGATACACATATTCATCGGGTTCAAAACTGACTTCATGATGTTTTTGATCGTAATAACTCTTTTGTCGGCTCTGAGCTGTCTTGAGTCGATCCTTGATTAGTTTAACTTTCTCCTCAGCTTCCTTGAGCATGTCTGGGCCGAAGATACGACTGTCTCCTGTTTCTGACCAATTTAATGGGGTACAGCATCTTCGCCCATATAAGGCTTCAAAAGGTGCCATTTGTAGACTGGCTTGGTAACTTTTGTTGTACGCGAACTGGTTCCATAGGTGAGAACACATGCTCTGAGCATGTCTTCTAGAATTTGGTTCACACGTTCAGTCTGTCCTCCAGTCTGGGGGTGGTATGCTGTGCTGAATACTAGTTGAGTTCCCAGAGCTTGTTGTAAATGATCCCAAAATCTGGAGACGAATTGAGTGCCTCTGTTGGATATTATAGTCTTTGGAACTCCATGCAGACAAACAATACGGGAGAGATAAAGCCTGGCAAGTTTCTGGGTGGTGTGGGTTGTCTTTACTGGAATAAAATGTGCCACCTTAGTTAATCTATCTGTGATGACCCATATGGCATCATTTCCGTGTCGTGACCGAGGTAGTCCGACAATAAAATCCATTCCAATTTCGTCCCATTTCCATTCGGGTATCCTGTTTGGCTGCAATAGTCCTGCTGGTTTTTGGTGCTCGGCCTTAATGCGCTGACATGAATCACAACATGCAATGAATGTGGCTATATCCCTCTTCATACCGTGCCACCAAAAATTTTCCTGAATATCCTTGTACATTTTGGTTCCTCCAGGGTGGATTGAATATGGAGCGGTGTGGCCTTCAGCCAAAATCTGCTGTTTGAGGTCCTCTACATTTGGTACGCAAGGCCTGTCTCCGTACCATAATATTCCCTCATTGTCTATGACGAATTCTGAGGCCTTGCCCAGACTCACTTTTCTTTTTATGCCTTCGATGCTGGGGTGTCCATGCTGAGCTTTCTTAATCTGTTCCATTAGGGTGGGCTGTATTTCCAATTTTGACATAGTGCCTTCCGTGACCAACACCGTGTTGAGTTTGGCAAACTCCCTCTGAAACTCAGGTCTCAAGTTTTGTAGACCGTCGTTGCCCGAGCTTGGGTTTCGGCTGAGAGCATCTGCCACTACATTCGCCTTTCCTGGATGGTAGTGAATGCCAACATTATAATCTTTCACTAATTCCAACCAGCGTCGTTGTCGTAAATTGAGTTCTGGTTGTGTGAAAATATATTTGAGGCTTTTATGGTCCGTATATATTTCACAACGATTCCCAAGCAAAAAGTGCCTCCATTCTTTGAGTGCATGAATAACTGCTGCTAATTCCAAGTCATGAGTAGGATAATTTTCTTCATGCCTTCGTAGTTGCCTAGAAGCATATGCGACTACTTTGCCTTCTTGCATTAATACGCATCCGAGGCCCTTCCGGGACGCGTCGCAATATACTTCAAAAATTTTGTGTATGTCTGGTACGACCAATACTGGTGCTGTTGTTAATCTCTTTTTGAGTTCTTGGAAACTTTTCTCGCAAGCTTCAGTCCACGCAAATTTCTTATCTTTCTTGAGTAACTGTGTCATAGGTTTTGCTATGGTGGAGAATCCCTCAATAAATCTTCTATAATATCCAGCCATTCCCAGAAAACTTCGTACATCTGTAATGTTGGCTGGTGGTTTCCAGTCAAGTACGGCCTTGACTTTTTCTGGGTCCACGGCGACACCTTCTTGGGTTAATACGTGGCCTAGAAAACCAACCTGTTTTAACCAAAATTCACATTTGTTGAATTTGGCGTACAATTTATGTTTCCTTAACTCTCCCAGTACAATTCTGAGATGTTCAGCATGTTCTTCTGGTGTCTTAGAATATACTAAAATATCATCAATGAACACCACAACAAATTTGTCCATAAATTTCATAAATACTTTGTTCATGAGGTGGACAAAATATGCGGGGGCGTTTGTTAGTCCAAACGGCATTACTGTAAATTCATATAACCCGTATCTGGAGGTGAATGCTGTCTTAGGAATATCTTCTGTTCGTACTTTTAATTGATGATATCCCGACCTTAAATCAATTTTTGAGAAAACCTTGGCTTGTGCGAGCTGGTCGAATAAATCATTTATCCGTGGCATTGGATATTTGTTTTTGATGGTGACCATGTTGAGTGCTCGATAGTCTATACATAATCTCAGTGTCCTATCCTTTTTCTTGGCAAATAATACTGGTGAACCCCAAGGTGAGGAGCTGGCCCGGATAAATCCTTTGTCCAGTAATTCTTTTATTTGCTTCTTCAATTCTACCAACTCGGAGGGTGCCATTCTATAGGGTTTCTTGTAAATGGGAGTGGTTCCAGGTGCTAGTTCAATGATGAACTCTATTTCCCGGTCGGGTGGCATGCCTGGTAGCTCTTCGGGAAATACATCAGGAAATTCACACACCACTGGAACTTTACTTAATTCTGAAATATCCACATTGTTCAATCTTGGTTGCAGTGATCTTGGTCTTTCTTGAGCTGCAATTTTTATTTTCTTCCCGTGAAGATGGGTGAGGATCACCGTCCGATTGAAACAGTCGATAAATCCCTTGTTGGTGGTTAACCAGTCCATTCCTAGGATAACATCCAGTCCCTTATTTTCCAATGTAATGAGGCTTGCCCGAAACTATAATCCCTCAATCTCAATAACCACACCATGGCAGTAACTCTGAGTGATTTGCTTAATCCCAGGGGACTTGATGGTCATAGAATTTTCCAAGGGAAGAATCAGAAAATTATGTTGCAAAGCAAATTTCTTGGAAACGAACGAGTGAGAAGCTCCAGAATCAAACAAAACCATGGCAGGTATTGTGTTGACAGGGAACGTACCGAGTACGATGTCCGGAGCATTCTGTGCTTCCTCCTTGGTCACATGGTTCACGTGACCCTTCTTGTGATTGTTATTGGGGTTGAAGTTGTTACGCTTGGGGGCTGAATTATTTCCACTGTTGTTCGGCTTGAGGGATGAGTTTCTTGGCTTTGGGCACTGCTTGGCATAGTGTCCTTCCTCTCCACAAGCGAAGCAAGTAACGCCTGGGTGATACGTAAAATCCTTGTCCCTTGCATAAATTTTTTTGTTTGGGCGGAGAACATTGGTTGTGGATTTGTTCGCCCCATTTTTCTGGAAATCTTTCTTGTTCCTGTTGTTGCGAGACTGAGTAGTCTTGTCCCTTTTGCGCTTGCGAAAATCCTCCAAGCTGCGGCACTCATTTTCCAACGTAATAGCCTTGTCCACAAGCGTTTTGAAATCTGGGAAGGTGTGTACGACCAGCTGGCATTTAAGTGCTGGTGCCAGACCGTCCAGAAATTTTTCCATCTTTTTACTTTCAGTCATATGTTCTTCGTTGGCATAACGAGATAATTGAGTAAATTGGCTATTGTACTCAGTCACTGTCATGCTTCTCTACTTGAGGTCATCAAACTCCCTTTTCTTGATTTTCATAACACTTTTGGGAATGTGCGCCCCACGAAAATTTTCCTTAAATTCCTCCCAGGTGATGTTGTTTTCATTGGGGTGCATGTGTAGGAAATTTTCCCACCATGATGCAGCTGCTCCAGTGAGGTAGTGAGGTGCATAAAGTACCTTCTCACGGTCCGAACATTGTGCAATAATTAATTTCCTCTCAATGTCTCGAAGCCAATCATCGGCCTCAAGCGGTTTATCAGTGTGAGAAAAAGTTGGGGGACGTGTCTTTTGTAGTTCAGACAATTTGGAATGCTGCTGGTATGGTTCGCGGTGATTTCCCATATTGATAATATGGTTCATCATTTCTTGATGCTGCTGCTGGCTTTGCTCATAAAGGCGGCATACTTGAGAAAACGCTTCCTCACTGCCTTGCTGACTTGACTGCCCCTGTGTGAAATTGTTACTTGTCTGGGTATCGTAATTTTCTTCTGGCGGACTTGGCATGGAACGAGTCCAGGGACGAGGCATTTCCACTCTGGGGCATTTTTTTTGCAGAACTCATGAGAAAAAAAATCTGAGTAGCAAACACAAATAATTTTGCAAAGGCAGAAATTTAAAAACTCTGAGAATTTTCAAGAAAATACTTGATTGCGCATGGAGAAGGACCGCTCAGTATATATCTTACATGCAAGCCGTAATTATACAATACATCACCCAGGATGTGCATATACATTCCTGACATGTTATTTAGGCTAGTGCACTTCTCCGAGTTCCTACATGATGCGCACACAAACTACTTCTCATCAAACCTATATACATATAAACATATCATACAAGCTGGTACAACACACGGCTGCTCGGCGCACCCAGTCGGAGATGGCAAAAACTTCCCTCGGCCTGCCAAGGGTAAGTCCCAGTGATGCTGGAGACTCCACCTCCTCCTCAATAATAGGCTCTAGGCGCGAAGCACTGGGCTGAGTAGCTGGTGCGGGTGTGGTAGGTGGTGCAACACTAACTGGGGTAGGAGCAATGACTTGGTCAAACTCCTCAGTGGTAGGCAGGCGACGAGCGGTGGCTAAAATGGCAGGTGCATAGGATGCTGAGGACGAGATGTATGACAGTGGTGGCGCTGTATGGAGGAGTTCCCTCCTGTTGGCGGTACAGCCCTGAACTAAGTCCATGCGAGCAGCCACAAAGTCATCCACGAGGTTATCAAAAGCTGCCTCAAGAGCCTTGAGATACTCAACAAGCATCTCAATAGCCTCATCTCTCTCTCTCCTAGTGCAAGCGAATGCATAGTGACAAGTGTATGGCACGTGGCATGGGAGGTAGCGGTAGCGACGAGCCTTCATTGAAGGAAGAGCATCCCGGAGACGAGCTATTGCCTCACGGGCAGCCATCTGCATGGCATGCCTCTCCGTAGGCATGGCCCTCCCAACAAATCGGAAGCGGCGTGACTCAGAACGTCCTCCCTTGAATTGCACCGCGGCCTGGTGCATAGACACGCTGTCGCTGAGCTTGTGCTGGTAGAGTGTGAACTCTGGACGAGCCGATGGCCCGATCGCGACCTTGGCGATGGAGACGAGAAGCTTGATAAACCCCTCAGGTACATTGGCGAACACCTGTGACACACAGTCGCTGCCAGCCATCTACAAAAGTAGACAAAAATTCCAGATAGTCAAATCATAAATTTATGATGACTAACAGAAAATTGCTACAATTTGCAAATTGCTAAAATAGCACCTATTACGCTAATAACCGATTAGCGATCGCACCTAGTGGCTTCCTACAGTCAGCCTGGCTCTGGTACCAAGGTTGTCAGGACCGGTTTTCCAATAAAACATTTATTGAAAAATCGCCCCTTTCGTCAGACCAGTACAGAAAAATCTTACTGGTAGACAAATCCTTGATACAGAAATCCAGAAGTACTAAATATATTACAGGGTTGAGCTGAGGCTGCTCAACCATTTATTACAAGCACGCCAATATTCCACATAAAGGCGGATATGACACAAAGGGTATGGTGGCATAACTATTGACTCGCAATAAAAGTGGTGGTGGATATGTCACAGAGGAGTGGGTGACATGACTCCAAAATCTTACAACTCTTCAAGCGCCGGAGTGAGGCTCGATGATTTTATTAAGGTAGCGGAAGCGTATATAATACGGGTGACCAACTCCAGGATCGCAAGGGACTGACTGGGACTCCTCTAGGTGTCGGACTCGCTATCGTATTCTTCATCCATAAGATCGCCTTCGTCAACATCTGGCCAAATCAACAAGCCAGGTGAGTACTTTGAATGTACTCGCAAGACAGTTTGGACATAAGATATAACAAATGCAAACATGATGCACATGAGCAGATTAGTAATGCACACTCAGGTAATAATTTTGCACCGCAAAATAAATAAAAAGGAAGTCAGGCGGTAGTCCTCCCGAAATCCCAATAAAATAGCTGAAGACCGATCGGGTGTCTGAAGCGACGCCTCGAAATGTAAAAATAAAAATTAACATGCCGCAGTCGGGCGTCAGGGCGACACCACATAAAGGGCTTATATTGAAAGTAAAGGACAGTACATACCACAGTCGGACGTCTAAGCGACATCTCGAAAAGGGCTTATAATGAAAGTAAATAACAAGGATGCCACAGTCGGACGTCTGAGCGACATCACATAAAGGGCTTATATCCAAAAGTAAATAACAAGAATGCCACAGTCGGACGTCTGAGCGACATCACATAAAGGGATTATATCCAAAAGTAAATAACAAGAATGCCACAGTCGGACGTCCGAGCGACATCTCGTAAAGGGCTTATATCAAAAGTAAATAATAAGAGTGCCACAGTCGGACGTCTGAGCGACATCTCATAAAGGGCTTATAATTCATCATTCGAACTCGAGTAGTCCGTGGAGGTAGCACAATCCTACGGAATTCTCGGTACATAATCATAAACAGGTTAGTCCATCCACAGGAATAACATTCAGCCGGGTTTACCACTGTCAGTTAACAAGTTTGTTCTTCAGAGACTGATACTGGGACTGACACTGAGACTGACACTGATAGGTCAACCAACGTCCTTGACCGAGGACTTGGTTACTCGCATGGTTTTGACTCTGCAGAGTTTGTACTCCTAACCCACAGCCAACGGATTTCAGTAGTCACAAAGGACTAGTTCCGTTTACGGTATTTTAGAAGAAAACACATCTAACCAGTACACACCCATTTCACTTTCCGCTGCCAGGAATCACCCTAGACAACGTTCAAGAAAAACCCTAAGACGGGGAGGCCAACACCTCGAATAGCATGGGATCAAATTTATATCGCGCGCTCTAAGGGGTGCCCCCCTCTCGGTCCCAACCGAAAACACCCATGCCCCTTGACCGGATGACGGGCTTTAATCCAGGGCCATGGGACCTTCATTCCGGCCCCTCTATTTGGTGTGTACCTGGAAAGAGGTTTGCAACTTACTAAACCGCATTCTTTGCAGAAAACATGTGGCAGCACGAAAAATGGGACGAACGGGAACAAGACTCGATCCACGTCAACACTGGAGTTAAACAGTTGATACAGAACTGGCATGCTTCAACAATACCAGCTTGCAACCTATCATGCCACCACATGATTAGGTTGTCTCCCCATCTCATGAACACATCAAGTTTCGAAGCTCACTTGCAGCTTGCTTTGCATGGAATATAACATTCAACAAATGCTTATATAAACATGCCATGAGAAAACCACTCAAGCAAACATGAAAAACACTCATCATATCAAAGGTTCAAACATGCTTGCCTGGTTCGGAGTAGTCGGAGTCTAGCTCGGCAAGGTTGGCGGCACCGTCACCTCCTTCGGTATCTACGTTATAAAGAAAATCGGGTACTAACCTAAATACCGCGCGTGCATAAAAATTGTTCCAAATATTTTTCAAATAATTATGATAAAAAACTAGATAGAAAAATAAAGATGACAGAAAAAGAATCAACTCAAAATCATCTTTTGTTGAAAAGTTATTGAGGCTTTTAGTCCAGGGATTAATCTGTTATAAACAAAAAATTATCCAGGGGCTATTTAAAAAAATAGAAAACGCTTCGGTTGGAATACGCCTTCCAGAGAAGAAAACGCACCCGACCCGAAGGCGCCAACAGAAAACGATTTCGAAGAATAAGGGAGAGACTGACGAGGGGGTCCCTCATGTCAGGTTTGAAAATCCCCCGGCGGCAGAGGCGAACGATGATCGCCGGCGGCGATCGATGGCGAACCAGAGGAGGGTAAGGGTATGGTTGCACTCACGGGTCAGTTCCGCGTCGGTGGGTGGTGGAAGTAGGCGTCGGGGAGCACCACGTCGATGGCGGCTTCCACTCCGGCGGACGGCGGTTCGGGCGAGCTCGGATTCGTCGGAGGAGAGCTGCCAACACCGAATTGAAGCTCGGGTTAGAAGAGGTGGTGGACTAGGAGGTTGCTGGCAAAGTTTGGGAAGTGGGGGTGCACTCACCAGGGAGGATTTTGCCGGAGCCCGAAGCGGATCGGGGCGGCCGGAGCTGGGGAAGAAGACCCTCCCGAAGCCCTCTGATGAGTGAGGCGTGGTTCTGAGGAGAGGTGGAGAGGTGCTGGGTCGATGAGTGGTTCGGGGCCTCTATTTATAGCCGGCCCGAGGCGGTTGCCGAAAACAGGATAACTCCGGCGAGCGATTACGACGAGGCAGGGGTTGGATGGAAGGATTAGGCGACTGGGTGTCTTCGGATTGGTCCACTCGCACCATTCAAAGGTTAAACCTGGTTGGATTTGGCCTGCTCCCGTGGTCTCGGCGGGACGGAGCTCACGGGCTCGGCGGCGGCAGAGAGCGCGCTCTGCGCTTCTCAGGCCACGATGACGGTTCTGTAGCGTGCTCAGAGCAGGAGGTGAACACGCGTAGGCCACCAGTGGCTCGGGCGGTGCGGAGGACGGCGTTCTGCAACGCTGGCTTCTGCCAGCCGCCACAGGAGGCTCTGCCACGGCGGAAGGCGCCGGCGTTGACGCGACAAGTCACCACCGACGCTCGCAACCGGCCAAGCAACCGTGCGGCGCACTGGATAAGAAGGGGGAACAGGGAGCAAGGTGCCAATGCGTGTACTGGCGAGATCGACGACGAGCTCTGTCGAAAACGACACTGAACCCTCTGAACTTTCTGAATTTGACAGGAACAGTGCATGTCAGGTGTTCGACGAAATGTTTGACACACGTGGAAAAATTTTCTTGACCTGAAACTTGGAGGGGTGGCCTCTTGATGCATCCAGAGACTACCTGAATTTTTTCAGAATTTTTGGAAAGAGAAAAAAAAGAATTTCACCAAAAATGGCAAATCTGGTCCAAACTGGCAGCAAGCAAATTTTGAAAAATTTGAACTGTGGACCAGCAACTCTTGATGGATCTAGGTTGAGGGTACTAAGGAGTAGCTAGGGTAATTTATTTGGAACCAAAGCTCAAAGCAATCTGATACTTCCTTTGTAAACTTGAGGGGTCCAAAATAAATTACAGAAAAAGGTTTGAGGATAAAATCAATAGAAATAAAATCTAAAAGAGGTTGAAACTTGCTGGAATTGGATGCTTGTCTTGACCCAAAGTAGGGAGGAGGGTTTGAGAAGAAATTTTTGAAATGCAAGTCATGGTAAGAGAGTATTTTTGAATAGGGAAGTAGAAATCCAAAAATTATAGGAATTCTTTTTTATAAAAGAATTAGTAAAACAATCCCAGAGTATTTGTGTTGAACCAACACATGTTGAAAACCCTCAAGACCAAAATCAAGATTGGGAAGAACTCATAAAATATTTGTCATAAAAGATTTGAGAAGGAGAGTCTTTTAGAAAAAAAAATTGAAATAACCTCCTTCCAATCAAATAAAGAATTTGATAAAAATCAAGACCAAAATTTTGGGGTGTTACAATATATTTATCGTAATACCTGGTATTACCCGATACTCACTGAAACCCTTCAGGTGACCCCGAAACGCTTCCGGATCCTCTCGGAACTATTCTGAATATTAATGAAATAATTCCACAAATATATTCTCATCACTCCCATCCTACTTACACTCAACAAATCATGATTGCCTTAAGCTTGTGACCCCATAGGTTCGGTAACTCATAGACATGAACGAAACCGTTTGTTCCATGACTGACAACGGAACCGTGGACGTCCATATCGATCCCTATGAGCACACAAATGATATTCTAGTGAACCTTTGGTTATTATGTGATGTTCCCTTTGCTTTGCGATACTTCACAAAACCTGGGATGCATTGGTATCCTCCTGAGTCATCACCATGATCACTATACCGAAATCCTTGTTACCGATTTTGTTCTTCTTACTCGTTATTGTGTTCTGGCATCCCCGTGACGTAGTCACCTGTTTCTGGCTAGACGATGATGGATCCCGTCACACCGAGAGGGCCCTAATAATATCTCTCCATCGTCAGAGGAGCAAATCCCACTCTCGAGTTATCTAGTCCCTTGTCAAACTTTCCAATGAACCTGTAAGTTGTCGTTATGATCACCATGTTATAGGTGACGTTTGAGCAACCCCAATGCCCACCGTATAGTAAGAAGTGACTATGAAACTCTCATGGTCTAAGGAGCAAATTCACATGCTAACACTCCTTGTTATTACAATTGATTATAGATGATATTAACTCAATTCATAATAGATAAGATTGGGTTGATACAATATGACCGTTCTTCCAACGTCATAATCTCAATGTTGTTTTAGGACTACTGTTGCACATAGCGATATCCTAAGATCCGGAAAACATGGTCACCAACAACACTTGAGCTAGTCCTATAGGCATGATACAACTCCGTCGTATCTACTTATCCAAACACTTTTGCTCTTGCTTTGGACTCTAATTTGCATGATTTGAATGAAGCTAACCCGGACTGACGCTATTTTCAACAGAACTACCATGGTGTTGTTTTTTGTGCAGAAATAATAGTTCTCGGAATTGGACAAAACTTATTGGAGGTTTTTTATGGAATAAATACAAAATACTAGAGTAAAGACCCACTAGAGGGGGGCCACCTGCTACCCACGAGGCACCAGGACGAGCCCACCCCCACTGGGGCGCCCTGGTGGCTCGTGGGGCCCACGAGGCTCCGTCGACCTCAGCACTATAAATTCCTATTTCCTGAGAAAAAATAAGAGAAGAAGTTTCATTGCATTTTACCATACGGAGCCGCAGCCACCTTTTGTTTTTCATCGGGAGGCCGGATCTGGAGTCCGTTCGGGGCTCCGGAGAGTGGGATTCGTTGTCATCATCATCACTGCTACTTGTGAACTGCGTTGGGATTTCCCCGAAGAGGAGAGGATGACATAGTACAGTAGAGGTAATTATTTCCCTTAGTTAAGAACCAAGGTTATCAATCCAGTAGGAGAACCAAGCAACAACTCATTAACAGCACCTGCACACAAACAACAAATCCTTGCAACCCAACGCGAACAAGGGGTTGTCAATCCCTTGACGGTTACGAGCAAGATTAAATTGTACGGTGATAGATAGATCAAACAAAAATACAAAATAAAATAAATAAAGTAAAAATGCAGCAAGGTATTTTTGGTTTTAATATATCATAAAAGTAGACCCGGGGCAATAGTTTTCACTAGAGGCTTCTCTCTTGAAAATAGCATACGGTGGGTAAACAAATTACTGTTGGACAATTGATATAAAAGCAAATAATTATGACAATATCCAAGGCAATGATCATATATAGGCATCACGTCTGAGACAAGTAGACCAAAGCGATTCTACATCTACTACTATTACTCCACACATCAACCGCTATCCAGCATGCATCTAGAGTATTAAGTTCATAAAGAACGGAGTAATGCCTTAAGCAAGATGACATGATGTAGACAAAGTAAGCTTACGTATGAATAAACCCCATATTTTTATCCTTAATAGCAACAATACAATACGTGTCATGTCCCCTTCTATCACTGGGATTGAGCACCGCAAGATCGAACCCATTACAAAGCACCTCTCCCATTGCAAGATAAATCAATCTAGTTCGCCAAACCAAATCAATAGATCGGAGAGAAATATGAAGCTATAGTAATCATGCATAAAAAAGTTCAGAGAAAACTCAAATAATATTCATGGATAGATCTGATCATAAACTCACAATTCATCGGATCCCAACAAACACATCGCAGAAAGTCATTACATCAAATACATCTCCAAGAACATCAAGGAGAACCTTGTATTGAAGATCAAAGAGAGAGAAGAAGCCATCTAGCTACTAACTATGGACCCGTAGGTCTATGGTAAACTACTCACGCGTCATTAGAAGGCCAGCAAGGTTGATGTAGAGCCCCTCCGTGATCGATTTCCTCTCCAGCAGAGTATCGGAGAACGCCTCCAGATGGGATCTCGTGGTTCTGGAACTTGTGGCGGTGGAAAAAGTATTTCGGGTGGCTTTCTGGAACTTGCGGCGGCGGAAAAAGTATTTCAGGTGGCCCTCTGATGTCAGGGGAATATTTGAGTATTTATATAGGTTGATATAGGGTTGGAGGTGCCATGAGGGGCCCACAAGCCTAGGGGGCGCCCCCTGGTGCGCGCCCCTTGAGCTTGTCGCTCCCTCGTGACTCTTCTGGCCTTCTCCCGAACCTTCTAGGGTCTCTTCTGGTCCACAAAAAATTAATCCAAAGTTTTTTTTCCATTTGGACACTTTTTTATATTGATTTCCTGAAAATCCAAAAACATGCAAAAAAACAACAACTAGCACTGGGCACTAATTTAATAGGTTAGTCCCAAAAAATGATATATAATTGCATATAATGACATATAAAACATCCAAGATTGATACATTGGAGACGTATCAATCACCAACCCTTCCTCATCACCAATTTCATGATGCTCGCCACCGGGAGTGAGTAATTCCTTCGTAGGCTTGCTGGACAGTGATGGGTTGGATGAGATTTATCATCTAATCGAGTTAGTTTTTGTTAGGGCTTGATCCCTAGTATCCACTATGTTCTGAGATTGATGTTGCTATGACTTTGCTGTGCTTAATGCTTGTCACTAGGGCCCGAGTGCCATGATTTCAGATCTGAAACATTTATGTTTTCATGAATATATTTGTGTTCTTGATCCTATCTTGCAAGTTATACGCACCTATTATGTGTTACTAGATAGGGGCGCGGCTTGCCGTGCGTTGCCCGCCGAACTGCGGGCCAGTTGGTAGGACAATGAGACAGTAATGAGATAATTCTTGTGAACATATATCATACTGATGAGTGCTCACAGGATAATAAAGTTTGCACACAAAATGCATTCAGATACATATAGGAATTGGTTTATCTGGCATACATAAACAAGACGGCAAGATCATAATATATACATGAGCCTAACAATAAGTCTTGTATAGGTAAAAAAGTGTAGGATCCCAAAGCTGAGAAATTCAGATGCAGAGTAGTGTCAATGTCGTAGTTTGCGGTGGATGAGTGATAACCCACAAGTATAGGGGATCATTTGTATCCTTCTTCGATAAATAAGAGTGTCAAACCCAACGAGGAGCTAAAGGTAGAACAAATATTCCCTCAAGTTCTATCGACCACCGATACAACTCTACGCACACTTGATGTTTGCTTTACCTAAAACAAGTATGAAACTATTTTGCAAGAATAACACTATGAGTAAATTGGAAGGTAATAAAAGTAGATAGCTTTTGTTAACAAGAAAGTCATTTGTCCCTAGGCAATTGATAACTAGACCGGTAATCATTCTTGCAATTTTACATGAGGGAGAGGCATGAGCTAACATACTTTCTCTACTTGGATCATATGCACTTATGATTGGAACTCTAGCAAGCATCCGCAACTACTAAAGATCATTAAGGTCATAAAACCCAACCATAGCATTAAGTATCAAGTCCTCTTTACTCCCATACGCAATAACCCACTTATCCGTGTTCAGGCTTCTGTCACTCCGGCAACCGACAATAAGCAAATTATGAACATGTTGCAACACCCTATAGCGGGGACCCCTCACGTTTGCGCGAGATAGAGGGCACCATAGGACAGCACCATAATAAAATATACACTCAAACCAACCACGATCATCAATTAGCCCATAGGACAAAAACGGATCTACTCAAACATCATAGGATAACCACATATCATTGGGAAATAATATATAGTGTTGAGCACAATGTTTAAGTAGAGATTACAGTGGGGAGAAGGGGTGTTAGACCGCTGCATAGAGGGGGAGAGAGTTGGTGTTGACGGTAGCAAGATTGTTGATGTAGATTGCCGTTACGATCCTTGCCCCGACGGCACTCCGGCGCCAGCGGGAGAGAGGGGGAGAGAGCCCCCCTCCTTCTTCTTCTTCATTGGCCTCCCCCTAGATGGGAGGAGAGTTCCCCCTATGGTCCATGGCCTCCATGGCGGTGGAGGGGCGGGAGCCCCTCCGAGATTGGATCTCCCTCTCTGTTCTCTTCTGTTTCGCGTTCCTGTTTTCTGGCCGAAAACCATTTCTTATATTCCCGGAGATCCATAACTCCGATTGCGCTGAGATTTTAAGACGATTTTTTTCTGGATATAAGCTTCCTTGCGCCCGAAATAGAGCTCCAACCGATGTACGAGGAGGGCACAACCCACCACCATGCGCCTGGGCTGCCTGGCATGCCCAGGTGTCTTGTGGTGGCTATGGGCCCCCGTTTGTGATGATTCCACCTCCCAAAAATCACAAATATTCCAAAATAATTCTCCATAAATTTTTATCACGTTTGGACTTCATTTGATATGGATATTCTGTGAAGCAAAAAACATGCAAAAAAAGGAACTGGCACTGGGCACTAGATCAATATGTTAGTCCAATAAATCATATAAAATGTTGCCAAAAGTATGTGAAAGTTGTATAATATTGGCATGGAACAATAAAAAATTATAGATACGATGGAGACGTATCAGCATCCCCAAGCTTAATTCCTGCTCGTCCTCGAGTAGGTAAATGATAAAAAAGATAATTTTTGATGTGGAATGCTACCTAGCATAAACTTGATCATATGTCTAATGATGGCATGAATATTAAGACATAAATGATTCAAAGCAATAGTCTATAATTTGACATAAAGACATCAATACTCAGGCATCCCAACAAACAGTCGCGTCTTTCAAAATATCAACGCTAAAGAAAGCTATCCCTACAAAATGATATAATCTTGTCTTGCTCTGTCTTCTTAACACAAAGTATTTATCATGCACAACCCCGATGACAAGCCGAGCAATTGGTTCATACTTTTTAACGCGCTTCAGCTTTTTCAACCCTCACGCAATACATGAGCACAAGCCATGGATATAACACTATGGGTGGAATAGAGTATGATGATAGGGGTAAATATAGAGAAGACAAAAAAGTAAGAAAGTCTCACATCGACGCGGCTAACCAACGGGCTATGAAGATGCCCATCAATTGATATCAATGCGAGGAGTAGGGATTGCCATGCAACGAATGCACTAAGAGTTATAAGTGTATGAAAGCTCAACATGAAAACTAAGTGGGTGCGCATCTAACTCTATAATGAAAAATTCCCACTAGTATATGAAAGTGACAACATAGGAGACTCTCCATATGAAAAACATGGTGCTACTTTGAAGCACAAGTGTGGAACTAGCATGCCCCTTCTCTTCCTTTCTTCTTTCATTTTTTTCATTTTTTGCTTTTTTTTTCCTTTTTTTTCTTTCGGTCCGGAGTCTCATCCCGACTTGTGGGGGAATCATAGTCTCCATCATCCATTCCTCACTGGGACAATGCCCTAATAATGAAAATTGATGATCATCAGACTTCTATTTACTTACAACTCAATATTACAACTCGATACCTATAACAAAATATGACTCTATATGAATTCCTCTGGCAGTGTACCAGGATGTGCAATGATCTAGCGTAACATGTACAAAAAATGATGAATGGTGGCTGAGCCACAAATACTATGTCAGCTATATGATCATGCAAAGCAATATGACAATGAATGCTCAAGTCATCAAAATGGAAGCGGTGGAAGTTGCATGGCAATATATCTCGGAATGGCTATGGAAATGCCATAATAGGTAGGTATGATGGCTATTTTGAGGAAGATATAATGAGGCTTATGTGTAATAGAGTGTATCATATCACGGGGTTTAGATGCACCGACGAAGTTTGCACCGGCTCTCGACGTGAGAAAGGGCAATGCACGGTACCAAAGAGGCTAGCAAATTGCGGAGAGGTAAGAGTGCCTATAATCCATGGACTCACATTAGTCATAAAGAACTCATATACTTATTGCAAAATTTTATTAGCCCTCGAAGAAAAGTACTACTACGCATGCCCCTAGGGGGATAGATTTGTAGGAAAAGACCATCACTCGTCCCCGACCGCCACTTATAAGGAAGACAATCAATAATAAATCATGCTCCAACTTCATAGCATAACGAGAGACTATACGTGCATGCTTCGGGAATCACAAACCTTAACACCGATATTCCTACTATCCACAACCGTTTACTTGTACTTCCCACATATTATCATCTCTATATCGCAAAACTATTGCAAGGAATCAAACACATCATATTCAGTGATCCACAAGTTTTATGTAGGATTTTATGACTAACCATGCAAATGACCAATTCCTGTTGACTCTACAAATAGATATAAGTGAAGCATGAGAGTTTAATTATTTCTAAAAAATACCATGCTCTAATAAATATAAGTGAAGCAAAAGAACATTCTACAAATAACGGTTTTCCATGTGAAGAGAAACGGGCAATCCAAACTTCAAAGGATATAAGTGAAGCACATGAAGCATTCTATAAAGCCATACTCAAAAGATATAAGTGAAGTGCAATGAGCATTCTATAAATCAACCATGGACTATCTCATACCAGCATGGTGCATAAAAGAAAATTGAAAACTAAACACAAAAGACGCTCCAAGATTTACACATATCACATGAACGAAACGAAAACGAAAACATACCGATACTTGTTGAAGAAACATGGGATGCCTTCCGGGGCATCCCCAAGCTTAGATGCTTGAGTCTCCTTGGATATTACTTGGGGTGCCTTGGGCATCCCCAAGCTTGAGCTCTTGCCTCTCCTCCTTCTCCTCATATCGAGACGTCCTCGATCTTTGAACACTTCATCCACACAAAACTTAACAGAAAACTGGTGAGATCCGTTAGTATAATAATGCAAATCACTACTTTAAGTACTGTTGCAAAATAATTCAAATTTTGTTTTTGCATTGTAGCTACTATATTATAACTTTTCCATGGCTTATACCACCGATAAAAATTGATAGTTTCATCAAAACAATGCATCAAAAACAGAATTTGTCTTAAACAGGACAGTCTGTAGTAATCTAAACATTCATCATACTTCTGTTACTCCAAAAATTCTGAAAAATTAGGAAAAAATAAACAATTTGTATAGCAATACTGTGCAAAAAGTTTCAGAAACTTTTGACGTTCTAGTAAAAAACTGTAAAATCACGCACTATAGCCAAAGTTTCTGTTTTTGCACTGCACGTACCAACAAGCAATCTAATCATCCTAAAGGAAAATCTTAGCACATTATTTTTATGATACAATGGATTTGTACAAGGGGATAATTATTTTTGTTGAAAATTTTATGCAATCGAGACTCACAAAGATTCCCCGGGCATGAACAAAGTTCAAGGATATCCCCCACTTCCACGGTGCTCGTCTTTCTCACTTTCACTTTTCTTTTTGTGAAGTTTTAAGTTCCCCTCTATATTTTTTTAAACTTTATAAAAGCACTCAACAGAATAAAATGACTCTCTAAAACTTCCGGGTTGTCTCCCTGGCAGCGCTTTCTTTAAAGCCATTAAGCTAGGCATAAAGTGCTCGAGTGATGGATCCACCCGGATCCCAAGGTATATCAAAGCCAATTTTAATTAGCAATGATTTGGCATTTAGTAGTGAGCACAAAGCAACATATATCATGCAATGATGAAGTCTAACTCTCTTCCTATGCATCGGCATGTCATACAAGAACAATTCATGCACATCAAGTAAAGGCCAATACATAGCATAAGCAGTTTCTTGCAATTTTATCGTGTTGGAAACATAAAGAGGTGGAGATATAGTTCCTCTTTCATAATAATTGCAAGTAGGAGCAGAAAGCACATGCATATTATATTCATCAAAATTATCATGTGCAATGGTAAAAGGCAACCCATCAATGTAATCCTTAATAAATGCAAACTTCTCCGATATGGCGTAGTTTGGAGAATCAAAAAGATAATAGGACTATCATGTGTGGATGCAATAGAAACAATTTCATTCTTAACATAAGGAACTATAGCAATTTCATCTCCATAAGCATAATTCATATTGGCATCTTGGCCACAAGCATAGCCATCATCAATTTCATCAAAAAGAGATATTTCAAAAGAATCAACGGGATCATAGCAATTATCATAGCAATCATCCTTCGGTAAGAACGAAGGGACATTAAACAATGTATGAGTTGAAGAGTTACTCTCATTAGAAGGTGTGCATGGGTGATCAATCCGCTCTTCCTCCGCTTGTTCTTCGCTCTCCTCATCATCTTTTTCATCCAATGAGCTCACAGTTTCATCAATTTCTTCTTCCATAGACTCCTGCAAAATATTAGTCTCTTCTTGGACAGCGGAGACATTCTCAATAAATACATCAATATCATAATTGCATTTATAATTATCATAGCAATATTTAAGTATAGCAAAATTTTCAGGTCTATAAACAACATCATCAAAAGCTTCATATTTTTCAAACAAAGATTCAATTTCATAAGCACCCTTAAAAGCAAAAAATTCTTCTATTTGTTCCACATCATAGTAATCATATCTACCATTAGCATAAGAAGCCAAGGTTTCATTTTCATTAAATTTGCATGAAAAGGGAAGGTGTGGAGCCTTCATCCTAGAGCAACAAGTATAATCATATCTCAAGCATAAATTCCGAGCATACCAATGCAACATATCAATTTGATCCCATAATAGTTTCCCTTTTTGTGTCAAGCGATAATCCCTAAAGTATTCACGTTGATCCAACGTGTCTCCCATTATCATGTTGAATGGGGTTTTCTCAGGATTATCAAAGTAGTGTTTAATATTTTCAACGTAGCGATCACCGAGGGTTTTAGGAGGTTTCCCATCTCCATGAGTAGCAAGTACAACTATTTTTTTTGGTATTTCGTGTTCCATATCCATAACTAAAGATAGAGAACAACGTAGAACAGGAAATAAAAACTACTTAGTGATAAAGCAAACAAGCACACACGAGAATATTCACCCCACAGTATTGCTCCCCGGCAACAGCGCCAGAAAAAGGTCTTGATAACCCACAAGTATAGGGGATCGTTTGTAACCTTCTTCTATAAATAAGACTGTCGAACCGAACGGGGAGCTAAAGGTAGAACAAATATCCCCTCAAGTTCTATTGACCACCGATACAACTCTACGCACACTTGACGTTTGCTTTACCTAAAACAAGTATGAAACTATTTTGCAAGAATAAAACTGCGAGTACTTTGCGAGAATAAAACTATGAATAAATTGCAAGGCAATAAAAGTAGATAGCTTTTGTTAACAAGAAAGTCATTTGTCCCTAGGCAATTGATAACTAGACCGGTAATCATTCTTGCAATTTTACATGAGGGAGAGGCATGAGCTAACATACTTTCTCTACTTGGATCATATGCACTTATGATTGGAACTCTAGCAAGCATCCGCAAATACTAAAGATCATTAAGGTCGTAAAACCCAACCATAGCATTAAGTATCAAGTCCTCTTTACTCCCATACGCAACAACCCACTTATCCGTGTTCAGGCTTCTGTCACTCTGGCAACCGCCAATAAGCAAATTATGAACGTATTGCAACACCCTACAGCGGGGACCCCTCACGTTTGCACGAGACGGAGGGCACCGTAGGACAGCACCATAATAAAATATACACTCAAACCAACCACGGTCATCAATTAGCCCATAGGACAAAACAGATCTACTCAAACATCATAGGATAACCACATATCATTGGTGTTGTGGGGTTAACACGGCAGATGTCCTAGTGAAAGGACTTAAGCGTGGAGCCATCTCAACATAGGTTAGCTTGAAGAGGTTGAGCGGTGTCGGTGCAACAAACCCTGGGTCTGTTGCCCAGACCATGCACAGGCCTAAAAGAGCAAGGTTGCAACATCCAACACAAGATCGAGTTGGAGAGATCAGCTCTTTGAGGAATCAAAGGGCAGATCAAGAAGACCAAGATGAGCTAAATGAGCAAGACACCACTAAGGAGAAACCTCCCTTGCCGGGCAGGCGAGCCTGGTGAGGACGAGGTGGCCCTGAAGTCAAGCCTCAAGACCATCCCGGCAGGCCTGCCGGGCGCTACGAGGGCAAACTACCCTGCCAAGGCTCCACCGCTCCACCTCACAGCGATGCAAGTCATCGATCGGTGCGGTGTCAAGCCCCCAAGTGACTAAGTGGCTGTTATTTGACACATGGCAGCCATTTCTAGAGGAAACCACCTCCAACTGACACCCGTCCAGAGAGGTGTCAAGCAGACAGGCGAAAAGGTGGCCGAGCAGCCCGGCAAGGCTTGCCGGGCACGCCACGATGTGACACTAAGCAGCGCATTTAATGCGCCCTGCTCTGACTGCAGAGTTAGGTATGATAACACTGTTCGCTATCTAATCAGTACACAATGACTGATTTGCCACTGTGGTGACCCCTTGATCTATAAAAGGAGGACCATGGCAACCATAGAAAGGATTCGGACCCTTGTACACTCATACGCGCGTAGCTGCCCTCGCTCCGAGGCAACCCTGCCAGGCAAGAGCGCTGCGTTTCCACGACAATCCACCATCAATCCACCAAAGCAGGAGTAGGGTTTTACGCCTCGCGGCGGCCCAAACCTGGGTAAAACTGCCCATGTGATCTCTGTCATGCTGCGCTACGTTCTCCGCTCTTTGTGCAATGTGCTCATCCCCCCTGCCAAACCACAAGGGGCCGATGGCCCCATAGGTGGCCGTGGCTTCCCATGACATCTTTGGTGCACCAGGTAGGGGGCAGCGTTTGCGCGAACCCGAGAAGCGTACGCAGCGCGTCATCTTCTTCATCGACGGGTCCATAGTCCATGGCGCCCAAGAAGAAGCCCGGTGCGCAGCCCATCCGTCCACTTCGAAGGCCCCGTCGCACGTGGCCGCCGATGCTGCGGGGGCTACGGGGACGCATGGAGACATGGACGCTGCGGGGACACGGCCGGCGCAGGCGGCGTCGTCACCACCTCCCCTGCGGCTGAAACGAGGGCAGAAGGCACCGGAGAAGGACAGCACCAACAGCATCCCAGCGGCCACGCTCCACGAGGTACGGGTGGAGAAATCATTCCATCTGCACCTCTCCGCCCAGCTGAAGGGCACAACCGCAGTGGTGGCACTCGCTCTGGGGTGAATCGCAACTCTCCGGCCGCACCCGCCGCAGGCGCGGCCGCAGGGCGTGCGCCACTCCCGGAACGAGCTGCCCCAGCCGATGCACCAAACGGAGCCGCCGGCCCTCAAGTGCCTCCACCTCGTCACCACACCACCCTGGCGACAGGCTCACGACGACGAGAACACGCCGCAGCTACTACCAGCACCATGAGGAGCCAGGCGACGCTATGGTCTACGTCGTCATCCATGCCAAGCACCGCTTCGGAGGCTATGGCGCGGGCCCAGCTGCTGTTGAGATTTCCGCCGGCAGCCGATCAGATGGATGAGTGGAGAGCCACCATTCAAAGCTTGATTGGTTTCGCCGAGGCAGGAGGATCACAACGAGCTGGCCCACCATGGCCTTCCCAGGCGACGACAACGGCCCGCGCTGCTGGCCGTGCCAAAGGGGCCACCCCCATGGTGCAGTCCCCTCCGCGGCAGCCTGCGCAGGGGCCATGGCCGGAGCCACGCGATCAAGAACCCGGCGACGTATCAATGGCTTCGTCCGGCCCTCGAGCACGTCGAGACCAGCGGCAGGCCCAGGAAGACAGGCGAGGGGAAGGCACGCGCGTCACCATTGAGCGGCGCTGCGACACTCACCGCCAGTCTGATAGGCGCAACGGCCCCGACATCGACGAGCCTACACCCGGTGAGGGTGGGTACCTACCTTTCGAGGTTGGGTGCCCCGCCTTCACTCGTGAACTGTGGCAAGTCTGTTGGCCATCTTCCCGCACATTCAAGCCAGAGATACCAGAGAAGTACGATGGGAGATTGAACCCGGCAGAGTTCCTGAGCATCTACACCATCGCTGTTCAGGTTGCCGGGGGAAGAGATGAGAAGGTGTTCGCCAACTACTTCCCTTTGGCACTCAAGCCAAATGTGAGGTCTTGGCTAAGGCACCTGCCGAAGAACTCCATCTCAACTTGGGCTGACCTGTGCCATGAGTTTGTTGGCGCCTTTACGGGCGGCCATCAAGAACCAGGACAGCCCAGCGATCTGCAGCTCCTCCCACAGAAGGAAGGAGAAAGTCTGCGGAAGTACATGCAAAGGTTCAGTCGAGTGCACAGGAACATACCAGATATCCACCCGGCAGCTGTGATAGCCGCATTCCAGTCCATCGTGCGCAACCACAGGATACATTCCAAAATGAACGTGCGGCTGTCCAAGACTGTGAATGAGTTATACACTCTGGTGGATTAGTGTGCTCGCATAGAGGAGGGAAGCCGAGTTCCCGTTGAAGAGGATGTCATCGACATCGATTCAGATGATGACAACGAGGCCACCAGCCAGAAGAAGAACAAGAAACGCAATAAGAAGCGCAAGGAGAAAGTTGTGATGCCCGTCGAAGGATCAAGCACACCTAGTACCGGCAAGAACGCCAAGGCCGAGGCCCCCGGTAAGGAGGTTGCCGCGTGCACTGACTGCAGGGCGGCCGCGGCTGCCGAGAAGGCTGGGAAGGGTGATGGGCCATACTGCAAGATCCATAGGACCAAGGGCCACGACCTTCAGGAGTGTCATCAGGTTGAGCAGCTCGTCAAGAAGCAGAGGGCTGAGTATGAGAAGCATGATAAGGAGAAAAACCAGGATGGTGCTGGCGGGAAGGGCCGAGGCGGCAAAGTAAGTCGCCTCGGCAAGGCTCCTCAGTCCCAAGGGAAACCCGCCAGAGGCTGTGAGAAGAAGGATTGCAATGATGAGAGTGATGGAGGAGATGAAGAGGAAACCAGTGAGCAGGAGTTCCAGAAAGCCACTGACCCCCTGTGCATTGACGGGGGTGCATCTCTGCACTCCTCTAACCGCCAACTTAAACAGTGGGCGCGTGAAGTCAATGCCATGGAGCCAGCGGCAGATTCTCGAAAGCCGCTCAAGTGGTCCCGCACGCCCATCATCTTTGACAAAGAGGACCACCCTGACTGCACCACCGTGGTAGGGTGCTTGCCGTTGTTGGTCTAACCAATAGTACACAACCTCAAAGTCACAAAGATGTTGGTTGACGGCGGGGCCGGGTTGAATCTGATATCTCCAAAGGTCATCAGCAAACTTCAGATAGCAGATGAGGAGCTCAAGGTTACTGGCACGTTCCAAGGAATCAACCCCGGCAGGAGTCGTCCTAAGGGAAAGATCACACTGTCGGTGACGTTCGGAGGGGAGTTAAACTACCGGACTGAGAAGATCGTGTTTGACGTGGTTGACCTCCCCTTGCCTTACGACGGAATCCTTGGTCGCCCAGCTCTGGCCAAGTTCATGGCGGCATCCCACTATGCCTACAACACCTTGAAGATGCCAGGGTCGATAGGAGTCCTTTCCATTCCGTCAGATCAGAAGGACGCAGTCATATGCGTGGACAAGATGTACCCGGAGGCGATCGCTGCTGAGGCTGCAGAAACCACTGCTCCCACCAAGGAAAGTAAGAAAATGAAGAGAGCTAGCAAGGATGCCAGCAGGGAATCCGGGAAGCGTGCCTCTCCGGAGTGTGCTACGCCTATTGATGACTTGCCGGAGAGTTCCAATAGCAAGAGATCCAAAGCTGCTGCACCTGCTGTGAAGAAGGTCCCGGTAGGGCTGGCTGGCGCTAATGGTACCTTCACTATCAGTGCCACCCTTGATGACAAATAGGAAAGCGTGCTCGTTGCCTTCCTGCGGGCGAATATCGATGTGTTTGCCTGGCAACCATCTGATATCCCCAGTGTTCCCAGGGAGGTAATCGAGCACCACCTTGCTGTCTGCCCGCATGCTCGGCCCGTCAAGCAGAAGGTCTGGAAGAAAGCTTTGGAGCGGCAATAGTTTATTGCCGAGGAGATCAAGAAACTTGAAGCAGCTGGTTTGGTCAGGGGAGTGTTGCATCCCACATGGCTAGCAAATCCAGTGGTGGTGCGCAAGGCGAATGGGAAATGGAGGCTTTGCATAGACTTCACAGATCTAAACAAGGCATGCCCGAAGGACCCGTTCCCCTTGCCGCACATTGACCAGATTGTGGATTCCACTTCCGGGTGTGACCTGCTTTCCTTTCTGGATGCCTACTCCGGATACCACCAGATCTTCATGTCCAAGGAAGACGAAGAGAAGACCGCATTGATAACCCCATGTGGCACATACTGCTTTGTACGGATGCCCTTCGGGTTAAAGAGCGCCGGATCCACTTTTGCAACAGCAGTACAGATTGGCTTTGAATCCCAGCTGCACAGAAACATTGAAGCTTATATGGATGATATTGTGGTTAAGACCAAGGACAGATCAACTCTCATCCAGGATTTGGAAGAAACCTTTGCTAATCTGCGCAGCATCTACTTGAAGTTGAATCCAGAGAAGTGTGTGTTTGGAGTTCCCTCCGGCAAGCTACTTGGCTTCTTTGTGTCTCATCGAGGGATAGAGGCCAACCCTGACAAGATCAAGGCTATCGAGCAAATTCAAGCACCCAAGACAGTTAAGGATGTGAGGCGTTTGACTGGATGCGTGGCTGCACTGAGCAGGTTCATTTCCAAGTCTGCCGAGCGTGCCCTGCCATTCTTCAAAATCTTGAAGAAGGCAGGACCCGTGGAGTGGACTCTAGAAGCAGACGCTGCGCTGCAAGATTTGAAGACCTATCTTTCCTATGTGCCCACCTTGGTTGCTCCCAAACCACAAGAGCCGTTGCTGCTATACTTAGTGGCAACCAATCAAGTGGTTAGTGCGGCACTGGTGGCGCAGCGGGAAGTGGATGACGCGGCAGCCACAACCACTGTCCCCTCTGAAAAGAAAAGCGAACCCGTCCTGGCAAGACCAGAGTCAGTCCAGAGCGAAGAAAGGCAGGGCAGCGGAAGCAGTTCTATGGTTGAGGCAAGGAAGAAAGTGGTGCAGCGCCCAGTGTACTTCGTCAGCTCCCTATTACAAGGAGCTAGATCGAGGTACTCTGGCGTGCAAAAGTTGATTTTTGGCCTCATCATGGCTTCAAGGAAACTGCGCCACTACTTCCAAGCCCACGAGATCACAGTTGTCACCCGCTTCCCCTTGCAACGCATACTCCGAAACCCCGAGGCCACCGGTAGGATTGTGGAATGGGCTTTGGGGTTGTCCAGCTTTGGTTTGAAGTTTGAAAGAACGACAACTATTCAGAGCAGAGCACTAGCAGAGTTCATCGCAGAGTGCACACCAACTCCTGATGAAGAAGTATTGGAGACGATCATCCCCGGCAAGGAAGCGCCCCAAGAATGGATTATGTATTTCGATGGTGCCTTTTCCCTACAAGGTGCAGGGACTCGTGTGATTTTTGTTACCCCCACTGGGGAGCACCTTAAGTATGTCGTCCAGATGCACTTTCCCCGGGAGAAGGCTACCAACAGTACTACAGAGTATGAAGGGCTCCTTGCCGGGCTCAGGATTGCAACAGAACTGGGAATCAAGAAGCTGATCATCCGCGGAGATTCACAACTTGTGGTGAGACAAGTCAACAAGGATTACCAAAGTCCATTGATGGAGGCATACGTTGAGGAAGTGAGGAAGTTGGAGGAGCGCTTTGATGGATTGCAAACAGAGCACGTACCCCGTGTGGAAAACAGCATCGCTGATCATCTGTCAAAGTGCGCTGCGCAAAAACTCCCTATGGAACCAGGGACTTTTGTTCTCCATCTGACTCAGCCCTCTGTATCCCCGGCAACATTGGCCTGAAAGAGGAGGAAACTGGACTCCGACAAGCCTAACCCGGCAGAGCCTCCCGAGGCTACCGGCAGAGAGCTTGGCGGGAACAACTCCCCTTCGATCAGTGAGCTGCACCATCCCGCCAGACCACCGGTCCCTGTGGTCAAAAAGTGCGCTCCTGTGAATGAGGAGGTGCCGCTGGTCCTTGTTGCCGAGCCCCTGGCCCCAACCTGTGCACGGCACATAGTCCATTTCCTCCAAACTGGAGAACTCCCCGAAGAGCAAGAAGAAGCTGAAAGAGTAGCCCGGAGGGCCAGTATGTATCAGTTCATTGACGACACACTGTACAGAAGGAGGCTCAACGGTGTGAAATTGAAGTGCATTTGCCGGGAGGAAGGAAAGGAACTGTTGGCAGAGGTACACAAGGGTATGTGCGACTCACACATCGGATCAAGGGCTCTGGTTGGAAAAGCCTTCCGGCAAGGTTTCTATTGGCCCACAGCCCTCCAAGATGCAGTTGAGCTCGTCACCAAATGTGAAGCCTGCCAGTTCCACTCCAAGAACATCCATCAGCCTGCCCAAGCTCTTCAGACGATCCCTTTGTCATGGCCCTTCTCGGTCTGGGGGCTCGATATCTTGGGCCCCTTCCCCCATGCTACCGGGGGCTTTGAGTTCTTGTTCGTCGCTATCGACAAGTTCACAAAGTGGCTAGAGGTGGAGCCTGTGAGAAAGGTGACCACACAGTCAGCTATCAAGTTCTTGAAAGGATTGGTGTGCCGCTTTGGGGTGCCTGCCCGGATCATCACCGACAATGGCACCCAATTCATGAGCCGCGCCTTCATGCAATATGTTCATGCCCTCGGAAGCAAGAGCTCATTTGCCTCTGTTGCCCATCCCTGAAGCAACGGACAAGCTGAGAGGGCGAATGCTGAAGTGCTGCGAGGTCTCAAGACAAGAACCTTTGATAGACTGCGGAAGTGTGGCAGGCGATGGATCGACGAGTTGCCTGTGGTTCTTTGGTCCCTTAGAACAACACCAACTCGAGCTACCGGGCAGACTCCCTTCTCCCTAGTCTATGGGGCAGAAGCAGTTATCTCCATGGAACTCATATTCGGGTCTCCTCGAGTGCTTGCCTATGATGAAGTAGCGCAGGAACGACACCGGCGTGACGACGCTGTGCTACTCGAGGAGAATCGTCTCCGGGCCGCTACGCGTGCTGCACGCTACCAGCAAGCCCTGCATCGCTATCACAGCCGCAGGGTTCGTGCCCGGGGTTTTGAGGAAGGCGACCTTGTCCTTAGGCTTGTTCAGTCTGCCAAGGGTACAAACAAGTTAACGCCAAAGTGGGAAGGCCCTTACCGGGTAGTACGAGTCACCAGACCTGGCGCAGTCCGTCTGGAGACCGGAGATGGCATTCAGTTGCAAAGCTCATGGAACATTGAGCATCTCCGTAAGTTCTACCCATAAGGCGCGGCTGTCGGGCCCTGCCCGGCAGCCACCCTTTTTTACAGGCCTTGCCAATGTTGCATGTAACCCCTTGTACAAAGCCAGGCATAGACCCTGAGCAACAGAAATAAATGAAGCGCTGGGGGGCCCCCAAAACTTGCATGCATGCATAAGCATATCATGAGCATAGCATGATCATGTAGATGAGGTCGCATGAGGCATTGTTTTCATCTGCATTAAGGTGCAGGGTTCTTGCCATGGACTCGGTCCCAAAAAGAAGAAATGAAGACGAACCTACGTGACGATCCTCGGCAAGCCAAACAGATAAGGTCTCTTCTTATCCTTACGTGTTCTGTAAGTAGAAACTTGTGCATATGAAAACCTCGTCATCTTCGAAACTTAGGTGCTCCCATCCTTTGACTCGAATGTTGCTTCGGTCAGGATGGTCGCAGTGGCCTTTGGCGGAGAAGGCTTGGCGGGAGGCTGGTCCCTCTTTGCGATTTGTGCCTGGCAGGCATAGCCCCACGGCAACAATTCGAGGGTACCGGCAGGATAGCTTGCCGGAGATAACTTGTTTACTTGAATGTATAGAGGCATTTCACCTCTGCATGGGTATGATGCATGCACAAGTACCCGGCAAAGCTTGTCTTTTTCATTAATATGCTGATAAACAAGTACAGATCTTGCAGAATACCAACATGGATAGAGAAGATTACATTATTTAGACTAAAGTTTGGCAAGTGCCTACATATTTTAGACTAAAAAAAGATAAGTGCCCCGTAATCCCTTTCTTGTCCCTCTCCTCCTAGGCACTGTGGTGGAAGAGGAAGAGGGCAAAAGGAGTGCCTGAGCAAGACACCCCGCTCGACCCCGTCAGGACCTGTCGGGCGCAGCCTGACAAGATCGAGAGTGGCGAGGCTGCGAAGGAGAGGGGTGGAAGGAGCAGCTCGGCGGTGCCCTGGTCACCACCTCCAGGACCAGCCAGAAGCCCCAGCAAAAGCACCGGCGGGGAGAACCGCCGAAGCTCAGCTGGAAGACTACTGGAGGAGGCGAAGGCACCAAGAGAGCGGCCCCCTCCCCGGTAACCAAGAGGCCGGTGATGATGGTGCCGGGGAGGAAGGGGAAGAACGGAAAGACGAGGTAGCAGGTCGGCAGTACGAGACGAAGGCGTCGGTGCCATCGTACCCCGACCTGACGTCCTGCCACCCGCCTTCTCCGTCTTCCCTTGTTCTTTCTTCATCACCACCACTCTAGGGGGGCGCCAGCTCCTTGAGCCGTTGCCTCCCCCGGAGAAGCTACGGGCGACGACGGCGTCCGAGACGCGTGAGGAGCATCGCTCCCCACCTTGGAGGGCAGGAAGATGCCGCCGTCTTCGACTTTCACCCTGACTTCACCAAAGGGGGCAGTGCTGGGATTACCAAGGGACCCGAGTGCTGCACCCCAGACAAATGTCGGAAGCCCTGGGAGCTCCGGCATCAGGGCATGAAGCCACAGTTGGTCACGGCAAGGTCTACTGCTCCCCGCTAGACGGCCGACCCGAGCAGAGGAGACAAGCATTCCACCATAGTGGAAAAGCTTGGTACCTCCTGCACTGCGAGTGGCTCGACCGCCAATTCCCTTTCGGCCCCGGACCAGACTCACTCCTCGGGCGCCTACATAAGCTTTCAGAGTCATCTTCCCCAAGCTCAAGCCCGGGACCTGGCCCCGATCTCTCCCTCTCAACATTACTGGGAGAAGGAAGGAAATAGCGAGAAGAGGTGCGTGGATGAGCACTTCTGCTTCCCCCCGCCCCCCTTTTATAGGCTGGCTGGGGGCTGGGGGCTATTCCATCGGTGGGTAACCGCCGTCCCTCTCCACCAACCCAAGAAGACCGGGCCCCTACCTTGACGCTCTCCCGCACCACGCGCCTCCATTACCTACCACACTCAATGCATGCAGTGTACGTGGCCAGGGATAAGAGCGTGGTGGGAAGAGTGAATTGGCAGTTACTCGCCCGTGAGTTAAAGTCATTCATGGGCCATTACAAGGATGGCCCCACCACAATTGGCGTTACGCGATGCGCGGGAAAACCGGAAACTGATCCAAGCTCAGGTTAATGAAGAAGCAAAGAAGATCTCAAAGGAGAAGCAACTGCTTCCCTCTTGCCTGTGCACTGGATAGGGCCTACCCCGACGACGCCCGGCAGCGCATTCGGGCCAGGCCCGGGGGCTCCTGTCGGTGCAAAAAACCCTGGGTCTGTTGCCCAGACCGTGCATAGGCCTAAAAGAGCAAGGTTGCAACATCCAAAGCGAGATCGAGTTGGAGAGATCAGTTCTTTGAGGAATCAAAGGGCAGATCAAGAAGACCAAGATGAGCTAAATGAGCAAGACACCGCTAAGGAGAAACCTCCCTTGCCGGGTAGGTGAGCCTGGTGAGGACGAGGTGGCCCCGAAGTCAAGCCTCAAGACCGTCCCGGCAGGCCTGCTGGGCGCTACGAGGGCAAACTACCCCGCCAAGGCTCCACCGCACTAGCTCACAGTGACGCAAGTCATCGATCGGTGCGGTGTTAAGCCCCCAAGTGACTAAGTGACTGTTATTTGACACATGGCAGCCATTTCTAGAGGAAACCACCTCCAACTGACACCCATCCAGAGACGTGTCAAGCAGACAGGCGAAAAGGTGGCCGAGCAGCCCGGCAAGGCTTGCCGGGCACTCCATGATGTGACACTAAGCGGCGCATTTAATGCGCCCTGTTCTGACTGCAGAGTTAGGTATGATAGCATTGTTCGCTATCTAATCAGTACACAATGACTAATTTGCCATTGTGGTGACCCCTTGATCTATAAAAGAAGGCCATGGCAACCATAGAAAGGATTTGGACCATTGTACACTCGTGCATGCGTAGCTGCCTTCGTCCCGAGGCAACCCTGCCGGGCAAGAGCGCTGCGTTTCCACGACAATCCACCATCAATCCACCAAAGCAGGAGTAGGGTTTTACGCCTCGCGGCGGCTCGAACCTGGGTAAAACTGCCTGTGTGATCTCTGCCGTGCTGCACTACGTTCTCCGCTCTTTGTGCAATGTGCTCATCCCCCTGCCGAACCACAAGGGGCTGATGGCCCCATAGGTGGCCGTGGTTTCCCACGACAAGCGGGACGAGAGACATGAGTTTACCTAGGTTCGACCCCTACCATTGAGGTAAAAGCCTACGTCCTGCTTTGAGTTGTATTGCTTGAGTATCGATTACAAGGGAGCGGATTGCTTGACCTAGCTATCGATTGATTGTAACTTAAGTTTACCCGTCGCAGGGTCTCGCCTTTATATACACAGGTCAAGGCCCTGGGCTTACAAGAGTCCAGGTCAGGTCATACTTCATGATCGACCCTGATTCTAAATCGCCTTGCCTTGCTAGGCAAGTCGCCATTGGGCGGCTTACACTTCTGGGTCACGCACTATCCTCTAGTCTTGGGCCTTCGTCCGGTTCATCGCGTAAGTCACCTCCTGGCTTCATGTCTTGGTCTCTTGGGCTGGTCTAAGGCCTTATTGTTTAAGTCGCCAACAGCGTAACCCGACCCCTCTTGGGCGGGTTACACCGTGGGGTTATGTCCCCAACATTAGGCCCCAGATTGATTTGAACTTGTTCATGTCAATCTTCACTCTCTTGTTGGCGAGTCTTTTTTAACTCTTCTGCAAATTTAACCTTGAATAGATCTTCGTAACCCGCCATACCAAGTGATGGCGTCATCTTCATAAATTCAGGAAAAAATCCCATGATGTCACAACGGATCTTTGCATTAATCAACCATTCTAAAAATTGAGGCGCCCTTTCTGTAGTGATAATTATGACGTCTCCTCGATCTTCGTGCATGTCTGTTACTGTTCGTTCCTTTCCCTTATAAATAGGCACGGGGGGCTGCCCTTTTTCACTTTTACCCCCGTCGCCTCCACTTCTTCTTCTTCCTCTCAAAGACTGCTGCGACCGGAGCTCCGCTGCACCAGTCCAACGACGCCGACCGCTCCTTGCCGTGGCCGCTGCATCAACCTGTTGCGACCAGAGTTCCGCCGCACGCTTTCGCCGTTCTCCAGCACCATCAGGTTCAGTTTTCCCCTTTTCTCAGATCCGCATTAGGTCATACTAGTTCGTGCAGTTCATCGGCATTCTTCGCAGTTATTCCATCACCTTTGAATACGCCTTGTATCAAGTCCAAAATGCCACAGGAATATTGCGGTAGCCAGTTTAACATTTATCTTGCATCTGGAGTAGATTGCCTTTTCCTCAGAATCAATATACAATCTGCTAGTTCTTCCACCGCCACCTGTTAGGTTTAGTATTTATTCTCCTTTTTGAGCTGTCGTAGATCCAAAAACATAGCTGTAGATTGTGAAATCTATTTATCCCATACTTAGCAAAATTCAGCAATCTTGAGTCCATAGATAACTGACTCGCCCTTCACCTTTCGGGCGGCTTAACAATGAACTTATAAACCGCTAGAGATTCCAAAAATTGCTTCTTTCAATTAACCCGCCATCATGCTGCCGGCTTATACTTTCATAACTTAACCCGCTGTAATTTGCCAACTTGATAACCAACTCTCCCATGATTAGAGCGGCTCACAATTTCTCAATAGCTCTTCATAATATGCATCATTTCAGTAGTAGTGAGATCATAGTTGAAATATCACGCAATCACTTTTAGGCGGCTTACCATTGCCACTTTTTGACCCGCCATACCTTTATTCCTTGGTCGCAGCTTTTTAACCCGGCCAATCATGACTAATACTCCCACTTCTTGCGACTGGGTTGCTTCCAGAGTCTCCGAGCTTTTGATAAATGAGTATGTGGACATGGGGGTGTTGCCAACTAAAGAGGTTATTCACTGGCAGGTTCCCGGCCCTGAAACTACTCCTCAACCCGGAGAGGGTGAAGTTGTTATTTTTTCGGATCATATCCTCCGTGGCTTTTCACCACCCGGGTCAAAATTCTTCTGGGACGTTCTACATTTTTACAATCTTCATCCTCAAGAGATTGGTCCTAACTCCGTCTCCAACATATGCAACTTTCAAGTATTCTGCGAAGTGTATCTTCAAGAAGAGCCCCAGGTTGATTTATTCAGAGATTTCTTTTGTATCAACCGCCAGACTGAGATGTTAGACGGACCTAGTCTTGAGCTCGGAGGTGTTTCCATCCAGAGGTGGAGAGACGTAACCTTTCCCTCAACCGCACTGCCCAGCCATCCTAAGGACTAGAACTATACTTGGTTCTACTGCAAGGACACCACACCAGATGGAGAAAATCCCTTGCCGTGTTATCGCCCCTACCAACTCAGCACCAGCACCGAGCTTCTGGGTCGATTGACTGCCGCAGAGCGCGCCCGGTATGCCCCCACATTTTCAAAGATAAGGGCTTTAATAGCCAATGGCTTAACTGGAGTTGATCTGGTCCGCTGCTGGGTCGCATGGAGGATTTTACCATTGAGCCGGCGCACCGGCTTAATGTGCCAATATAGTGGCGATACGAAGGACCCGCAGCGTTACAACCAAACTCGTCTGACTGATAAAGAGATCAATGACATAGTTAAGACACTGCTTGGGGAGTCTCTAGAAAACTGCAGTAAAGCGGGACTGAATCCTTTCTGCACTCTTAACCCGGCTCCTGCTGTAAGTATATTTGAACAAACCTTCATCTTTGCTTATCTGTCTCTTGTACTTCATATCCTTTAAACTATTGCTCATGCATGTATACAGGCTGACTCTTCTTTCTGGAATAAGAAACTAACAGCCGCCCCACCGGCCAAGAAGCCTAGAGGAAAGACTCGTGTTATGGGCCGTCATAAGAAACAAACGGTAGAAGAACTTCTCGAGCTAGATGAATCGGAGGTAGAACTTGACTCCCTTGGTCTTTTATTTATGCAACTTATTGATGCTGATTCCTCTTAGGACAAAGTGGAGACGAGCCATGCCGATGCTGTAGAGGTAATTCCTGTCTCCTCCGACTCAGAACCTTTGCCAAGAAAGAAAACACAGCGGGTCATCCGGAAAGTAAGATTTTCTCACCCTCTTGCTTATTTGGACCCCAACTTTCTTTTGAAGAAACAGCAGCACAAGTCCAGGCGTCAGATCCGGAGCGGCGGCACTAAAGATCTTATGGGCGGCTTAGCCAACACACCGGCTCCTCAGAAACATCGCAATGAGGTGCCTCATAGCCCGACTCTATCACTTCCACAAGCCGGTCTCATGCGTCAACCTCTTAACCCTTCGGACTCGAACTACCAGGGAACGCCTCCATCATCCGACGATTCAATTGGAACATAGCTTCCTGCCTTCGTTGTTGCCCATGGGTAAGTATTATCATTTGTTGATAAAAACTTGTTGTCACATACTCATAAGCTTGTGTAATCTTGTCACAGGGGCAAAGCAAAGACTGGCAAGAAACAGAAAGTGGGCGACTCTTCCAAAGCCCCCAAAATTTTTGAGCCAGAAAAAGAGGTGTTAAAAGCCCCTGACGTCTCAACCCAAGATCCTAAAGATCCTGTTGAACAGCACCATGAACCGCCTCCGCAGACTGATGCAGTCCCTTCTAAGGCCATGGACACTGATGTTAACCCGGCGCCCAGGCATGACCCACCAAGTCCCAAGCCTACCTCTCCTACCAAATCAACTGACAAGAGCCCGGCTGAGGACAATGTTGATGATATTGTTGTTATCGGGTCAGCTTTTAAGGTGCCCGAAACCTCCAGAGTGCAAGCCAAGCATAGTACCAAAGAAGAATCACCTTCATTGGAGAAAGGAAAGGCCAAATTGGATTTGGAGAGCTATTCCTCATTCAACGCAGGTTTAACTCAGATATGGCATGGAAGCCAGTCAAGTGGGTACGAAAGCTATACCCATTGAATAGGAAGCCCCCAAGTGACCTATGGCATGAAAGCCGATCAAGAGGGTAAGAATAGCTATGCTCATTGAGCAGGAAGACCCTAAGTGACCCATAATTTGGCATGAAAGCCGATCAAGAGGGTAAGAATAGCTATGCTCATTGAGAAGGAAGCCCCCAAGTGACCCATAATTTGGCATGAAAGCCGATCAATAGGGTAAGAATAGCAGTGCTCATTGAGCAGGAAGCCCCCAAGTGACCTTATGAGCAACCAATAAAGACTCATGCATGGAATATGTGAGATGAAACGACAGAGGCCCCGAATTTTTTGGGGATGCCGGCTTTATTAAATTGACTATAAAAAGATATGTACATCAATGAAGGTATATACAATGATAAGAGTCAATGACTCAAGTGTAGTAAGGCCGAAGGTGAGCAATGTTCTATGGCCTGTTGGTCTCTTGCTCAGAAGTATTCAATTTCTTGCGCTCATGTATATCAATGAGATAATACGAGCCATTGTTGAGATTCTTGCTGACCACAAAAGGTCCTTCCCAAGGCGGGGACAGCTTATGCATGCATGTCTGATCCTGAATAAGCCGAAGCACTAAGTCGCCCTCTTGAAACGCCCGGGTTTTGACTCTGCGGCTATGATAGCGACGCGGGTCTTGTTGATAAATCGCCGATCAGGCTACTGCAAGATCACGTTCTTCATCCAAAGCATCAAGTGCATTTTGACGTGCCGTCTCATTATCGGCTTCGACGTAAGCCGCCACCCTGGGCGAGTCATGACGGATATCACTGGGGAGAACCGCCTCTACACCATAAACCATGAAGAAAGGCGTATATCCTGTTGATCTATTGGGGGTGGTCCTGATACTCCAAAGGACGGAAGGAAGCTCTTCCACCCAACAACCCGGCGTTCGTTCCAAAGGAACCATAATACGGGGCTTGATGCCTCTCAAAATTTCCTGGTTAGCCCGTTCTGCTTGACCATTAGACTGTGGATGAGCCACTGAAGAAACATCAAGGCGGATATGCTCTCTTTGACAGAATTCCTTCATAGCACCCTTGGACAGATTAGTGCCATTATCAGTGATACTACTATGAGGATAACCAAAGCGGAAGATCAGCTTTTTAACAAACTGAACTGCAGTCGCCGCATCACACTTGCTAACTGACTCTGCCTTAACCAACTTGGTAAACTTGTCAACCACCACTAGAAGGTGGGTCATTTTATCCTTAGACCTCTTGAATGGTCCAACCATATCAAGCCCCCAAACCGCAAATGGCCAAGTTATTGGGATCATCCGCAATTCCTGAGCCGGCACATGAGCTTGTCTGGAGAACTTTTGACACCCATCACACTTGCTAACAATATCCTCTGCATTAGTATGAGCCGTTAACTAGTAAAACCCATGACGAAAAGCTTTAGCCACCAAAGATTTTGAGCCGGCATGATGACCACAATTGCCTTCATGGATCTCTCGTAAAATTTCACGGCCCTCCTCAGGAGAAACACAGCATTGGAACACGCCTGTCACACTGCATCAGTGTAACTCGCCGTTGATAATAGTCATAGACTTAGACCTCCTGGTAATCTGTCGTGCTAAAGTTTCATCATCGGGTAACTCGCCCCGAGTCATATAAGCCAGATAAGGCAATGTCCAGTCGGGAATAGCGTGAAGAGCCACCACCAACTGCGCCTCTGGGTCAAGGATAGCAAGGTCTTCCTCAGACGGTAACTTCACCGAAGGATTGTGTAACACATCGAGGGCTTATGTTGAGACCCAACCCGGGATAGTGCATCAGCCGCCTCGTTTTTCCGTCGATCAAGGTGATCCACCTGATAACCTTTGAAGTGACCAACAATACTATCAACCACCCGGTGATAAGCCACCATGAGCGGATCTCTAGAGTCCCACTTGCCTGAGACTTGCTGGGCCACGAGATCTGAGTCGCCTAGGCACTGGACCTGGCTTAAATTCATTTCCTTAGCCATACGAAGGCCATGGAGCAAAGCTTCATACTCAGCTGCATTGTTAGTACAAGGAAACATTAACCTTAAAACATAACAGAATTTGTCACCTCGTGGGGAAGTCAAAATAACTCCAGCCCCCGAGCCCTCCAACTGTCTGGACCCATCAAAGTGAATTATCCAATATGTGTTGTCAGGCTTCTCCTCAGGTGTCTGCAACTCTGTCCAATCATTTATGAAATCCACCAAAGCTTGAGATTTGATGGCTATTCTTGGCACATACTTCAAATTATGAGGTCTAAGTTCAATCGCCCACTTAGCAACCCGGCCTGTGGCTTTTCTGTTTTGAATAATATCCCCTAAGGGAGCAGAGCTGACCACAGTAATAGGATGTCCAAGAAAATAATGCTTCAATTTGCGACTTGCCATGAACACCCCAAACACCAGTTTCTGCCAATGTGGATATCGTTGCTTGGATTCAGTCAATACCTCACTGACATAATAAGCCGGCCGCTGAACTGGGTACTCCGTACCCGCCTCCTTGCGCTCCACAACAACTGTTATGCTGACTGCTTTATTATTAGCTGCCACGTACAGGTGCAAAGGCTCTTTTTCAATGGGAGCGGCAAGGATGGGCGGCTCAGCTAACTGTTTCTTGAGCGCCTCAAACGCCTCATTGCCAGCATTACTCCAGACAAAGTGATATGTCTTCTTCATCATCTGATATAAAGAAATTGCCTTCTCTCCTAGGCGACTTATGAACCGGCTTAAAGCCACGATGCGACCCGCCAAACGCTGGACGTCATTGATACACACCGGCTTAGAAAGCAAAGTGATAGCCTTTATCTTCTCCGGGTTAGCTTCAATGCCCCGTTCTGAGACTAGAAACCCCAACAGTTTACCTGCAGTCACACCAAAGACACACTTGGCCGGGTTAAGCATCATTTTGTAGACCCGGAGATTGTCGAAAGTTTCCTTTAGATCATCAAGGAGAGTCTCCTTCTTCCTTGACTTAATCACAATATCATCCACATAAGCATGAACATTACGCCCAATCTGACTGTGAAAACAATTCTGAACACAGCGCTGATAAATCGCCTAAGCACTGTTGAGCCCAAAAGGCATAGAAACATAGCAGAAAGCCCCAAAAGGTGTGATGAAAGATGTCTTCTCTTGGTCTTTAACTACCATCTTGATCTGATGATAAGCAGAATAAGCATCCAAGAAGCATAAACTCTCGCAACCCGCTGTTGCATCAATGATCTGGTCAATACGGGCGAGAGCAAATGGATCAGCTGGACAAGCTTTGTTAAGATCTATATAATCAACACACATACGCCATGTGCCATTTTTCTTAAGTACAAGCACAGGGTTAGCCAACCACTCAGGGTGAAAAACTTCCACGATGAACCCGGCCGCCAAGAGCCGGGCCACCTCTTCTCCAATAGCCTTACGTCGTTCTTCGTTGAAATGACGAAGGAACTGTTTGACCGGCTTAAACTTAGGATCCACATTAAGGTTGTGCTCAGCGAATTCTCTTGGTACACCCGACATGTCAGAAGGCTTCCATGCAAAGATGTCCCGATTCTCACGGATGAACTCGATGAGCGCTCTTTCCTATTTGGGATCCATATTAGCCCCCACTGTGAACTGCTGAGATGAGTCGCCAGGAACAAAATCCACTTGCTTGGTATCATCAGCCAAAAACTTCAACAGAGGGTCTTGCCCAGTAGTAGGCTTCTTCAGAGGGGTCATACCAGTCGGGTCAACATTGTCCTTATAAAACTTGAGCTCCGCATCAGCACAAGTCGCCTCTACGTAAGCAGCATCACCTTCCTCGCATTCCAAAGTGATTTTCCGATCCCCATGGACCATAATTGTCCCCTTTCTCCCTGGCATCTTGAGCTGTAGATAGACATAGCAAGGGTGGGCCATGAACTTAGCATAAGCCGGCTGTCCGAACAAAGCATGATACGGACTCTTGATTTTGACCACTTCAAACCACAGTGTCTCTGCCCTGTAGTCATAGTCACCAAAGGCTACTTCCAAGGCAATTTTCCCCACAGGATACGCCGACTTACCAGGCACCACACCATGGAATACTGTGGAAGACGGCTTAAGATCCTTGTCAATTAAATTCATCCAGTGGAAAGTGTCATAGTACAAGATGTTGATACTGCTGCCACCATCCATAAGTACTTTAGTAAATTTATAACCACCAACCTGAGGGGCTACCACGAGGGCTAACTGACCTGGGTTATCAACCCGCGGCGGGTGATCCACCCTGCTCCAAGATATCGTGTGCTCAGACCATCTCAAATACTGTGGAACAGCCGGCTCTACCGCATGAACCGCCCGCTTATGAACCTTCTGATCTCGTTTGCAAAGACTTGTGGTATAAACATGGTATTGGCCACCATACACTACAAAAAAATACACTTCCGTGATGATACATGTTTGTCACAGTAGGTCACGTTTTCTGTCATGCATGTACATCCATGACGATTTTATGACAGAATCAAGATAGTCATACATGTGCTGTCGTAGAAGTGTTCCATGACAATACCAAAATTATCATCACGGAAGTGTCCACTTCTATGACGATAAATGGCGCGTCATGGAAGTGCTTTCGTCAAGGGTAACTGACACGTGGCATCCACCGTAACGGGTTGCCGTTAAGCTATCGAGTTCCGGTTTGGATCCGATGACTCGTTAACAGCCAGGACCAATGGGGATTTTCCACGTGTAAAATCATCATTGGCCGGAGGAAACACGTGTCGGCTCCTCGGTGGGCCAGATGTCGTCCATCCAATGGAGGAGACGTGCCTATGATACGTCGACACATGGCAGGGCCTAACAAAGGCCCATATAGGTTAAAAAGGCCGGCCCAGTCAAAGGCCCATAGTATTTACTCACGTACTAGTGGGCCAGCCCACTAATCGCCTGCTTAAATATGGCCCATTTACGGCCCAAAGCCAGATCTGGCCCGTTAATTATTCGCCGAGTATTTGGGCCCAATTACGGCCCAGTGACATTTCGGCCTGTTAGAGGCCCGATGTAGACATGGGCCCATTTCAGCCCGGTGTGTCTTTCGTCCTGGGAATGACCCGTGCTGCCCATGGACCATATATTGTCCGACGCGACATCTGGCCCACTAACAGCCCGTAATTAAGGTGGCAACAGTTCAGCCTAACGTGACTTTGGGCCTGTTAAAGGCCTGTCGTATAATTCGGCCCGTTGATGCCTCTACTAAGCTTTCGGCCTCTTAAAGGCCCATGATATCAGTGGGCCAACTAAGGTCCGAGATATGTTTCGGCCTGGTAATGGCCGGTCATATAACTGGGCCAATAATGGCCTGGTCTACATTTCAGCCTGCTAAAGGCCCATGGACGACTATTGAAAATTGAGGCCCAACATGCATTTCGGCCTGCTAAAGGCCCATGGTATCTTCTGGGCCGTAACAGGCCAGAAGAATATTCAGCCTGTTAATGGTCCGAAGCTACATGGGCCCAACTAAGCACTGGGTCCACTAAAGGCCCAACTAAACTTTGGGCCGAATGTAGGCTCGTGTAAGTTGTGGGCCTGGCGCAAAGTGTGAAGGCCCCAATGGCCTTTCAGGCCCAAGAAAGTTGCAGGCCGGCCAAATTGTGGCCCGCTAAAATGCAGGCCCGTTAGAGGCGAATGTTTGGCCCAGTCGCCTACATCAGATTTTTGCCGTTTTTTTTCAGATAGCGAATAATGGCATATACGGTAACTAGTAGGAATTAAGAACAAACCTACTCTATACAATAAAGAAATTATGGCATAGTAACTTAGAATAAACCTACACTATACAATAAAGGATTTATGGTATATTACATCCACTGGGCATTGAAGTTTGCCACCAGTGATCATAAAGCACAACGAAGAAGCAGATTACAAAAACTGGGCGCCATTGCGGCGTAACAAAATAATACTGAACCAAGACCACTTCCAGGACAGTTCAAGAAAGGTTAGCCTTGCGCGGGAGCTGCTGTACAAGTGATACTTCTTGAGCTTGCGTTGGTTTTTCCCTTGAAGAGGAAAGGGTGATGCAGCACATTAGAGGTAAGTATTTCCCTCAGTTAAGAACCAAGGTATCAATCCAGTAGGAGAAGAACGCACAAATCACCAACACCTGCACAAACAATCAAACACTTGCACCCAACGCGATAAAGGGGTTGTCAATCCCTTCACGGTCAATTGCAAAAGTGAGATCTGATCGAGAAGATAAACAAAAGATAAAATATTTTTGGGTTTTTTGGTATATAGATCTGAAAATAAAAGATGGCAAAATAGTAGATCGGAAAGTAATATGATGGAAAATAGACCCGGGGGCCATAGGTTTCACTAGAGCCTTCTCTCATGAAGGCAAATAATACGGTGGGTGAACAATTACTGTCGAGCAATTGATAGAAAAGCGCAAAGTTATGACGATATCCAAGGCAATCATTTTGCATATAGGCATCATGTCCGTGTCAAGTAGACCCACTCCTGCCTGCATCTACTACTATTACTCCACACATCGACCGCTATCCAGCATGCATCTAGAGTATTAAGTTCATAAAGAACGGAGTAACGCCTTAAGTAAGATGACATGATGTAGAGGAATTAACTCAAGCAATATGATGAAAACTTCATCTTTTTATCCTCGATGGCAACAATGCAATACATGTCTCGCTACCCCTACTTTGTCACTGGGTGAAATCACGCAAGATTGAACCCAAAGCTAAGCACCTCTCCCATTGCAAGGAAAACCAATCTAGTTGGCCAAACCAAACCGATAATTCAAAGAGAAATACAAAGATATTAAATCATGCATAAAAGAATTCAGAGAAGATTCAAATAATATTCATAGATAAGCTGGTCATAAATCCACAATTCATCGGATCTCGACAAACACACCGCAAAAGAAGATTACATCGGATAGATCTCCAAAAACATCAAGGAGAACGTTGTATTGAGAATCAAAGAGAGAGAAGAAGCCATCTAGCTACTAGCTATAGACCCGTAGGTCTGAGGTAAACTACTCACGCATCATCAGAAGGGCAATGGAGTTGATGTAGAAGCCCTCCGTGATCGATTCCCCCTCCGGCAGGATGCCGAAAAAGGCCCCAAGATGGGATCTCACAGGAACAGAAGGTTGCGGCGGTGGAAAAGTGTTTTCGTGGATGCCTCTGGTGGTTTTGGAATATATGTGAATATATAGGAGGAAGAGCTAGGTCAGGGGAGTCCCGAGGGGCCCACAAGGTAGGGGGCGCCCCCCCCTAGGGCGCGCCCTCCACCCTTGTCGCCGCCTCGTGGCTCTTCTGACTTGGACTCCAAGTCCCCTAGGTGTCTTCTGGTCCAAGAAAAATCATCACGAAATTTTATTCCGTTTGGACTCCGTTTGGTATTCCTTTTCTGCGAGGCTCAAAAACAAGGAAAAAAAACAGAAACTGGCACTGGGCTCTAGGTTAATAGGTTAGTCCCAAAAATAATATAAAATAGCATATTAATGCATATAAAACATCCAAAACAGATAATATAATAGCATGGAACAATAAAAAATTATAGATACATTGGAGACGTATCAAGCATCCCCAAGCTTAATTCCTGCTCGTCCTCGAGTAGGTAAATGATAAAAACAGAATTTTTGATGTGGAATGCTACCTAACATACTTATCCATGTAATCTTGTTTATTGTGGCATGAATGTTCAGATCCATAAGATTCAAAACAAAAGTTTAATATTGACATAAAAACAATAATACTTCAAGCATACTAATAAAGCAATCATGTCTTCTCAAAATAACATGGCCAAAGAAAGTTATCCCTACAAAATCATATAGTCTGGCTATGCTCCATCTTCGTCACACAAAGTACTCAAATCATGCACAACCCCGATGACAAGCCAAGCAATTGTTTCATACTTTTGATGTTCTCAAACCTTTTCAACTTTCACGCAATACATGAGCATGAGCCATGGACATAGCACTATAGGTGGAATAGAATATGGTGGTTGTGGAGAAGACAAAAAGAAGAAGATAGTCTCACATCAACTAGGCGTATCAACGGGCTATGTAGATGCCCATCAATATATTTTCGATGTGAGTGAGTAGGGATTGCCATGCACTTTATATCTTAAAACAATCATAAGGAATCAAACTTCACATAGTATTCAATGCACTTTATATGAAAGTTTTTATTATATCCCTCTTGGATGCCTATCATATTAGGACTAAATTTATAACCAAAGCAAATTACCATGCTGTTTAGAAAGACTCTAAAAATAATATAAGTGAAGCATGAGAGTTCAATAATTTCTATAAAATAAAACCACCGCCGTGCTCTAAAAAGATATAAGTGAAGCACTAGAGCAAAATTGCCTAGCTCAAAAGATATAAGTGAAGCACATAGAGTATTCTAATAAATCACGATTCATGCGTGTCCCTCTCAAAAGGTGTGTACAGCAAGGATGATTGTGGCAAACTAAAAAGCAAAGACTCATATCATACAAGACGCTCCAAGGAAAACACATATCATGTGGTGAATAAAAATATAGCCTCATGTAATTTTACCGATAGACGAAGACGAAAGAGGGGATGCCTTCCGGGGCATCCCCAAGCTTAGGCTCTTGGTTGTCCTTGAATATTACCTTGGGGTTCCTTGGGCATCCCCAAGCTTAGGCTCTTGCCACTCCTTATTCCATAGTCCATCAAATCTTTACCCAAAACTTGAAAACTTCACAACACAAAACTCAACAGAAAACTCGTGAGATCCGTTAGTACAAGAAAATAAAATTACCACTTTTGGTACTGTTGTGAACTCATTCTTTATTTATATTGGTGTAATATCTACTGTATTCCAACTTCTCCATGGTTCATACCCCCCGATATTACCCATAGATTCATCAAAATAAGCAAACAACACAAAGAAAACAGAATCTGTCAAAAACAGAACAGTCTGTGAAGATCCGAATTGTTATAATACTTATGCAACTCCAAAAATTCTGAAAAAATAGAAAAACATAGGAAATTTGCATATAAATATCGTGTAAAAAGTTAACGGTTTTTCAATGCTCCAGTGAATAACTAATATTCTGTTACTGGACGAAAATTTTTCTGTTTTTCAGCAAGATCAAATCAACTATCACCGTAAGCCATCCCAAAGGTCTTACTTGGCACAAACACTTATTAAAACACCAAAACACATCTAACCAGAGGCTAGATGAAAAATTTATTCAAAAAACATAAAATAAAAATATTGGGTTGTCTCCCAACAAGCGCCTTTCTTTAAAGCCTTTTAGCTAGGCGTTGATAATTTTGATGATGCTCACATGAAAGATAGCAATTGAAACACGAAAAGAGCATCATGTAGCATGTGAAAAACAAGTTTAAGTCTAACATACTTCCTATGCATAGGCATTTTATAAGCAAACAAATTATCAAGACAAGCAAAAACTAGCATATGCAAGGAAAAAGAAAGAAACAATAGCAATCTCAGCATAACGAGAGGTAATTTAGTAACATGAAAGTTTCTACCACAATATTTTCCTCTCTCATAATAATTACATGTGGGATCATACTCAAATTCAATAATATAACAATCACATAGAATATTCTCAACATGATCCACATGCATGCAAAGTTGACACTCTTCCAAAATAGTGGGATTATCATCAAATAAAGTCATGACCTCTCCAAACCCACTTTTATCAAAAATTTCATAAGATTGATCATACTCCAAAGTAGTGGGATCATTATATCCTAGAGGTGACACTCTTCCAAACCCACTTTCAATATTATAGAAACCAAATTCATCATGAGGCTTAAATAAATTTTCAAGATCATAAGAAGCATTATCACCCCAATCATGATCATTGCAATAAGTAGCGGACATAGCAAAACTAGCATCCCCAAGCTTGGGGTTTTGCATATTATTAGCATAATTGACATTAATAGAATTTATAATAACATCATTACAATCATGCTTTTGATTCAAGGAACTATCAAGTATGGGTGCAATAGCAATAATCTCATGTTTAACATAAGGAACTATAGCAAATTCATCTCCATAAATATTGGCATCATGGCCATAAGAATAGCAAGCATTATGTTCATAAAGGGATATTTCAATCAAATCATCAAAATCAAAATTATCTACAGATTCATGCATATCATTATTTTCTTCCAAAGCAACGGTCATTCTCTCAATAAATTCTTTGACATATACATTATGAGCATAGGTTTCATAGCAATATTTAAGTATGTCAAAATTTTCAGATTTGTAGAGAGTAATATCATACTTTTCAATCAAAGAAGCAACTTCATAAGCATCCTTAAAAGCAACAAATTCTTCAATATCATAGTAACTATAAACACCCTTTTCATAAGAAGATAAGATTTCATTATCATTAAACTCACATAGGTAGGGAAGGTGTTTTTTAGGGTTCTTAGAGCAACAAGTAAAATCACAAAGTTCACAAAGATTCCAAGCATAACATAGCAAATAATTTATTTGATTCCATAAGAGTCTCCCTTTTTCAGACAAACGATGACGCACAAAATGAGCATGCTCATCTAAAGATTTTCCCTCAACTAAACTAGTTGGGGTTTCAGCACGAGCACATATGGATCGAAGATGATCCAAGTAAAAAACTTTAAGTGGATCCATAAACTTTGTTTCTGATTTTCAATAAAACACAATGATACCAAGCAAACGAGCCAAGTAAGACATAAAGGCAAATAAAAGAAAGGCGAATGGAAGAAGGGCAAATAAAAAGGCAAATATTTTCGAAAATCATTTTAGAAGTGGGGGAGAGGAAAACGAGAGGCAAATGGCGAATAATGTAATGCAAGAGATGGGAGTTTATGATGGGTACTTGGTATGTCTTGACTTGGCGTAGATCTCCCTGGCAACGGCGCCAGAAATTCTTCCTGCTACTTCTTGAGCTTGCGTTGGTTTTTCCCTTGAAGAGGAAAGGGTGATGCAGCACAGTAGAGGTAAGTATTTCCCTCAGTTAAGAACCAAGGTATCAATCCAGTAGGAGAAGAACGCACAAATCACCAACACATGCACAAACAATCAAACACTTGCACCCAACGCAATAAAGGGGTTGTCAATTCCTTCACGGTCAATTGCAAAAGTGAGATCTGATAGAGATAGATAAACAAAAGATAATTTTTTTTGGGTTTTTTGGTATATATATCTGAAAATAAAAGATTGCAAAATAGTATATCGGAAAGTAATATGATGGAAAATAGACCCGGGGGCCATAGGTTTCACTAGAGGCTTCTCTCATGAAGGCAAATAATACGGTGGGTGAACAAATTACTGTCGAGCAATTGATAGAAAAGCGCAAAGTTATGACGATATCCAAGGCAATGATTTTGCATATAGGCATCACGTCCGTGTCAAGTAGACCGACTCCTGCCTGCATCTACTACTATTACTCCACACATCGACCGCTATCCAGCATGCATCTAGAGTATTAAGTCCATAAAGAATGGAGTAACGCCTTAAGTAAAATGACATGATGTAGAGGAGTTAACTCATGCAATATGATGGAAACCCCATCTTTTTATCCTCGATGGCAACAATGCAATACGTGTCTCGCTACCCCTACTTTGTCACTGGGTGAAATCATGCAAGATTGAACCCAAAGCTAAGCACCTCTCCCATTGCAAGAAAAACCAATCTATTTGGCCAAACCAAACCGATAATTCGAATAGAAATCCAAAGATATTAAATCATGCATAAAAGAATTCAGAGAAGATTCAAATAATATTCATAGATAAGCTGATCATAAATCCACAATTCATCAGATCTCGACAAACACACCACAAAAGAAGATTACATCGGATAGATCTCCAAAAACATCAAGGAGAATATTGTATTGAGAATCAAAGAGAGGGAGAAGAAGCCATCTAGCTACTAGCTATGGACCTGTAGGTCTGAGGTAAACTACTCACGCATCATCAGAAGGGCATGGAGTTGATGTAGAAGCCCTCCGTGATCGATTCCCCCTCCGGCAGGATGCTGGAAAAGGCCCCAAGATGGGATCTCACGGGAACAGAAGGTTGCGGCGGTGGAAAAGTGTTTTTGTGGATGCCTCTGGTGGTTTTGGAATATATGTGAATATATAGGAGGAAGAGCTAGGTCAGGGGAGTCCCGAGGGCCCCACAAGGTAGGGGGCGCGCCCTCCACCCTTGTCGCCGCCTCGTGGCTCTTCTGACTTGGACTCCAAGTCCCCTGGGTGTCTTATGGTCCAATAAAAATCATTGTGAAGTTTTATTCCGTTTGGACTCCGTTTGGTATACCTTTTCTGCGAGGCTAAAAAACAAGGAAAAAACAGAAACTGGCACTGGGCTCTAGGTTAATAGGTTAGTCCCAAAAATAATATAAAATAGCATATTAATGCATATAAAACATCCAAAACAGATAATATAATAGCATGGAACAATAAAAAATTATAGATATGTTGGAGACGTATCAGCAAGCTGCTGAGCAAGGCTGTGAGACTGGCCTAGCATGTCGGTCATAGCTTCCAGCAGTAGCTGTTTAGCAATGAGGTTCTCATTGGTGTTCTCCGCGATCTTCCTTAGAGATAGGACTTCAAGTCGAAGTTGAGTTGCAGAATGCCTTTCTGCTTGAACTTGGGACTGAAGAAGTCTAACTGATTCAGACAGCGAATTCTGTGAGCTTATCTGACTGCTAGTCTCAAGTAACTTGAACACTGCATCATGACATGACTTTGGGGTTGTCTCTCTATCTTCAAGATGTTTTGCCTTCTTTGCTGTAATATATGTTGGGTTTGTCTCACAGCATTCAGCAGACTTGTGCATGCCATCAGGCATATCACCCTGAAACAAGCAGAGAGATGACAGGTTTTGCACGTGTATAAACAAAGATGGTAACTGTGTTGTCAATTCCATCCAATTTCAAATTAGAAAATGAAGAGTCAGTTCAAAATATCAATAGCATAATTTGGCATTGTTCATAATGCGGGGAGCTTCACCACACTACTGGATTACCATGTCAACAAAACAAGCATAGATGAAGGGCAAAGACAATCATTGTATCTATTTTGGTTAATGTGCATGGCATGTTGTTCATATCATCAGCCACATCAGTAAGATAAAACAGGAGATAACAAGGTGCAAACGTGGGCAGCTTCACCACACACTGGATTATAGATCCACAAAAAGAAGCATACATATAGGGAGTATTGAGTAATGTGCATGGTATGAATAAGGAATTTGGTTTTACAACTAACCCTTGGAACTTACAATTGTTGCGAACATGCATTTTGATAGAAACAACAAACTAAACAGCAGTTGACGATAGGGAGTATGAGCAAATTAAACAGCAGTTGAGGATAAAGGCTTTAGAAAGACTGACTTACATTAACAGTTAACACCAGCTCTATAATGCCCTTCTCCATGTCAAGGGAAGGATAACTCAAGAATTTCAGCACAAAAACTTCTTCATAAGCATTGCCTGTACTCTGCATTTTGTAGAGAGTAATTATAGATATGATAATACTGGAAGGGATAGAGGATAATGAAGATAAGATGTAGATTGATGTTACATAATCAACTACCAATCCCTGTAAGTACAAGTGTTACAGGACAAAATGTACTGACAAGGGCAATGGGCTACACTTCTGCACTAGCATTGTCTATGTATTCAACTTTTTGGTAAGATTAAATATAGATCTGATATTTTTTTAGTAAATGGTGGGCGAGGGAGATAAGATGCAGAATGCTACACAATGAACCAATCCCTCCTTCCCATAATATAAGAGTGTTTTGTACACTGGTGTACTGTACAAAACGCTCTTATATTTTGGGACGGAGGGAGTAGCTATTAATGTAAGTACAGTGATAGACGACGTCCAGCCCTTACAAGAGGACTGCAGAGCTAAACCTCTTCAAAAGCATTGGGTTGATTCTAAATTTATGTAAGAGTCGATACGGATCTTATAATGTCCACCAAATGGAGGATAACGAGGCTAACATGTGCAGTGATGCTACATAATCAACCAGCTATGAAAGTAAGTATGGTCATACAAGGCAAGAGGTACTCACAAGAGCAATGCAGTGTGCAGTATAGTTGCGAGATTCTATGGTCCCTTGAGAATGAATGTTCTTCTGCAAATAGTTTTCGTACAAGTGAGACGGTAAGGCACATGCAGAAATGTAGTTCAAATTGTGATGTGATATCATAGACAGTACCTTATGCTGCAGACGAGACCAATGTGTAACACGATTATTCCGGTCACTGTCTGATAAATGTAGCATTGGAGACTTTACAGAAATTTCATTTAGAGGCTTGTCATCGAAGTGCGCTTGCCTCAGGTAGGAACGATACTTCATCAACGAGTGCTTGAAAAGCGCAACCAACCCTTGCTCGTCTTGACTATCCAGTTTGGTCCTCGCCTATTTAAAAGAATGAAATCTTGTGTCTTATGTCAGCAGAAACATATGCACTAATTACCATGAATAACATTAGTACATTACTTACACGTAAGTTGCGGAGGAAGATTGGAAATTGTTTTGTGTCTGTGGTATAATCTTTCCATGAAGGAAAGATGCGCACAAAGTTCCTGACAACAATATAAGCTTCGTCTTCTAAACTGGGAAGAAGTGGAACAGGGGTCCTATTTGCTGCAATTGGGGCTCTCACTCGTTCAAAAAGGGATTTGGCAACTGGATTTGGTGTACTCTTTGCTAGAATGGGGGTTTTGCGTCGTAGAGCTAGTGCTATGTCAACTGGCATCATCATACTATTTGCTGCAGTTGGGGTCTGCTGAGTTGGGGCATCAGAGATGACCAGCGTAGTAGGGCTAGAGTCTGCTAGAGTTGGGGCCGTGTTTTGTGGGTCAGGTGATATTGCAACTACAAGGCTATTTGATTTATCAGGTTTCACTACCTTTTCCAAATACTTTGTTCGTGCTCCTTCGCGATCAGCAATCGCCCTCTTCCTTTTGAACGTTTGATACACAAGAACATCATTTGAATGGATAAATATGGTATGATGACAGATGGAATATGTCTTGAAAATGGATAGGCGGGTCGTATTCACATACACGATGTGTAAACTAAGCTAATGGCAGTGCAACAAAGTAGAAGCAATGCAAAGCATCAATTGCAAGATATGTGCGACCAATATAACCTTGGAAAGTTAGAGCAAGGACCTTGATGAGTGCATAAGATTGGGCATCTGCCTCAGACTCCTCCACTAGGGAGCTACATTGACTTAGGTCTCCCTCTAGCTCAGAATCATTGTTAGGATCATATTCTGAGCACGAATCTATAGGTGGAGAGCGTTTGCATTGCATTGCATCCAGACTTGATTTCAGTCCCTTAATGCCAAGTTTGACAGTCATGGCATTGTTCTGCTTTATTCTTTTCATGCACGCAAGCTCATAATCATTATGATGCTGTTCAGTATCTGAGATTCATGAAAACATAAAAAGTAGTCAGATTATCTATGGAATGCATTGCGGATTCAACTTGAAGAGTGTCTCCCTACAAACCCCTGCGTATACAAAGTTCATCCCCCAACCGTGCTGACCAGACCATACACAGAAATACAAACCTCTTATGTCTCTATAGCAAGCGGACACACATTTCAAAACTGAAGTAGGAACATTAGAATCATATCAAATTCGTATTTGAACAAATAAACTAAGGAATTATGAGTGGCATAATGTTTAGCTTCAAGGGTGGAGTGCTTGTAGTGCGACACAAAGCAAGTAGGCAGATTGTATTCCATGTAAAAGATCGTAGTCTATGTAAAAGGTGGATATGACACTTTCTTTCTATACAATGCAGTGTTCATTGCCCACACATGATGGAAGAGATCACACAGAGAAATACTATTCACTCATGTCTGCGGTTCCAGTATTTTGAAACAGGGTGGTCCACCCTAAAAGAATATTGACAACAAATATGACAAGGCAAGCATAGAGGTAGTGAATTAATCATTACTTGTGAGCTTACTAGGACAAGTATGCAGAATTGTAACTGCAGTAAGAGAGCATCCAAAATCTGAATCAAGAAGTTGGTCTAGCACTTATTGTTTGCAACTAATCGACATGAATAATTGGATATCATATCGAACGAGTAAGAAAGACAGGTAAAATTGTCAACAAACCTGGCCTACAGTAGTAATCTGGGTCAATGTCACTATGACCAACAATCTAACATGACTAGTGTCTGTTCCTAGGGCCAGAATTTTGAAACCCTATGAACTTTACAGGTACTAAAGATTACTGAAATATCTGAACCATTAAGTATAGGTAGCACTCAGTACACAACAAACCCTAATGACAGTCCTGCCTAATCAGTAATGAATCAATTAGAAAATGGGTGATGAGGAGTGGCTGCTGAGTGTTGAGGACGTATCTCAGGATAAATCGGGTTGGCTTAGTGGGTGCTGCACGCCTGAGCCCTGAACAGACTGGGAAGGTAGGCACGGCGGCGCGCCCGGGCAGCGGTGACGCTGTTGGGCGAGCAGCTCCTGACCTCCTGTTAGTCTGGTGTATCCTCCTAGAGTCATGCCATCCGGGGATGGCAAGTCGTCGGCGAGGCAGGCGGCTGGGGGCGAGTAGAGATCGGAAGCGCAGCAGAACAGAGGGGAATCGGGGTCTGGGCAGACCCAAAATCCCAGGGTGGGCCGCGGCCCATCGTGGGCACCCTGTAGATCCACACCCCGGCGGCGTACATGCATTTTCGAAACTAAATTAGGAACATTTAGCTGACCAATTAAACGACTCTGTTTTAATAATATCAGATTCGTATTTGAACAACTAAGCTTGTTTAGCTTGATGGGTGGAGCATTGCTATTATGACACGAAGCACGTAGGCTGATCGTATAGTGATCATAAAAGGGGGGAAACCCTAAGCATGATCAATTAAAGCCTATTATGACTGTGCCATGGCAGATTTGAAGCTGCAAACCATAGAAATGCTATTTACCAACCATTGTTTGCTTCAAACTAAGAACTAAATTCTAAGAGCTAAAAAGAAAGTACAGTAACCAAGTTACGATCTATTTTCTGGTTGAGATCAAAAAGTTGAGCAGATATGAAGTAGTACCACCTCTCTTGCGATGCCGTGTAGGCATCGGGGGTGCGATGGCTGTCGGTGGCGTTGAAGCAGATCTGCGACGGTAGACAGGTGCATCGGGGGATAAGTCTTGTTGCGGTGGACGAGAAGGTCGTGGGAGCGGCCCCGGCAAGGAGGACGACAGCACCGATGAAGCGAGAGGACGCGATGCAAGGCCCCTGGTCCATCGCCGTGGATGAGAAACATCCATATCTAGCAGTGGACGACACAGTCTTGGTAGGCGCTCCGGCATGGTGGAGGACGGCGGCGATGGATGGGGTGGAGGACGGCGGCATTGGATGGGGTGGCGGACGGAGGAGGCTGGTGTGGGGATGGTGTTCTATCGCGGACGGTGTATGAATGGGAAAATGGAGGGAGAGGTACGGGGAACCATGTTTTTGGGACGCGCCTGTCTGAAATATGGGAAAGTTATGAACTTAGCCCCCGCTTAAAATTTGGACGTCTCGTCGGTTGGGGATAGGACGGTAATCTCGCATCTCCCCAATATTTGCCTAGAGCGATTTCGGGCAAGGAGAGGGTGTTTTGGCGCCCACGATTGGCGCCCACGGTGTATGAACAGGGCTGACAGGTAGGGCGGTTGTGTCACGTCTGAGTGAAGTTACAAACCTGCCCCTATTAAAAATATTTGCCTACATCGATTTTGGCCGAGTCGAGTTTGTTTTGCCGCCCACTGTGTATGAACGGGGAAATGGAGGGAGAGACAGAGGTCTTTCGGACGAGCTTTAATCAAATGTGTTTTGCCGCCCATGTTTGGCGCCCACCATGTCTGAATGGGCTCAGAGGTGGTCGTGTCACGTCTAATTGAAGTTACTAAACTACCCCTATTAAGAGCAGTGGAAATCGGGCCGATGGATTGTCTTTGTAAGGGGTAGACAATAATTTCCATCTTGCAAACACTGGCTTCGGGCAGCCGACGTGGGAGTGGATATTTTGCCGCTTCTTTCAAATTTTGGGACAATAAGCATTCATGTTTACCCTGGCAACTAAATTCGAATCCATTTTGTATTCTTATATGAATCTTTATAAATCATTCTATGTTTTTTTATATATCTTCAAAAGCACAACAAAGATGTATTCCACTATCATATATGAATATGATTTACAAATGCCGATACTCGAATTCAGAAGGTAGAATCTAGTTTAAGGTGAATTCGAATAATTGAAACCACTTTATGTCCAACTCAAGTGTAACATGTATGACACACGCAGCATATAGTGTACTCCCATTTAGATATGTACACAAGCGATGTCTCAAGATTCAAAATACTGAGTCAATCAACCAATAATGTACAAAACTAGAAGACATATAAAGACTTATAGAGTATATGCATCAATAATATCAACTAACATACATACTTTTTTTGCTAGAAGAGCATCATTTTTTTAGCAAAGCTAGTACAGCATCTTGGCCCTTTCAGATGCGTGCCACTTAAGGACCATCTATACTACTATTATTGCTGAATGCACATTCAACCCGATTGGCATATTTGTAGGTCTGGCATAGCAATCAAAATGAAATGTCTCAGAGTCTTATCAATTAATACAGACTCGTGCTAAAAAAATTACAAACCAAAAAACAATTATTACATGATCTCTAAAACAAATGGTTTGATCGATTACATGAACAAACAACACAAAGGTTATTCAACTATGGAAAAAATATTTCACCTATGATTTACCAAGTGGGAATTTAATTTCCTTTTTTCCTTCAGGACCTTAACAATGCGGTCAGTCTCAACTTGCTTCGTTTTGAAATCCAACAAATATTTAATGGTTGTCTTGAGTACTGCTTGTGATTGTGTTGTTTGCTTCCTCAACATGTCAACTTCATCTCTAAGTGCAGAAGCAGAATCTCTTTCTACCAATTGTTTAGCCTCTAGAGCATCAGTAGTTGGCAATTCATGATGCATGAATGGGCCGGTGCCACTGCTGTGGGATGATACAATGTCCATGGGGCTAACCTGTTTTGGCATTAAAGTTCCGATTGGATTCCAAAAAGTTGAAGTTAGCAAAACATCTCAACTGGGAGTTAGAACAGCAAACCAGTTAAACAAACAAGTAATTGAAGAGTTTTGATTGAATGCTGAAAAGTAGTTATTAACATCATTGTAACCGGTTGCAGCAACAAAGTAGTTAAACAAACAAGTTTTGCAAAAGGTACCTATTGTGGCATTGGAGTTTCTCTTGGATCCTGAAAAGTTGAGTAGCCAGTAATGTGATTAGAGCAACCGGTTGCAGCAGCAAAGGAGTTAAACAAACAAGTTTTGCAAAAGGAACCTGTTGTGGCATTGGATTTTCTCTTGGATCCTGAAAAGTTGAGTAGTCAGTAACTTGATTAGAGCAACAAGTTACAACAGCAAACCTGTTACAGAAATATATTTTTGAAAATGTACCTGTTGTGCAATTGGGCTTCCAATTGGATCCTGAAAACTTGAAGTTCGTAAGATGATTACAGCAACAAGTTACAGCAGCAAACCAGGTAAAGAAGGAAGTTTTTGAAAACATACCTTTTGTGCCAACGGAGTTTCAGTTGGATCCTGCAAACTTGAATGTTAGCAATCATAAATAAAGTGTTGCAAGAGCCATAAGAAACTAACATCAAACTAGTAAAACTAACCAGTTTTGCCAACGTATTTAATTACACATGAACTAGTAAAACTAACAAGTTCTTGGCAATGTATTAAAGTAACAAGTCGGTACCGTTTACCAGCAACACACACATTTGTAAATATCTTTGATGTAAGCAAAATGATTCCGACATATATATATATATATATATATATATATATAAAAGTTAAAAAGACGTTGTCCCTCATATAAACCTGACAGTTGTCTGTCTATGAGCATGCAAACATTACTAGTGCTACAAGTGATAACAGCAAACCATTTAAACAAACAGGGTATAAGAACGTAAATTACACATAAATTTTGCTGCACCCTAGAAGTACATATGACCAGCTATCTACGTGCTTAAGTAGCTATTTAAGTTCAGGCAAACAGGTAATTCTTAACAGTAAGTATCAAACACATAGATAGGTGCAGTCGATAATAGGATTAACAGGCTATGGCATTATGTAATCAGTAGCAAACTAAATTAAGCCAAGCAACATAATTGAATGATTTTGCAATCAGTGGCTAATTAAAATTCCGAGAAGTAGGTAACTGAACTTACGCTAGCTCTTTGTACAGGCACACTGAAACTTCTTTTTCGCTTACAATGTTCTACGAAGGAGTCCATGGCATCAATTGCTTGAATACGCAGTCCCAATACTTCTTTCTTCCCACACTGCATTGGTAAGCAGAATGGTTAATCTAATAAGATGGTGCGTCCTTGATATGTTAAATGAGGATGGGTTGTTAGACTAGTTGTAGCAACACATATCACACTGGCTTTTACTGTATATTTCATGTGATTACATTTGGCATATCGAGATCTAAGCAATCTACAATAGGATGAAAAGACTGGCATCCTTCACATTATTGGCGAACTTGATTCATAGAAACAAGCAATTCAACCATTCTGTAGATAAATCAAAAGCGTCACTGGAATATTTTTCACTACCCCAATCATACACGCAAAAAGGGGCGACGCCACCGTAGGGGCTGGTATGGGCGGCTGCCTCGGGTGGCTGGAAAGTGCGCACCTAGTTTGAGTCGTCCAGGTTGGCCCAGGCTAGTTTTGTTCGTCCCAGCACACGAGCAGGCAATGTAAAAAATGAAGAAAAACATTTCAATTTGGATGGGCCAATAACTTAAGTGCAAGGCAGGTGCTATAGTAGGCTCGCGGCACAAACGAGCGTCTCCCATATCGATCGACAGCAGGAAAAATCCCCAATTCGTTCGCTCCAGCCTCCAGTCTGGTTCGCTCCTAACCTAGCTGCCGCTGGACAGACCGACACATCACTTCCTCGCGCCCTAGTTGGACGCTGGTCGCCGGGCTTCAAGCGAATGAAAGGACAAGAAGATGAACATCCAACCCTAGGTGTAGCCTACGTGGGAGGCAATGGCGGCAGCACGGGCATGGCATCGAGCTTGCGCAAACGGACAGTCGCAGCTTGCAAGAGCAGCATGCGCAACGAGCAGGTACATCACATCCCTGATTATATCTAATTCAACTGTTCAATTTCTGGCCAATAGTTAAACCTGATGGTGTTGTAAAACTGCTTGTATGTAGGGAATCTATAAGGAAATGAAACCAATTTCTGCTTATTTTATAATTCCCCCAATCAATACTAAACTGACTGAACCTGATGTGTCTAATCAAGTTTCCGGTGCAAACATACAAGCTCATGTTGTTCTTGAGCCTGAAGTGTCTAATGAACAGACTACTAATGAAGGATTTGATGCAAACATTTTACATTCTCCTGGTGATGAACATATAGTGTCTAATGAGGGATCTAGTGCAAGCATTTTGCAAGCTCCCATTGAAGGATTTAGTGTCTAATGATGATCTGCTATGTTGAGAGAAAGATAGAAATTTGCAGGAATTGATAACAAGCAAATTATAGTACATTTTCATGGCTTGAGGAAATGTCGAGGCCATCTACCAGAAAGTCCCCGTATCATGACAACCTAGCATAAATACTTTTCTATTCTGTTGTTTGAAACTATTAGCATACTTGTGGAGGATAGATATATTGATATGCAGTTTGCGCACTGGTTATAGGTGCAATTACACTTGGATATTTTCGGCCAGAGAACGAATAATTCAAGCAGGTACAGTCCATGTTAGTAGTACTTGTACACCATGTTGCATTTTGTGTTTTTTGGTGCTTACATCATTTAGTGTTTTATAATCTGGAACTACTTTGGATCATTAGCTGGTTTTCAAAGTGCATGTAGCTTCACATTTCTCAAGTTATGTTGATTTCCGGAGTGCAAGTGCCTTCGTATTTTTTAAGTTAAATTTTCGCCCCTGGTAACTTGAATTCATGGATCCGCCACTACACACAAATCATACATGCAGGCCAGTACGAATTAAATTAAATGCAGGGATTTACGCTACCTCGTTGTACAGGCTCACTGCAGCTCTGCTTGCGCTTGGGATGTTCCATGTACAAGTCCATGTTACCACTTGCTTGGATGTGCAGGCCTTGTGCTCCTTGCATCCCCCTCTACATTTTTGACACGGCGAATGGTTGATCAAATGAGAGGAATCTACCTTGCTGTTGTACCGGAGGATAGGTACTTAGAAGGTTATACCGGCATGCAGGATGTGTACTAGATCCCGTAGCGCCGTCATGCTTCGCTAAAAAATGGTTTTGCTTATTTCAGATGATATCTCCAGAAGAAATAAGAGTTAAAGTCAGAGTTGCATAGGCATGTAAGCTAAGAGAGCAGTAAAAAGATATCCAAACATCGTCGAAACAGTGCACAAGGGAGTGATATGTGGATACCTAGTTCGGGCCGGCGTTTGGGCATGCTCGCCTAGCTAGAGTGCGGGTCACTTCAAAGCCGTTGAGGGTGATGCGCTGGCGTGGGCTGGCCGCGTACGGATGCAGATCTCGAGCGGCAGCAGAGTGCTACGATGCGGTGGACGAGGCCGTTGGTGAAGCACCAACGGCGTGGGGGGGGTGGAGGTGCGACAATGTTCTCGGTGAAGTAGCCCCGGTGAGGTGGGAGACGGCGTCGGTGAAGCGCACCTGATGCGGTGGAAGTTGGTGTTTGTGAGGCACGTCGGCTGTGGCGGCCGACGTTGTGGGTGGACCACCCGGTGCGGTGGACGAGGGGGTAGATGAGGTAGCTCCGGTGCAGTGGTGAAGCGCGACCGTCGACTTCGTCGTCATCGTCTGGCACAGAGGTGGGGAAAGAGACGAGACGAAGGGAGATTCGAATTTTGCTTGGGTTGGCGGCGAATTAGGGATTTGAGAGCTCTGGGCGCGGAAGGGGACAAGGGAGAAGGGAGATTTTGCAGGGCAGGAATTGGGGCCGCCAAATATTTCAATCTGAAACGTGGAAGCGCGAACTTTTTTTGTCGTCGTTCTTTTGGGGGGTGGGTGCTAGCGTTCGTACGACACACGCAACCACCACGACACGACCCTAGTCTGCCTGGTGCGCCTACATTTGAGAATGCAAACAAATCTTCTTTCATTGGCAAACGAATCTTGTACTATGTATTACCATGCCCGTGTTTTCCTTGCAAATAATTAGTCCTTCGAAACGAGATACTATGAATTAATTAATGAGGAGTTATTTGAATTATAGTGTGTTTGTCACATAGCGATCTCCAATTCTAACGTGGATTCCGCATTTCAGGGTATCCACGCTCCTTTTTGATACATAATCATATATGTATAAGATGAACACCATGGTAGTGAGAAAACTTTGGATGGATTCAAGCATATGACCACACACACACAAAATACCACAACAATCAAGTCAATATCAACCTTTCCAAACCTAGTATGGCACGAATTCGAAATAAATACGGAAGCCATATGCATGGTCCTCAATTCAAATCTTACAATGTACACTAAATTAAAACGTCAATATTAAGTCTAGTACTATCTACATTCAAATGTTGTTTTTAGGTCCTCCCCTCATTACACACGCTACATACTTCATCTGTTGATCAATATTCCTTTCCTAACCACCTTACAAAGCTATTGGTTTCTGCATGTTCATTCTTTCTCTCCATGTTTCGATCTCTAACTCTCACACACCCGCCATTGCACTTCATGCCAAGCTCTCTCTCTCTCCCCCTCCCACCCTCTCTCGGTAGATACATGCATTGCCTATCTAGACCCCCTCCCTCTCATGCGCACGCACGCACATTGTCTATCTAGGTCACTCTCAAGAGACCATCTCACTCTTTCTTCCGCACAGCGGCCCACACTCGCTTAATCTCTCTCTCTCTCTCTCTCTCTCTATCTCTATCTAAGTCTCGCTTTCTCTCACACACAAACGATATATCTCCCTGTTCGGGCCTCGATCGACACAATCTATACTCTCTCACGCAGATTGTCTATCTAGATCAGATTCTCCAAGCCGTTCCACTCATTCGACCTCATGGCGGCCCACGCTCGCTTAATCTCTCTCTCTTTCTCTCTCTCTTTATGAATGTCTCAATTGACCTCGCTCTTTCTCACACACAAATGATATATCTCCATGTTTGGGCCTAATTTGACATATTCATAGTGTATACTCTCACACGCACATTGTTTATCTAGGCCACTCTCTCCAACTTGTCTCACTCTTTCGATCGCATGACGACCCACACTCGCTCAATCTCTCTCTCTTTATCTATGTATCGATTGACCTTACTTCCTCCCACGCACAAACGATGTGTGTACCTGTCTGTGACTGGATCATTTCTCAAGCTCTCTCTTCCAGCCCTCACCCTTCCCAAAAGCTCAATCGGACAATATCTATCCACAACATATATATATCTTTTACTAACGGGGTCTCGGTTGATTTTCCTTCCTTTAGGTACTCAACGAATGTCGGGGCACACTCACTTTGTCTCTCTATCTTTGTCTCGATTGACCTCGCTTTCTCATGCCGTCTCTTCCACACATTGATGCTACCTCTCCATCCCTCGCAGAGCCGGAGCTATTTACATTGCGAGGGGGACTCCAACCTTTGATTAATTTGTGAAGGCATTTATTCCAGTGGGTTTAGATTATATTTTTGTAGCATTCGCCCCACAACTACTCCAAACACCGTTGCAACCCCCGCCCCTCCCCCAATTGTTTTCCCTGTGGATCGGTCACCGCTCTCTCGCACGCCCTTTCTAACCTTCCACGTCACACCATGGTATTTTTGCAAAAAACCTCTGGTGTTCTGCTTAATTATTACAAATAAGCTACAAACTACACACCGCAGTCCACTTGTAATGGAACAAATTTTGACCCAGAAATTAAAGTGCTACAAACAACACACCGGGGGGGCAACTGTCTTGGAGCAAATTTGGACCCATATCTACACCCCTATATAGTGTGCGAATAACTTTGAAAGATGGTCGTTGGATGAAGCCAATCCGACGATGCAGAGATGGCAAATCTGAGCACCACTAGCCGTTGGATATCTTCTACATTCCACCACATTCTGCCACATGTATAATCTAGAAGACTGCATGGTTGAACTTAAGCATAATGCACAAACCTCAAAACACAAGCACTCCTTTGTTCTAGAATCTTCTGTATCATAATTGCCTAATTTTCTTTTTTCTAAATGAATTGCCATTATTTGTTTTTACTTTATACTCTACAATGCACAATTCCATGAATCTTAAAATAGATTAACTTTTTTATAAAACATATTGATTTTGAATGAGATGAACTATAAGAATTAAACAAACATCTACATCATGCATATATGAATCAAAGCTTACATGCTATGGTGTGGTATTTATTCATAATTTGGTTGCCAAATCTCATGCGTGCAATGCACATGTACCTTAGTAGTATAAATTAAAAATGAAAAAGGATGAGGATCAAACATGCGACCAGGGCCTTCAAGCCGCACGTCAATAGGCAACATAGTAGCAACGTTTGTTGTACTCCCCTTTGTTGATATAATGTTTTTATATTACCACAGTCCTATTTAATGGACAACATGTTTTTATACAATTAACTTTAGTACATTAGTGGGACCGGCTCGTGAGCACGTACTATTCCACTTCACTTACTGGTGGGTTCCACGTCTGCTCTCTCTCTCTCTTTCTCTCTCTCTCTCCTCCCCTTCTATGTTTAGATGCACGGGCAAACACGAAGAACGCGCGGGCGGTGTGGCCGTTGACCGAATCTGGACGCGTTCACAAGTAACGACACCAGTTTCACGTAATACTAGTACTAGTATTGGAGTATGTAACAAGTTTAGGAACAAAAGTGACCGTGACGGACAAGTTAGGCTAGTAGTATCTACTAACAATTAAATGCATGGATAAATAGATGTATCGCCTATAGTGCTCGAACAAGGGGACTGCTCGCGGCCTACAAGTATTTGGAACTGGCTTCCCTAAAAAAATATTTGGAATTGACGTGGTATTTAATATGAAATGTTTGCGATGAGAAGGAATACATGTTGCTTGATGACGTTTTATATTTAATTTGATACGGCTCTAGCAGAACATTCAATCGATCAAACCATAGATTTCATTCAGTCTGACTGCGACTTTACATTCATACCACGATCAAACTAAAATAAACGCAAATGATAAATCCCAAACGTTCGGATTTTAAGCATGGCAATCCGTACGTTTTTCATGGCATATTTAGATCATGCGGCGGCGGCGGAGGCGTCTTGCGGCGGGAAGCGGCTCCTCTCCCGTGCTCTGTGTGTCATCGGGCCACTGACCGGCGGCGACGGCGGCGTCTTGCGCCGTTGTTGGCGTACTCCTGGACGTTGGCCCTAGCTTCAAGAAAGGCCAGAATGTTCTGGACTTCGGTCTCCAGGAGCCAGTCAACTGGCGGGAGGAGGCGACTGGCGTTGGTGCAAGGAAGCGGCCGACGGCGGCGATCCATGCCGCTGAGGGGGGCACTGGCACCGGCGCGGGGACATGCTCTGGCAACGGCGCGGCAGAGACATTCGTGTGCATGGGCACCGGCACGGGCGTGCGCGTCAGTGCACGCGCTGGCAGGTGCATGGGCGCGTGAAAGTCAGCGGGGACCTCGTGGAACCCCGTGGCTTCAAGCTCGACAACAATGTGCGGCTCCCATGCCATCAATGCCACGGGGATGGGCGCTGGCGCAGTCGGGGCGACGGGAGCTGGAATGGGAGCAGGGACAGGCGCGGCATCTTCCCGCAAGGCTAATTCAAGCTCATCCCAAAGCGTCTTATGTTCTTGAGACTCCGACTGGATGTCTTCCTCAGGAAACTGGAAGACTAAGGGACAGATCATCGTGATGCGGCATGGCGTACGGTGAGGTCAGGCTGGTTGGAGGTAGACGATAGGAGAATCCGAGAGCAAGAGAGAAGATTGTAGCGAGACCGGGGAGTGCATGGGTGATTTAAACTGCGGCACCGGCACCATTAAAAGTGGGGCAGTTGGGAGGAAGGTGGGCGGTGGAGCCTGGTCAAAGGGCTCGCCTCCCGGTGAGCCTGCGCAGCGGCCTGCTCGCATGCCTCCCGGTCAGCCGGTGCAGTGGTCTGCTCGCATGCCTCCCGTCGACTCACACGCTTGCTCGGACGGCACCTGTCGATGAGAAGTGGGACTCGTGGCGGCACGTAGGTCTAACGCCCATGGTTTGAATAGTGAAACCGTTCGCGTTAACGTGACATGTCTTTGTTCCAAAATACCTTGGCTCTTCATTTGTGCAACTTTTCATAAGCAGCTTGTCTCAAATTGAACAAAAAAAAAATATGACAGCCTATTTGTGCCATATCACGTGACCATGCTCAGTTTCATGAATTTCGGGTCAGTTTTGGATTTTCTGGAATTTAAAATCCAGGATTCGAAACAATATCATAACTTGCATCATGAAATAAATTTTCAAGCCACACATCTTTACTGTTGTAGATGTTAATATTTCTTAAGAAAGGATTTGGTCAAACATTTTACTTAGTTAGACTTCAAACAAGTTATATATGCAGAGTAAAAAGATAATCCCTCCGTACCAGTGCATTGCCTGATATAGTAACTCTAGTAGGCACGAACAACGCACGAACAAAATCAACAAACGGAGGTCCATTCTGTGCTCATCCTGGTGTAGTACTATTAGTACTAGGCAACGGAGTTCACGGGTGACCTTGGGTAGCGGCGACCAAGGGAATTGAACTGTGCTCGGCACGGTAGGTAACGTGGGCTAGTTACTAAAGCATCCCTCCGTTGTTCATCGGTTGTCATTATGGACCGGGGACATGAGGGGAATTTCCTTGGGCTAGAATTCTGGCCGCCAGATATTTCAACTAGAAACACGGAGGCTCGAGTGGAGGCGCGAAGTTTAATATCACGGTTCTTTTGGTTGGGGTTGGCTAATGTGCGTACCACGCACGCCACCACCAGGACACGAGCCCGGGTCTGGCTGGTACGCCGTCGGGTGCTACCATTCGAGAATGCGAAAGGAATCTTTTTAAAAAAATTACTGAATGAATCTATATGTATTGTAATGCCCATATTTCCTTGCAAATAACTGGTCATTCCAAAAGGCACGGTAATTGATTTATGACGAGTTCTTGAATTAGAGTGAGTTTGTGATATAGTGATCTCAATGTGGATGTATGACCATGCATGTATGACATGAATTCAAAACTAAAATGCAAGCCATGCATGGTCCTCAATTCAATATTTAAAATGCACAATAAATTGAAATATGAATATTAAGTCTAGTACTATGTACATGGAAATGTTGTGTTTAGGTCTCTCCATCGGCACCCCCCAACCACCACACATACTTCATGTATCGATCGATCTTCATTTCTTTGTTAATAGAGCTATTGGTATCCGACACACACGCGCTCATTATTTCTCTTCACGTTTTGATCTCCATTTATGTCACACCCGCCCACACACTCTCAACAAATGTATTTCTCACACACAACCTCGTCGTGCCCTCCATGACAAACCCTCCCTCTCTCTCTCTCAAGACACATACGTTGCCTTTGTAAAACACCATCACCGTGCGCGCACACACAAAGTCTATCTAGGCCACTCTCGGTAACTATCTCCCTCCAGTCCTCACTGCAGCTTTGCCGCACGATATCTCGGTGTATCGTCTTTAACATTCGAGTGTACGCTAGGCCACACTCACTCGATCTCTCCCTCTATAAATGACTAGATTAACCTCGCTTTCTTGCTTTGTCTCTCTCACACCTAGATGCTCCCACTACACCTCTTGCATAGGCGGAGCTATGTAGATTGTCGGGGGTAACCCCTCGACCTTAGATAAAATTGTGAAGCTCTGTTTAGGATTGTTTAGATTATATTTTTTGAACATTATATTTGTCCCCACCCTCCCAAACACCAATAGGTTGTGCACCCCCCGGGATAATATCATGTGCCCCCACACCTTAGATGCTATATGGAGCATGTAGATCTAAGATATAGCGGCTCACAAAATGTCTTAATATTTTTATAAGAAACCTTAATGAGTTTGGGAATTGCACACAATTAGTACCAAAACTACTCAGATGCCCTTGGATCCCATATCCAAAGGCCTCGAAGCTCGTATCATCATAGCATCTAAGATGAGGGAAGACCTCATATTCTCTTGTGTTTAAGAATATCACATGCCACCACACCTTAGATGTTGTGGTGATACAAGCTCCTCAGAGCCGTTGGATCTGAGATCCAACAACTCCTTGGTGGTTCAAATGTTTTTGCAGAAAAGCCCCCAAAGAGTTTGAGCGCAGCCCACAAGCACAAAGACTACTCAGATGCCATTGGATCTCAGATCGAACAACCTCGAAGCTCGTATCACCGTAGCATCCATGCTGCGAGAGCACCTGATGTTTTCTCGCACGGGAGAATATGAGGTGCTCCCACACCGTAGATTCTATGGTGATACGAGTTCCCGGGAGATCTAGTGGCTCGCAGTAGGAGGTTTGAATGTTTTTGCAATATAGGCCTCAAAGAGTTTGGGAATTGCGCAGAAAGTACAAATACTACGCACATGGCATTGGATCTCAGATCCAACGACCTAGATGCTCGTATCACCGTAGCGGCTAATTAAGCTGCGGGGAGCACCTAATGTGAGCTACTGGGAGCTGTTGGATCCAAGATCCAGCGGCTCACACGAGGCCTGAATGGTTTTTTTAGCAAAAAAAACCTTGGAGAGTTTGGAAATTGCGCATAATTACAAAGACTACTCCCAAGCCATTGGATCTCAGATCCAACGACGTAAAATCTCGTATCACCATAGCATCTAAGCTACGGGGAGCATGTGATATTCTATGCTGATGTCATTTTTGTTCCTAAACTTGCAAAATACATGTAACTGGTGCCATAACATGTCTAACCGCGCAAAGTGTTTGTGCAAAAAAACCATCCTACACTAAAATATCAGAACAACACACGGGAGGCCCACTTGACATTGATCAAATTTGGACCTAAAACTAACAAATCTGAAGGACGAGATTCGAACCAGCAACCTGGAGTACAAAGCGTACGTCGATAGCCTGAAATCGCAACGGTTGTTGGCTTTGTCGCATAACTTCATTTTATACAGTATCACGTTGAGTAAAGTAGAGGGAGTGGCTCGTCAACATGTGCATTAACATTGACTGACTTACTATTGGTTCCCATGTCTGCCATCTCTCTCTCTCCTCTCCATCCAGTAATACAACCTTTAGCCACACGGGCACACACAAAGAGCGGCGCGAGCTTGCCGTGGTGTTATTATAACAAAAAAATGCTTGGAAAATAGATGAATTCGCCTAGAACAAGAGACGTTGTGGCTGGTTGAGACGGAGCTAACCACACCTATCCTCCATGCCACGTTAGCATGATGAAGCTGTGTGGCTAGTGGGGTGTTTTCAACTGACTGGCTGGGTCCCGAGGTCGAACCATAGGTAGTTTGATACAGTTTATTTTTACACGCACATTTTTCCTCCGTGCCGAGATGTGGCACACCCTACCGCGCGGTTTTTGGGTCCTCCCGGGTAGTGCACGCATATTTTCTTCCTTGCCGAGACGTGGGACGCCCTACCGCGCGTTTTCTGGGTCCTCCTCGGTCATAGCGCCGAAGCAAGTAAATGAGTCGTCAAATCACAAAAGCCCACCTTTCCCGCCAAGTACATCAGTGAAGCACGGTGGCTAGCTAGTTGGGCTAGTGCGACCGAGTAGCTAGGCCGCCGCCACATTTGCTTTTTTACCCCTTTTTTTCTCTCCTTGCCGGTAGGTAAATTTAAATATCCACCGCTGCGTTGCACTGGTCTTTGGGTGCGGAAGGCGCGGCAGGATTTTTTTTTGATTGACGGGTGCAGGCGCGGCAGCAATTAGTCATGACGACTCCGCCTATAAAACCCACTGCTCCCTGAAGTGAAAAGTCATCGGCTGGTGTTTTCCCATGGTGAAAACCAAAAGATTCACCCCGCTCCTCGGTTGGCTCCCTCCGCCTTCCCGTAGATTGCATTGCCTTTCAGCCGTTTCGCCCTCTTTGCTTCCTCTCCCCATTGCTTCTAGCTGGTTCCATGGCGGCGCACCAGATGACGGACTCTGAGGTGAGGCGCCTGATATAGGAGCTCCATGCCAAGGACGCGGAGCTCAGGCCCAGGGACGTGGAGCTCCGTGAGCTCAAGGAGGAGAGGAGTGCCATGCTCCTCCTTTATGTGTGGGAGTTTACGGAGCTTCAAAAGCGGCAAGCGTCCACCACAAAGATGCTTGAGGCATCAGCAGCGTTGCTGCAGAAAGCGGGAGATACGATAGGCAGTCAGGCGAGCCGGCTGGAACGCGAGCTGACCGATCGTGACGAGGTCCAGGATTGCCTCAACCACTTGCTGGACCATGTTGCCACGCACGTGTTGTGGCTGCGCGATGCCTACCATCGTGCCAGCGTGACCATGCCGGCCGTCGGGCTAAACCCGTTCGACCACCCCATCGACTTTAATGAGCTGCAGCTTCCTGATCTGGTCTCCTTCTTCACCTATATCTCCGAGGAGCTGAGCCGGCTCCGCGCGATGTTGGGGGTGGAGCTGGACAAGGAGGGGTTGCGGGCGGCCGTCGCCGTTGCCGGGCGATTCCTCTCAGGGCTTCATCATCGAAATCCATTCGTGCCATTGGACGCCGTCTTTGACGAGCTGGCTCCCATCGACCGGGAGCGGGCTCTGCGGGCGGTGGCACCCTGCATCACCAATGTCATGCGCCTCGAGAAGCAAAGGGACTTCGGTGGTGTTTAGGTGTCCTCTGCATGGGCATGTCTCGGCGCAACATGACCATTGGATCAAACTCAGACGGTGCAGATCAGTCACTGTAGCACAAAGCGTGCGGGTGTGTTTGGTTGCATTCTCATCTCAATATAGTTGTTCCCTCTTCGTGCATGCTCATCTCAGCACCCCTCTTCATGCATGCTCTGCATGCTCCTAGTGTATTTGTGTTAACCTAGTGTGGACTCATGCACCCTTCATGCACTCTGCCAAACACCCAAAAGTGGGCCGAGAAGGGAACTTTTGCTCCCATGCACCCTTCATACACCCTACCTAACACTCATTCGTGCTTCATATGGTTCATGTTCCGTGGAGTACTGTAGAACCATACTCTCCATGCGTTGTAGACCTAGTTCTGTTAACATTGATCTCACCGTTCATTCTCGACCAGACAGACAAAAAAGGGGCATGTTACATTACTGTTCATAGTTGACATGCGCACAACATCATTTCTTATCGTCATATCTTACTACACTAGCAACAATATTATGGTACTAACTTATGAACCACTGCACATGCCTAGTAGTAGGGGTATTGTGTGTTCAAGTGGCTGCCGTGTTTCACACTCCATCGTAATAGTGGAAATGCTCACTGTAATCATTTTTGTTTTTCAGGAACAGTGGACACGCTCTACCGCGCGGATCCTCCTCGACGGTCGTCAGGAACCTTGCTACTCACTTTCACCGACATGTGGGACAACCAGCATCGGGGTCCACTTGCCATGCACTAAATTACTCCGTACTAGAGTGCACAACTGCACAGTAGACTACCGCAGTCGAAGCGCCGTAGTAATGCCCAATGAGCCATCAAATCACAAAACCCCCACCTTTCTAGCAGTAAGTTGGACGGACGAAACAACCATCATTTCACTCTTCTCGCTCAGCTTCCTCTCTTGAAGAAAAACCCAACTCGCTTCTCCCTCATCTTGTTCCTCATTTCTTCAAGAAAACCCCGACGAGCTTCTACCATTGTTCTTCTCTCCCAAAGAAGGAAAGGTGAGTGCATCAATGGTGTTGCTTCTGGCCAAGGCCCGGTCTTGCAACCCTGCGACTGATCCTATAACTCCCTTCCTATTCTTCTTTTGGGTTTGTGATTATGGTTTCTTTTCTTTTATTTCTATTTGACAGTTTCTTGATGGAACCTGGAGCACCGGCCGAAGTGATGTCTACGGCTCTGGCCAAAACCGTCGAGGCTCAGGGTATGAAGAAGCACAAGCACCCCGCTGAGACTACCGCAGACAAGCTCAAGGCCATCGCCCTGTCCAAGCCCGCCTCTTCGGGATCCCTCGTTAAGCCAGTCCAGGTAATACCTCTTCTTGACGATCTTTTTGGCGATCTTCATCGTGTTTTTTCATCTAACACGCAATACTAGTACTAGTAGTACAACTTTCTGGGTGATCTTGCATGTGATTTTTATGTGCCAAATGACGGTTCTAAATTGCTCTTTTGACCAAAACATGCGAGAGGTTGACATACATATGATTTTTGCACATAACACTGATTTCTTATAGATTACTTTCAACTACTTTATGAACATCAATGCTAGCAGTAGGAAATCCAAGATTTTAGCTCTCATGCATTTGAAGAGAGTATAGTAGCCTCAGTAACTTGTGTTATGGATATTGCAAGTAATCCCTCTGCTCTCATGCCTTTGAAGACATGTTCTAGTGTCTTTGTTCACTCATTTATGTGCGTATATGTAGTCTTATATGGAGTAAAATGTCGCAAATCATCTTATATTTCTGAACGGAGGTAGTAATAAAATATTTGGTTTCTGTTTGAATTAGAACCAGGTCCGCGGTGGAGATGAAGTTCTCAAAGTCATGCTGTGTGAACTGGAAGACCTGAGGATGAGTTCTACTAGTAAACTATTCAGCTGCTATGTCCTTGTCGCCACTTGTCGTGAACAAGTGTTTTCCTGTAGCATTGTTGTCAGGCGTGTTCTCGAGGGTGTACTTCACCACAACAATTTCCTAGTTGTGCCTTCGATTACGAAGGGTGTGGTTCTTGTAAAGCTTCCCGACAAATCAGATGTGGACTATCTTCATCATCATGTTTATGAGTGGAAAGACCACTCTGTTAGGTTTTCCAAGGTTGACGAGATGGCGATGATGCCGGTAGACATCTCTCACGAAGTCCATGGCCTAGTCAGTTATGTGGGGTACATCTCGTAGGTCGGTGGCAAGACATAGTCTACAGAATTTAATTAGTGCAACTTTGCTTGTCTATAGTAAGTACTATTGTTCAGTACTTGATTTGTGTGTGTGAACCCTGTATTGTTTAGTACTGCCGCTTTTGTTGTGTGGTGAGTCCTGAGAATAGTCTATGTTAATGTCTGTCCACTCAATTTAGTATGTATATTTTGAAGTATCCAGATCATCTTTTTTGTGAGGACGGTTTATCAATTATGGTCACACTCCAATATCTGTATGCATTGCAGGGTTTATTGCACCCACCAGGATTTCTAGTCCCATGGATGTTCGCTCCATACGAGTTGTTACCACCTTTGGACTATCCTGCTTGTGGGAGTAAGTGCGAGCCCTGCATGCCACCCGTAATTAGACGATCAACCTTTAGTTTACAACTTGAACATAGTGATATCCTGGTAAGGATTCACTCGTGTCACATCAAGTAAATCTTATTGATTTACTCTCATGTTTTCTTACTTTTGCTGCAATTTTACGATGCAGGTTTTGCCATGTGACATTCATTACAGAATAAACTGTTTGGTTTGCTCTATGATGGTTATTTTTGCAGGTTTCACTTCTTATGTCGTGTCAGTAACGAAGGCATTGTCCATCACTTATATTACTGGACACAATTGGATCAGTCTGTTGTCTGAGTACAATCTGAAGCCCTACGATGAACTGCAGTTTGTTTTAAAAAACACACCACAATTAGTCCTTCTCGTGTTTAAAAGAAGTGAAGAAAAAGACTGGATCAAGCTCACGGAGCCTAGTGAAGTTAGAAAGCTGAAGTATGAAATCATAGCAGACCAGAGACGATCGCTGCTGTCTCGCATGTTGGTACCACCTTCAGCATCGGATCGAGCACCGGCACCTGCTCCGACGACACTGGCTCTAGCACTGACAGCGGCAGCAGCTCAGTCTGATCCACTAGAGGATTGGGCACCGACCGCGTCAGCGGATCAGGCTGATCTACCGGAGGATCGGGCAGCGACACGGGCACCTGCTCCGACACCGACACCAGCTCCACAAGGAGCACCATCTCCGGCAGTAGCAACGGCACTAGCAGTCGCACCGACACGGGCACCAGCAACGGCTTCGGCACCTGCACCAACACTTGAAGTTGCACTTGCATCTACTCCGGCCCGTGCAGCGGCAACGGAACCAGCACTTACACCGGCAACAGACTGGGCTGCAGTTCGCACTGCATATACCAAAGTCCTTACAAAAACCGACATCTCCACCTTCTTGGTAAGCATTGGCAGCCCAAGTGCTTCGTTCTTTTTTCTTTCCATGTTGTTTCACGTGATTCACTGTGTTGATCTAACTGTTTGTGTATGTCTTCTTGTTTGCAAACAGAGAATTCCTAGAGCAACAAGGGAGTCGTTCAATAATCCGGGCGACCGTGGCCAAGTTTCTCTTACCATGCGCCGCCTTGGTGTGAATGAACCTGCTCAATATACCGTAAGTACAAAGGATGGTCGCATGATGATTGATGTTAAAGGATGGTCAAGGTTCAAAACTCTATCAAATCTTGCGGTAGGGGATGATGTCAAAATTGAACTTTCTTGGCAAGGAGAGCTGGTCCTAATCAACTTTCAAATTCTTCAGTAGCAGCACGCAACTGCCGAACTGATTTATCCTCCGAGAGCTTTTGATGTAATAATATGGCATGGTGAAACAAGTGTCCTGTGTGTATAAGTAGTACGACAGTATTATTTATCACATAGGATATCATGAAAGAATTGCAACTCTTATTGCTGGTTACGAACTGTCATTCGATTTCATTCTAACAGCTGTCGTGCTTTATTTAATGTTTTGTATTCGCCTTGCGAGAGCATCTAAAATCAGCGCCGTATCGATCGCTTGCAATATGAAATGCGCTGAGTTAGAACACATGGGCCCCCAAACATGCAGGTCCACCGGCCTGTGGCCCAATGTCCAGAACCGTCAGCCTATCTGAGTATTATATTCTCATCTGAACCCCCGTATTATGTTATATATATTCCGCTTGATTTTTCTTATGTATAAAGTTGTGATATAAAATACTTTTATATTTCTTTACAGAGGGAGTATCTCTCTATCAAATATATATTTATGTGTAACTAGTTACTCCTGCCTTTCTACTTCCTTTCGCTGGGCATCCGGCAACAGGGTCCACGTGCCATGCACCAAATTAGAGTGCACAACTGCATGGTAGACTCACCCCGGTCGTAACGCCACAATAATGCCCAATGAGCCGTCAAATCACAAAAAAAAACCCACCTTTCCAGCTTTAGCAGTAAGCTGGACTGACGAAGCAGCAATATTTCACTGGGCCTGAATCCCCTTCTCCCTCGTCTGCTTGTTCAGAGAAAACCTCCTCTCGGCGATTGCGTAGGGTTTTCTCTTGGAGAACCAGGTATGAATTCTTCATCCATCCCCGATAAATCCTAGTCCCTTGGTCGCGGGTAATCCTAGGATGGCAGCCGCCGCCGTCGATGCATTTTTCTTCCTACTGAATCTAGTGTGTTTCATTTGCAGTGCCCAAAGTGCAAGGATCCTACTGGTTTCTGCGCCCTCGGCGAGACGCCACACTTGTTTCTTCTCATCCTAACACAAGATTTTAAAATGCGCACAGTATGTTCCTAGAATCCTCTTTTCTATCCGGGAGGGTTGGGGTTTTTTGAACATGCCGTCGACTAATTTGGAAATTTGGATTGCTATATTTGGATAAAGGGTACTAGTACCATGGTCAACACTGACGTGAAAGAGGAAATTATTTCTAGATTTGGATAGCGAATACATTGTGTTCTCATATTAATTTTCCTGCAGTGCATTCCTTGCTCTGCCAGAACACATGTACTCAAGATGGTCGGCCTTGCCATAACTGAATACACCAGTTTAATGGTCACATTGAAGACAAGCCATGGATATAAGTTCCCAGTTGGGTTCATGAACCAAGAAGATCGCTACTTTTTTTATGGCCGAACTTGGATAAACTTTCTCAAGTGTTACAGACTGAAAGTTGGCGCACGAATGTTGATGGAAATAGCAGAACCTAGTCTCATCTTCACTGTGATCTTCCACCCCAACATCGTTCCAGTAGTTCATCCATGTTAGTTTTGTATCCGGTTCTTGCATGTTGCCTCGATTACTTCTTAATCCACCTATTCTGTCTAACTAATCACAATTTGACTTTAGAAGTAGCAACAATTTGTGATTCCCTTCTCTCACCAAGATGTTACTTCTAACTAATATTTCTTATAATTGGTGGCACGTGTAGGTTATTTCAAAGTTCAACACACTACTCGTTTGTTATTCTATAAGAACTTGATTGTTACTGATGGCACTAAACTTGACTGGGACGACATCCACCAGTTCCTACACTTTATTGATCGTCTTGAGGTCCTTGTGGGGCATTTCAATGGTGGAAGGCCACGTGGGATATGTGTGCCACTGGTGCACACGTTAAACAGGTCCAACTATGTCAAAAAACTTAATGTACGAGCTATTTTCTGTGATATATGTTGTTCATAAACTCTTGCTTATACACAATTTTACAGCAGTGATCTTCTTGAAACAGAAACTACCCAGTTCTATTGTTCCTATACAGATGCCTGACCATGGTCGGGTCAGACTTGCACTTGGTCACAACATGATGTTTATGTCGACCTACTCCATTTCCCTTGGAGGTGAAAAGATTATTATTCATGGGTGGTCTCAAATAATGAAGGCCCGTCCATCTTGGAGAATAGGACAGAAGGTTATGCTCATGCTTTTCCATGGCTCTAAAGCGAATATCCTGTTTATTGACCACATTGCAAGAGGAAGCCACTTTCAGAAGGTTGTGGATGCGCGGGGTGGCGCCTGGGGCTTGGTGGCCTCACCCTTGGTTAACTGTAGGCAAAGTAGCACTGTTCGAGGCGTGCTTTGTACGGTTGAACATGTATAACTACTCATACTGCTTTCAGCTATGGTTGTTAAGTGCCCCTGTTGGTTTCAGTTAAGGTTGTTAAGTACTCCTGCTGCTTTTACAGTCTGTCGTGTTTCTTCAGTCTCGTCTTCCTCCAGCCGCCAAAACCAAACCAATGCCGGCGGGGCTGCCTGCTTCCGCCTCCCATGGCTGGCTGCGCCTCAACGCACGCATCACCGCCCCATCGTCTCCTAAATCGTTAATGCCGGCGTCCGAGGCCTCGCCGTCGTCCTCCGCGCACTTTGGTGCGCTCGCCGCGGCGCCGCCCTCTCGTGTTGTCAACATGGTCAACAAACAAGAGGAATCTGGAGAGGACTGTACATGGAGAGGATGACAGTAGGGACCCACCATGTCCATGGCCGTACGCAAGCAAGTTCCTCATTTTTTTTATATACTCCATTGTCAGCGTATAGAAAAAGAAAATGCTTCCTCCTAGTGGTTTGCTGACATCTGGGACCCACGACATTGTCAGCGTATAGTCAATAGACAAGAGAACAGCACAAGATCGGCTGACACCTGGGACATAGCTGCTCGAGCAGTATTTTTTTTGTTATTGTTGAGACAGAGCAGGGTTCAACTGTGTTGTGGCCCGTCTAGCCCAGGCTTCTATTTTACGTTCACCACATGACTAGCCCAGCTATTTTTTCTTTGTGAAAATGGCTAGCCCAGTTTATTTTTTCTGAAGAATACCCAATCCAGGCATACCCAACCCAGGCCTACTTATTTTTCTCCGCCCTGCTGGGCTGCAACTCTTTCAAGACGGCTGCAAATCTTCAAAGTAATATGAAATGGGCTGTAAATATAAAAAACACACGACAAATTGGCAATTACTTTCAAATTTCTGAATTTTTTCACATTTTCATATTCCAATTTCACTAGGCTTTAACCTAATTTAAATATATCTTCAAAGTACTTTAAATCTGGCTCAACATTTCGGTATTAAAAATAGTTTGGACCCCACCGAAATATGCGAAATTTCGTTTAAATTTTTAACCCTGATCCTGGCCAACAAAAAGAAAACGGACTGCAATAAATTGCATAAGAAGTTGCAAATGAGCTGTAAATTATTAAAAAAATAGGGAATGGGCTGACTTGTGGCCCTATTAAGTTGACGCGTATGCAAGATTTTTTTACTTATTATATACGTCAACAAACGATTCTATCAGAAGTGACCGTTGGATGTCAATCCAACGGCCCTCGTGCTTCTTCAATCTCTGATCTTCTTGCTCCAGCCGCCAAATCCAGCGTCGGCAGGACCGCCTGCTCCCGCCTCCCGTGGCCGGCTGTGCTGCCGCGCAGGCCTCACCGCCCCCTACTACTCCCACCTCTGGCCAGGCCATCCCTCTACTCACCCACATCCCTCCACTGATGTGGCTTCGCCACCTCCAGGTCATTCCCTTCCTGGGTCTCGCCGTCGTCCATCGCGTTGGTGTTCTCGGCATGGCATGGTCAAATTTGTCAACAAACAACAACATCGGAAGAGGGATGTACATGGAGAGGCTGACAGTTGGGACCCACATTGTCCATGGCTGCACGCAAGCAAGTACTCCTTATTACGCCAGAAAAATGAATCCTCCCCATGACAGCTGGGACCCACCAGCTATATCTTGGCACGGAAGGAAGTGCCTCCTTATTAAGCAAAAAATAACGATTGCTCCCCATGACAGCTGGGGCCCACCGGATTTGGAGGCTGACTTGTGGCCCTACTAAGTTCACGCGTACGCAGTGCTTTGTCAACTTAGTCAACAAACGATTCTATCACCAGTGACCGTTGGATTGTTAACATCTAACGGTCGTCCTCCTTCTTCAACCTCTGATTTTCTTGCTCCAGCCGTCCAAACCACTGCGTGCTCCTGCCTCCCATGGCCGGCTGTGCTGCCGCGCAGGCCTCACCGCCCCTAGTACTCCCACCGCTGGCCAGGCCATCCCTCCACTCACCCACACCCCCTGTTATTTTGCGGCGACAGCAGCCTCACACCGCAGCCGAACCAGTCAACCCTCGTACTACCCTCCGTGTGTTCCCAGGCTCTGCATCATTCCCTACCTCACCATCGTCCACCGCCTGGGTGCTATCCGCGTGGCGTGGTCAACGAACGACAGCCATCGGAAAGGACTATACGTGGTGAGGCTGACAGATGGACCCACCAGCTACATCTTCGCACGCAAGGAAGTGCATCCTTATTACGCGCAAAAAAAGAATCCTTCCCCTGTCAGCTCAGACCCACCATCAATATCTTCGCACGCAAGGAAGTGCCTCCTTATCCTCCCTGACAGTCGGGACCCACCCGATCGAAGCGTACGTAGCATTGTCATTCTGGTCGCAAATGTGTACGTACATACTGGTCCATCGATCTTTCTACCACGATGAACCATGGCCCTGTAAGGAGCGGTAGCTGTTCAGGCAGTCCCGTCTATATTGTGTACACATACCTACAGCCAAGCTGCAAGAAAGTAAATACGGCTACGTACATACATACGGGCGGGGTCTCGAACGCGTACAGCGACCGCGTCCTGTACATTGGCAGCCAACCGGCTGGGTCGGAACAGAGAAACTGCGTCGTGTTCATCGGGAGGCAACGGAATGCGTCGTGTTCATTGAGAGCCAACCGGCTAGGACGGAACAGCCGAAATGAGGCCTAGCGTACCGCAGAACAGAGGAAACAGACTTGTGTTCGAGCTCCTATATGGTCGAAACGGGGTGCTGTTGATCGGGAGGGGTGTGGCGTACCGCAAAACGGAGGAAACGGACTTGTGTTGGAGCGCCTACGGTCAAAATGGGGTCCTGTTCATCGGGAGGGGTGTGGCATACCGCAAAACGGGACTCCATGGGCTACTGTTCATCCACCGTCTACTGCCTCGCTCGAGCCTCCACGGGGCTACTGTTCATCCACCGTCGACTTCCTCCAGCCTCCACCTGCTACTGTTCATCCACTGTCGACTTCCTCCAGCCTCCACCTGGTGCTGTTCATCCATGGGGTACTGTTCATCTAGCCTCCACCGGCTACTATTCAACAAACCCTCCACGGGGTTCTGTTCATCAACCCCCAACCGGCTCGGGTGTGGCGGCCTCCTCGATCGGGGTCCTGTTCATCCAGCGGCAACGGCCTCTACTACCACGGGGTCCTGTTCATCCAACCCCCACTGGGAACTATTCATCCAACCCCCAACAACGGTCACTGCTCATCAAGAGGCAGCAGCAGCTGGTTCGATCGGCTTTAGTTAGCACCAGTAGCGAAGGAATCGCTCGGGTTCAGTTAACAGCTAGGGGTTGATCGCTCGGGTTTAGTAACGTAGCTAGTGCAATCGCTCGAGTTCAGTAAGCGAAGGCCTCGCTCGGGTTCAGTTAGAGCCCAATGCCTCGCACACACGCGCGTACGTGTACAAGAGAAACGTGCAAACCTCCGTGCATCGCTCGGCCCGAACCACCAACCGTAACCGGGAACTCCCCGAAATTTTCCTCGCCCTCGCTTCTACCACGATTTTTTCCTTCATGGACGGCCCAAAGAATGTCATGCAGGTGCGTCCCCGGCCCGCCCAGGATAAAAAGCCCATTTTTTGTCATGATTTTTTGTCATAGAAGTAGGAGCCCACCACATCTATGATGATACGTGCTTTTGTCACAATTATCGTCATAGAAGTGTCATAAGCATGACAGGAAAAAAAATCGTTCGGCCCAAAATGTCACGGATGTGTTTTTTTTTTTGTAGTGGCATTGAGCTGCTTTGGATTACTCTAATACCCTGACTGATTACCTTGCTGCTGGTTACCCTGACCAGATTGTTGATTATGACCACCATGGTTATCTTGACCTTGATAGCCAGAGTGTGAACCGCCACCACCAAAGCTGGACCCCTGAGAGCCGGATCCTGACCCGTCGGGCGGCCCATTGTTATTGCGATGATTCTGACTAAGGCTGTAATTCCTGAACTCTCTCATAACCCAACAATCCTTCTAGGCATGAGTGGACGGCTTGTTGGGAAGTCTGTGCTTCGGGCAAGGTTCAGTAAGCATCGCCTCAAGATTGAAAGGCTTTGCTCCACCGAAGGGCGGCTTACCATTACCATTGCGGCGATGGTTTTTCGACCCAGTATTGGTGTTAGCCACTAAGTCTGACCCGCCACCAGGGTGCCTCCGCTTACCACCATTGCCCTAGTTGTTGCCATTATTCCCTGTTGCATTCTGATGCTGACCTTTACCATTTCCATTCTTCTTGCCCTTGCTGGATTTATCCTCATCATCAGAACCAGGGTCCTTTGTATTATCCGAGTCTGCATACTTGGTGAGAGCTGCCATGAGCTCACCCATATCATTGCAATAACGCTTAAGCCACCTGAGCTTCTGCTTGAGAGGCAAAAAGCGACAGTTTTTCTCCAAGATTAGGACCGCCCGAGCCGCCGCAATGTTATCAGAGGAATAAATAATGGTCGAGACCTGCCGGACCCAATGGTGGGCCGACTCATCCTCGCCCTGCACGCAATGATCCAAATCAACAATCGTCAGAGGCTGCTTGCATGTCCCTTTGAAATTTTTGATGAAACCCGCTTTCAACTCTGCCTATGAATTGATAGAATTGGGAGGTAAACCATTCAACCATGTACGAGCCAGCCCTTCCAACATCATGGTGAAGTACTTGGCACAGACTGCATCACTGACATCTAACATCTCCATGGCTAACTCATAAATCTCAATCCAAGCCTCAGGAGGGAGATCAGCTGTATAGTTGGGCACCTTGCAAGGACCCTTAAAATCTTTGGGCAGACGTTCATTACACAAAGCCGGTACTAATAACGGCACTCCAACCACCGTGGAAATAGTCCCAGTTCCCACTGAGGTTGACAGGGTCACTGGTGGCTGCTGATAAGCCCCCAGCTGAGACGCAGCCGCCGCTTCTGCCTCTCGGCGAGCTCTGGCCTCGTTCACAATCGTCTGAGCATGCGTAAGGGGCAGGTTATTCCCACGGGGTGGATCATCCTGGGGCGGTTGACGATGTCGTTCACTGCTGGAAATCACGGGCGAATCAATACGCCAGCTGTAACTACGGCTCGGAAGGGGAGTTGAGTGCACCCAATCACGACTGTACGGATATTTCTCCTGCTGTGCAACCGATGTTTGCAAGAGCTCAATCGCGTTCCGTGCCTCTGCTGCGAAGGGCGTCTCATCAGTGAGAGGGAGCGCATTGAGTCTGGTAGCTGCCGCTAACATGTTATCCACTGGGTTGGAATAATGACCAGGTGGTGTCGAAAAATGCTGAGGCGGGGTCTGATCCCTACGGGGCGGGTCTGGCAGTCGAGGCTGAGCCGCCACCCCGCTCCCTGGCGCCTCTGCAGCCCGGGTTGTGCCTGGCGGATTACTTGGTCCTGCTCTGGTCATGTTAAAAAGATTCCGCGCCTCATACTACAAAGGCAGACGGGTCTGGTGTCTCCTTCGAAGAACAGCATTGGACGTGTTCTAATCCAGACTTAAACGGAAGGCCTCTGCTCTAATGCACTGCGACTCTGCATCCATCTGGGCCCGTTCCATTGCCATCTTGGCACTCTCTGTGTTAAGATCCTCCTGGGCTTTGGCTACCTCATCTCGCACCTTTGCAATCTCTGCATTATGCTCTGCTTGATTCGCCGCAGTAACCTCTGTTGCTAACAAGGTTATCAAAGTGCCCAAGAGATCTGACAAAACTTGAGCCGGTGGCCTATCTGAGCCGCCAGCGCTAGCTGCTACCGCTGCGGTCAAGCCAGATGTCATAGCCGCAGCTGTTAATGAATTGAGAGCCGGCCCTGTGCCAGACATGAAAATAGCAGCCTTGCATGGCAGCTCATAGGGGTCCGGAATACAGTTGCCATCGGAATAGCCCCCAAGCCCGCCATCTTGAAGCTGGTAAATTGACTCCGTCTCTCCGATCGAGGACTCGTCACCTTAGTAGATGAGAGTCTCTCCTCCGGATACAGAATCCTCCCCAAGATCCGTGCCATGCATGAAACCGATGAAAACACGCTTCCAGCCGGGTTGAACCCGGGCGGGTTGCGTGCGCCGAGCCGACTCGATGAAGCCGGTGGAGGTGTCCGGCTCAGGCTCAGATCCGCCGATCTTTCCGATGAAGACATGAATTCCGCCGAAGGGGACCCGGTACCTATACTCGATTAAGTAGGCCTCGGGGGCCCAGTCGGCGTCGTCGATGTAGAGCTTGTCGCGACGACTCTTGGTCATCCTGCCAATGGCGTACCCCTCGATCCCTGGGAAAGAGCCCTTCAAGAACTCGAAACCACCGTGCGCGGGCCCCACGGTGGGCGCCAACTGTCGTGGGGTTAACACGATAGATGTCCTAGTGAAAGGACTTAAGCATGGAGCCATCGCAACGTAGGTTAGCTTGAAGGGGTTGAGTGGGATGAGAGACATGAGTTTACCCAGGTTCGGCCCCTCACAATCGAGGTAAAAGCCTACGTCCTGCTTTGAGTTGTATTGCTTGACTATCGATTACAAGGGAGCGGAATCGTTGACCTAGCCATCGATTGATTGTAACTTAAGTTTACCCGCCGCAAGGTCTCGCCTTTATATACACAGGTCGAGGCCCTGGGCTTACAAGAGTCCAGGTCGGGTCATACTTTATGACCGACCCTGATTCTAAATCGCCTTGCATTGCTAAGCAAGTCGCCATTGGGCGGCTTACACTTCCGGGTCATGCACTATCCTCTGGTCTTGGGCCTTCATCCAACTCATCGCATAAGTCGCCTCCTGGCTTCATGTCTTGGTCTCTTGGGCCGGTCTAAGGCCTTATTGTTTAAGTCGCCAACAGCGTAACCCGGCCCCTCCTGGGCAGGTTACACCATGGGGTTATGTCCCCAACAATTGGGAAATAATATATAGTGTTGAGCACCATGTTTAAGTAGAGATTACAGTGGGGAGAAGGGGTGTTAGACTGCTACATAGAGGGGGAGAGAGTTCATGTTGACGGTAGCAAGATTGTTGATGTAGATCGCCGTCACGATCCTTGCCCCGGCAGCACTCCGGCGCCACCGGGAGAGAGGGGGAGAGAGCCCGCCTCCTTCTTCTTCCTTGGCCTCCCCACTAGATGGGAGGAGAGTTCCCCCTCTGGTCCATGGCCTCCATGGCGGTGGAGGGGCAGGAGCCCCTCCGAGATTGGATCTCCCTCTCTGTTCTCTTCTGTTTCGTGTTCCTGTTTTCGGGCAGAAATTCCTTTTGATGCAGCTTGAACTACGTCGGTATTTCCCCAAAGAGGAAGGGATGATGCAGCACAGCTACGGTAGGCATTTCCCTCAATGATGAGACCAAGGTTATCGAACCAGTAGGAGAACCACGCAACACTATGTGAACGGTACCTGCACACAAAGAACAAATACTTGCAACCTGACGTAAAAGAGGGGTTGTCAATCCCTCCCGGGTAAAGAGATAGATAAATTTGTAGTAGATCGGATAAATAGATCTCACGGGAACGCGAGATAAAATAAACAACAATAAATTGCAGCAAGATATTTTTGGGTTTTTGGATTAATAGATCTGAAAATAAAAGATGCAAATAAATAAAAAGGCAAATAGCAATATAGATCTGAAAGTATATGATGGAGAAATAGACCCGGGGGCCGTAGATTTCACTAGTGGCTTCTCTCGAGAAAAATAGCATGCGGTGGGTAAACAAATTACTGTTGGGCAATTGATAGAACTTCAAATAATTATGATGATATCCAGGCAATGATCATTATATAGGCATCACGTCCAAGATTAGTTGACCGACTCCTGCCTGCATCTACTACTATTACTCCACACATCGACCGCTATCCAGCATGCATCTAGTGTATTAAGTTCATGGAGAAATGGAGTAATGCAATAAGAATGATGACATGATGTAGACAAGATCTATTCATGTAGGAATAGACCCCATCTTGTTATCCTTAATAGCAACGATACATACGTGTCATTTCCCCTTCTGTCACTGGGATTGAGCACCGTAAGATCAAACCCATCACAAAGCACCTCTTCCCATGGCAAGAAAAATCGATCTAGTCGACCTAACTAAACCAAAGATTCGAAGAAGAAATACGAGGCTATAAGTAATCATGCATATAAGAGATCAAAAGACTCAAATAACTTTCATGGATAAAAACATAGATCTGATCATAAACTCAAAGTTCATCGGATCCCAACAAACACACCGCAAAAAGAGTTACATCAAATAGATCTCCAAGAGACCATTGTATTAAGAATCAAAAGAGAGAGAGGAAGCCATCTAGCTACTAAGTACGGACCCGTAGGTCTACAATGAACTACTCACGCATCATCGGAGAGGCACCAATGAGGATGATGAACCCCTCCGTGATGGTGTCTAGATTGGATCTGTGGTTTCTGGAACTTTCGACGGCTAGAATTGTTTTTCGTCGACTCCCCTAGGGTTTTTGGACGTCCAGGGTATTTATAGAGCAAAGAGGTGGTGCGGGAGGTGGCCGAGGTGGGCACAACCCACCTGGGCGCGACTGGGCCCCCAGGCACGCCCTGGTGGGTTGTGCTCCCCTCGGAGCCCCCCTCTGGTACTTCTTTGGCCCAACAGGTGTCTTCTGGTCCAGAAAAAATCACCAAAAAGTTTCGCTGTGTTTGGACTCCGTTTGGTATTGATTTTCTGCGAAGTAAAAAACAAGCAAAAAACAGCAACTGGCACTGGGCTCTATGTCAATAGGTTAGTCCCAAAAAATGATATAAAGTTGCTATAAAATGATTGTAAAACATCCAAGATTGATAATATAATAGCATGGAACAATCATGACCGCCAGCACTCCCAGTCACAAACTGAGCCCACCCACTACTGCTATTCGCTAATATTCCTCTCAGTTTAGTGCAAGCAGACAAGCACACCGCAGGGTAGAGAAAAATAATATAGGAGAGGTTACCTGCAGGTTGCAGCTTCTATGTTCTGGAGGCACTCTCAGAGTGGAGGAAGAAGGCGGCTTCACATGGTCTCAAGTAGTGGCACAACATGGAGATCCTGACAGCGGCAGAATGGATCCAACCCCAAATATTGGAAAGAAAATAAAGCTGCAGAAAAATGTTCATGTAAGACATCTCCGACTCAAACCCCTAAATTTGTTTCAACAATCTACAATTTCAAAAGCATTTAAAACAAGCTGATTAGTCAAAGCAGGGAGACTAAGAACTACTAAGCGTATCTAATTACTTGTCGGCACTCGAAGTTAATGGAATAAGATGCTAGTCCACTGATAACCCACAAGTATAGGGGGTCGTTTGTAGCCTTTTTCGATAAATAAGAGTGTCGAACCCAATGAGGAGCTAAAGGTAGAACAAATATTCCCTCAAGTTCTATCGACCACCGATACAACTCTACGCACACTTAATGTTCGCTTTACCTAGAACAAGTATAAAACTAGAAGTACTTTGCGAGAATAAAACTATGAATAAATTGCAAGATAATACATTTAGTAGTGTAGTAGAAAGCTTTTTGTAACACAAAAGAAAGATTTGTCTCTAGGCAATCCATAACTAGACCGGTAATCATTGTTGCAATTTTATATGAGGGAGAGGCATGAGCTAACATACTTTCCGTACTTGGATCATATGCACTTATGATTGAAACTCTAGCAAGCATCCGCAACTACCAAAGATCATTAAGGTAAAACCCAACCATAGCATTAAGTATCAAGTCCTCTTTATCCCATACGCAACAACCCACCTACTCGGGTATATGTTTCAGTGACTCACGCCACCCACCATAAGCGAATCATGAACGTATTGCAACACCCTACAACGGGGATCCCTCACGTTTGCGTGACACGGAGGGCACCATAGGAAAGCACCAAAATAAAATATACAACTCAAACCAATCATGATCATCAATCAACCCATAGGACAAAACATATCTACTCAAACATCATAGGATAACCACATACCATTGGATAATAATATATAGTGTTGATGTGGCACCCCGTCTCAGAGCGACCAGTTTACCTTGCATTGCCAGCCTAGAGACCAAGTCTTCTGGCAACACACAACAACTTGGTATAGAAAGACAACCGCTTTATTGGAGCATAGGTTCGATATTACATCAAGTAGCGAGGCCAAGCGGCACACACGGTGCTGCTGCACATATGTACATTACTTAGTGGACAAGATCGGGGCCTCGACATCACGACAAAGCTACGCGGCAGCGGAAAGATGACGTAGAAGGACTCCATCTAATAGGGACACTGATGTGGACACGGTCTAAACTGTGATGCAACGATGCAACTCCAACTCCGGTACGACTTCTCCTGAAACTGGCATGACACGCCAAGTAAGTACTTTGAATGTACTCGCAAGCTCATACAAATAAAACAACAATGACAAACAACAACATGATATTTAAGCAGGTTAAATACAAGATCTTAGCATGCTACTCATGAAGTGACAATGCTCATAACAGGGCCTCTCAGACCCGCTTACCATCTCGGTTACCTCGTAACCACGATCATCATCATACCACGGTGATCACCTCGTGATCACAAACGAAACCATCTCGATGGTCTCAACACTTCACCAACATAACGAGTGCCACAAGTATATCTTTAGTGTGCAGGTTAAATATTTCTGTTGATCCACGGTGTGACCTACTACGAACTGTGTCCGTGACCGAGGATGCGGCTATCGATAGATTAAACACACTATGCAGAGGTTAGTACACTGTACCCACACTACGGAACCCAATGCCTCGTACTCCCATTCGGGTGGACCAACAGCATTCCAACAGAACCAATCTATTGCCATAACACCCTCCCGACCACTCCGACCAACTCCCCTTTTGGGCTAAGTCAGGAGTGGCCCCGATGCCACTCCGAACATCCAACGGCCACCATCGTGGCAAAACAAACGGTCCCAAACGGGGACATGGTACCAAAACAACTACGGGCACACAAGGATATGCCTGCCTACCAGGCCAGGGTAACGCAAGCGCATAACCTTCCCTAGTTGGAGGCACCGGCGAGAGGCATAACAATAGACCGAGAAAGGGCCTTCCCATGAAAGGAAAATGTGGTTGCACTTTGGGAAGCTCGATTCGGTGGCACCATGACTCGATCAACAGCATGTTCAAGTTGGATTAAAATCAGGTTTCAACTTGCAAATAAATATTACCGAGTCATAATATGCCATGAAAATGCAATGGACTATATATGCATCATTTCAACATAATACCAATATAAACTTAATCATACTCATCATCATGTTACCCTACCGCATAACCTTAGTCATTCAACTAAAATACCACTGATAACATAACAAGCATAGCATGAAAATGAAACTAGCATCAAGTGATATTATATGAATTTTCTATACGCATTATAAAAGACCATATTCAAGTGAAAATCATAGTTATTGAAATGACACTCTTGCAAATATTTGTGATGGCTTGCCTTAGTGCAGAGGAGGGTCACACTCCTCCTGGTTATCCTCAAGGCAGCAAGTTCCTTCTGAAAACATTTAAAATAGCAAAAAGAAAATGTCACATAACACATTTAAATGCACCAGAAAATATTCACAGCAAGCAAAAATCTCATCTTTTGCATGCTGATAGAGGAGCTCAATACAAAACCAGTGCAAAAAGAATCATGTCATTTGGACTTGTAGAATAGAAACTAGAGATGGTCAAAGTTTGGTCAATATTTTGAATTAAATTGAATTTAGAAAAAATAACCAGAGGGGGTGACGTCGAAGATGTATTTCAGAAATGCGGCTTCACTTATACCGCTTTGGCGGCCGCAGAGTGAGGCTGACGGACGGGCCCCACTGGCAGGGATAAGAGAGAGAGAGAGAGAAATAGGGGAGGCGGCGCGGTCGCCGATGGTTCTCCGGCGAGGAGACCACGGCTGCCGCCAGCGATTGGATGGATGGACGCGCCTCAGCACGGTGAGCACGCACGTACCCGTGGATTCACCGGAGATGGACGGAGGAGGTCACCGTGGAGCTCTCCAGAGACGGCAGCGGAGGGAGCTCGCCGGAGAGGAAGATGCCGGTGAGGTGAGGCAGTTCCAGCGGCTCCAGCGGCGTCATTGGGGACCCGCAGAGCACCACGCACACTCCTGGGTGGTCGGAGGGCGTCGAGGATCGCCGGAGAAGCAAGGCACCAAGGGGGAATCACTGGCGAGCCTTGGAGTAGAACAGCGGCCAGAGGCCCGCCTGGCCTGGTCGCTGCTATCTAGGAGGAGTTTGGGGGTCAGAGGAGTGGGTTGGGGTGGTTGATTGAGCTCAGGAGGGCCTCTATATATAGGCGCAGGCGAGAGGGGGATCGGGGTCGCCGGAGATGGCTCTGGAAGCGGCGAGCGGTGACGAACGGGGTCAGTGAGAGGGGAGAAAGAGCCAAGGGCTCACGCGACCACTGTGGAGGCACGCAGCCAAGCACAGGGCGCCGGAGGAGGACGAAATCAGGAGCACGGGCTCACTATAGCCTCTGCTCCACCGTTTCCGTGATCGCTGCGGCTGTCACCAGCATCGCGGAGCACCAGGGAGAGGTCAAGGGCGATGAGTCGAGGCAGTGGGAGCTCCAGGACACGAGGGTTTGGGCGGAGGCGGGCGCACGCGCTGAACAGAGAGGCTGCCGGCGTGCAGAGCGCGTCGAACGCATGCCTGGCACCGTGTCCACACGCGGTCACCGCATGCACTCGCACTACGCGGCGCGCCCGAGAGGTAAAATCATGTCTGGGGTGTTGTCTTTGGAGTGCTAGGTCACCCCATGCTGCTGTATCACTGCCAGGCCGACCAGATGAGACTTGAGCTTCTCAGCAAGTTTCTGGACAGAAACTTGTGAGCTTGTTTGAGAAAGATCCAGAGGGAGTTAGGAGCTGATTCTTGGTGGTTAACGTTCTCTCAGGAAGTTAATTAGACCATGAAAGTTCCAGATCGAAAAGATTTGTCAAAAATGTACTTGCTTCACAAAGTGACATTTCTGACAAGAATAGAAAAGATTTTCTACAGAAAAAATATTCCACATGACCATGAAATATTTTTGCACAAGAAGTTGGGCCAAGGTCTAAAGAATATTTGGGAATTTTCTCAGATTTTTGTGGGCAAGAAAAATGAGGGTTGCTTTGGAGCAGAAGTGAATATAGGGCTTTTTCAGAAGGAAATGAATATTTTTCATTTAAGAAAAATATTCCCAAGGCAATATTATGATATAACAGAGGGCAAGAGATGTGTTTGAGGATGATAGGAGTCACTTGGGTGAAAATCAAGGTATGCCCATGTGCTTAAGTCCAAATGAGTTGATCCAAAACTCAAATTCAATTCAAAAATGCAATAAAACGTAGAAAAAGAAAAAGGGCAAAAACCAGGGTGTCACAGTTGAGCACCATGTTTAAGTAGAGAATTACAGTGGGAATAGAGAGGTTACACCACTACATAGAGGAGGAGTGATTTGGTGGTGACGGTGGCGAAGTTGTTGGTGTAGATCGTCGTCACAATGATTGCCCCGGTGGTGCTCCGGCGCCACCGGGAGAGAGGGGGAGAGAGCCCCCCTCCTTCTTCTTCTTCCTTGGCCTCCCCCCTAGATGGGAGGAGAGTTCCCCCTCTGGTCCATGGCCTCCATGGTGGTGGAGGGGAGGGAGCCCCTTCAAGATTGGATATATCTCTCTGTTCTCTTCTGTTTCGCGACCCTGTTTTCTGGCCGAAAACCATTTCTTAAATATCCGGAGATCCGTAACTCCGATTGCACTGAAATTTTAACACGATTTTTTCTAGATATAAGCTTCCTTGCGGACGAAGAAGATCCCCAACCGACTTACAGGGTGCCCACTAGCAACCACCGCGCACAAGGGGGCAGGTCGCGCCCTGGTGGGTAGTGGAGGCCGTGGGCCTCCATTTGCGTTGATTCCACCTCCCAAAAATCACATATATTCCAAAATAATTCTTTGTAAATTTTTATTCTGTTTGGACTTCGTTTGATATGGATATTCTACAAAATTAAAAAATGCAACAAACAGGAACTGGCACTGGGCACTAGATCAATATGTTAGTCCAATAAATCATATAAATTGTTGCCAGAAGTATGTGAAAGTAGTATAATATTGGCATGGAACAATCAAAAATTATAAATATGATAGAGACGTATCAGCATCCCCAAGCTTAATTCCTGCTTGTCCGCGAGTAGGTAAATGATAAAAAAGATAGTTTTTTATGTGGAATGCTACCTAGCATAATCTTGATCATATAATCTAGTCATGGCATGAATATTAAGACACGAGTGATTCAAAGCAATAGTTTATAATTTGACATAAAGACATCAATACTCAGGCATCCCAATAAACAATCATGTCTTTCAAAATATCAATGCTAAAGAACACTATCCCTACAAAATCATATAGTCTTGTCATGCTCCATCTTCTTAACACAAAGTATTTATCATGCACAACCCCAATGACAAGCCGAGCAATTGGTTCATACTTTTTAACGCGCTTCAGCTTTTTCAACCCCCACACAGTACATGAGCGCAAGCCATGGACATAGCACTATGGGTGGAATAGAGTATGATGATAGGGGTAAACATAGAGAAGACAAAAAAAATAAGAAAGTCTCACATCGACGCGGCTAATCAATGGGCTATGGAGATGCCCATCAATTGATATCAATGCGAGGAGTAGGGATTGCCATGCAACGGATGCACTAAGAGTTATAAGTGTATGAAAGCTCAATAAGAAAACTAAGTGGGTGTGCATCCAGCTTGGTTGCTCAAGACCTCGGGCAATTGAGGAAGCCCATCATCGAAATATACAAGCCAAGTTCTATAATGAAAAATTCCCACTAGTATTGAAAGTGACAACATAGGAGACTCTCTGCATGAAAAACATGATGCTACTTTGAAGCACAAGTGTGGAAAGGATAGTAACAATGTCCCTTCTCTCTTTTTCTCTCATTTTTTTTTCTTGGGCTCTTTTTGGCCTCGCTTTTTTTATATATTTTTTATTTTGTCCGGAGTCTCATCCCGACTTGTGGGGGAATCATAGTCTCCATCATCCTTTCCTCACTGGGACATGCTCTAATAGTGAATAATGATGATCATCACACTTCTATTTACTTATAACTCAAAAAATTACAACTCGATACCTAGAACAATATGACTCTATATGAATGCCACTGGCGGTGTACCAGGATGTGCAATGATCTAGCATGGAAAAGATATCAAAAAATGGACAAGCCATGAAAATATCACGGTAGCTATCTTACGATCATGCAAAGCAATATGAAAATGAATGCTCAAGTCATGTATATGATGATGATGGAAGTTGCATGGCAATATATCTCAGAATGGCTATGAAAATGCCATAATAGGTAGGTATGATGGCTGTTTTGAGGAAGATATAATGAGGCTTATATGCGATAGAGCGTATCATATCACGGATTTGGATGCACCAGCAAAGTTTGCGCCACATCTCAAGGTCAGAAAGGGCAATGCACGGTACCGAAGAGGCTAGCAAATTGCGGAAAGGTAAGAGTGCGTATAATCCATGGACTCACATTAGTCATAAAGAACTCACATACTTATTGCAAAAGTTTATTAGCCCTCGAAGCAAAGTACTACTACGCATGCCCCTAGGGGGATAGATTGGTAGGAAAAGACCATCGCTCGTCCCCGACCGCCACTCATAAGGAAGATAATCAATAATAAATCATGCTCCAACTTTTAGCACAACGAGAGACTATACGTGCATGCTTCAGGAATCACAAACCTTAAAACCAATATTCTTACTAACCACAATCATTCACTAGTACCTCCCACATATTATCATCTCTATATCGCAAAACTATTGCAAGGAATCAAACATATCATATTCAGTGACCCACAAGTTTTATATAGGATTTTATGACTAACCATGTGAATGACCAATTCTTGTTAACTCTGTAAATAGATATAAGTGAAGCATGAGAGTTTAATTCTTTCTACAAAAGACCAAGCTCTAATAAATAGAAGTTAAGCAAAATAGCATTCTACAAATAAGGGTTTTCTATATGTAGAGAAACAGGCAATCCAAACTTCAAATGATATAAGTGAAGCACATGAAGCATTCTATAAAGCCATACTCAAAAGATATAAGTGAAGTGCAAAGAGCATTCTATAAATCAACCAAGAACTATCTCATACCAGCATGGTGCATTACTAAAATAAAAATAAAAAGCACACGACGCTCCAAGATTTACGCATATCACGTGAACAAAACAAAAATCAAAACATACCGATACTTGTTGAAGAAAGATGGGATGCCTTCCGGGGCATCCCCAAGCTTAGACGCTTGAGTCTCCTTGAATATTCACTTGGGGTGCCTTGGGCATCCCCAAGCTTGAACTCATGCCTCTCCTCCTTCTCCTCATATCGAGACCTCCTCGATCTTCGAACACTTCATCCACACAAAACTTAACAAAACCCTCATGAGATCCGTTAGTATAATAAAGCAAATCACTACTTTAAGTACTGTTGCAAACCCATTAATATTTTATTTTTGCATTATACCTACTGTATTCTAACTTCTCCATGGCTTATACCACCGGTATAATCCATAGTTCCATCAAAACAAGCAAAACAATGCATCAAAAACAAAATATGTCAAAAATAGGACAGTTTGTAGCATTCTGAACATTGACCATACTTCCGTAACTCCAAAAATTCTGAAAATTAGGACAAAATAAAAAAATTCATAGAAGTACTATGTAAAAAATTCAGAAACTTTTGACGTTCCAGTAAAAATTGTAAATTCATGCACTATAGCCAAAGTTTCTGTTTTTGCACCGCACATATCAAACAAGCAATCTAAACATCCTAAAGGCAAATCTTGGAACATTATTTTTATAATACAATGGATTTGTACAAGGGGGTAATTAGTTTTGTTGAAAAGTTTATGTAATTCAAGATTCACAAAGTTTCCATGGGCATGAACAAAGTTCAAGGCATGCTCCCATTTCCACGGTGCTCGTCTTTCTCAGTTTCACTTTTCCTTTTGTAAATTTTTAAGTTCCCCTCTATATTTTTTTGGTTTTTAAACTTTATAAATGCACACAAAAGAATAAAATGAATCTCTAAAACTTCTGGGTTGTCTACCTAGCAGTGCTTTCTTTAAAGCCATTAAGCTAGGCATAAAGTGCTCAAGTAATCGATCCACCCGGATCCCAAGGTATATCAAAGCCAATATTAATTAGCAATGATTTATAATTTAGTAGTGTGCACAAAGCAACATATATCATGCAATGACAAAGTATAACTCTCTTCCTATGCATCAGCATGTCATAAAAGAACAATTCATGCACATCAAGTAAAGGCCAATACATAGCATAAACAGTTTCTTACAATTTTATTGTGTTGGAAACATAGAGAGGCGGAGATGTAGTTCCTCTCTCATAACAATTGCAAGTAGGAGCAGAAAGCACATGCATATTATATTCATCAAAATTATCATGTGAAATAGTAAAACGCAACCATCAATATAATCTTTAATAAGAGCAAATTCTCTGATATAGTGTAGTTGGGAGAATTCAAAAAGATAATAGGACTATCATGTTTGGGTACAATAGCAACAAATTCATGTTTAACATAAGGAACAATAGCAAGCTCATCTCCATAAGCATCATTAAAATTGGCATCTTGGCCACAAGCATAGCAAGCATCAATTTCATCAAAAATGGATATTTCAAATGAATCCATGGGATCATAGCAATCATCATAGCATTCATCCTTCGGTAAGCATGAAGGGAAATTAAACAATGCATGGGATAAAGAGTTACTCTCATTAGAAGGTGGGCACGGGTGATCAATCCGCTCTTCCTCCTTTTGTTCTTCGCTCTCCTCATGTTTTTCATCTAATGAGCTCACAGTTTCAGCAATTTCTTCCTCCATAGTTTCCTACAAAATATTATTCTCTTCCTGGACAACGGAGACTTTCTCAATAAATTCTTTAACATAAGCATTAGAAGCATAATTTTCATAGCAATATTTAAGTATGACATAATTTTCAGATTTGTAAAGAGTAATATCATACTTTTGAATCAAAGAAGCAACTTCATAGGCACCCTTAAAAGAAACAAATTCTTCAATTTGTTCAATATCATAGTAATTATAGTCACCTTTGGCATAAGAAGATAAGATTCCATTATCCTTAAACTCACATTGGAAGGGAAGGTGGCTTTTAGATTCTTCAGAACAACAAGTAAGACCATGTATTTTACATAAATTCCAAGCATAGCAATGCAAATTATTAATATGATGCCATAATAGTTTCCCTTTTTGAGATAAGCAGTGTCGCACAAAATAAGCATGCTCATTTAATGATTTTCCCTCAACTAAGCTAGTTGGGTTTTCAGCACGAGCACATAGGGATCAAGGGTGATGCAAGTAGAAAGCTTCAGCAGTATGATAGATTTTGGGTGGTTCTTCAACCATTGGTTTAGAAGGTACAACTAATTTTTTTGGTATTTTACATTTCCTACCCATAACTAAAGATAGAAAACAAGAGAACAAAATAAAAACTACTTAGTGATAAAGCAAACCAACACACACAAGAATATTCACCCCACGCTATTGCTCCCCGGCAACGGCACTAGAAAAAGGTCTTGATAACCCACAAGTATAGGGCATCATTTGTAGACTTTTTCAATAAATAAGAGTGTCGAACCCAACGAGGAGCTAAGGTAGAACAAATATTCTCTCAAGTTCTATCGACCACCGATACAACTCTACGCACACTTAACGCTCGCTTTACCTAGAACAAGTATAAAACTAGAAGTATTTTGCGAGAATAAAACTATGAATAAATTGCAAGATAATAAATTTAGTAGTGTAGTAGAAAGCTTTTTGTAACACAAGAGAAATATTTGTCCCTAGGCAATCGATAACTAGACCGGTAATCATTTTTGCAATTTTATATGAGAGAGAGGCATGAGCTAACACACTTTCCATACTTGGATCATATGCACTTATGATTGGAACTCTAGCAAGCACCTGCAACTACCAAAGATCATTAAGGTAAAACCCAACCATAGCACTAAGTATCAAGTCCTCTTTATCCCATACGCAACAACCCACCTACTCGGGTATGTGTTTCAGTCACTCACGCCACCCACCATAAGCGAATCATGAACGTATTGCAACACCCTACAGCGGGGATCCCTCATGTTTGCGCGACACGGAGGGCACCATAGGACAACACCAAAATAAAATATACAACTCAAACCAATCACGATCATCAATCAACCCATAGGACAAAACAGATCTACTCAAACATCATAGGATAACCACATATCATTGGATAATAATATATAGTGTTGAGCACCATGTTTAAGTAGAGAATTACAGCGGGAATAGAGAGGTTACACCGCTGCATAGAGGAGGAGAGAGTTGGTGGTGACGGTGGCGAATTTGTTGGTGTAGATCATCGTCACGATGATTGCCCCGGCAGTGCTCTAGCGTCACTGGGAGAGAGGGGGAGAGAGCCCCCTCCTTCTTCTTCTTCCCTGGCCTCTCCCCTAGATGGGAGGAGAGTTCCCCCTCTGGTCCATGGCCTCCATGGCGGCGGAGGGGTGGGAGCCCCTCCGAGATTGGATCTATCTCTCTGTTCTCTTGTGTTTCGCGAGCCCGTTTTCTGGCCAAAAACCGTTTCTTAAATATCCGGAGATCCGTAACTCTGATTGCGCTGAAATTTTAACACGATTTTTCTGGATGTAAGCTTCCTTGCGGCTGAAGAAGAGCCCCAACCAACTTACGGGGTGCCCACTAGGCACCACCGCGCGCTAGGGGGGCAGGCCACGCCCCGGTGGGTAGTGGAGGCCGTGGGCCTCCGTTTGTGTTGATTCCACCTCCCAAAAATCACATATATTCCAAAATAATTCTCCGTAAATTTTTATCGCGTTTGGACTTCGTTTGATATGGATATTCTGCAAAACAAAAAACATGCAACAAATAGGAGCTGGCACTGAGCACTGGATCAATATGTTAGTCCAATAAATCATATAAATTTTTGCCAAAAGTATGTGAAAGTTGTATAATATTGACATGGAACAATAAAAATTATAGATACGACGGAGATGTATCATCCACTATGATGAAACCTTTTTGTTGGCACATTGTGGAAACTATGAGGTAATTAGAGAACATGGAGAGGGGTTCACTAACAGGATGCTTACTTGTTGATCATACTTTCCATTCTAACTCGTACTAAACAAACCAAAAGCCACATGATATTGTGTAATTTTTAATATAAAATATTTTTTTCACATAACTGAAAAATTATATCCAAAATTATTTTTATGTGCACATGAAAAGAAATAATATGGTTCTTCATAGGGCGAAACTAATACTCATCATCTCAAAAGAAATAGCTACCATCAAATGGGAAAAGAGAACAGACCTTTCCCTGAACAGAACGGTTGTAGAGATGATAGACGGGAGGAAATCATGCATCAAACATTATAGTGCCTTCCATGATCACATTGGTAAAGTTGTATAACGCTCACTTGTTACCTTCATTTAATTTCTTCGAGTGAGTTGTCCCTGGAATAACATGGAATCAAATATTCTTGACCACCATGAACAAGTTGTACACATAAATCATGTCGAGAAATGAAAGGAATAGACCCGTTCAGGAAGACGCGGCAAGGTGATGGTGTGTAGGCCCAAATCGAACGAGGGATCGACCAGAAGGATACCAAACTGGAAACAACAAACTAATCTGCAATCACTAAAGCAGAGAACTGACATAACAAACATATCTGAAGGTGCCAAGCAAAAACAAGTAGACCAGATGGACATAGCAAGCATGAAGTGAATTCAGGAGCACCTGGCCAACATGCAGAAGCACAAAATGAAGCCCTAAAGCATGGACACCAGAACCACTGAATCTCATAGCAAAAAGCTAACAACAGACACACTCCATCAGAAGGCACTCTCATTAACAGAACTGTAAACACATTAGGCATAGAATCTCAAATTCTCTCTCTAACCAACCATGTGAACCATCCAATCCCTAAGACAGACGAACAAGCAAGGATCAATCAAAACAAACCAGCACTGACACCATCATAATAGCTCTTCCTAACCAGCCATATCAGCTATCCAGCCCCTAAGACACATGAATATAAGCTAGGGAGAACAAATCATAATAACCTAGGAAAACCAAACCAAACAACAGAGGCCAGTGAACAGGCCATTCTTCCCATTCTCTTTCAGAAGCATCAATCCAACACAAACAAACCGAACCCTTTATTTTTCACACGTCACTCGATAAAGAACAACATGTTTCCCAGCAAGCAAATATGAAGGTGCCAAGTAAAAACACAAGACTAAAGTACTAAATAGACACGAGCCAAGTGGGCCAATCCAAATGCACCAGACCAATCCAAAAGGCACATGTCCTGCTGCATCCACCTCTTCCTGAAAGCTCACCAGAATCCTAGAGAAAGATCCCAGCCTTAGCAAGATCTAGACAACTAAAAAAGGCACACACCTGTCAGCCACAAGCAAACAAAGGAGGCTGAATCGAGAATCACTGAAATCCAACCAGAGAACAGCACCATCCGTCTCCACAAACATAAGAAGACAACTGAAAACCACTAAAATCCAACCAGAGGGTTCCACCAACATAAGAGACCAAAGAAATTCACTAATTTTCCATCGTGCGCACCTACAGGAATGACAGACACATCATACCGAGCCCATTAGGAAATACCCATAGACAAACAAGAAACATAAAAACAGAGAAAAGGGCAAAGAGAGGTCAACCTACAGATTCCTGGAGGAAAATGCGAAGACCGGAACGGATCCAGCGACAAACAGACGAGGAGGTCAACCAAGAGCGGCTACAAAGAATGGACCAGGCCACACCAAAACAAATGTCAAAACCACATCTCAGCTCAAGCAGATGACAGAAATCGGGTCAAAAGCAAGACTCACCCATGGATCAACGAGCGGTGCAACAGATCTGGCCTAGCGATGAGAAGAACAACTGATCTGCAAGCAAAGGACATCCAAGATCCAAAATTAGTTAGCCATGACAAATCCATTGGAGAAAAAATAGAAGCTACAAGGAGAATCACCTCAACCGATGTCGTGGCTGCGCGAAGCCATCGAAGACCGCAGGCAACCAACCCTAGCAGTGCTTCGTGGACCAGGAAGCAGAACGGAGGAGAGCGAGATGGGGAGAAAGCAGAGCAATGAAATAAAAGGAAGAGGGGAGGAGAAGAGGCAGGCGGCGAAGCGGGATAAGAGAGGTCACCACCCAACACCCTCCACGACGCTGCACAAATGCTCGGACGCGCGAACGAATCACAGACGGATAGCTAAACCTGCAGGGCACACCGCGTACCCGGCGACGAATGGTGCACATGCACGTCGATGAGGCGCCCCCCTGCGCCTCTCTCGCCCTGACGCAGAAACCGCCCACACTAGAATGCCCACCCACAGAGAGGAGAGATGCCCACGATGCCGCGTCGAGGCCCACCTGCAAGTGACAGGGGTGAACGAGAGGAGGAGGAGAACAAACCAGAACTGAAGCCACCGAACGGCCAGGATCATGACACGACAGCCTGGCCCCACAGATCAAACGGCCAGCATTCAGATCGATCTGGGAGGCCTCTTATTCCGGCACGAATCAAGAATTGAGATGATCCGCATACCCCAAGGTGACAATAATTGGGATTCTTTCCGGTGATTACCATAGTTTGAGGAGTTCATGTATTCACTGTGTGTTAATGCTTTGTCCTGGTTCTCTATTAAAAGGAGGCCTTAATATCCCTTAGTTTCCCTATGGACCTCGCTGCCATGGGAGGGTAGGACAAAGGATGTCATGCAAGTTCTTATCGCAAGCACGTATGACTATATACGGAATACATGCCTACATTACATTGATGAATTGGAGCTAGTTCTATGTCGCCCTAGGTTATAACTGTTACATGATGAATGTTATCCAACATAATTATCCATCACCGATCCAATGCCTACAAGCTTTTCACATATTGATCTTTGCTAAGTTACTACTGTTGCTGCCACTATCACAATTGCTAAAAAACTATTACTACTTTTGTTACCGTTACTTTTGCTATCGTTGCTATCACTACCAAACTATCATGCTACTGTGCTACTAATCACTCTGCTGCAGATATTTAGTCTCCAGGTGTGGTTGAATTGACAACTCAACTGCTAATACTTGCAAATATTCTTTGGTTCCCCCTATGTTGAATCAATAAATTTGGGTTGAACACTTTACCCTCGAAAACTATTGCGATCCCCTATACTTGTGGGTTATCAAGACCTTTTTCTGGCGTCGTTGCCATGGAGCATAGCTCTATTTACTGAGTCACTTGGGATTTATATCTGTTGATCACTATGAAGAATCTGAAGGATGATAGAACCAAGATCGTTCCCTCTAGGACGAGGGGAGGTAAGGAACAGTTATCTAGCTCTGCACTTGATTCACCTTCTGTTTTAAGTAAGCTTACGACTCCACCACCTGCTATTAATTTTGATATGTCGCAAGTAATTGATGATGCTACTTCTGCTATGAATGATGCTTTTGATGATGCTACTACCTTGCTTGATGATACTGTGCCACTAGGTGAATTTCTTGATGAATAACTTGCTAAAGCTAAAGAATTTGAGAATACTGAAACTGATGAAATTACTGAAATTGAGGAAATTATTGAAACTGAAAATTATGAGTCACCTATTGGGCCTAGCTCTAATAGATATGAAATTCCTAAGATACCCGAGGATTATGTTATGGATGGAGAGATAGCTGATACGTCTCCAACGTATCTATGAACTTAATACTCTAGATGCAGGCTGGAGTCGGTCGATGTGTGGAGTAATAGTAGTAGATGCAGAATTGTTTCGGTCTACTTGTCACAAACGTGATGCCTATATTCATGATCATTGCCTTAGATGTCTTCATAGTTATGCACTTTTCTATCAATTTCTCAATGGTAATTTGTTTACCCAACGTATGTTTTCTTCAAGAGAGAAGCCTCTAGTGAAACCTATGGCCCCCGGGTCTATTTTCCCTCATATATTTTCAGATCTATAAACCAAAAAACCCAAAAATACCTTGCTGCAATTTATTTATATTTACTTTAGTTTGCTCTTTTATTTATCTTTTATACCTATCTCTATTAGATCTCACTCTTGTTCGTGACCGTGAAGGATTGACAACCCCCTTTTCGCGTTGTGTGAAGTGTTTGTTAGTTTGTGCAGGTGCATATATTGGAGACTCGCTTGTGCCTCCTACTGGATTGATACGTTGGTTCTTAACTGAGGGAAATACTTATCTCTACTTTGATGCATCACCCTTTCCTCTTCAAGGGAAAAATCAACGCAGGCTCAAGAAGTAGCAGGAAGAATTTCTGGCGCCATTGCCGGGGAGGTTCTACATCAAGCCTACCAAGTACCTATCATAAACTCTCATATCTTGCATTTACATTATTTGCCACTTGCTTCTCATTTTCCTCTCCCCCACTTCAAAAACATTTTTAGAAAAACACAAAAATATTTGCCTTTTTATTCGCCTTCTTTTCGTTCGTCTTTTCGTTTGCCTTTATGTCTTACTTGGTTTGTTTGCTCGTTCACTTGGTATAATTGTGTGTTTATTGAATATGAGAAAGAAAAAAGTTTATGGATCCTCATCCACTTGCTAATCTTTTTAAACGATCCAATTATGATGAACCAATTGCTAGTGAGTTGAGTGCACTAGATTATCTTTATGGAGTTTTGCTTGAAATTCATGAATCTAAAAATTGTGATGAAGTGCTAAAAGAAGAAATTTATAAAGTTATTCACGATAGCTCCTTGAATGAAAAGCATGATTGCAATGATGTTATTGTAAATTCTATTAATGTCAATTGTGCTAATAATATGCAAAACCCCAAGCTTGGGGATGCTAATTTTTCTATGTCCACTACTTACTGCAATGATCATGATTGGGGTGATAATGCTTCTTATGATCTTGAAAATTTATTTAAGCCTCATGATAATAATGTTTGCAATAATATTGAAAGTGGGGTTTGGAAGAGTGTCAACTTTAGGAGATAATGATCCCACTACTTTGGAGTTTGATCAATCTTATGAAATTTTTCATAAAAGTGGGCTTGGAGAAGTAATGACTTTATTCTATGTTAATCCCACTATTTTGGAAGAGTGTCAACTTTGCATGCATGTGGAATAACTAGAGAATATGTTACGTGGTAGCTATATTGTTGAATTTGAATATGATCTCACATGCAATTATTATGAGAGAGGGAAATATGGTTGTAGAAATTTTCATGTTACTAAATTACCTCTCGTTATGTTGAGATTGCTATTGTTTCTTTCTTCTTCCTGTTGCATATGCTAGTTTTTGCTTGTCTTGATAAATATTTTCCCTATAAATTGCCTATGCATAGGAAGTATGTTAAACTTAAACTTGTTTTTCACATGCTATATGATGCACTCTTTGTGCTTCAATTTTTTGTCTTTCATGTGAGCATCATTAAAATTATCAATGCCTAGCAAAAGGCTTTAAACAAAAGCGCTTGTTGGGAGACAAACCAACATTTTTCTTTTCTGTTTTTATGAGAATACATAATATTATCTCTGTAGTAATTGTGTTTTAGTGTTTAAATTAGTGTTTGAGCCAAGCAAGACCTTCGGGATGCTTTAGTATATCGTTTATTTGGTTTTGCTGAAAAATAGAAAATTTTCCGTCCAGTAACAGAATTTTTTAAATTCACTGGAGCATGGAAAAATTCTGATTTTTTTATAAAATAGTGATATACGAATTTCCTCTGTTGTCCTAATTTTTTAGAATTTTTAGAGTTAAATAAGTATGACTGATATTCTGGTTACTACAGACTGTTCTATTTTTGACAGATTATGTTTTCTGTGTGTTGTTTGCTTATTTTGATGAATCTATGGGTAGTATCGGGGGGGTATGAACCATGGAGAAGTTGGAATACATTAGATATAACACCAATATAAATTAAGAATTAGTTCACAATAGTACCTAAAGTGGTGATTTATTTTATTATACTAACGGATCTTATGAGTTTTCTGTTGAGTTTTGTGTTGTGAAGTTTTCAAGTTTTGGGTAAAGTTTTGATGGACCACGGAATAAGGAGTGGCAAGAGCCTAAGCTTGGGGATGCCCAAGGCACCCCAAGGTAATATTCAAGGACAACCAAGCATCTAAGCTTGGGGATGCCCCGGATGGCATCCCCTCTTTTGTCTTCAATCCATCGGTAAATTTACTTGAGGCTATATTTTTATTCACCACATGATATGTGTTTTGCTTGGAGCATCTTGTATGATATGAGTATTTGCTTTTTAGTTTGCCACAATCATCCTTGCTGTACACACCTTTTGAGAGGGACACACATTAATCGTGAATTTATTAGAATACTCTATGTGCTACACTTATATCTTTTGAGCTAGGTAGTTGCTCTAGTGCTTCCCTTATATCTTTTTTAGAGCACGGCGGTGGTTTTATTTTATAGAAATTGATGAACTCCCATGCTTCACTTATAGTATTTTGAGAGTCTAAAAAAAGCAAGGCAATTTGCTTAGGTTATGAATTTAGTCCTAATATGATGGGCATCAAAGAGGGATATAATAAAAACTTTCATATAAGAGCATTGAATAATATGAGAAGTTTGATTCTTTGCATTTGTTTTGAGATATAAACATGGTGATATTAAAGTCATGCTAGTGAGTAATTATGGATTGGTAGAAATACTTGTGTTAAAGTTTGTGATTCCCGAAGCATGCATGTATGGTGAACCGTTATGTGATGAAGTCGGAGCATGATTTATTTTTTGATTGTCTTCCTTATGAGTGGCGGTCAGGGACGAGCGATGGTCTTTTCCTACCAATCTATCCCCCTAGTAGTATGCGTATTAGTACTTTGCTTTGATGGCTAATAAATTTTTGCAACAAGTATGTGAGTTCTTTATGACTAATGTTGAGTCCATGGATTATACGCACTCTCTCCCTTCCACCATTGCTAGCCTCTCTAGTACCGTGCAACTTTCGCCGGTGCATTAAGCCCACCATATACCCTTCCTCAAAACAGCCACCATACCTACCTATTATGGCATTTCCATAGCCATTCCGAGATATATTTCCATGCAACTTCCACCGTTCCGTTTATTATGACACATACCATCATTGTCATATTGCTTTGCATGATCATGTAGTTGGCATAGTATTTGTGGCTTGGCCACCATTCATATTTTTTATACATGTCACTCTTGACATTGCACATCCCGATACACCGCCGGAGGCATTCATATAGAGTCATATTTTGTTCTAGTATCGAGTTGTAAGTAAATAAAAGTGTGATGACCATTATTAGAGCATTGTCCCATGTGAGAAAAGGATGATGGAAGCTATGATTCCCTTACAAGTTGGGATGAGACTCTGGACTAAAAAATAAAAGAGGCCAAAGAGCATAAAATAATAATAAAAAAGAGGCCAAAGATCCCAAACAAAAAAATGAGAGAAAAGAGAGAAGGGACAATGTTACTATCCTTTTTCCACACTTGTGCTTCAAAGTAGCACCATGTTCTTCATGATAGAGAGTCTCCTATTTTATCACTTTCAGATACTAGTGGGAATTTTTCATTATAGAACTTGGCTTGTATATTCCAATGATGGGCTTCCTCAATTTGCCCTAGGTCTTCGTGAGCAAGCAAGTTGGATGCACACCCACTTAGTTTCTTTTTGAGCTTTCATACACTTATAGCTCTAGTGCATCCATTGCATGGCAATCCCTACTCACTTGCATCGATATCAATTGGTGGGCATCTCCATAGCCCATTAATTTGCCTAGTTGATGTGAGACTTTCTCCTTTTTGTCTTCTCCTCACAACCTCCACCATACTCTATTCCACCTATAGTGCTATATCCATGGCTCACGCTCATGTATTGCGTGAAAGTTGAAAAGGCTTGAGAACATTAAAAGTATGAAACAGTTGCTTGGCTTGTCATCGGGGTTGTGCATGATGAAATATTTTGTGTGATGAAGATAGAGCATAGCCAGACTATATGGTTTTGTAGGGATAACTTTCCTTGGCCATGTTATTTTGAGAAGACATGATTGCTTTATTAGTATGCTTGAAGTATTATTGTTTTTATGTCAATATTAAACTTTTGTTTTGAATCTTATGGATCTGAATATTCATGCCACAATAAAGAAAATTGCATTGATAAATATGTTAGGTAGTATTTCACATCAAAAATTCTGTTTTTGTCATTTACCTACTCCAGGACGAGCAGGAATTAACCTTGGGGATGCTTGATACGTCTCCAACGTATCTATAATTCTTTATTGTTCCATGCTATTATATTATCTGTTTTGGATGTTTTATATGCATTAATATGCTATTTTATATTATTTTTGGGACTAACTTATTAACCTAGAGCCCTATGCCAGTTTCTGTTTTTTCCTTGTTTTTGACTTTTACAGAAAAGGAATATCAAACGGAGTCCAAACGGAATAAAACTTTACGGTGATTTTTCTTGGACCAGAAGAAACCCACGAGACTTGCAGAGGAGGCCAGAAGCCTTATGGGCTCCCCGGAGATCTTCCAGCCCTAACTCCACCATTATATATTCTCAAATATTCCCCCTATACCAGAGGGCGCACCAAAAATACTTTTCTGCCTCCGCAAGCCTCTGTTCCCGTGAGATCCCATCTTGGGGCCTTTTCCGGCACTCCACCGAAGGGGGATTCGATCACGGAGGGCCTCTACACCAACCTTACTACCCTTTCGATGATGTGTGAGTAGTTTACCACAGACCTACGGGTCCATAGCTAGTAGCTAGATGGCTTCTTCTCTCTCTTTGATCTTCAATACAATGTTCTCCTCGATGTTCTTGGAGATCTATTCGATGTAATCTTCTTTTGCGGTGCATTTGCTGAGATCCGATGAATTGTGGATTTATGATCAAATTATCTATGAATATTATTTGAGTCTTCTCTGAACTCTTTTATGCATGATTAAGATATCTTTGTATTTCTCTTCGAACTATCGGTTTGGTTTGGCCAAGTAGATTGGTTTTTCTTGCAATGGGAGAGGTGCTTAGTTTTGGGTTCAATCTTGTGGTGTCCTCACCCAGTGACAGAAGGGGTAGCGAGGCACGTATTGTATTGTTGCCATCAAGGATAAAAAGATGGGGTTTATATCATATTGCTTGAGTTTATCCCTCTACATCATGTCATCTTGCTTAAGGCGTTGCTCTGTTCTTATGAACTTAATACTCTAGATGCAGGCAGGAGTCGGTCGATGTGTGGAGTAATAGTAGTAGATGCAGAATCATTTCGGTCTACTTGTGGCGGACGTGATGCCTATATTCATGATCATTGCCTTAGATGTCTTCATAATTATGCGCTTTTCTATCAATTGCTCAACAGTAATTTATTTACCCACCGTATTTTTTCTTCAAGAGAGAAGCCTCTAGTGAAACCTATGCCCCCGGGTCTATTTTCCCTCATATATTTTGCTGCATCACCCTTTCCTCTTCAAAGGAAAAATCAACGCAAGCTCAAGAATTAGCAATAGCTAGGGAATTTCTTGCTTATAATGATAGAGATGATCTTAAGAAACTACTATGTAAGCTTAAAGAAAAATCTCTGAATGCTAGAATGAAATATGATCCTAAATTTGCTACTTCGCCTATCTTTGTTACTGATAAGGATTATGAATTCTCTATCGATCCTGAGTTAATTACTTTGATTGAATCTGATCCTTTCCATGGTTATGAATCTGAAACTGTTGTGGCACATCTTAATAAGTTGAATGATATAGCCACCCTATTTGCTCATGAGGAAAAAAATTGCTACTATTATATTCTTATGTTGTTTCCTTTCTTGTTAAAGGGTGATGCTAAAATATGGTTTAATACTCTTGCTCCTGGTTGTGTGCGTAGTCCCCAGGATATGATATATTACTTCTCTAAAAAATATTTTCCTGCTCATAAGAAACAAGCTGCCTTACAGGAAATATTTAACTTTGTGCAAACTGGAGAAGAGAATCTCCCTCAAGCTTGGGGGAGGCTTCTCCAACTACTTAATGCTTTGCCTAATCATCCTCTTAAGAAAAATGAAATACTTGATATCTTTTATAACGGACTAACCGATGCTTCTAGGGACTACCTAGATAGTTGTGCTGGTTGTGTTTTCACGGAACGAACTATTGAACAAGCTGAAGAACTATTGAATACTATATTGAAAAATGATAATGATTGGACATTGATACGTCTCCAATGTATCTATAATTTTTTATTATTCCATGCTATTATATTATCTGTTTTGGATGCTTTATATGCATTAATATGCTACTTTGTATTATTTTTGGGACTAACATATTAACCTAGAGCCCAGTGCCAGTTTCTGTTTTTTCCTTGTTTTTGAGTTTTACAGAAAAGGAATATCAAACGGAGTCCAAACGGAATAAAACTTTATGATGATTTTTCTTGGACCAGAAGACATCCACGGAGCTTGGAGAGGGGGTCAGAAGAGTCCCGAGGGGCCCACAAGCCCTCAGGGCGCCCCCTGGCTTGTGGACACCTCGAGAGTCCCCCAACCCTAATTCTTGCTCTATAAATTCGCAAATATTCCCAAACCAACAGAAGCGTTCACCAAAATACTTTTCCGCCGCCGCAAGCCTCTGTTCCCATGAGATCCCATCTTGGGGCCTTTTCCGGCACCCTGCCGAAGGGGGATTCAATCAAGGAGGGCCTCTACATCAACCTTGCTGACCTTCCGATGAAGCATGAGTAGTTTACCATGGACCTACGGGCCCATAGCTAGTAGCTAGATGGCTTCTTTTCTCTCTTTGATCTTCAATACAATGTTCTCCTCGATGTTCTTGGAGTTCTATCCGATGTAATATTCTTTTGAGGTGTGTTTGTCGAGATCCGATGAATTGTGGATTTATGATCAGATTATCTACGAATATTATTTGAGTCTTTTCTGAACTCTTTTATGCATGATTAAATATCTTTGTATTTCTCTTCGAATTATCAGTTTGGTTTGGCCAACTAGATAGGTTCTTCTTGCAACGGGAGAGGTGCTTAGTTTTGGATTCAATCTTGCGGTGTCCTCACCCAGTGACAAAGTAGGGGTAGCGAGGCACGTATTGTATTGTTGCCATCAAGGGTAAAAAGATGGGGTTTTCATCATATCGCTTGAGTTTATCCCTCTACATCATGTCATCTTACTTAAGGAGTTACTCCGTTCTTATGAACTTAATACTCTAGATGCATGCTGGATAGCGGTCGATGTGTGGAGTAATAGTAGTAGATGCAGGCAGGAGTCGGTCTACTTGACACGGACATGATGCCTATATTCATAATCATTGCCTTGGATATCGTCATAACTTTGCGCTTTTCTATCAATTGCTCGACAGTAATTTGTTTAGCCACCGTATGTTTTCTTTCAAGAGAGAAGCCTCTAGTGAAACCTATGGCCCCAGGGTCTATTTTCCATCATATATTTTCAGATCTATAAACCAAAAAACCCAACAATACCTTGCTGCAATTTATTTGTTTTTTACTTTGTTTTACGTTTTAGTAATCTTTTATACCTTTCTCTATTAGATCTCACTCTTGTTCGAGACCGTGAAGGGATTGACAACCCCTTTTTCGCGTTGAGTGCAAGTGATAGGAGCTGGGATCCTACCAGGCCTAGCCCTCAAGTTATAAGGGTGGAAAGGAGGTTGGCGGGGCGATGGGCACGAGCGGCGGCGCGTCGGCGCCGTGGTCGTGCGAGCGAGAGAGAGAGAGGGCGCGGGAGCGGCTAGGGTTAGGGTTCCGGCTCCTGAAGGGAGCCGGGCAATAGTTATGACTTATTGCTTAATTCCAAAACGTGTCCTTACAAATGTTTGTATAATCCTCGATGAGCTAATAAAAATAAAGATAAGTTGGGCCAAGCCCCTAACTAGTCGTGCCATTGGGCCTCCTCCGGCTATAACTGACGCCGGTCATAACATCTCTCCCCGCCTGCGCAAACAGCTCGTCCTCGAGCTGGAAGTCTGGAAAATGCTGGCGGAACTCCTCGAGCTGCTCCCAAGTGGCGTCCTCCTCCGGAAGGCCTTGCCACTGGATCAACAAACGCCAAACACCTCGGCTCTATTGGGCCTTCAACACCTTCTCTGGACCCAGAAGGAGACGTCCATCGGAGGTTGGAGGAAGCGCCGGTGTGGCCGCCGGCGGATCACCGCGGAAAGGCTTCAGCAAGCCCACATGGAAGACATCGTGGATGCGGGCGCCAGGCAGAAGCTGAAGGCGGTAGGTGACCTTGCCGATGCGCTCCAACACTGGAAATGGCCCGGCGTAGCGAGGGCCCAGCTTGCGCTTAGTGCGCGGGTCCAGTGACTGCGTGGTGCGGTGAAGTAGCCGCAGCCACACCCAGTCGCCCACCGCAAACTCCGCCTCGCGGTGGTGGGCGTCGTAGTATCTCTTGGACAGCTACTGGGCCTAGAGAAGACGCTGGCGCACCTCCGCAAGGATCTCATCCCTGCTGCGGAGAAGGTCACTTGCCGCCTCTGTCCGGGGCGTCCCGGGTTGAAACGGCAGGATGGGTGGCGGAGGACAGCCGTAGACCACCTCGAAGGGCGTGGCGCGCAGGGCGGAGTGGTAGGAGGTGTTGTAGCAGTACTCCGCCCAAGCCAGCCAGTCCACCCAAGCATGTGGACGATCACCTGTAACACAGCGCAAATACATAGCAATCACCTTGTTGACCACCTCAGACTGGCCGTCTGTCTGGGGGTGGAATGCCGTACTCAGGCGCAGTTTCACGCCCGCCATCTGAAAAAGATCGCGCCAGACATGCCCAGTGAACACCGGGTCATGGTCGCTGACGATCGAAGAGGGAAACCCGTGGAGGTGGACGATGATGTCGAAGAAGGCACGGGCCACGGAGGCGGCGGTGTAGGGATGGCCGAGTGCAATGAAGTGCACATACTTGGAGAAGCGGTCGACCACCGTAAGGATGACAGACTTGCCGCCCACCTTGGGAAGGCCCTCGATGAAGTCCATGGAGATGTCGGCCCAGACATAAGAAGGCACCTCAAGGGGCTGTAGCAGCCCCGTCGGCTGCAGTGTCTCCGTCTTGTTGTGCTGGCACGTCACGCAAGACCGCACCTAGTCTTGCACCAGCGCACAGTCGCCGGGGATGTAGAAATCTGCTAGGAGACGGTGGAGGATCTTCTGCACGCCCTCGTGGCCGGCCGAGTGAGCCAGCAGCAGGTCCTGGTGACGGAGGTCGCCGTGATCCGGCACGAAGAGCCATCGCCCGTGCAGGAGCAGGCCATCATCCACGTGCCACGGCTCCTCCAGGTCGCTGGCCTCGAGGCGCTGACGGAGGTGCTGCGTGTCCGTGGCGCTCGCGATGGCTCGGCGGATGTCGTCGATGAAGGCGAAGGAGGGCCCCGAGCGGATATAGAGGACCGCCCCCGCGGTGTCGATGGCGTCCGTGTCGTGGTCGGCAACGCGACGGGACAACGCGTCGGCCACGGTGTTGAGGCGGCCCGGACGGTACTCGACGGTGAAGTCGAAGCCAAAGAGCTTGCTGATCCACTGATGTTGCAGCACGGTGGAGCGGCGCTGGTCCAACAAGAACTTGAGGCTGTAGTGATCCGTGCGAATACGGAACGGCCGCCCCCAAAGATACGGCCGCCAGTGATGCACAGCCTGTACCAAGCCGATGAGCTCCCTCTCATAGGCCGCGAGCTTGTGATGGCGTGTGGCAAAGGGCCTGCTGAAGAACGCGAGCGGCCCATCGCCCTGATGGAGGACGGCGCCAAACCCCATGCTCGAGGCGTCGCCTCAGTATCCCAGGAGAAGGCGTCGCGGCGCAGCAGGCGCGTGAGCGGGGCCGCGATGAGCCCAAACTCCGGGATGAACTTCCGGTAGTATCCCGCGAGGCCCAAGAAGCCATGGAGGGCCTGCGGCGAGTGCGGCGTTGGCCAAGGCGCGACCGCCGTGACCTTGTCGTCATCCATAGCGACACCGTCCGCCGAGATGATGTGGCCGAGATAGGGGATGGATGTCGTGCCGAACGAGCACTTCGAGCGCTTGAGGTGCAGGTGGTGCGCTAGAAGCTCGTTGAAGACGATGGCCACGTGCTGCTGGTGCTCCGCCCATAATGAGCTGTAGATAAGAATGTCATCAAAGAAAATGAGCACAAACCAGCACAAGTAGGGGTGGAGCACGTCGTTCATCAAAGCCTGGAATGTCGCCGAGGCATTGGAGAGGCCAAAGGGCATCACCAAGAACTCGAAGTGGCCGTGATGAGTGCGGAAGGCTGTGTTCGCGACATCGTCCGGGTGCATCCGCACCTGGTGATATCCCGAACGGAGGTCGAGCTTGGTGAAGAAGCGTGCCCAGTGTAGCTCATCCAGGAGTTCATCCACGACGGGGATAGGAAATTTGTCCTTGGACGTCTTGGCGTTGAGAGCATGGTAGTCGATGCAGAAACGCCACGAACCATCGGCCTTGCGCACAAGGAGCACTGGCATGGAGAACGGTGATGTTAAGATCCAGATGATGCCCTAGGCGAGCATGACCGCACACTGCCGCTCCAACTCGTCCTTCTGCAGCTGGGGGTAATGGTACAGCCGCACGGCGACGGGAGCTGTGTCCGGCAGCAGGTGGATGCGGTGGTCATAGGGCCGGACTGGCGGAAGGCCCTGTGGCACATCGAAGAGGTCACTGTGCTGCTGCAACAGGCTAGCCAACAGGGGATGCTCAGCGTCGACGGCAGCCGCCGTCAACTGGGGTTGAGGAGCCACCGGGGAGGCGCCCCATACGCCCTCCCACTGGACGCGGCGGCCCAGGCGCCAGAAAATCGTCGTCATGGCGTCGAAGTCCCAGAGGATGGGACCCAGAGTCCGTAAGAAATCGACGCCGAGGATGAAGTCGAAACAGCCCAAGTCGATGCCAACGTAGGTGACGGTGAAGTGCTCATCACCGATGATGATGGGGACATGCCGAGCAATTCCATGGCAGGGAAGACGGTCACCGTTAGCCACGGTAACGCGTAGCTGCTCCCCGCCGGTCGGCTGCAGTGCCAGGCGGTGCATGGTGGCCCCGAGCAGGAAGTTATGAGTGGAGCCTGTATCCAGGAGTATGAGGAACCGCTCGCCATTGAGGGTCACCGGCAGCAGCATAGTCTTCTCCGTCTGGATGCCCATGAGTGCATGGAGGGAGACGACGAGGGCGTTCGCCTGGGCGGGCCATGGAGGAGCCTCGTCGGCCAATGGGGTGATTGGGTCGCCGAGCCCGGCGGCGGCGGCGTCCTCCTCGACGTAGTCTGCGGCCTCCAAGTAGAATAGGCGCGGGCAAACATGTCCCGGAACGTAGGGCTCATCGCAGTTGTAGCATAGCCCCTGATGATGGCGCTTGAGCTCCTCGGTCATGGTGAGCCGACGGAAGGGGCGCTTCGCGGCCGGAGCGTTGGGCGCCGCGGTGGCCTGGGCCGGACGCCCCGGCACTGGTGGTGTCGGTGGCGGTCGGGAGGGCTATCGGGCGCTCCGGGACGGTGACGCCTGCTGCATGGCCACCGCACGGCGCTCGAAGGCGCGGGCATAGTACAAGGCCGTCCCTATGGTCCCCGCATCTCCACGTCCACGCGGATATGATCCGGCAGACCGCTAACAAAGAAATCAGCCCGCTGGCGAGCCATGACACCGGGCGCGTGGCACGCCAGGGCCTGGAAGCTGTCGGCGAAGTCTTGCACCGTAGAGGTGAAAGGTAGGCGCCCAAGCTTCGCCAGCCAGCTCCCGCATATCGGCGGCCCGAAGCGTAAGAGGCAAAGCTCGCGAAAACACTCCCGGGGGCATGCCGCCCTCGTCCTGCTCGAGGGCGTAATACCACGTCTGTGCGGCGCCCCGGACATGATAGGAGGCGATCCAGGTGTGGTCGGACGCGAGCGTGCGTTGCCACCTGAAAAACTGGTCACACTGATTGAGCCAGTTCAGGGGGTCCACAGTGCCGTCGTAGGTGGCGAACTCGAGCTTGGAGAAGCGCGGCGGAGTCTGGCCGTGGACGACGGAGGGGTACGCCTCGTCGGCGCGGAGCAGCGAGGACGACAGAGCCGAGTAGGTGGGCATCAGAGGGCCACCCTGGAACAGGGGACCGTCAACACCGGCGTACGGCCCGGCTGAGCCCGAGGACCCGCCAAGCTGCATGGCCAGGTGCGTTGCCGGCGGTGGCGGCACATGCGGCCCGCTCGAGGCCGTCATGTAGACCGGCTCGAGGGAACTGGCGAGCCAGGCCGGTAACAGAGACGGCGACGGGGGAAACCGGACCTGGTGGATGGGTATCCTCGGAGCCGACGTCGGGATGCCCGGGGCCGCGGTCATCGAGGGTGGCAGCTGCAGGTGTTGCTACTGCTGCATGGTGGAGGCGTCGGGGTGCGCCGCGGGTGGCAGCTGCTGCATGGCGGGGGAGGTCGCCCAGGGAGGCGGCTGCCACAGTGGCTGCTGCGGCGGCGGGGCGGTGGCGGAGGGCACAGGCGGCGGCGCATAGGGGCTCGCGAGGAACGTGCGGATGCCCGCGACCACCTGGGTGAGATCCCGGAGGGCAGCCATCATCTCCTCCGGTGTGAAGACAACGGGGGTGGTGATCAGCGGCGTCCAGGCGTCGGAGGACATCGGTCCCGACAGGGATGGCGCGCCAGCCGCGGAGGTCGTCGGCGGCGTGGTGGTGGTCGGCAGCGGAAGGGTGGCGGTGGGGAGAGGTGTAGACATGACCGATCCCGAGACAACTGATACTAGATTGATAGGAGCTGGGATCCTACCAGGCCTAGCCCTCAAGTTATACAGGTGGAAGGGAGGTTGGCGGGACGATGGGCGCGAGCGGCGGCGCGTCGACGCCGTGGTCGCGCGAGTGAGAGAGAGAGAGAGGGCACGGGGGCGGCTAGGGTTAGGGTTCCGGCTCCTGAAGGGAGCCGGGCAATAGTTATGACTTATTGCTTAATTCCAAAACATGTCCTGACAAGTGTTTATATAATCATCGATGAGCTAATAAAAATAAAGATAAGTTGGGCCAAGCCCCTAACTAGTCGCGCCATTGGGCCTCCTCCGGCTATAAGTGACGCCGGTCATAACAGCAAGTGTTTGTTAGTTTGTGCAGGTGCATAGATTGGAGACTTGCTTGTACCTCCTACTGGATTGATACCTTGCTTCTTAACTAAGGGAAATACTTATCTCTACTTTGCTGCATCACCCTTTCCTCTTCAAGGGAAAAATCAACGCAAGCTCAAGAAGTAGCAGGAAGAATTTCTGGCGCCGTTACCGGGGAGGTTCTACATCAAGCCTACCAAGTACCCACCATAAACTCTCATCTCTTGCATTACATTATTTGCCATTTTCCTCTCGTTTTCCTCTCCCCCACTTCTAAAACATTTTCAAAAAAATACAAAAATATTGGACTTTTTATTCGCCTTTTTTCCTTTCGTCTTTTCGTTTGCTTTTTGTTTGCTTGTGTGCTAGATTGGTTTTTGCTACCATGTCTGAATCTGGAGAAGTTATCGTTGAAAATTTTGAGGGTCTTGCTAGCATAAATCTTGAGGAAAAACTTGGATCTTGCTCTTTAGATCGTGAAACTGAAACTCCCCCTAATTATAAGGCAAAAACTTTTCATGTGGGAGACGGTAATATTATTGGGAAAAGTGTTATTCAAGAATTCTTTGATTGTACGGGAACTTTTCCTATTAATAAGAGATCTATCCTTCTTGATACAAATTGTTATGCGGATGCCATTGCCATGCTTATTAATAAATTAGAAAGAAAATGTGTGCACATCTACCCCGCTTTGCAAAAGATGTTTCATGAACTTCTCAATATTCATCATCCTAAGGCTAAAAAGATTGCCACTATCATCCTTATGCGGGAATTTGATTTTATAATACAAGAAGCTAGGGAATTTTTTTTTCTATAATAAAGATATTGAACATCCTCCGATTGAAGAAATTCTCCATGATAAAGAAACTTTGCGCAGCCTGGAATCTAGAGATTATCAGTCTTACAGTGACAATCTTAGGAGGAGAGTTCCTTACTCAGAAATTACTCAAGCCCTTTACCTTGATACTTATGATAAATTTGATTGGGTAACTCAGGGAATTTATGTAGGATTTAATGATGATTGATTGGAAGAGATGACTAGGGAACCCATTAAAAACAAGATACGTATTTTATATGATGATATATATGGTGATGATCCAGACTATGGGTTTATGAATGTCAAAATCACTAATCAAAGTCCTTTTCATGAATTAAGTTCACCTACTAGAAGGGAAATAAAAGAAAAGAGAGATTTGTTAAGAAAAGTTTTGGAAGATTTGATTAAGAAGGAGTTGTATGACAACACCTAGATCTACGTTTTATGCCTAGCTAGCAGTGTTAAACAATAGCGCTTGTCGAAAGGCAACCCAATTTTATTTTTATGTTTTTTGTTTTTGGTTCTGTTCTTCAATAAATACACATTATTACTTCTATAGTAATTGTGTTTTAGTGTTTTAATTATTGTTTGAGCCAAGTAAGACCTTGGGGGTGATCTATGGTGATAGTTGATTTGATTTTGCTGAAAAACAGAAACTTTTGCGTCCAGTAACAGAATTGTTTAAATTCACTGGAGCGTGCAAAAACTCTGAATTTTTTAAACAAGGTTTATATACAAATTTCCTCCGTTGTCCTAATTGTTCAGAACTTTTAGAGTTACATAAGTATGAGAACAATTCAGATCTTTGCAGACTGTTCTGTTTTTGACAGATTTTGTTTTTCATGTGTTTTTGCTTATTTAGATGAATCTATGGGTAGTATCGGGGGGTATGAACCATGGAGAAGTTGGAATACAGTAGATATAACACCATTATAAATTAAGACTGAGTTCACAACAGTACCTAAAGTGGTGATCTATTTTATTATACTAACGGATCTTATGAGTTTTCTGTTGAGTTTTGTGTTGTGAAGTTTTCAAGTTTTGGGTAAAGATTTGATGGACTATGGAATAAGGAGTGGAAAGAGCCTAAGCTTGGGGATTCCCAAGGCACCCCAAGGTAATATTCAAGGACAACCAAGCATCTAAGCTTGGGGATGCCCCGGATGGCATCCCCTCTTTTGTCTTCAATCCATCGGTAAATTTACTTGAGGCTATATTTTTATTAACCACATGATATGTGTTTTGCTTGGAGCGTCTTGTATGATATGAGTCTTTGCTATTTAGTTTGCCACAATCATCCTTGTTGTACACACCTTTTGAGAGGGACACGCATGAATCGTGAATTTATTAGAATACTCTATGTGCTTCACTTATATCTTTTGAGCTAGGCAGTTTACTCTAGTGCTTCACTTATATCTTTTTAGAGCACGGCGGTGGCTTTATTTTATAGAAATTGTTGAACTCTCATGCTTCACTTATATTATTTCGAGAGTCTCTTAAACAGCATGGTAATTTGCTTAGGTTATGAATTTAGTCCTAATATGATGGGCATCCAAGAGGGATATAATAAAAACTTTCATATAAAGAGCATTGAAGACTATGAGAAGTTTGATTCCTTGCATTTGTTTTGAGATATAAATATGGTGATATTATAGTCATGCTAGTGAGTAATTGTGGATTGGTAGAAATACTTGTGTTAAAGTTTGTGATTCCCGTCGCATGCACTTATGGTGAACCGTTATGTGATGAAGTCAGAGCATGATTTATTCTTTGATTGTCTTCCTTATGAGTGGCGGTTGGGGACGAGCGATGGTCTTTTCCTACCAATCTATCCCCCTAGGAGCATGCGTGTAGTACTTTGTTTCGATGACCAATAAATTTTTGCAATAAGTATGTGAGTTCTTTATGACTAATGTTGAGTCCATGGATTATACACACTCTCACCCTTCCACCATTGCTAACCTCTCTAGTACCACGCAATTCTCGCCGGTGCATTAAACCCACCATATACCCTTCCTCAAAACAGCCACCATACCTACCTATTATGGCATTTCCATAGCCATTCTGAGATATATTGCCATGCAACTTCCACCATTCCGTTTATTATGACACGCATCATCATTGTCATATTGCTTTGCATGATCATGTAGTTGGCATAGTATTTGTGGCAAGGCCACCGTTCATATTTTTTATACATGTCACTCTTGATCATAGCACATCCCGGTACACCACCGGAGGCATTCATATAGAGTCATATTTTGTTCTAGTATAGATTTGTAATTCTTGAGTTGTAAGTAAATAAAAGTGTGATGATCATCATTATTAGAGCATTGTCCCGTGTGAGGAAAGGATGATGGAAGCTATGATATCCTCACAAGTTGGAATGACTCTCTGGACTTTACAAAAAAATAAAAGAGGCCAAAGAAGCCCAAATAAAAAAAAGAGGCCAAAGAAGCCCAAAAAAATGAGAGAAAAGAGAGAAGGGACAATGTTATTATCCTTTTTCCACACTTGTGCTTCAAAGTAGCACCATGATCTTCATTATAGAGAGTCTCCTATTTTGTCACTTTCATATACTAGTGGGAATTTTTCATTATAGAACTAGGCTTGTATATTCCAATGATGGGCTTCCTCAAATTGCCCTAGGTCTTCGTGAGCAAGCGAGTTGGATGCACACCCACTTAGTTTCTTTTTGAGTTTTCATACACTTATAGCTCTAGTGCATCCGTTGCATGGCAATCCCTACACACTCACATTGATATCTATTGATGGGCATCTCCATAGCCCGTTAATACACCTAGTTGATGTGAGACTTTCTCCTTCTTTTTGTCTTCTCCACAACCACCATATTTTATTCCACCTATAGTGTTATATCCATGGCTCACGCTCATGTATTGCGTGAAAGTTGAAAAAGTTTGAGAACATCAAAAGTATGAAACAATTGCTTGACTTGTCATCGGGGTTGTGCATGATAAAATACATTGTGTGATGAAGATGGAGCATAGCCAGACTATATGATTTTGTAGGGATAACTTTCTTTGGCCATGTTATTTTGAGAAGACATGATTACTTTATTAGTATGCTTGAAGTATTATTGTTTTTATGTCAATATTAAACTTTTGTTTTGAATCTTATGGATCTGAATATTCATGCCACAATAAAGAAGATTACATGGATAAATATGTTAGGTAGCATTCCACATCAAAAATTCTGTTTTTATCATTTACCTACTCGAGGACAAGTAGGAATTAAGCTTGGGGATGCTTGATACGTCTCCAACGTATCTATAATTTTTTATTGTTCCATGCTATTATATTATCTGTTTTGGATGTTTTATATGCATTAATATGCTATTTTATATTATTTTTGGGACTAATCAATTAACCTAGAGCCCAGTGCCAGTTTTTGTTTTTCCTTGTTTTTGAGTTTTACAGAAAAGGAATATCAAATGGAGTCCAAATGGAATAAAACTTTACGATGATTTTTCTTGGACCAGAAGACATCCACGGAGCTTGGAGAGGGGGTCAGAAGAGTCCTGAGGAGCCCACGAGCCCTCAGGGCACGCCCTAGGGGGGGCGCCCCCTGGCTTGTGGACACCTCGGGAGTCCCCCAACCCTAATTCTTGCTCTATAAATTCTGAAATATTCCCAAACCAACAGAAGCGCCCACCAAAATACTTTCCCACCGCCGCAAGCCTCTGTTCCCGTGAGATCCCATCTTGGGGCCTATTCTGGCACCCTGTCGGAGGGGGATTCGATCACGGAGGGCCTCTACATCAACCTTGCTGCCCTTCCGATGAAGCGTGAGTAGTTTACCACGGACCTACGGGTCCATAGCTAGTAGCTAGATGGCTTCTTCTCTCTCTTTGATCTTCAATACGATGTTCTCCTCGATGTTCTTGGAGTTTTATCCAATGTAATATTCTTTTGCGGTGTGTTTGTCGAGATCCGATGAATTATGGATTTATGATCATATTATCTTTGAATATTATTTGAGTCTTTTCTGAACTCTTTTATGCATGATTAAATATCTTTGTATTTCTCTTTGAATTATCGGTTTGGTTTGGCCAACTAGATTGGTTCTTCTTTGTCGGGCCCACTTCTGGGATTAAATCACAGAGTAGCCCTAAGTCACACCAGTCCCAAGATCAATACAACTGGTGGACTACCTTGATACAGATATCCAGTACACATAATATTACATCGGGTTGAGCCTGAGTGCTCAACAAATTAATACAACCTTGACAAAATACTACGGTGGTGGAATATGACTGGTGTGGTGGTACTCTCATACTGACACAATAAAATAGTGCCAAGCGTCAGTGTGAGGCTTGACTATTTTATTTGTGTAGCGGAAGCTCAGCGGCTGATACAGGTGGTAGACTCCAATATCACAGGTTGACTGACTAGGACTCCTCTAAGCGTCGGGCTCGCTAGCGCAATCCTCCTCCACAAGATCGTCCTCCTCCAAGTCTGGCCAAGTAAATAGCCACGGACAAGCCAGTGAGTACGTTGGAATGTACTCGCAAACATAATGAACAAAAGATATAACGAGTGCATATGCTCATGTTGGATCCTACTAAATGTTCATGCTGACTAAAATCTTAGACATGGCATGACCACAACAAAATGATACATAAGTAAATATAACATGTTAGTCATAATCAAGCTTAATAAAAATAGAAGCTAACGAATGTCACGGGTAGTCTAGCCAGCCCAGGTGACATTCAGAAAATAAGAGAAAATGCCAACCGGGTGTCTAAAAAAGAGTCGGGCGAGACAGGACCGCCCGAGAACTCAAGCGACGCCACGAAAGGTCTTGAAAAGAAATGCCAAATGGGTGTCAAAAAGGAGAATCGGGCGAGACAGGACCTCCCGAAAATCCAAGCGACGCCACGATAGGTCTTGAAAAGAAATGCCAAACGGGTGTCTAAAAGGAGAATCGGGCGAGACAGGACCGCCCGAAAATCCAAGCGACGCCACGAGAGGTCTTGAAAAGAAATGCGAAACGGGTGTCTAAAAGGAGAATCGGGCGAGACAGGACCACTCGAAAATCCAAGCAACGCCACGAGAGGTCTTAAAAAGACATGCCAGTTAGGTGTCAAAGTGACGCCACGGTCGGTCTTGAAAAGAAATGCCAAACGGGTATCCACAAGAGAGTCGAGCGTGACAGGACCGTCCGAGACTCGAGGGACGCCTCGTAAGGGCTTGAAAATAAAACCGAATGCCCGGGGTAGTCTAGCCAGCCCCTGAGACACTCAGAAAATAAAATCAGAGAAACGGGTTAGTCCACAATAATATTCATATCTTTGATGATATTCATGATAATAATATCAGTAGTGACAATAATCATCCTGCAAAATAATTCATGCCCAGATTAATTATTTCCTCAAAAGACCGACACCGGGACCGACACTTGACCCACCCAGCTAACGCCCTTGACCGTGGACATGGCTATTCGAATAGATATACTCTGCAAAGGGTGTACTCTTTACCCGCGTGCATAGGGTTTCCTTAGTCAGTACCGTGACACTGACTAATTCCCATTACGGTCTTTGGGATGAAAACACGCCTGACCAGCACACACCAGATTAACCGTCCGGATGCCAGGAATCACCCAAAGCATCGTTCCAGAAAAACTCTAAGTCAGGGAGACCACAATCTCGAGTAGCATGGGATCACTATTCATACACACGGATTACAAGGGGGGACCCCCTCTCGGCTAAAACCGGTAACACCCATGCCCCCTGACCCGATGACAGGATTTAGTCCATGGCCGTGGAAACCCTCATCGTGGCCCTCTATGTGGTGTGTACCTGGACAGGGGTTAACAACTTACTAAGCCGTACCTTCCTTGCGGAAGGACCCGTGGCAGCACGGTACACAGCTAGGTGTAACGGAACAAGACTCGATCTAGGCCGACTCAGGAGGTGTTATTAATATGACCGGTACACTCCATATCTGTTACCGTGACACCACCGAGGCAGAATAAGGCCCGTGCCCACCGGCACGTCCAAAACTGAAGAAATACTTCTGAATTCTTAGAATCTCCATGCATGTCAGAGAGGTGCTAGAGTAGCATGCAAGCAAGAGAAAAAGAATGACATGACCATGCATGCATGCCTACTTCCACATGTACGGTGCAAACTCAACCAATGCAACTATGCAATGCAATCACCATATCCCAGGTTCAAAACTGCTTGCCTTGTCCAAAGTAGTCAGGAGAAACCCTTCGAAATTCTCGGCAAAGTTTCCCTCTTCTTTTTCTGAAAAATTCAAATTCAAACTCAAATTAAAAAAATTGGTAACAGTACAAAAACTTGTCTCAAAATATTTTAAAATAAATACTAAAAAAACTAGAGAGAAAAATAAGAATTTCAAAAAAAGAATCAAGTCATTTGGAGTTGTGTTTAAAAAGCTATGAAAGTTTCAAAACTAGGGACTTTTCTGTAAAACAGCAGTCCCTGCACGTTTTAAAAAGAAAACGCTTCGGGCGGAATACGCCTTTCAGCACAGAAAGCGTAAACGGCGGAATACGTCTTCTGTTTTAATCGGAAAAGAATAAAACGCTGACGGGTGGGGTCCACCCGTCAGGTTTAAATTCAAACGCGCTCGCGTGAGAGGCAGAGAGACGGCGGTGGTCACCGGCGATGATCGCCAGCGTTCCAGAGGGCGGCGATGGTCGGGACATGATCAGGGTGGAGTGCCGCGTCGGTTGGTGGTGGTGGTGGTCGCCGGTGAGCACCTGAATGGCGGCGATGTCGACAGCGATGGACGATGCTTCGGGTGTGGTCGGAACTCGCCGGAGAGGGCTCGGGAGATGAAATTGGAGCGCGGGATCGATAAGTTGGTGTGAGAGAGAGCTACTGGCAAAGTTTGAGCGGCGGAGGTGGAGTATAGGCATTGTGGTGATCGGGGAGGTTGGCGGCGGCTCGGTGACCGAAGAGGAGGAAGAAGACCTCCTCGAGGTCAGGGAAGTAGCATGGGGATCGATTGGGAGGTGGTGAAGGCGATCGGTGGAGCGAATGGAGCTCGGGAGCCTCTATTTATAGGCTGCCGAGGTGGTCAGTGGCGTGCGGGCGACGCCGAAATAAATTCCGCCGGCGAAGTAGGTTAGGGACGGTGACGAGGTTCTGTGAATGATCTAGAGGGTCAGTGGATTACTCTGGAAGCCTCAACGAGGACGAATTCGAGCTCCTCGAGCTTATCCTGGAGCGGAGCTCCTGTACGGGTGCGGCGGCGCTGCCTGGCTCCGGCGACCGCCAGCGGGGCCAGGGCGGAGAGGTCAGCGCGCTGAGCCGTGGTGGAACTGCCGCGTGGAGGAGGAGTAGGTAGGGAAGCTGCGGTGCAGTGATGGTGGCTGGTGGCACGAGCTGATTCTCTCGGTCTGTCGTGGCTGAGAGCGGCGGCGGATGCACCGGCCTCCCAGCGGTTGGCCGGCGGTGAGAGGCTGACTAGAGGGCCCTCTGGAGTGGCATTGATGGCCAAGGAGCAACGCGGATGAGGGCGAGGAGGAGGCGTGGATGAGAAGGGGCGGTGAAGTGGCTCGCACGGCGTCGATCGCCTCTGCTGACTGAAACCAAATTCAGTTAACTGAATTTCAGTCAGTGATGAACAGTATGCATGCTACCAGCTCGATGAAATGACAGAGAGGGCTAGGTATTTTTGGAATTTGTGGCAATTTTTGTGGAGAGGTGTTGATGCTCAAAAATGAGTTTGGCAAAGTTTCAGAATTTTTGGAGAAGTATAAATTGGGTTTTGATCAATAGAATTGAATCTGGTCCAAATTTGAATAGGGACGATTTGAAAATTTTGAACTGTAGAACCAAATATTTTTGGTGAAATGGGTTATAGGTACCATCTAGTTGCGAGGATAATTTTTGTGGAGGCAGAATAGTTGTAGAAAATATATTTCCTTTGTAACTCAAAGAAACCATGGATATTGTAAATTCCAACTTTGGAATTTATCTAAAATATGAGAAACATTTTTGTGGGGGTGGAAAGGATTGGTTTCTGCCCTAGAAGGTGTGTATGACTTGAGAGAAAATTTAGAAGTGGTACAAAAATTATTGAATGAATTTTTTTGGAAGTGCTAGATAGAAATGAAAAGGCCATATACTTGAAATAATTTTAATTATCCAAAAAATTCTAAAAGAAAAATATTTTTGATCCCTCAAAAATAATTACCCAATAAATAAGTCACCCAAAACAGAACCATTCAAAAAAATTGAAACCCAGTTAAAAATAAAAAATAATTTTCAGAACAGAAGAACTAGAAAGAGAATAAGGCCAAAAATAATTCAAAGTATTTTATTTTAAGGAAAAGATTTTGAAAATCCAAAAGAAATATTTTTGGGGTGTTACAACACCTACCCCCCTTAAGAAAAATCTCGTCCCCGAGATTTCAGCTGTCCCTCAAATAGGTACGGATATTCAGTCCTCAGGTGATCCTCTCTTTCCCAGGTTGCTTCTTCCTCGGTGTGATTACTCCACTGAACCTTGTAAAATTTTATCACATTCTACCGGGTCCTCCGTTCAGACTCTTCCAAAATCTTTATAGGACATTCCCTATATGTAAGATCTGGTTGGATATCCAGGTCTTGATGCTAGACTTGCTTTTCTGGGTTATTGACACATCTCCTTAGTAGTGACACGTGGAACACATCATGAACATTCGATAATTCTGTCGGTAGCTCTAGTGGATAGGCAACTTTGCCCCTCCTTGCAATTACTCTGAATGGTCCAATAAACCTCGGTGCCAATTTTCCTTTGACTTTAAATCTCTGTAGTCCCTTGTTGGAGATACTCTGAGATACACATATTCATCGGGCTCAAAACTGATCTGGCAGTGTTTTTGATCATAGTAACTCTTTTGACGGCTCTGAGCCGCTCTCAGTCTGTCTTGAATAAGCTTCACTTTTGTTTCTGCTTCTTTAAGAATTTTCGGGCCGAAGATTCGGCTATCTCCGGTTTCAGACCAATTGAGTGGGGTACGGCATCGTCGTCCGTACAGGGCTTCGAAGGGTGACATCTTCAGACTAGCTTGATAACTGTTGTTATATGAGAACTCCGCGTATGGTAGACTGTCTTCCCAACTGACTCCGTAGGTGAGCACACATGCTCTCAGCATGTCCTCTAATATTTGATTTACCCGCTCAGTTTGTCCTCCGGTTTGCGGGTGATATGCTGTGCTAAATGTCAGTTGAGTCCCTAGGGCTTGCTATAGGTGCTCCCAAAACCTAGAGACAAACTGGGTGCCTCTATCGGAGACTATGGTCTTGGGGACTCCGTGTAAGCAAACAATCCGGGAGAGGTATAACCCGGCAAGCCTCTGTGTTGCGTATGTGGTTTTTACTGGAATGAAATGTGCCACCTTGGTTAAATAATCCGTTATAACCCATATAGCATCATTTCCGTGTCATGACCTTGGCAATCCGACGATAAGATCCATTCCTATTACATCACATTTCCATTCAGGCACTCTGAGTGGCTGCAATAGTCCCGCTGGCCTCTGGTGTTCTGCTTTTACTCGCTGGCACGAATCACAACGTGCCACATATACTGCTATATCTCTCTTCATCCCGTGCCACCAGAAATTTTCTTGTAAATCCTGTTACATCTTGGTTCCTCCTGGGTGAATGGAGTACGGAGTAGTGTGAGCCTCTGCCAAAATTTGTTGCTTTAACTCTTCCTTGTTAGGCACGTATAACCTTTTTTCGAACCATAAAATTCCCTGATTATCCACGGTAAATTCGGATGCCTTGCCCAATTTTATTTTTCTCTTAATCCCCTCAATGCTTGGGTGTCCTTTCTGGGCCTCTTTGATCTGATCCTCTAATGTTGGTTTTATTTCCAATTGAGTAACAGTTCCTTCCGTGACCAGGAGCATGTTGAGTTTGGCAAATTCCTGGTTGAACTTATGCTGCGAGAATTGCACACTGTTATTATCGGTGCAGAGATTTCGGCTGAGGGCGTCTGCCATGACATTTGCTTTACCCGGATGGTAATGAATTCCCACATCATAATCCTTAATTAACTCAAGCCAGCGATGCTATCGCAAGTTTAATTCTGGCTGGGTGAAGATATACTTGAGACTTTTGTGATCCGTGCATATCTCACACTGATTACCAAGAAGGTAATGTCGCCATTCTTTGAGTGCATGTATCACTGCTGCTAACTCCAAGTCATGTGTAGGATAATTTTCTTCGTGTTGCCGTAGTTGTCTCGAAGCATATGCTACGACCTTTCCCTCTTGCATTAACACACATCCAAGTCCTTTCCTGGAGCTGTCATAATATATCTCAAAATTTGTGTGCACATCTGGCACGATCAGAATGGGTGCCGTTGTTAACCTCTTTTTCAACTCTTGGAAACTTTTCTCACAGGCTTCGGTCCATTCAAACTTCTTATCTTTCTTGAGTAACTGGGTCATGGGTTTGGCTATGGTGGAGAATCCTTCAATAAATCTCTGATAGTAGCCAGCCAGACCAAGAAAACTTCTGACCTCAGTCACGTTGGTGGGTTGCTTCCACCCTAAGACATCCTTTACTTTACTCGGGTCCACTGCTATCCCATCCTGTGTCAGTACGTGTCCATGAAAACCAACTTCCCGTAGCCAAAATTCACACTTACTGAATTTGGCATATAGTTGATTCTTTCGCAATTCTTCTAGGACTATCCGAAGATGTTGCTCATGTTCTTCTGGTGTCTTGGAATAAATAAGTATATCATTGATGAACACAACCATGAACTTGTCCAAATATTTCATGAAAAGCCTTGTTCATGAAATGCACAGAATATGCAGGAGCGTTGGTCAATTCAAAGGGCATCACAGTGAATTCGTATAACCCGTATCGAGTGATAAAAGCAGTCTTGGGTATGTCTGAAGAGTGGATCCTCAACTGATGATAGTCTGATCTCAAGTCTATGTTTGAGAACACTTTGGATTCTGCCAGTTGGTCGAACAGGTCATTGATCCGTGGTAGTGGATATTTGATGGTAACCATGTTGAGTGCCATGTAATCAATACATAACCTTAAGGTACCATCCTTTTTCTTGGCGAATAAAACCGGTGATCCCCATGGTAATGAGCTGGGTCGGACATATCCTTTTTCCATATTTATTAAATGTTGCATCATTTCCTGGTGCTGCTGCTAGTTTTGTTCGTAAAGACAACACACCTGTGAGAATGCTGAATCATTGCTTTGCTGACTTGTCTGTCCTGGTGTGAAATTATTTCCCATCTGTGCAAAGTTGTCCTCTGGTGGGTTGGGCATAGAATGAGTCCAGGGATGATGTATTTTCTTTCTGGGGTATTTGTGTAACACCGATCAGAAAGGAATTTTAAAAGAAACAAAATAAAATTTTGAAGAACTGGAAATAATTTTACCCCCCAAAACGTAGGTGCACAAAAGTCGCATGATTAATTATACATGTAAGATTTAATTATATTATATGCTCGTCGTAGTGGTATACTACATGACCGCCTATTAAGGTTAGTATACTACTTCGTCCTCTTAGTGCGCTGCTAAAAAAAGTTAGAACTGACGTTACTGCTAGCGATCGCACCTAGGGCTTCCTACAGTCAGCTTGGCTCTGATACCAAGGTCTGTCAGGCCCACTTCTGGGAATAAATCACAGAGTAGCCCTAAGTCACACCAGCCCCAAGATCAATACAACTGGTGGACTACCTTGATACAGATATCCAGTACACATAATATTACATCGGGTTGAGCCTGAGTGCTCAACAAATTATTACAACCTTGACAAAACACTACGGTGGTGGAATATGACAGTGGTGTGGTGGTACTCTCATACTGATACAATAAAATAGTGCCAAGCGTCAGTGTGAGGCTTGACTATTTTATTTGTGTAGCGGAAGCTCAGCGGATGATACAGGTGGTAGACTCCAATATCACAGGTTGACTGACTGGGACTCCTCTAAGCGTCGGGCTCGCTAGCGCAATCCTCCTCCACAAGCTCATCCTCCTCCAAGTCTAGCCAAGTAAATAGCCAGGGACAAGCCAGTGAGTACGTTGGAATGTACTCGCAAACATAATGAACAAAAGATATAATGAGTGCATATGCTCATGTTGGATCCTACTAAATGTTCATGCTGACTAAAATCATAGACATGGCATGACAACAACAAAATGATACGGAAGTAAATATAACATGTCAGTCATAATCAAGCTTAATAAAAATAGAAGCTAACGAATGTCATGGGTAGTCTAGCCAGCCCAGGTGACATTCAAAAAATAAGAGAAAATGCCAACCGCGTGTCTAAAAGAGAGTCGGGCGAGACATGACCGCCTGAGAACTCAAGCGACGCCACGAAAGGTCTTGAAAAGAAATGCCAAACGGGTGTCTAAAAGGAGAATCGGGCGAGACAAGATCGCCGAAAATCCAAGCGACGCCACGAGAGGTCTTGAAAAGAAATGCCAAACGGGTGTCTAAAAGGAGAATCGGGCGAGACAGGACCGCCCGAAAATCCAAGCGACGCCATGAGAGGTCTTGAAAAGAAATGCCAAATGGGTGTCTAAAAGGAGAATCGGGCGAGACATGACTGCCTGAAAATCCAAGCGACGCCATGAGAGGTCTTGAAAAGAAATGCCAAACGGGTGTCTAAAAGGAGAATCGGGCGAGACAGGACCGCCCGAAAATTCAAGCGACGCCACGAGAGGTCTTGAAAAGAAATGCCAGTCGGGTGTCAAAGTGACGCCATGGTCGGTCTTGAAAAGAAATGCCAAACGGGTATCCACAAGAGAGTCGGGCGTGAGAGGACCGCCCGAGACTCGAGGGACGCCTCGTAAGGGCTTGAAAATAAAACCGAATGCCCGGGGTAGTCTAGCCAGCCCCTGAGACACTCAGAAAATAAAATCAGAGAAACGGGTTAGTCCACAATAATATTCATATCTTTGATGATATTCATGATAATAATATCAGTAGTGACAATAATCATCCTGCAAAATAATTCATGCCCAGATTAATTATTTCCTCCAAAGACCGACACCGGGACCTACACTTGACCCACCCAGCTAATGCCCTTGACCGTGGACACGGCTATTCGAATAGATATAACTCTGCAGAGGGTGTACTCTTTACCCACGTGTATGGGGTTTCCTTAGTCAGTACCATGACACTGACTAATTCCCATTACTGTCTCTGGGATGAAAACACGCCTGACCAGCACACACCAGATTAACCGTCCGGATGCCAGGAATCACCCAAAGCATCGTTCCAGAAAAACTCTAAGTCGGGGAGACAACAATCTCGAGTAGCATGGGATCACTATTCATATGCGCGGATTACAAGGGGGGGCCCCTCTCGGCTACAACCGGTAACACCCATGCCCCCTGACCCGATGACAGGATTTAGTCCATGGCCGTGGAAACCCTCATCGTGGCCCTTTTATGTGGTGTGTACCCGGACAGGGGTTAACAACTTACTAAGTCGTACCTTCCTTGCGGAAGGACCCGTGGCAGCACGGTATCCAGCTAGGTGTAACGGAACAAGACTTGATCTAGGCCGACTCAGGAGGTGTTATTAATATGACTGGTACACTCCATATCTGTTACCGTGACACCACCGTGTCAGAATAAGGCCCGTGCCCACCGGCACGTCCAAAACTGAAGAAATACTTCTGAATTCTTAGAATCTCCATGCATGTCAGAGAGGTGCTAGAGTAGCATGCAAGCAAGAGAAAAAGAATGACATGACCATGCATGCATGCCTATGTCGGTGTACTAAGTATTGGGCCACTAGTACCCCGTACTTGTGCACGGGCAGTTGTAGCCATCCTCGCGGCAAGGCTTGCCGGGGAACAGTTCGAGGTTGATTCAAGCCATCAAAGAAATCATCAAGTCAGAGATCTGAGGATCAGCAGATAAGAAGAGCTGGAATCCGAAGGCCAGCTTCCCCGGCAAGATCTTGCCGGGGTGGCCTGCGGAGCCCGGCAAGGCTTGGCACCCGGCAAGGCTTGGTGCCCGGCAAGCTTTGGCGCCCGGCAGGGTTTTGTTGTTGTGCCACTGCTCCAGCACGGCGACAAAACCTGACATTCTGGGTCCTTCTTTGGACGTGTGGCAACGCGCCAATGGAGGAGAGCTTAAGCGGTGCTGATGGGATGGCCCCTTTTTCCATCCCCAAGAAAGTGAGGACACCTAAACAGACACCTCACGTTGCATTAAATGCGTTTGTCCTAATCCGTCAGGGGTTAGGTATGATACCCTGTAGCTACTTTACACCTCAATGTATGTACATTTTGCCACTGTGGTGACCCCTTTGAGCGTATAAAAGGAGGCCCAAGGCAACTGCTACAGAGGGGGAGAACTTCTGGCCCATTCTGCATGCGTAGCTGCTCTTTGAATATACTATTCATAGCGAGCGCTCCTGAAGGCTGGGCTCAAGAACATTAATAAGAACACAAAGCAGGAGTAGGGTTTTACGCTGATCAGCGGCCCGAACCTGGGTAAAAACTTCCCGCGTCGATCGTTGGTTCTGCTCTTTGCGTATACCTCTCCCCCCGCCGAATCGTAAAGGGGTCTCTCGGGATCCCATAGGTGTCGTACCCCGACATCTTTGGCACGCCAGGTAGGGGCTAGGTCAAGATATTCTGGTGTGCAGAAGTTTCTTTTCGGCCTTCTTATGGCCTCGAGGAAGCTGCGCCATTATTTTCAAGCACATGAAATCACCGTCGTCACTCGCTTTCCGTTGCAACGGATCTTGCAAAATCCAGAGAGGAGGAAGGCGATGGCGACGGCCAGATTGAGAAGAAGAGGGGGATAAATAGGCTTGTGCCTCTGCGGCTTCTCCTTTTTATGGGGAAGGAGCGGGGCCGCCTCTTTTATTCCCCAATGTGAATGCGCCTCTATAGGCGCATTGCAGTTGCAGCCTTTGAGGCACGCTTCCCACGTCGCGCGCTCGGTACGTGTAGTGGGGGGCACAGTAAAACGAGATATTTACGAGCAGTTAATCCTCTGCCACGCGTGCCCGTGCACTGTTTGGGCCTAGCCCAACAACGCCTCGCACTCGTGTATGGCCTAGGCCCGGGGGCTCCTGTCGGTGTACTAAGTATTGGGCCACTAGTACCCCGTACTTGTGCACGGGCAGTTGTAGCCATCCTCGCGGCAAGGCTTGCCGGGGAACAGTTCGAGGTTGATTCAAGCCATCAAAGAAATCATCAAGTCAGAGATCTGAGGATCAGCAGATAAGAAGAGCTGGAATCCAAAGGCCAGCTTCCCCGGCAAGATCTTGCCGGGGTGGCCTGCGGAGCCCGGCAAGGATTGGCGCCCGGCAAGGCTTGGTGCCCGGCAAGCTTCGGCGCCCGGCAGGGTTTTGTTGCTGTGCCACTGCTCCAGCACGGCGACAAAACCCGACATTCTGGGTCCTTCTTTGGACGCGTGGTGACGCGCCAATGGAGGAGAGCTTAAGCAGTGCTGATGGGATGGCCCCTTTTTTCCATCCCCAAGAAAGTGAGGACACCTAAACGGACACCTCACGTTGCATTAAATGCGTTTGTCCTAATCCATCAGGGGTTAGGTATGATACCCTGTAGCTACTTTACACCTCAATGTATGTACATTTTGCCACTGTGGTGACCCCTTTGAGCGTATAAAAGGAGGCCCAAGGCAACTGCTACAGAGGGGGAGAACTTCTGGCCCATTCTGCATGTGTAGCTGCTCTTTGAATATACTATTCATAGCGAGCGCTCCTGAAGGCTGGGCTCAAGAACATTAATAAGAACACAAAGCAGGAGTAGGGTTTTACGCTGATCAGCGGCCCGAACCTGGGTAAAAACTTCCCGCGTCGATCGTTGGTTCTGCTCTTTGCGTATACCTCTCCCCCCGACGAATCGTAAAGGGGTTTCTCGGGATCCCATAGGTGTCGTACCCCGACAGCCTACTTCCACATGCACGGTGCAAACTCAACCAATGCAACTATGCAATGCAATCACCATATCCCAGTTTAAAAAATGCTTGCCTTGTCCAAAGTAGTCAGGAGAAAACCCTTCGAAATTCTCGGCAAAGTTTCCCTCTTCTTTTTCTGAAAAATTCAAATTCAAATTCAAATTAAAAAAATTGGCAATAGTACAAAAAGTTGTCTCAAAATATTTTAAAATAAATACTAAAAAAACTAGAGAGAAAAATAAGAATTTAAAAAAAATCAAGTCATTTGGACTTATGTTTAAAAAGCTATGAAAGTTTGAAAACCAGGGACTTTTATGTAAAATAGCAGTCCCTGCATATTTAAAAAGAAAACGCTTCGGGCGGAATACGCCTTTCAGTGTAGAAAGTGTAAACGGCGGAATACGCCTTCTGTTTTAATCAGAAAAGAATAAAACGCTGACAGGTGGGGTCCACCCGTCAGGTTTAAATTCAAACGCGCTCGCGCGAGAGACAGAGAGACGGCGGTGGTCACCGGCGACGATCGCCGCTGTTCCAGAGGGCGGCGATGGTCGGGACATGATCAGGGTGGAGTGCCGTGTCGGTTGGTGGTGGTGGTGGTGGTCGCCGGCGAGCACCTGAATGGCGGCGACGTCGACGGTGGCGGACGATGCTTCGGGTGTGGTCGAAACTCGCCGGAGAGGGCTCGGGAGGTGAAATTGGAGCGCGGGATCGACGAATTGGTGTGAGAGAGAGCTACTGGCAAAGTTTCAGTGGCGGAGGTGGAGTATAGGCATTGTGGTGATCGGGGAGGTTGGCGGCGGCTCGGTGACCGGAGAGGAGGAAGAAGACCTCCTCGAGGTCAGGGGAGTGGCATGGGGGTCGATTGGGAGGTGGTGGAGGCGATGGGTGGAGCGAATGGAGCTCAGGAGCCTCTATTTATAGGCTGCCGAGGTGGTCAGTGGCGTGCGGGCGACGCCGAAATAAATCCCGCCGGCGAAGTAGGTTAGGGATGGTGACGAGGTTCTGTGAATGATCTAGAGGGTCAGTGGATTACTCCGGAAGCCTCAACGAGGACGAACTCGAGCTCCTCGAGCTTATCCTGGAGCAGAGCTCTCGTACGGGTGAGGCGGCGCTGCCTGGCTCCGGCGACCGCAAGCGGGGCCAGGGCGGAGAGGTCAGCGTGCGGAGCCGCGGTGGAACTGCCGCATGGAGGAGGAGTAGGTAGGGAAGTTACGGCGCAGTGATGGTGGCTGGTGGCGCGAGCTGATCCTCTCGGTCCACCGTGGCTGAGAGCGGTGGCGGATGCACCGGCCTCCCAGCGGTTGGCCGGGGGTGAGAGGCTGACTAGAGGGCCCTCTGGAGTGGCATTGATGGCCAAGGAGCAACGCGGATGAGGGCGAGGAGGAGGCGTGGACGAGAAGGGGGCGGTAAAGTGGCGTGCACGGCGCCTATCGCCTCTGCTGACTGAAACCAAATTCAGTTAACTGAATTTCAGTCAGTGATGAATAGTATGCATGCTACCAGCTCGATGAAATGACAGAGAGGGCTAGGTATTTTTGGAATTTTTGGCAATTTTTGTGGAGAGGTGTTGATGCTCAAAAATGAGTTCGGCAAAGTTTCAGAATTTTTGGAGAAGTATAAATTGGGTTTTGATCAATAGAATTGAATCTGGTCCAAATTTGAATAGGGAAGAATTTGAAATTTTTGAACTGTAGAACCAAATATTTTTGGTGAAATGGGTTATAGGTACCATCTAGTTGCTAGGATAATTTTTGTGGAGGCAGAATAGTTGTAGAAAATATAGTTCCTTTGTAACTCAAAGAAACCATGGATATTGTAAATTCCAACTTTGGAATTTATCTAAAATATGAGAAACATTTTTGTGGGGGTGGAAAGGATTGGTTTCTGCCCTAGAAGGTGTGTATGACTTGAGAGAAAATTTAGAAGTGGTACAAAAATTATTGAATGAATTTTTTTGGAAGTGCTAGAAAGAAATGAAAAGGCCATATTCTTGAAATAATTTTAATTATCCAAAACTTTTCTAAAATAAAAATATTTTTGATCCCTCAAAAATAATTACCCAATAAATAAGTCACCCAAAACAGAACCATTCAAAAAAAATTGAAACCCAGTTAAAAATAAAAAATAATCTTCAGAACAGAAGAACTAGAAAGAGAATAAGGCCAAAAATAATTCAAAGTATTTTATTTTAAGGAAAAGATTTTGAAAATTCAAAAGAAATATTTTTGGGGTGTTACATTCTTGCAACAGGAGAGGTGCTTAGTTTTGGGTTCAATCTTGCGGTGTCCTCACCCAGTGAGAAAGTAGGGGTAGCGAGGCACGTATTGTATTTTTGCCATCAAGGGTAAAAAGATGGGGTTTTCAACATATTGCTTGAGTTTATCCCTCTACATCATGTCATCTTACTTAAGGCGTTACTCCGTTCTTATGGACTTAATACTCTAGATGCATGCTGGATAGCGGTCGATGTGTGGAGTAATAGTAGTAGATGCAGAATCGTTTCAGTCTACTTGACACGGACGTGATGCCTATATTCATAATCATTGCCTTGGATATCATCATAATTTTGCGCTTTTCTATCAATTGCTCGACAGTAATTTGTTTACCCACCGTATATTTTCTTTCAAGAGAGAAGCCTCTAGTGAAACCTATGGCCCCAGGGTCTATTTTCCATCATATATTTTCATATCTATAAACCAAAAAACCCAAAAATACCTTGCTGCAATTTATTTATTTTTACTTTGTTTTACGTTTTAGTAATCTTGTATACCTTTCTCTATTAGATCTCACTCTTGTTCTAGACCGTGAAGGGATTGGCAACCCCTTTTTCGCGTTGAGTGCAAGTGTTTGTTAGTTTGTGCAGGTGCATAGATTGGAGACTTGCTTGTACCTCCTACTGGATTGATACCTTGGTTCTTAACTGAGGTAAATACTCATCTCTACTTTGCTGCATCACCCTTTCCTCTTTAAGGGAAAAATCAACGCAATTTCAAGAAGTAGCAGACACTTCCTGAACCACCACCTAAACCAACTCCGAAGAAGAGGGGTATTCTATTTCTCAGTCCTAAAGATATGCAAGAGGCAAAGAAATCTATGAAAGAAAAGGGTATTAAAGCTGAAGATGTTAAGATTTTACCAACTATTGAAGAAATACATGGACTTGGCACTCCGACACATGTAGTAGAGGTAAATCCTCTTACGAGTTTTGATGAAGGTGATATTCCTTATAATAAATCTGCTAGTCCATGCTTGGATGAATTTGACAATTACATTGTTAAGCAAGAAAATTTTAATGCGTAAGTTATGAAACAATCGAAACGTAATGCCTACATGATTGATCGCTTGAGAGACTTGATGTTTAGAATTTCTAATGATGTCAAATGTGTAGGTAAACATGAATCTATGGTCCAAACCCAGTTAGAACAAGTTGCTAAATCTCAAAATGATCTGCTCAAGGAAATGAATAATAATATGAATGATCATGTTGTTAGAGTAATGAATAGAGGAGGTAGAATGACTCAGGAGCCACTTTATCCTGAAGGTCACCCTAAAAGAATTGAACAAGACTCCCAAAGAATTAATGTTGATGCACCTAGTCCATCTAAAAAGAAAAAGAAAAAGAAAAATGATATGACTTTGCATACTTCTAGTGAACCTGAGGTAGAAAAACATTCCGAGGATAGTAATGATGTTTCTATTTCTGATGATGAGACACAATCTGGTAATGAACATTTATCTAGTGATAACGATAATGAGAATGATGATGTTCATGTAGATGCTCAACAAGACAATGATAAAGAAGCTGATAATGGTGTTGAAATAGAATCTGCTATTGATCTTGATAACCCACCTCCTAAAAATAAATGTTATGATAAAAGAGATTTTGTTGCTAGAAAAAATGTTAAAGAAAGAGAACCATGGGTTCAGAAACCCATGCCCTTTCCTCCTAAACCATCTAAGAATAAGGATGAGGAAGAATTTGAATGCTTTGCTTAAATGCTTAGGCCAGTCTTTGTGCGTACTCGCTTGACTGATATTTTGAAGGTGGCCCCATATGCTAAATACATGAAAGATATTGTCACTACTAAAAGAAAAATACCTGAAGCTGAAATCTCCACCATGCTTGCAAACTATTATTTTAAGGATGGAGTACCTAAGAAACTAGGAGATCCAGTAATACCAACTATACCATGCTCCATTAAAAGAAATTATGTCAAAACTGCTTTATGTGATTTGGGAGCCGGTGTTAGTATTATGCCTTTCTCTTTATATAGAAGACTTGATTTGAATAAACTCACACCTACTGAAATATCATTGCAAATGGATGACAAATCGACTGTCATACCTATCGGTATTTGTGAGGATGTGGCCTTGTAGTTGCAAACATTACTATCTTAACACACTTTGTCATACTTGATATGCCCGAGGACGGCAACATGTCGATTATCCTTGGTAGATCCTTTTTGAATATTGCAGGGGCTGTTATTGATTGCAACAAAAGCAAGGTCACTTTTCATATCAATGGTAATGAGCATACGATGCACTTTCCGAAGAAACAATTTCAATTGAATGGTATTAATGTTATTGAAAAGACTCCGACAATTACTATCGGAAGTTTTCAACTCCCTCTTCTACTGTTAAAAAGAAATATGAAACACTTATTGTTGGGGAGATGCATATCCCCGTTGAGGTAACCTAGTGTTATACAAAGATTCTTCGGTTTCATGTTACTCGGAAATAGTTTGTTAATAAGACTTAATCAACCTTATTAATGGATTCTTTTTTAGGGGCATGTGGTCTATGAATTTAGTAAGCACAACCTTCTGTACCCACTTTTTGTTTTCTATTATTTTTAGTTAAATGCAACAAAATGCCATGATTATCCTGTTTCTGAATTACCCGTGCAATAAAAAATATCCCAAAAATAAAAGTGCTCAGAATGATGTGAAATTTTAACATGATTTTTTCTAGAATATTTAAGAATTTATGGCACTGAAAACACACAGGGGGATGTCCCAGGTGCCCACGAGGCACGAGGGCGCGCCCTGGTGGCCTATGGGCCCCATAGGGACCCCCTCACTTATTCCTTCAGCCCACTTCGTCTCTTACCTCTAGAAAATATTCTTGGTAGCTCTCTCTCTCTCTCTCTCTCTCTCTCTCTCTCTCTCTCGTGTTCTTGCTCCCAAACCTAAGATTTTTGATATCTTTGCTCGGAGCTCCGTTTCTGAAACTGTTTTGGGGGATTGCTACTTGGTATGTGACTCCTCCATTGCTCCAATTAGTTTTTGCTTTAGTGAATTATATTTTGCATAATTACCTGCTCTTGGTGCTACTGAAAATGAGCTTGCATGTTGAATTCTTTGAGTTCCAAGTAGTTTGAATGCTTGATATAGCCTCTAGACATCCATATGAGTAGTTGCTATCAATCTTGTGAAGTTTTGTTGAAATCATTTTATGGCCCAAATTTTTTAGAAATTTGTTCATAGGAAAAATGAACTTCTTCCGGAGGAGTTCCTCGAAACGGAACACCAAGGGAGTCAATGGGGACTCCTCGGACAGCGACCTCAACATTCCGTGCAGGACGGAGGTCCCACCGTTCGAATGGCCGCACAATGCCTTCATGAATGAAGCCGGATTCTACCAAGAGTTCGCGCAATTCATTGCAAATGTCAGATTGGCCGACTTCCTCGCAAATGAGTGTGACTAGCACCACATCCTTACAAATTCCTTTGTGCAAAATTTTCATTTCCTGAATAGGCTTGAACCTCCCATGGTACGCTTTGATTTATATGTTGAACATCATCAGATACCGCTTGTTGAATTTTGTGAGATATGTTTGATTTCCATTGATGGAAAAATAAGAGAGCCTCGAAGGGATGAGTTTGAGGGTTTCCTCCACACATTAACTTTGGGAGAGGAAAGGGGCGTGTCGGAAGCCCGGGCCACTAGCTTGCAATTTCTTGTTGTTCATTACTTTGCTTTATTCATAGGGAAATGCTTGACTGCTAGAGAGCAAGGTGGCGTGCTATGCGCCCTTGACTTCGCCAATTTACACCACGCACTTCATAATGACAACACTTATAACCTTGAAGCTATCATTGCACGCCGCCTACACACTAATAGGACTAAGGGTAAAATTCATGGTGGTATTTATGCTACTTGCTTAGCGAGACATTTTAATGTTAACATATGACCTCATGATTACTTGTTGCCTAGAGTTTACATAGATCACCAGTCGATGCAGGATCACCACTTTATTGATGCTTCTGAGCCTCCCGACCACATTCGTTATAAATTGGTTTTTAGTGAGATTACACGTGATATTATTCCGTTGCCTGCACTCACTTTGTTTGACTCTCACGCCAGGAACGGATACACCATTTTGCCACCAAACATCGTTGCTTACCAGAACGCGTTGGCAGCAGCAGAGGATGAGGCCCAGGATTGGGACGCTAAGGTGCCGCCACCTCAGCACTTCCACATGGGACCAGATGGCTACTACAGATGGTGATTACCAAGCTAGGCAAAAGCCTAAGCTTGGGGGAGTACGTTTTCTCACCTATATTGCATTCATGTTCACACATTTCATTTCAGTTGTCGGTGTTAATCCTCTTTCATTGTAATCCATGTTAAAAAAATTGCTTTCTTCTTGGGAGTTTGAAAAACTTTGAGAAATCCAAAAATATTTCTCGCTTCTTTTCGGTTTTCTTTCTAGTTAATTAGTTATAGTATTAAAAGAAAACCCAAAAATATTTCTCGTTTCTTCTTTTGCTTGTTGGGAGCTTTCGCGTGTAAATAGTTTTTCTCATTTTTGTTTTTCCCTCTTTAAATTTGCTTCCTTCAAGAAAAATCAAAAACTCCAAAAATATTTCAGTGTGTTTCTCTGAAATTCTTTTCTTTTGTTGAGTCATAGTAAGGAGAATACCACGATGAAAATGTTGAGTGGCTCTCATATGCATTGTTGTTGATCTAACAAAGAGCCCATATTACTTTGTCTTCTCCTTTGAATAAATATTTGCAGATTCCAGCTTAGTCCATGACACTCTTGCACTATTATTATTTTCATATCATTTGGTCGTGTAGTGAAAGGCAATAATGGCGAAAATTTGATGAAGTGATCATGGCAAAGAAAAGCGGGTATGAACTCAACTTGTTTTTGTTTTTGTAAATATGTTCATTAGAGATTATAGTTGCTCATGCCATGCTTAAGTAGCTAGGAGTGGATAATGATTTATCTTGGGCATCAACATGCATTAAAATGGTTATGATGTAGTATGATGGTATGGTATCCTCCTCTGAATATTTCAAGTGGCTTGACTTGGCACATGTTCACGCATGTAGTTGATTCAAAACCAACACAGCCTCCACGATATTTATGTTCATGGTGTTTATATCCTACTCATGCTACTATTCAATGTTAATTATTCACAATGCATGATTATGATCGTTTTCGCTCTCTTGTTGGTCGCTTCTCAATCTATTTGCTAGCCTTCGCCTGTACTAAATGGGAATACTGCTTGTGCATCCAAATCCCTAAAACAAAGTTGTTCCAGCTGAGTCCACTATATCTACCTATATGCGGTTCCAAGTAAATTTGCATGTGCCACATCTAAATATTCAAATGAACATATGTTTTGTGTTCCCGTACCACTCATGGAGCAACAGGGGGCGGTCAATATCTTCCATGCTAAGCAGGTTATTCTCATAGTGAGTGTTTATTTACTTGTCCTTACACGAGAGGGGCTGGTAATCAGGATGCCCAGTCCCATGTTTAAAATTGCAAATAATAAAACAAACTCCCCAGAAAAGTTGTTGGGATGGAGGGCACCTGAGGATTCGGCTAGCAATGGCTTGTGTTTGTTGGTGGAGAGGGAGTAAACTTTACTTTACCGCTTGGGAACCGCCGCTAATTTGTTTAGCATAGAAAATATTGGAAACTCTCGGTCGTGATGTTGATAGGAAAGGCATACCTCCCAAAATTATATTTATCTCTGATTTAAGCTTTGAGCTCTGGCACCTCTGCAAATCCCTGCTTCCCTCTGCGAAGGGCCTATCTATTTACTATTATGTTATTTTACATTTTATTGTTGAGTCATCACCTTCTCAAACAAGCACCAGTCCTGAGAGCACTATTGTCATTCTTATGCATTGTGTATAGTTAATATTGTGTGCATCATGATTGGATCTCTTCTACCATGAATTATAATGTTTATTCACTGCTTGAACTTTCAGGTGATCTACATTTATGTTTTGCGGTCTCAGAAAGGGCTAGCGAGATAGAATGTTGTAATATTATATCATGATTGTTTTGACAAAGTGTTGGCATTTGAGATATTTTATTATTGCTCGCTAGTTGATTATGCCATTGATATGAGTGAATATAATTTCTAAGAGTTATCATTTGCATGGTTAGTTATGATCTTTGTTGAAAACCTGGGTATTATTTAAGCATATATATAGATACAAGAACAAAAGAGTTGGTAAAAGTTTTTCTTTATCACTTTCAGTTTGTCAACTGAATTGCTTGAGGACAAGCAATGAGTTAAGCTTGGGGGAGTTGATACGTATTCGTCGTATCCACTTTTCCAAACACTTATGCTCTTGTTTTGGACTCTAATTTGCATGATTTGAATGAAACTAGCCCGGACCGACGCTGTTTTCAGCAGAACTACCATGGTGTTGTTTTTTGTGTAGAAATAAAAGTTCTCAGAATTGGACAAAACTTTTTAGAGATTTTTTATGGAATAAATAAAAAAATACTAGATTAAAGACCCACTGGGGGGCCACCTGTTGTCCATGAAGCACCAGGGAGCGCCCTGGTGGCTCGTGGGGCCCACGAGGCTCCGCTGACCCTAATCTCAGCACTATAAATTCCTATTTCCCGAGAAAAAAATAAGAGAAGAAGTTTCATCGCGCTTTACGATACGGAGATGCTGCCACCTCATGTTCTTCATCGGGAGGCCAGATCTGGAGTCCGTTTGGGGTTCCGAAGAGGGGGATTAGTCGTCATCATCATCACCAACCCTTCCTCATCACCAATTTCATGATGCTCACCATCGGAGTGAGTAATTCCTTCGTAGGCTTACTGGGCGGTGATGGGTTGGATGAGATTTATCATGTAATCGGGTTAGTTTTGTTAGGGCTTGATCCCTAGTATCCACTATGTTCTGAGATTGATGTTGCTATGACTTTGTTGTGCTTAATGCTTGTCACTAGGGCCGTAGTGCCATGTTTTCAGATATGAACCCTTTATGTTTTCATGAATATATTTGTGTTCTTGATCTTGTCTTGCAAGTTATACGCACCTATTACGTGTTATCATCTGCATACCCCAAGGTGACCATAATTGGGATTCTTTCCAGTGATTACCGTAGTTTGAGGAGTTCATGTATTCACTATATGTTAATGCTTTGTTCCGGTTCTCTATTAAAAGTAGGCCTTAATATCCCTTAGTTTCCTTATGGACCCCGCTGCCACGGGAGAGTAGGACAAAAGATGGCATGCAAGTTCTTATCGCAAGCACGTATGACTATATACGAGATACATGCCTACATTACATTGATGAATTGGAGCTAGTTCTGTGTCGCCCTAGGTTATAACTGTTACATGATGAATGTTATCCAATATAATTATCCATCACCGATCCAATGCTTACAAGCTTTTCACATATTGATCTTTACTAAGTTACTACTGTTGCTGCTACTGTCACAATTGCTACAAAACTATTAATGCTATCTGATACGTCCATTTTGCATCATGTTTTCCTATTGTTTTATATTGTTTTTAGGTATAACAATGCTTTTTGGACTAATTCTAATGCCTTTTCTCTCATAATATGCAAGGTTCACACAAAGAGGGAGAATACCGGCAGCTGGAATTCTGGACCTGAAAAAGCTACGTCAGGCCACCTATTCTGCACAACTCCAAATGAGCTGAAACTTCGAGGAGAATTTTTATGGAATATATAAGAATTATTGGAGCAAATAAGTACCAGAGGGGGCCCACCAGGTGCGCACAACCCACCTGGGCACGCCAGGGAGCCCAGGCGCGCCCTGGTGGGTTGTGCCCTCCTCGGCCCACCTTCAGTGCCCCTCTTCTGGTATATAAGTCATTTTGACCTAGAAAAAAATAAGGAGAGGACTTTCGGGACGAAGTGCCGCCGTCTCGAGGCGGAACTTGGGCAGGAGCACTTTAGCCCTCCGGTGGAGCGATTCCGCCGGGGGAACTTCCCTCCCGGAGGGGGAAATCATCATCGTCATCATCACCAACAACTCTCCCATATTGGGGAGGGCAATCTCCATCAACATCTTCAACAGCACCATCTAATCTCAAACCCTAGTTCATCTGTTGTGTTCAATCTTTGTACCGGAACCTTAGATTGGTGCTTGTGGGTGACTAGTAGTGTTGATTACCTCTTGTAGTTGATTACTATATGGTTTATTTGGTGGAAGATTATATGTTCAAATCCATTATGCTATTTAATACCCCTCTAATCTTGAGCATGATTATCATTTGCGAGTAGTTACTTTTGTTCTTGAGGTCACGGGAGAAATCTTGTTGCAAGTAATCATGTGAACTTGACATGTGTTCGATATTTTGATGGTATGTATGTTGTGATTCCCTTAGTGGTGTCATGTGAACGTCGACTACATGACACTTCACCATATTTGGGCCTAAGGGAATGCATTGTGGAGTAGTTATTAGATGATGGGTTGCGAGAGTGACAGAAGCTTAAACCCTAGTTTATGCGTTATTCCATAAGGGACCGATTTGGATCCAAAAGTTTAATGCTATGGTTAGATTTATTCTTAATACTTTTCTCATAGTTGCGGATGCTTGCGAGGGGGTTAATCAGTAGGAGGCTTGTTCAAGTAATAACAGCACCTAAGCACCGGTCCACCCACATATCAAATTATCAAAGTAACGAACACAAATCAAACCAACATGATGAAAGTGACTAGATGAAATTCCCGTGTACCCTCAAGAACGCTTTGCTTATCATAAGAGACCGTTTTGGCCTGTCCTTTGCCTCAAAAGGATTGGGCTACCTTGCTGCACTTTTGTTACCGTTACCGTTGCTTGCTTGTTACAAATTACCTTGCTATCAAACTACTCGCTACTTATAATTTCAGTGCTTGCAGAGAATACCTTGCTGAAAACTACTTGTCATTTCCTTCTGCTCCTCGTTGGGTTCGACACTCTTACTTATCGAAAGGACTATGATTGATCCCCTATACTTGTGGGTCATCAAGGCTCATTTTTGGCGTCATTGCCGGGGAGTGAAGCGCTCTTGGTAAGTGGAAATCGGTAAGGAAAAATTATTACTACGTGCTAAAATTTATTGTCACTTGTTACTATGGAGAACAATCCTTTGAGGGGTTTATTCAGGGTATCTTCACCTCGACCGGAACCACAATTAGTTACCCCTCAACCTACTGCACCTACTGAAAATATTGGTTATGAAATTCCTTCGGGTATGATAGAACAACTGCTAGCTAATCCTTATGCAGGAGATGGAACCGAACATCCCAATATGCATTTGATATATGTGGATGAAATTGTGGATTATTTAAGCTTGCAGGTTTACCCAGAGATGAAGCTAAGAATAAGGTTTTCCCTTTATCTTTGAAGGTAAAAGCATTGGCATGGTATAGGCTATGCGATGATATTGGATCCTGGAATTGGAATCAATTGAAATTGGAATTTCACCAAAAAAAATTATCCTATGCATCTAGTTCATCGTGATCGGAATTATATATATAATTTTTTGCCTCGTGAAGGAGAAAGTATCGCTCTAGCTTGGGGGAGGCTTAAGTCAATGTTATATTCATGCCCCAATCATGAGCTCTCAAGAGAAATTATTATTCAGAATTTTTATGCTCGGCTTTCTCGTGATGATCAATCCATGCTTGATACTTCTTGTACTGGTTCCTTTATGAAGAAGACTATTGAATTCAGGTGGGATCTTTTAGAAAGAATTAAACGCAACTCTGAAGATTGGGAACTCGACAAAGGTAAAGAGTCAGGTATTAAGCTTAAGTATGATTGTGTTAAATCGTTTATGAATACCGATGCTTTTCAAAAGTTTAGCACTAAATATGGACTTGACTCTGAGATAGTAGCCTCCTTTTGTGAATCATTTGCTACTCATGTTGATCTCCCTAAGGAGAAGTGGTTCAAATATCACCCACCTATTAAAGAAGAAATTAAAGAACCGATAATAGCTAAAGATGAAACTATTATTTATAATGTTGATCCAGTCGTTCCTACTGCTTATATTGAAAAACCACCTTTCCCTGTTAGGATAAAGGAACATGCTAAAGTTTCAACTGTGGTCAACAAAAGTTATATTAGAGCATCCAAACCTGCTGAACAAATCAAAGTAGAACCTAGTGTTGCTATGGTTAACGATCTCCTGGTTGAAAATATAGATGGGGATGTTATTTACTTTTGTGATGAAGCTGCTAGAATTGCCAAGCCCGACGAAAAAGATAAACATAGACCTGTTGTTGGCATGCATGTTGTCTCAGTTAAAATAGGAGATCATTGTTATCATGATTTATGTGACATAGGTGCTAGCGTGAGTGCTATTCCTTTTACCTTATATCAAGAAATTATGAATGATATAGCACCCGCTGAAATAGAAGACATAGATGTTACTATTAAACTTGCTAATAGAGACACCATCACACCACTTGGGATTGTTAGAGATGTTGAAGTCTTGTGTGGGAAAATAAAATACCCTACTGATTTTCTTGTTCTTGGTTCCCCACAAGATGACTTTTGTCCCATTATCTTTGGTAGACCTTTCTTGAACACCGTTAATGCTAAAATAGATTGTGGGAAACAAACTGTTGGTGTTAGTTTTGGTGATGAGTCTCATGAGTTTAATTTTTCTAAGTTTGGTAGAAAACATCATAAGAAAGAATTGTCTAGTAAGGATGAAATAATTGGTCTTGCCTCTATTGCCGTGCCTCCTACAGATCCACTAGAACAGTATTTGCTAGACCATGAAAATGATATGCATATGCATGAAAGAAATGAGATAGATAAAAATTTCTTTGAACAACGACCTCTGCTTAAACATAATTTGCCTATTGAAACTCTAGGAGGTCCTCCTCCACCTAAAGGTGATCCCGTGTTTGAATTAAAACAATTGCCAGACACTTTGAAATATGCTTATCTTGATGAGAAAAAGATATATCCTGTTATTATTAGTGCTAACCTTTCAGAACATGAAGAAAAAAGATTATTGAAGGTTCTGAAGAAGCACCAAGCTGCTATTGGATATACTCTTGATGATTTAAAGGGCATTAGTCCCACTCTCTGTCAGCATAAAATTAATATGGAACCTGATGCTAAACCCTTTGTTGATCACCAACGACGTTTAAATCCTAAAATGAAAGAAGTGGTAAGAACTGAAATATTGAAGCTTTTGGAAGCAGGTATAATCTATCCTATAGCTGATAGTAGATGGGTAACTCCCGTTCATTGTGTCCCTAAGAAGGGAGGTATTACTGTTGTTCCTAATGATAAAAATAAACTTATCCCACAAATAATTGTTACTGGCTACAGAATGGTAATTGATTTTAGAAAATTAAATAAAGCAACGAGAAAAGATCATTACCCTTTGCCTTTTATTGATCAAATGCTAGAAAGATTATCTAAGCACACACACTTTTGTTTTCTCGATGGATATTCTGGTTTTTCTCAAATACATGTTTCACAACCTGATAAAGAGAAAACCACCTTTACTTGTCCTTTTGGAACTTATGCTTATAGACGTATGCCTTTTGGTTTATGTAATGCACCTGCTACCTTTCAAAGATGCATGACTGCTATATTCTCTGATTTTTGTGAAAAGATTGTTGAGGTTTTCATGGATGATTTTTCCATTTACGGAACTTCTTTTGATGATTGCTTAAGCAACCTTGATCGAGTTTCGCAGAGATGCGAGCAAACTAATCTTGTCTTGAATTGGGAGAAGTGCCACTTTATGGTTAATGAAGGTATTGTCTTGGGACATAAAATTTCTGAACGAGGTATTGAGGTGGATAAAGCTAAAGTTGATGCAATTGAGAAAATGTCATGTCCTAAAGATATCAAAGGTATTCGTAGTTTCCTCAGTCATGCTGGTTTCTATAGGAGATTTATTAAAGACTTCTCTAAAATTTCTAGGCCTCTTACAAATCTTTTACAAAAGGATGTTCCATTTGTTTTTTATGATGATTGTGTAGAAGCCTTTGAAACACTTAAGAAAGCCTTAATTTCTGCACCTATTGTTCAACCACCTGATTGGAACTTGCATTTTGAAATTATGTGTGATGCTAGTGATTATGCTATTGGTGCTGTTCTAGGATAAAGAGTTGATAAGAAATTAAGTGTTATTCATTATGCTAGTAAAACTCTAGACAGTGCCCAACGCAATTATGCTACTACTGAAAAAGAATTTTTAGCAGTTGTGTTTGCTTGTGACAAATTTAGATCTTACATTGTTGATTCTAAAGTGATTGTTCACACTGATCATGCTGCTATAAAATATCTTATGGAAAAGAAAGATGCTAAACCTAGACTTATTAGGTGGGTTCTTTTGCTACAAGAATTTGACTTACATATCACTGATAGAAAGGGAGCTGAGAACCCCGTTGCTGATAACCTGTCTAGGTTAGAGAATATCCTTGATGACCCACAACCTATTAATCATAATTTCCCTGATGAACAATTAGCTGCAATAAACGTTTCTCATAACACTCCTTGGGATGCTGACTATGCTAATTACATTGTTGCTAAATACATACCACCTAGTTTCACATACCAACAAAAGAAAAAATTCTTCTATGATTTAAGACATTACTTTTGGGATGACCCACATCTTTATAAAGAAGGACTAGATGGTATTATTAGACATTGTGTACCTGAGCAAGAACAGGGACAAATCCTATGGAAATGTCACTCCGAAGCTTATGGAGGGCATCATGCGGGAGACAAAACTGCTCACAAGGTATTGCAATCTGGTTTTTATTGGCCTACTCTCTTCAAGGATGCCCGTAAGTTTGTTTTATCTTGTGATGAATGTCAAAGAATTGGTAATATTGATAAGCGTCAAGAAATGCCTATGAATCATTCACTTGCTGTTGAACCATTTGATGTTTGGGGTTTTGATTACATGGGACCTTTTCCTTCCTCTAATGGGTATACTCATATTTTGGTTGCTGTTGATTATGTTACTAAGTGGGTAGAAGCTATTCCAACTAGTAGTGCTGATCACAACACCTCTATTAAAATGCTTAAGGAAGTTATTTTCCCAAGGTTTGGAGTCCCTAGATATTTAATGACTGATGGTGGTTCACATTTTATTCATGGTGCTTTCCGTAAAATGCTTGCTAAGTATGATGTTAACCATAGAATTGCATCACCCTATCATCCTTAGTCTGGTGGTCAAGTTGAACTTAGCAATAGAGAAATAAAGTTAATATTACAAAAACTGTCAATAGGTCCAGGAAGAATTGGTCTAAGAAATTAGATGATGCACTTTGGGCTTACAGAACAACATATAAAAATCCTATGGGTATGTCTCCTTATAAAATGGTTTATGGAAAAGCTTGTCATTTACCTCTTGAGTTAGAACATAAAGCATATTGGGCAATTAAAGAACTCAACTATGATTTCAAACTTGCCGGTGAAAAGAGGTTATTTGATATCAGCTCACTAGATGAATGGAGAACCCAAGCTTATGAAAATGCTAAGTTATTTAAAGAAAAAGTTAAAAGATGGCATGATAAGAGAATCCAATAGCGTGAGTTTAAAGTTGGAGAATATGTTCTTTTGTACAACTTTCGTTTCAGATTCTTTGCAGGAAAACTCCTCTCCAAATGGGAAGGACCCTATGTTATCGAGGAGGTTTATTGATCTGGAGCTATCAAAATAAATAATGCCGAGGGTACTAACCCGAAGGTTGTCAATGGGCAAAGAATAAAACATTATATCTCAGGTACGCCCATTAATGTTAAAAGCAATATTATCCAAACTATGACACCGGAAGAACACATAAAGGAAACCTTCCGAAATACTCCAGAATCGTGAAAGAGGAGGAGGTACGTGATATGGTAAGTAAACGAACTCCGAAAAATCCGCAAAAATATTTTCTGTCAGTTTTGGAATATATCAAAAATTAGGAAAATAAGAAACAACCAGGAAGGCACCCCTGGTGGGCACAACCCACCTGGGCACGCCTGGCAAGCCAGGCTCGCCCAGGTGGGTTGTGCCCACCTCGGGTACCTTCCGGACTCCGTTTTTCTTCCGTTTGCTTGTTTCCCAAGATAAAAAAATCTTTATATACCCCCCCGAACCTATTGATCAACGTATCGCGGAGAAATCTTCTGTTTTCTTTTCCTTGCTGTTTTCTGACAGATCTGAAAATATGTCATCTCAAGATTCCAAGGAGGAGTGCCCAATTTCTTATCAGCCTTTAGATAAAAATATCTTCAAGGATACCTATCCATATATATGGTTCTCCGATGAAGAAGATGAAGATGAACCAGTCCCTCCTCATTTCAAGCACGAAAGCATGGAGGCGTTATGCAAGAGGATAATAAAGCTTGAGATGGAGAATGAAGAGTTAAGGATAGATAATTTTTACCTTCGAAATAAGTTGGAGAAAAAGGATGAATCTACTACTTCATCACCACCACCTCCATCTTCATCACCAAAGGAAACCTGAGTATCGGGTATGTGCACTCCCCTTGGCTTGTGCCAAGCTTGGGGGAGGTGCCCCGGTATCGTATCACCTCCACTATCTTTTGCCTTTACTTATCTTAGTTCGATCCATAGTTATCTTTTGCTTTAGATGAATAAAAGTTTAGTTCGATCCTTTTCTTTTTGATTGTTTGCTTAGTGATCTATCCTTGTAATCGTGTGCGAGATATATAATAAAGTTTAGTTTGAGTTTTGTTTTCTTTTTCTTTCATGTTCAATAAAAAGAAAGGAAATAAATGAAAAAGATCATATGCTAATCTTATGGTAAGTAATGACATCACATAAGGAAGAGTATAAGTAGAAATTTTTATTGGAGACTTACAAACATAGCATTGGTCAATGATGCAATTCATGAAAGAATTAATAAGGGAAGAGAAGATTCACATGCAAATATACTATCTTGGACATCTTTTGTGATTGTGAGCCCCCATTAAAATATTATATGCCAAAATTGTTGACATTGGACAAGGAAGACAATGTAATGATTTATGTTTGTTCATATTCACATAGAAGTTATATTGTCATAGATCCTTTAACATGTGGTGCTTGCCCTCCATCTTTGCTAGCCAAAAATTCCGCACTAAGTAGAGATACTACTTGTGCATCCAAAACCCTTAAACCCAAATCTTGTTTTGAGAGTCCACCATACCTACCTATGGATTGAGTAAGATCCTTCAAGTAAGTTGCCATCGGTGCAAAAAGGTAATAAAAATTGCTTCTAAAAGTGTTGGATCATTTAGTGTAAGAGAAAATTGAGCGTTGTACGAACTTGTGATGGCAAAGAATAAAAGCGACAGATTGCATAATAAAGGTTGCTATCATAAGGGGCAATATAACGTGACGTTCTTTTGCACTAAGAGATTGAGCATACAAACGAAAAGTGCATGGCAACCTCTGCTTCCCTCTGTGAAGGGCCTATCTTTTACTTTTATGTATTTACTTTTATGCAAGAGTCAAAGTATTTCTCTCTATTCCTTTTTATTTTTGTCTTTTGGCAAGCATCATGTGGTGAGGAAAGATCTAGGCACATATGTCCAGTTGGATATGGGTAGAATAAGTTATTATTGTTGACATCACCCTTGCGGTGAATATGTTGGGTGGCGAAAACTATAAGCCCCTATCTTTCTATGTGTCCGGTTGAAACTTTTTGCTCATGTGTATGCGGTGAGTGTTAGCAATCATAGAAGACTATATGATGGTTGAGTATGTGGACTTGCCAAAAAGGCTCCGATACATGACCCTTCCTGAAAAGATGATGAATTGTAGTTGCAAAGTTGACTGAGAACATAGTTTGTTGGTTTTCAATAGAGTTTATGCTTTATACTTCGATGTTGTGATGAATTGTTACTTGTTCATGAGAAGTCTATGATAGAAGTTATATGATAAAAGTTCTATGATAAAGTTTTATGTTAAAATTTGTTGCTGTTATAATAATATACATGATGCTTCTATGTCCGTATTTTGTTTTTATCGACACCTCTCTCTCTAAGCATGTGGACATGTTTTTCGATTTCGGTTTTCGCTTGAGGACAAGCGAGGTCTAAGCTTGGGGGAGTTGATACGTCCATTTTGCATCATGTTTTCCTACTGTTATTTATATTGTTTTTAGGTATAATAATGCTTTTTGGAGTAATTCTAATGCCTTTTCTCTCATAATATGCAAGGTTCACACAAAGAGGGAGAATACCAGCAGCTGGAATTCTGGACCTGAAAAAGCTACGTCAGGCCACCTATTCTGCACAACTCCAAATAAGCTGAAACTTCACGGAGAATTTTTATGGAATATATAAGAATTATTGGAGCAAATAAGTACCAGAGAGGGCCCACTAGGTGGGCACAACCCACCTGGGCGTGCCAGGGAACCCAGGCGCGCCCTGGTGGGTTGTGCCCTCCTCGGCCCACCTTCGGTGCCCCTATTCTGGTATATAAGTCATTTTGACCTAGAAAAAAATAAGGAGAGGACTTTCGGGACGAAGTACCGCCGTCTCGAGGCGGAACTTAGGCAGGAGCACTTTTGCCCTCCGGCGGAGCGATTCCGCCAGGGGAACTTCCCTCCCGGAGGGGGAAATCATCGTCGTCATCATCACCAACAACTCTCCCATCTTGGGGAGGGCAATCTCCATCAACATCTTCAACAGCACCATCTACTGTCAAACCCTAGTTCATCTGTTGTGTTCAATCTTTGTACTGGAACCTTAGATTGGTGCTTGTGGTGACTAGTAGTGTTGATTACATCTTGTAGTTGATTACTATATGGTTTATTTGGTGGAAGATTATATGTTCAGATCCATTATGCTATTTAATACCCCTCTGATCTTGAGCATGATTATCATTTGTGAGTAGTTACTTTTGTTCTTGAGGTCACGGGAGAAATCTTGTTGCAAGTAATCATGTGAACTTGATATGTGTTCGATATTTTGATGGTATGCATGTTGTGATTCCCTTAGTGGTGTCATGTGAACGTCGACTACATGACACTTCACCATATTTGGGCCTAAGGGAATGCATTGTGGAGTAGTTATTAGATGATGGGTTGCGAGAGTGACAGAAGCTTAAACCCTAGTTTATGCGCTATTCCATAAGGGACCGATTTGGATCCAAAAGTTTAATGCTATGGTTAGATTTATTCTTAATACTTTTCTCGTAGTTGCGGATGCTTGCGAGGGGGTTAATCATAAGTAGGAGGCTTGTTCAAGTAAGAACAGCACCTAAGCACCGGTCCACCCACATATCAAGTTATCAAAGTAGCGAACACAAATCAAACCAACATGATGAAAGTGACTAGATGAAATTCCCGTGTACCCTCAAGAACGCTTTGCTTATCATAAGAGACCGTTTTGGCCTGTCCTTTGCCTCAAAAGGATTGGGCTACCTTGCTGCACTTTTGTTACCGTTACCGTTGCTTGCTTGTTACAAATTACCTTGCTATCAAACTACTCGCTACTTATAATTTCAGTGCTTGCAGAGAATACCTTGCTGAAAACTACTTGTCATTTCCTTCTGCTCCTCGTTGGGTTCGACACTCTTACTTATCGAAAGGACTACGATTGATCCCCTATACTTGTGGGTCATCACTATCGTTACCGTTATTTTTGCTATCGTTGCCATCACTACCAAACTATGATACTATTGTGCTACTAATCACTCTGCTGCAGATATTTAGTCTCCAGGCGTGGTTAAATTGACAACTCAACTGCTAATACTTGCAAATATTGTTTGGCTCCCCTTGTGTCGAATCAATAAATTTGGGTTGAATACTCTACCCTCGAAAACTGTTGCTATCCCCATACTTGTGGGTTATCAAGGCAAGACTAGGAACCTTTTATTTTACCGTTTATAATTCCACACGTGCATATGAGTTTTCCACTGAATCGCATATTCGAGGATTATAGCAGTTATAGCATAGAATATAAACTTTTTAATTATGAATATGAAAATATAATAATACAAATATTACTGCCTCTTAGGGCATATTTCCAACACAATTGTATGGTTATTTTCTCTCCGCCGAAGTCCGGGTTGTCCGTCGAGACGACATTGACCCTCAAAACGGACACATTATTTGTGCGCGTACTGATCTGGACTCGTCCGTTGGCCATCCAACCCTATCCCACAAACGTCCACCCCACTTTTTAAAGTCCACAACACTCAAAATAATAGCATAAAATCTTCAAGGAGTGAAAATATTCAAATCCGACACTAACTCAAATGTAAATATTACAATCCAATTAAGTTTTGAAAAAAAGCAGATCAAATTTGAATTCAACTTGCACACATGTTCTCGTTCTCCTCTTTAAGCGCCCATAGATACTCAATCAGATCTTTCTTAAGCTACTCACAAGTTTCTTGATGTCGAATCTGTAAATGCATTTGGATAAACTCCTCAAATCCAGTCAGATTCTAACGTGGAACTTGAATAGGAACACACATGTTCTCAAATTCGAGACATCCGACAACATCTTCATCCTCATCCTCCACGATCATGTTATGCATGATCACACAACATGTCATCACCTCCCACAAGGTCTTCGGATCTCATATTCTTGCAGGTCCTCGAACAACTGTAAAATGGATTTGGAGCACTCCAAATGTCCTCTCCACATCATTCCTCGCTCCTTGTCTTTGGGCCAAATGAACTCTTTTCTGACCAACTGGGTCAGACAAAGTCTTGATGAAGGTTGCCGAGGGAGGATAGGTACCATCATTCAGATAGTAGCCCATATTGTAGTCATGATCATTGATGATATAGTTAGTTGCATAGAGGACCCTGTCCTTCAGTAAACCTAGCAAACAGTGGCGACCATTGCATCATGTTGATATCATTGTAAGACCTAGGCATATGCCAAAGAAAGTGTGCCAAATCCAAAGATTTTGTGATGCAACTGCTTAAAGAGTGATGGTGTGCTTCTTAACATGGCCTTGATATTGCCCTTGTAGAGCATATGGCTAGTTCTTCCATCTCTAGTGCATGCAATCAAGAGATCCGAGCATACGTGGACATCCTCTTCCTTCCGAAAGTACCATGAGCCTTTCAAAATTTGTGACGGTTGCTTCTCTCAATTACTGAGATCCAAACACCTTAACCACCACAGTAGCAACTCTGACCATGGCGTTTGTGCATGTGCTCTCAGATAGTTGTAGGTACTTGTCCCATGAATCTGCGGCCATGCCATATGCAAGCATCCACAATGCAACCGTGCACTTCTAATTACGAGAGAATCCGGTTCTTCCTATGACATACTTCTTCAAGATGAAGTAGTCATCGTAGGCCCGCATGCCATCGTAGAGGCGATCGAACACAGCCTAAAGCGCCGATGAAAATTGTTCGCGAATAGGGCATCAGGGGAAAGTAGTCGTCCATCATCGTCAAATGTCGTCCTACCCTGTTCCGATTCAGCACTCCATGACTCCTAATCGATTCCTTGAAATTGAGAACATTCTCTTCTGCACGCTTCACACCTGCACGGACCACCTACATCATTATCGTGTCATCCACATACTCCTTGTCGGACGACTCAACGAAATTGTCGTAGATGTACTTCATGTCCAAATCTAATGTTTCAAAGAAGGGAGAAATATTGTCAAAAAATGTATACGGGCATTTCGCCAAACACTTGCATGACGTGGTGACCCCACGGACAACATCCGCACGGACAGATGGTACCTACGCGGCGGACGGACGAGAGTTAGAACAACGACGTAGGCAAAGCGGCGTGGCGACCGGGTGGGCGGCGGAGGACTGGCAAGGCCTTGACGGGCGGCCGGGTGGCACAACAGGAAGCGAATGCAGCACAAAGGAGGAGGGACGTAGACACAGGCTCCGAGTGAGGTTTGTGTGGGTCGAAGGTGTGTGGAGTCCTACGTGGTAAAGGTCTGGATGCCCGCAAAGCTTACACACTTTTGCGTCTGATTTGCGGGATTTCACACACCCGGACGAGTTTGTGGATATATATGGGACGATGTTGGATGACAAACTGCGGACATTTGTGAAGGGTCGGCTTTGGAGATACCTAAGAAAGCTCCCCGAAGATTTGTCGCATTGACAGTGGCATTCTCCGAGCAAAATGAATGTAGCGACTAGATTAACCTTGGAAATATGATTTGCACAATGCAACCGTGCTAATTAGACGATCCATTCACCTCTCAAAGTATTTTTGGAGAGAAAAACCTGGAGTCGCTGTCTTGGAATTGGAATTGACCGTAGTGGATGGCAAGCAAGGAAAAGGTAAGGATCTGGATGCTGTAGTGAGGATTGGAGCTTACCATCGTCGGTGGTCTCAGGAAGGCGCTGGCGCCTGCTGTAGCGGTCGAAGGCCGGTCTTGCTCTGCGAACCGTCGATCCTTCTGGTCGAATGGCGACCATTCTTCTTCCTCCCGGCCAAAGAGCCTGATGGGAGGCAGTGCGTCTTCAGGATGGCGTCCGCGGCGTCTTGCTGTGGAGGTCTGGCCGGACCAAGTGGTCTCGTCCCCGGCGCCGGCGAGATATCCGCCATCCTGCAGGCTTGGACCCGATTGCAGTTTCACTCTTGGATCTGGGGTCCTCTTTGCTTAATACAGGGACCAGTTTGTAATTCAGGATTCCTTCAGGGTCCTGTTGTAAGCTACTTTGTAATCCTTCAGTTTATATAATAAATCTTCTGGGTCCTTCGGGACCCTGCCTTGTTCAAAAAAAAAAAAAAGAATTGACCGTAGCGCTGCCCTTGACTCAAAGGGGTACGGGTAAGTACAGCTCTACGCATGCACGCACTCGGCACGGGACTTTGCACTGTGAGAAAGTACATCTCAGCCCGTCGACGCCGCAGCGCGCACCGGATCGGGCAGAGCAGAGCAGGAGCGGAGCATCGACGAGCTGGCGAAAACGTGACGGACGCCGTGCTTGCTTGGACTGGGGGTTGACCCGGCGCTGCGCGGGTGGGCAACCTGTCCCGTCCCCCGGGGCGCTCACGCTTTGGGCGGGCGTTGAAATCTTTATCCCGCCCATGCCCCCTTCGCCCAGCGCCCCGCCCCGCCCCGCCCTTCCCGTGCCGCCGGCCGCACGCCCACACGACCGCGCGCCCCGCACCTATATATACTTCCCAGCGCGCCGGCAGATGCAAGCGCCGCACGCCGATCGAAAATTCAGACATTCACACACTCAGCAAGAACGCAGCGCCGGTGACGTACCGGCCTACCGGAAAGCGGAATCTCCACGACGGATCCCGTGCGCGCGCAGGGCGGCCTGGGAGGCGGACGCGCCGACATGGGCCGGATCCCGTGCTGCGAGAAGGACAACGTCAAGCGCGGGCAGTGGACGCCCGAGGAGGACAACAAGCTGCTCTCCTACATCACGCAGCACGGCACGCGCAACTGGCGCCTCATCCCCAAGAACGCCGGTGAGTCCGCGGCGCCAGCAGACGCTCTGGCTAAGTGGAAGGAACGTGTTGCGTTGCTGTTTTCGTTAGCGCTGAACGAGGTTGCACGGCTCGCCGCGCGTGACAGGGCTGCAGCGGTGCGGGAAGAGCTGCCGGCTGCGGTGGACCAACTACCTGCGGCCTGACCTCAAGCACGGCGAGTTCACTGACGCCGAGGAGCAGACCATCATCAAGCTGCACTCCGTCGTCGGCAACAGGTACCCCACGCCGTCTCGTTCCTCGTCTAGCTAGCTGCATCTCTCTGGAGTTTTGCTGATCAATGCGTTGGCGTTGGCGTGCAGGTGGTCGGTGATTGCGGCCCAGCTGCCGGGGCGGACGGACAACGACGTCAAGAACCACTGGAACACCAAGCTCAAGAAGAAGCTGTCCGGGATGGGCATCGACCCCGTCACGCACAAGTCCTTCTCCCACCTCATGGCCGAGATCGCCACCACGCTCGCCCCGCCGCAGGTGGCGCACCTCGCCGAGGCCGCCCTGGGGTGCTTCAAGGACGAGATGCTCCACCTCCTCACCAAGAAGCGCCCCACCGACTTCCCCTCGCCCGCCATGCCCGACATGGCGGCGGGCGCAAGCACCGGCATGGCCATGGGCTCGGGCGCACTCATCGCGCCCTGCTTCGCCGCGCCGCCACAAGCCGACGACACCATCGAGCGGATCAAGATGGGCCTGTCTCGCGCAATCATGAGCGAACCCGCCGCTCCCGCGGCCGACAAGCCGTGGCCATCGGGCGATATGTCCGATGGGCTGGCCGGCATGTACGCCGCGTTCAACCCCGCGCAGGCGACCGAGTTCCGGTACGAAGGGACGGCGTCGGGGTACGTCCTTGGGGGCGACGGCGACCAGGGCACGTCGATGTGGAGCCACCACAGCATGTACAGCGGGAGCTCCGGCACCGAGGGGGGCAGGCCGGCATTGCAAGAAAAGGGCAACGACAGCGTCGGCAGCAGCGGCGGCGACGAGGAGGCGGAGGACGGCAAGGAGGGAGGGAAGGGAGCCTCCGACATGTCGGGGCTGTTTGGATCCGATTGCGTGCTCTGGGACTTGCCCGACGAGCTGACGAATCACATGTGTGACTAAATTTACACGGCTAGCTTAGCTAGCATCATCGATGAACGTCAGTTCGCCGGAGAAAACAAAGCCTAGAGCCAAACGATTCTATAGAAGCACATAAATTTCTGACGGTGCCTGAGAAGAGTTAGAATAAACAGGGAAACTCGAAAATGGCGTGCCTTTTTCTTTCTCCGTGCGTGCAGAACTTTTAAGTGTACCTTGCTCTGCCGCCGGCCATGCTATTTTTTAGGGGTCCTGTGCTTCAGTCAAAACGACTTCAATTCAAACAGATTTGGTAGCATGTCAATGAAGCTGTCTGACCGTAGCATGTCAATGTTTTAGTAAAATCGCACAACTTTTCTTGAAACGAAGATGACGCACTGTAATTCAAATATTTATTCGTTGGTATTTTTTTTAAATATCTGCTGGGCACCAATCCGTGATACACTTTTAGGGCTTCTTTGAATTGCTTGATTATAAAAATGTAGAAATAAAAAAAACATAAGAATAGGATATGAATGCATGTGCAAAACGAATGATTGGTAAACACAGAGATTGTTAAGACCTGATGGTTTCTTATTAACTGAATTGGGGAACCCTTTTTTGCTTAAAAAAACACGCAAATTTTGCCTTTTTGCGGGGAATTTTTGTAAACTTGGTGTATGATTCACAAGAATTGAAAAACACAAGAATCCTTATAAATATAGTCAAATTAAAGTCAAACCACACAAAAATGTATATTTAGATTGTTATTATCACACTAAGGATGTTAGTCTCATTCGTGAGTAGGAATTTCAAAAAGATGTCCGGGTGGATATTAGAATTGATGTGTTTTTCTTTGAACTTGAGATACAAAAATCCTTCAGTTTTCCTTTGCATGTTTCTTTTGAACCAAAAATGCATGGATAGTACTAGCATAGAAGAAAAAAATCCTACGTTTTTCCTCCCCTTCTCCTTTGGACGAGAGAGGCCCTTTTTAAGATGAACACTATTGAAAAAGGTTTATAGGTGGGCTCAAATCAGTGGCAGGTGATGTCTGTCACCCGCCACAACTATTTTGAAAAAGTTCCTGTGGCGGGTGGGAAAAAACACCGGCCACTCCTAATGGCTTAGTAGTGGCGGGCACAATTTCTCACTCGCCACTCCTAAGTTTTCACAGAATTAACCGTGGGACAGAAATAGTTGTGACAGATTTAACTTAAAAGACAAAGTCTTCACCCGATTCTTGTTGAGCTAGAGTCACTTAACTCCGCCCAATCACTCGGTAGATCTTCGAGGCGGGTCCCTAGTAGGACCTTCACAGACTTGCTCTTCAACAGATCACAATAACTCTCGGACGCTCTGGACAGACACTTAACAGTCTAGTCGATGCATAGTCCACAAAGAGTAACATGTTAAGTTAAGTTTTGATTAGTTCTTCAGTGATGCTCAATCACTTAGTAGTTTTAGACTCTGGTTTTTTTTCCTTTCTTAGGATTCTTGCAATCTCTTTTGGGAGGATGGGTTGCTCTCACAAACTCTTGTCAATTCTCTCACGAAGCAGCCAACCAGCTCAAGTTGAAGTGGGTGGCTATTTATAGCCTAAGCAATCCCGAGGTGTGACATGGCCAATAGGGGCACTAGTCACAATCGACGCGTGGCGTAACAGTCAGATTTCAAACACGGCCTACTACTTACTTGCAGAAAAAGTCAAGTCGACTCAACTACGCATGATTCTTCTACGAAGTCCCAAAGAACATCTTCTTGTACTCAGAGAGAAAAACACATCATATGAATAGATTTCTAAGTCTTCACCCGAAGAGATAGGTTTGGATTGAGCATACATCAAAGACCTAAATCTCAACTTTCATTTGGACCCATCTTAATAGTATGGTTTGCCCTATGACTCAAATAGAAGAAAATAAAACTAGAAAACAAAAGTCTTCACTACGCTTCATAATCCTCGTTGTGTGTCATAACAATTTTTAGGGGTCACTCTCGTGTTAAACCAAAATCCTCAAGGGTTTTCACCCGTGTATATTTTACAAACACATCAGTCCCTTAACTGTTTTATCATTAATCATCCAAAAACCCTTTAGGGGGCACTAGACGCACTTACAAAAATTAATCTTGAAAACATGTGAACATGAGACAACATCTCGTATTATGGAGAAAAATGTCTTATCTTGTTAAAAGATCATCTCTTAGTTTAAAAAAGACAAGTCTCTTCTACCCCACAAAGTTATATGTTATCATGAACATAACAAACTATAGGAACATGATAACAGAATGTCCAACACATGATGTAAAAATTGGTGCCCAAAAATGATATCAGGGCAGTAGTGACAATTTTTTGGTACCAGAAAATTTTCTACCGTAACAGATATTGTAAAAGGGATGCCTGGAAAATTCAGCAGTAGCACAACTATATATTCATCAGTAGCACTACTTAGCACATCTCTCTACCCCTAACTGATCCCTTCTGACCTCCATCTCTCCCTCACTGATCTCTCTCCCCCTTACCAGTCTCTCTCTCCCTCCCTCACCGGATTGAGCCGTGCTTCCGCGACCTCAACCCAGAGGCGTGATACGCATCAAACGTATCTATAATTTTTTATTGTTAAATACTATTATATTATCATTCTTATATAATTTGGCTATCATTTATATTATCTTTCTGTACTAACATATTAATCTAGTGCCCACTGTCAGTTGTTGTTTTCTGCTTGTTTTTTGTTTTACTAAAAATCGATACCTACGAAGGTCCAAACACAATGAAACTTTTTGACCTTTTTTCTGGAACATAAGAGACCCTAGAAGCTTCGGGAGACCATAAGACCCATGAGGGGCCACAAGACTGGGACTCACCCTCGGGGGTAGGGCGCGCCCCAGGCTTGTGGGCCGCCTGCTGCTCCGTTTGCCCTAATCTTTGTCCTATAAATTCACAAATATTCCAAAACCCTTGGAGCGACCCAAAACAATGTTATCGCCGCTGCAAGCCTCTGTTCTGACGTGATCCCATCTGGATTCCTGTTCTGGCACTCTGTCGGAGGGGGGAATATTGGGGAGGCTATGTTCATCAACCTTGTTGTCTCCATGATAATCTGTGAGTAGTTCTTTCAGGACCTACGGGTCCATAGTAGTAGCTAGATCTCTCTCTCTCTCTCTCTCTCTCTCTCTTGATTTTCAATACATTGATCTCTGTGGAGATCCATCCGACGTAATTCTTGTGTCATGTTTGTTGGGATATGATGAATTGTGGATTTATAATCAGATTGTTCATTGAATTTATTTGAATATCCTGAAGTTTCTTTGCTGTGTAAGTTTATAGCTATGTATGCCTTCCGACCTATGGGTCTTCTCTGGCCAAGATAGATGAGTAGTTCTTCAGAGGGAGTGGTGCACAGTAGTGGGTTCAATCTTGCGGTGATCTTGTCCAGTGACAGAAAGGACAAAGACACATATTGTTTTTTTGCCACTAAGGATAAAATGATGGGGTCAATCTTATTGTTAGGTTCTCTTCTGTCTATATTGTGCCATCTTTCTTATTCCGTTACTCTATTTCTTGTAAACTTAATACTTTGAGATGCATGATGAATAGCGGTCTTGGGATGGAGTAATAGTAGTAGATGCAGTTGGATTTACGGTCTGCTTATCACGGCCGTAGGGCTAGTTTGGTTGGTGTCCTGGGCACTATGCCTGGTGAAAATCGTAGCCTGGGCCTTGGAATCAACTAGTTTTTGTCTTGGTCAGGCACGCCTGGGAGGATGCTGTTTGGTTCTAGGATGTGGCCTAGATAAAATATTAAGCAATGATGAGTACTAGTCTCGAGAAGCGTGCGGCCGATTTATTTATTTGGCCCAGGCAGCTGCAATTAGCAATCCCAGGCATCCCATTCTGATTGCCTGGGCCAGGCTAAGCAAGCCTAGCACCTTTTCACCAGGCTAATCACTTCTCGGGATGACCCAGGCTAGGCTAGTCTTTTCTTCACTAGGACACAAACCAAACAATGCCCAAGCAACTTTCAGGCAGGTTTCAGGCCAGGCAGCTTCGAACCTGGACATAAACCAAACACGCTCGTAATGCCTATGCAAAATTATGCCATGAATGATCATAGTTATAATTTGGGTTATTTTTTCAACTGTCCAACAGTATTTTGTCTACCATGCCACTACATGCTTTCGAGAGAGATGCCACCAGTGAACCTATGGCCCCCGGGCCTATTTTTTATCAATACAAAAACTCCTACTACAATTGCCTTTTGTTTTCTTTTACTTTCTTGCCGCTTTGCATATCACTATTTGCTTTTAACCTTGTGGCTAGCAAGAACAAGAGGATTGACAACCCCCTCGCCTTTGTTGGGTGCAAGCAATTTATTTGTTTGTGTGTAGTTACTGCCAACGTTGTTAGCTTCGTGACTCCTTCTGATTCGATAAACATTGGTTCTTAACCGAGGGAAATACTTTCTGCTGTTGTGCTACATCACCCTTCCTCTTCGGGGAAATCCAACAACTCCATCGTGACTAGCAAGGCGATAGCACAAGGCAGAGGATGGATCAAACAACAACATCGACAACATGCAACAAGGGAGCCGAGCGCGGCGACCTCAACCCAGAGGTGCGCGGTGTCGGCTGAATTAAATGTGATGACAAAGAATCGTTGCCCACATGATCCACTCTGACGCCTCCGCCCCCATGCTCCTCTCTGCGTAGTGACCTCGACCCAACGGTGATAGCAGGCATCAGAGGATATAGCAAACAACAACATCGACAACACGCAACAACAGGGAACTGAGCGTGGCGACCTCGACCCAGAGGCGCATGGTGCCGGCCGGATCAAACGCGACGACCACGAATTGCCGTCCACGTGCTCTACTCTGACCCCGCCACCCCGTGTGCTCCTCTCTGCGAAATGACCTCGCACGGAGGTGATAACAGCTATCAAAGGATAAAAGTAAACGGCAGAACTGCTAACACGCACCAACAAGGAACTGAGACCGCGACCTCGACCCAGAGGCGCGCGGTGCCGGCCGAATCAAACACGATGACCATGAATCACAGCCCATGTGCTCCATTCTAACCCGCCGCCCCCGTGCTCTCCTCTTCGCGGCTGGATCCAACACAAACCACATGGGATCAACTCCTCCCTGTCAGCTCGGAATTGGGTGGTGTGGCACAAAGGCGTCCTCGCGATGGTGAGCACACACTCAAGCTTAGCGAGCTAGGCGGAGAAGGCGGAGGTGGAGAGGACGAGGACGGGGTGACGCTTGAGGGAGAAGGCCAAGAAGGCGGAGAATAAGCCAAAGTGGAGGAAGGGGTCGTCGTGGTTGGGGGGGGCGACATTCAACCGGCAGTGGAAGATGAAGCGTGCACATCGAAGTTCTATTCTGTGGCCAACGGCGGTTGTTGGAGGGCGGTGGCCAGGCAACGGGAAACTTTGGGTGGTGGTTGGGAGTGCGCGTGTTGTATTTGGTATTTGATGCAGCCGCACAGGTGCTGCAAATTTGCAACACTTGGGGGCAAATTTTTGACACGTGATGACATATCATCTGTGAGAGCACTACTTTTGGCTCAAAATACTGTAAAAGCAATTTTTTAGGAACAATAGTATTTTAAATACTGTAAAAAGCAATTTTTTAGGCATGGTAGTATTTTTTTATTATCTATTGAAGATGTTCTAAGGGCATCTCCAACGCGGACTCTCAAACCATCTGCATACGTCCGTACCGCGCTGTCCGGACGTGTTGTGTCATCCAACGCAAGTCTGTATCGGTCCGCCGAGCAATCCGGACGCATTTCCCCCCGCAAATTGGAAGCAAAGTTGGGGGGCTTTGCGAGAGTCCGGACAACAGCCACGCAGGACTCCGACAGCCTCGGCCCACTAAATCCCCCCTTCCGGTCCCATTTTCTTCCATTCCACCCCTTCTCCCCCTTACTTTGCATCCACACCCTCCTCCGCCGACGCCGTACATCTCCGCCCGGCACACATGCATTGCTAGACCTCCGCAACCAGCACCGACGCGCCTGCTCGCCTTTTATGATGGCCTCGTCCACCTAGGACCCATCCGTAGGCAGGTACACTTTCGGCCCGAGTCGACGTCGTCCAGGGTGGACACCACGCCCATTAGGTCTTCGGTCAAATGCCACTGAGTTTATTTTCGAACGCCATGTCGTATTTTAGAGTACGAAGGATGGCAGGATACTCGACCATGGAGGATGAATTGTTGTGTGATGCGTGGTTGACCGTATCCGCGGTTTTCATAAGCAGGGGCAAAGGGGGGGATCTTTTGGCAGTGCGTGCTTGATTCGTTCCACGCGCGAAAGCACATTGCGCCCTACAACATGCACATCATCCAACAACGCAACGCGAGCTCATTATTGTATCGATGGTATGCCATCCAGACCTCCGTCACCAAGTTTTGTGACCCGATTGGTCGGCTGGAGGCAAGGTGGACATTGCGCGCGGCAAAGGAGAAGATCATACGTTTTGCTTCTTATTGTTCAACTTGTTGATTGAATCATCCACTCAATGTTGCTCTATCATTATGTAGCCCGCACGCGCTGTCGTGATGTATTACAGGACAAAGGGACGGCCACTTATGCACATACACTGTTGGATGAAGCTGAAGGGGCAGTATGTGTGGGACGACACGATCCGTTCATGAAAAAATTGTTGAACATCCGATTAATCTAGTTGAATTGAAGTATTGTTGTACTAAACTTATTTATATGTTATGTATGGATGATTTGTGATATTTTCTATTCGAATTTTGATGAAATTTGACGTGTTTACATGAATTTTGTCCGGTTAGTTGAAACCCGGCTTGAAATATACGTAAACAGCGTTGGATGGTCGCCTCCCGTATCCATATTCACGAACTGGTCCCCTATCACGGACGGATGCCGGAGCTGGTCCCCTATCACGGACGGATGCCGGAGCAAATTTACGTGTGATGTTTGGAGATGCCTTCAACAGCATCGAGGGAGGAAAGAAGGAGCACGAACGGTGCAAGGTAGCAAGCGTGGCAAAGAAGATGGGGGAGGAGAGCACGGAAGAGCAAGGAAGAAGAGTCGCACTTTAATGACCGTCACGTGGCACATTCGTTGGTTTTTTTTTTTTTTTGGTCCAGAGGTCTGAAATAACCATACCGCCCCTGGTTAATTTCCAGGGCTGCCCACAGGCCCCGCACCGCGCCTGGCCTGACCAGACCCGCCGCGAACGGATCGTGGGATCTCTCCTCCTCCGACCCTCCTTCCTCGTCTCTCGTTCCCTCTCTTTCGGTCGCTGCCCCGACGCCCCCTCGACCTCGGTCCAAGTCCGGCAGCCAGGGCGACAGCGACGGCAAGGTATGCTCCGTCTCCCCCTTATATTTTCCTATCCAACGAGTTCCTTGATTGGTTGAATCCCTTGTGTAAACCCTAGATGAGAAGCTCGTTATTCGACATAGATGCTATGAAAAAAATTCTTAGCGTTTTTGTTTCTAATTTAATAAGGAGACTCTTTTTTTTTCCTGTGGTCAAATAATTTTTGTGGGAAAAACTGGACAAAATATATGAGAAAGTGAGCATATATCTTTGAACAGAGAGGTGCGCTTGAGCCTCCTGCTGCCCCAGCGCGTGCTCCTGGTGCGTGGCTGCCGTTCAGGTATCAGGTGCAAGCAATATATGCTTGCGGAAAAGAAACGGAGGGGTGAGGGGTGGGGGTTAGATTTAAGTGAGTACTTCATTTTGTATAACACATGTCGGGGACTCATTGATTGGCACATTAACTTCAGGGCATTTGAAACGGTGGCACACCAATTTGTCCAAATAAATCATCAAAGTTGCACCAACTTCAGGGCAGATGATAAAAAGTCCTGTTTCACCGTCTCAATCCCACATGGCGGTAGAGGCGGCGCAGCTCCGTGGATCGGCCACGGTCGCTCGGAGGCATGGAGCCTTCAGAGTCCCCTCTTCCTGCCGGTGGCCACGTCACCCTCTCGCCGGTTCACTAAAGGTATTACCCCGATCCAGACAGTAAAGACTATCTATGAGTAATTCATTCATACCCTGTTATATTTTCTTTGTGTTTGGATGACACTCTACTCGTCTGAAGAACATGTTATTGTTGTTTTTGATCATTGACCACTAGAATATTTTGTTGTTGTGCAAAAATTAACAGTTATGTGATTTTCATAAAGAAGAAATATTGTGTTTATGTACAACCTGCCTGAGGCACTATGAAACAACATTGACAGCTGCACTTGACAATTTAGTAGCGGTAGCTTTCCATTTGCACGCATCTGGCAATTTGATCATTGATGGTGTTGTGCACGTTGTCTAAGGAAAATTATATCACAAAGAGGCGAGAAAATGGTTCTGCGGTGCTGGTTGGTGAATCTGCTTGTAGAAATTTGGAACAATAAACATTTGAATTCATGCTTCTGTAGTTTAAAGTGTTATTGTTCTTGTACCAGTCGGGTTCATGAAGAGTTGAAGCTGTTGCCTACTCCTGTGCTCTGATGTGCTAGCATGGACCAAATATATAATCACATGATCAAGCTATCCAATTTTTATAGAGTCAAATGTTTAATCAGTGCATGTATTTCTGCCCTTATTGGGAGGACCTTGATATGAGAACGTAAGCTGGTTTAATTGTTCTGTTGTAACTTATAAGGTGAATAATATAGGCCACATATCACCATCGGTAGTAAATGCATTTTGGTGGACACACGTCTTGAGATGCATTTTGGTGTTATAATATTCTGCAAAAAGGTACATTATTTCCTGCAGCATCAAGCCATGCTCTTCCACAAGATTAGCTTGGGAATAATGACCAGAAGATTTGTTTCTTAGTGAAAATAATGTAAAACTCAAAAAAAGTCGACTTTAGAAAAAAACGACGACCCCGCGTCGCTCTCCCAGGAGCGGCTTGGGCGGATCTCGCGCGCCGCCGCAGCCGGCTCCCTCCCGCCTCCTCCCTCACCTCGCCGCCGCCACAGGGCGCCGCTGGGCAAAGCCCGTACGGCGTCGGCGGCGGCGGGGCTGTCTTCTCTCGCGCGCGTCTCGACGGATCTCGGATGGATCTCGAGCGGCGGCGGCTGATGCGTTTACGTCGGCGGTGCGGGGTGGGTCCTGGTGCCTTGCCTCGCGTGCCAGGGTCGCAGTCAACGCCGCTGGAAGCTGCGGCTGGGGGCGGCGGCGGCCCCGGAGCTTGGGCGGTGCTCCTGCTCTGCGTAGCGACAGTGCTGGCTGCGGACCAGAGCGCGGCGGATCGAGGGATTTGGCGCCCTGAGCTGGAGTCAACGGGGACGCTCGGGCTCTGTCCTGGGTGAAGGGGAGGTACTGGTGTGCAAGGTTGCGGGCTGGTGTGGATCTGGCAGGGGAGGCTGCTTGGCGCGGCGAAGCTTGGCTTCTCAAGAGCGGTGCTGCAGGCTCTTGGATGCCGGGGCGGCGGCCCCGGGTCAACGGCTGCAACGTCAGGGACGAGGTAGTGGCCAGGGTGGGTGGATTTGGCACTCCATGCTCGGATCTGACCCTGTCAAGCGCGATGATTCCCATGGCATGAGGAGCTGTGGTGGATCATCATGAAGTGCGGTTTGGTGGATGGCAATGGGGATGCGCTGCACACCGAGCTTGGCTATGGATGGTCTTGGGTGCCCAAGGTGCTCTGGAACCGCATGCACACTACCGGGAGAGGTGGAGCTCAGGCGAAAGCCTTTCTGCAGCAGCGGCGGCGTCTGCGGGCGTCGTTATCTTCTTGGAGGAGCTCCTTTTCCTCTTCGTGCTCGGACTCTCCGGGTGAAAACCCAAACTCCAGTTTTCTGGAGTGGGCGATGGTGGCGGCTATGCCGTAACCTCCTTGGAGGCGTCGCTTTGGAGGGTCATCCTTTGGTCGTTGTGTGGAGTTCTCCCACCGTCACGGGTGGTGTACGCCGGGGCAGCGGCTCCGGGATCTTTGTTGTAAGCCGAGACGGCGGTCTCGGGTTGCGGTGCGGCGGCAACTCCATGAGGCAGGGTTGCAGCTCCATTGCTTGGGTGATGATTTTGAGCTGCGTGGGCGGCAGGATTGTCGGCTCGGTCAACGCGTCCCAGCAGGGGCGGTTTGGACGGCATGTCGGGGCGGCGGCCCCGGATGTGGTGCGGCGTTCATGGTCTGCATGCGGTTGTTCTGAGCAGTGTGGGCTGTGGATAGCTGTTTTGTGCGGCGTTGCTGCTCAAGGGTGAGTGGTGGCATGTCGGGGCGGCGGCCCCGGATGTGTTGCGGCGTTCGTGGTCTACATGCGGTTGTCCTGAGCGGTGTGGGCTGCTGATAGCTGTATTGTGCGGCGTTGCTGCTCGAGGGTGAGTGGTGGCATGTCGGGGCGGCGGCCTTGAGAGATTTGCAGCTTCGAGGGCATGGACCTTGTGTCGTGTGGGCGACGTGGTTGTCATCGATGTTTGTCGTCGGCATGTCGATTATTGCAGCTATCGCAGGGCTATGGAGTGCTTGCTTTTCACCGCCGCCGGCGAGTCCCGTGTCTGCTCCTCTCATAGCAGTCACGACTTCTTCTTTTATGGCGGTGATGGAAGGTCAGCTTGATCGGTGGAGCGGGTCATCCCGTTGATGTGTGCTTTGGTTGGTTGGCGTTTGTTGTTGTGTTCGACATGTTACCGACGAGGGTGGGCTTTGCCCTGTGTGTTTCAGTCTTAGGAGTGGGCTTGACCCTTGTTGTTTCGGTTTTCGCCAGGTTTTCCGTAATTAACTGGGCAATTCTCTTCTACTTAATTAATAGATGAGGCAATCTTTGCCTCCGTTTCGAAAAACAAAAAAAGTTGACTTTACCTTTTAAACATATTTTGTTGCCTCAGCTTTCAGTTTCTACCAGTGGAGTGGGTGGGAAGCCGTTTGGTTTTGGTGCCAAAATTGCAACAAAATGTGCAAATGAGAACACTCGGGCTGAAGAGTTGAACTCGAGATCAGATCAAGCAGGTGAACTTGTAGCAGCAGCACGTGAAGATGTTACTCCCCAAAAGAGAAGTGCTAAGATCCATGATTTTTGTTTTGGGATTCCTTTCGGTAAGTAACTGTTTTGACAACAAAGGCAAAATCCCGTCATTTTTTAGTTGAATAATCATGTGGTTGAAGTAAAATCCTTCCGCAGAAGTTTCCTGATGGGCGTGATTTTGCACATACCAGTTTCTTGGTTAGAAGAATTACTAATATGTTGTAAATCGGTTTTATTTTCTTCTGCTTATTATTGAAAGTAAAGCTGTAAGGTCGTAACTGTTTGAAAGTAAAGATGAGCTTCTCACTGCATAATTACCCAAACTCACTGTTAGAGTGTTGATTGATCCTGCAAGTTCCAGAAATGCTACAGTTTTCTTATAGAGCGAAAATCCAGATTGCCCTTGCTATATAGGTATGATAAATAATCCCGAACCAGTCGAAAATGAGAGTGTCATCATGACTGCTTTCTTTTGCAGGCATACTTTAAACAGGAAATGTTCCTTATTTCGTTAACGGTTTCATCAGGCTTGAATGGTATCCTGTAGATAGTAGCACTGAAAACATCGACTCTGTTAGCTTGGATGCGTCTGCATAATAAATAATTTCGTTTGGTAGTGCAGGTGGTCTTTTGTTCTGCATGGGGCTTCTAGGCTACTTTTTCTCAAGGAGTACAGTAAGTCTTGTCCTAGGTGTAGCACCTGGGCTTGCTACGCTCTTTCTTGGTACCCTCAGTTTAAACTTTTGGAGGAGTGGAAGATCCAGCTTCCTGTTTATATTGGGCCAAGCAGGTGAGATAACATTCCATATTCTTTGTGTATTATACGTTTGTTTATTCCCTGTATTCTATGTTTGCTTATTGACCTGTTCAATTTGTTCCGTATCAGCAATTTCTGTTGTCCTGGCATGGAAGTATTCTCATGCATACTTGCTGGTAACTACCGAGAACATTCCGTTCTTATGGATCATTCCTTCCGTAACACTGAGTTAATTGTTATTTCTGTCTTGCAGACGAATAGAATTCTTCCTTGGGGCTTCTATGCCTCACTGAGGTACCTTACTGTTGATGTATAACCCTTCATTTTTCTCGTGGAATTTGAAGACCTTGATGTATTGTTATTCTTTCTTCAAATGGCACAGCACCGTGATGGCTTGTTTCTATGCGTACGTGCTGCTTGCTGGAGGAAATCCACCACCAAAGAAGTTGGCGCTGGCACCATCATCGTAGAGCCAGGGAGCAGGCATACCTTTCTGTCCTAGCTTAATTTGACATTTGTGCTTCATAAAATGCTGCGACTACGAGCACAGAAGAGTTTGTCTTCTATATTTGTATATGTTTCCTAATCTTAGGTTCCCTTGTGGCGAGCTCTTGGATTTTTGGCGGAACATCGAGCAAATAATACTGGCAGGATGGTTGTAACGATCCAGCCCTGATGAGCATTTTTTTTTTCTTTCGGCTACTTGAACATGATGAAGGATAACCAGTTACCTCTTACGCACTTTTTTGGTGGATCACCTGACAACAACACGTTTGATATTCCACTGAACATATAGCCTTGATACGTAGAACGGACAGAATTTTGAACGATTTGGGCGCTTATTGAGTCTACATTGTCGCTTTGAGGTTATAGGGCGGAACCACGGTCCCCTAGGAATCCATGGGTCTTGCCAGGACCGAATAGTAGTGTTGTTCCCAACCCTCCAGAGAAGGCAATTTCTTCAGTAGTTGAAGGCCATGTTCAATTCTTTTCCAAACAGCGGAAGCATTCCCGGTAAACACCATATCAACAAGGTTGCCATTGGGAAAGTACCTCGCTTTTAACAAACGTGAACAAAGGTTGTCACGGCTGATCTAGTAACCGCCACACTTGTTTGGACAAGAGAGCTTGGTTGACGGCCTCATGTCTCTGAAACCGAACCCTTCTTTCTGTTTTCCAATCCATAAGCATTTTACTAAGTCTGGATTGTACATTTTATAACAGCCTTCCTTTATGCATTCTGCCTTCTAGCACAGGCAGCCCAAGATACTTGGGGTCGAAAACTTCTTGAGTGATCACCCAAACCCAGCATCACCGGAAGTCCTTTGTGGGAATCATGTCTCTCATGCTCATGGGCTGCAAGTTTGTATAAACTGTCCCAACTCTGCCCTCCACGAGCAGCATTGCAGCCGCTCCTATCCTATCCATGTCCAGGGCCTCGACAGTTATCTTCCTCCATCTCTTGCCCCCTATTCCATGAAGCATTGGCTACGAGCCACTGACCAAAGCAGGAAGCACTTAGCTCATGCTCTCCAGTGTAAACATGCCCCATCTTTGCCACAAACCTCATGTAAATGTGGAATGTTCTCATACTTAGCACGAAAGATAAACATCCCATCTCCCTTCGGGTGTATTCTAGCGAAACAAGCAAGCTCCTTGTTGACGTCAAGCAACATCTGAACACGGGCAAACATACTTTATGTGTTCATGTTAACATGTACTACCAACTTCCCCACCTTCCTTGCAAGATTAGTCACCAAGTTAACATGCAACTAATCTAGTGTCACATCAACATTCCTTGTAGTTCCACTGTACTTTGCCGGTATCAATCCAAAAGTTTACAAGTTCTAGGGCTCCTCATACATGATGTGATACCGACAATCGGATTGCACCATGAAAAATAGGATGTCCTCCACAATCCTGAAGTGCACTTCACGCGCCACCGCCCAAGCGAACTACATCGTAATTTGCGACGAGTTTTGACCAAATGACTTGGCAGTTAGAAGCCTTGCCAACACCATCTACTTCACCCCCGCTATTCGGATTGTTCAAACCTCTGGTCCTTGTGAACACTCTCAGTGCCTTTCTCCTTCAGATCAAAGACTCTGAAACACTTCAAACCGGGCTCAAGCATGGAGCCTGAAATGTTGGACTCTTCCTTCCCTTAGTAGACACCATCTGGTCTTCTGACGGTGGCACATCTCTTATGGACTCAAACCAATCTAGAACTCTAACCAAAATGCTCGCCAAGGGCGGGATGCTGGACCAACCAGCCCTGTGATCAGCCTGAACTAAGGGCCTGTTCTGATCTCCTCCAAACTTCCAAAACTTCTCAAAATCTACTTCAGAAGCTCGCTTCGTACTCCACGTAGCGATCAACGAAGCGTTCTGCACGTGGTAGCTTCTCCCAGCGATTTGGCCCGCTGGGGAGGCTGCTAGCCTTGTTGGGCTCTAGTTTGGGCCGTTGGAGGCAGCCCAGTTTGGGCTAGACATCCAGGGAACGAGCCCCTGTACCGATTCCATCGAGGGAACGACCAGCGATCTGTTTTGGCGAGCGTACCGATTCGCTCGGCTTCACTTGGCGGTGGCACTTCCATCGTAATATTGGGCAACTCCTCATTCTGCTTTTCGTGGAACTGGGCTTTTGGAGCTTCGAATTTTTACACTGCGATCGGGCTGAGCTTCCCGAAGCCAGCTTCTCGGGCCTATTCCGTTCGGCTCCGCTCCCGCTCCGGAATTTTGCGAAGCGTGGAGCGGGAAGACATCCGAACAGGCCCTAAGTGCTCGTGGAGAACCGGTTATCATCCCAAGGAAAAAAGCTTGAAAAGAGAAGCCCTTGTCAGATACGAAAAATGGCCGGCATGGTACTGAAACCCTAGAAACCTAGGTACCTTCTACACACAAATAGTTTCTTTTCGAGAAAAACAATAGGTTCTCTTTTACGGGAGAAAAACAATAGGCTTGTTTGTTTGTTGGGGAACAAAAATAGTCTCTCTCTTTTTTTTAGAAAGAGGGGACAAAAGAAGTCAGTGGAAGCCCATTGTTTCTCAGAAGCGCAGTGTCCTCACTACTTCCACCGAGCCCAAAGACGTAAAGCCCGGCCCAAGTGAACCGACTCACCAGCAACCAGCCAGGTCAGCCTTCAAACTAGGGTTTTGCCCTCCCGCTCCGAGAAAGCAAACAGCTCGAGCTCCTCCGATTCCGCCCGCCTCCGTTCCTCCGCATCTTCCCGGCCGCCGCCAAGATGAAGCTCGTCAGGTGACGCTCCCCCCCTCTTTTCTTCCCTTCGTTCCGATTGGTTTTGTTTTAGCCGTTCCTCGCTGATCTGGTTGGTGTAATCTTCCGCCGAATTCGTTGCGGATTTGGGCGTTTGTGTTTGGCCGCAGGTTCTTGATGAAGCTGAACAACGAGACGGTCACCATCGAGCTCAAGAACGGCACTACCGTCCACGGCACCATCACCGGTATGCTTCGACCTCACTCTTCCCGAGTGTGAAATCCTGAAATTTTAGGGGTTCTTTCAGCGCGTCCGTGTCTAGGATCCGTTAGTTTTGTCCCCGTGCTCGGTGTTTTGGAGATCTAGTGGCATGTGCTTGTCTGATTGTTAGGTTTAGAGCTCGTAGAAGTGAACATATCTTCTATGGGCAGTTAGTGATTTCCTTTCGTAGTTGAAGGATTAGGTAACTATTACAGTGTGGTACTGAGATGAAGATGATTAGCTTCATTAGTTTTGTGATGTTTCTCTGCAGTGGCTGTTCAGCTTGGTTAATTAGCAATTTGATTCATATGAACTGTGTGGAGTATGTTTACATTCAGCCGATCATCTCTTATGTGTCCGGTGCCCGTTCACTCCTGATGTTAAATACATGATGTATTTTGTATAATGACATCTTCAGTCTTCTGCTCCCTCCGTTCATAAATATAAGTCTTTTTAGAGATTCCAATATGGACTACATGCGGAGCAAAATGAGTGAATCTACACTCTAAAGTGTGTCTATATACATCCGTATGTAGTCGGTATTGAAATCTCTAAAAGGACTTATATTTAGGAACGGAGGGAGCATATATTATTCCAAGGAATGTAGTGATGGCATCTCCTTATGATATAGTGGAGTAATGTACATTAGTTGCTCAGAATGAGAATGCATTGGGATGTGCCTCTGTATGGCCCCTCCCAAACTTTCTTCTTGTTGCTCCTTGATGAATTTTTATACTATCAAACCTAGAAGAGAACACACAGCACTTCGTTTGCTGAAAGGTGCAACAAGCAATATAAGAACATTTTATGAAATTTCTTTGCAACTAGAGAACATTTGTTTTGTTTTAAGAAGGGTACCGTAGCAAATATGACTTGAAGATTGAATAATGGTTTTCATGTTTCTACATTCGTTTTGTTACTTGAGGTATTCTGGCCTAGGGTTTATAATGTTTGCCAAATTGCATTTTGTTGGGTAGATTCCATAAGTTTCCACTGCTTATTAGAAGACAAAAAAATGCATCTTGGAAGATTCGTATTATGTAACTTCTTGTTGCAGTTTAGAAACTCGGTTTGCCCAGTTTTACCCTTCAGTCATGTAGAATTTGGGAAATCATTGTTTGGACCTTGTCTGGCTCTTCAGTTTAGAAACTCGGTTTGCCCAGTCCTACTCTTTAATCATGTAGAACTCGGGAAATCATTGTTTGGACCCTGTCTGGCTCTTCAGTTTGGAAACTCGGTTTGCCCAGCTCTACTCTTCATTCATGTAGAACTCGGGAAATCATTGTTTGGACCCTGTCAGGCTCTTCAGTTTTGCAACTCCCATAGTATTGCGTTGCTGCAACTATTTACCAACTGATTGGTATCATGATTACTGTACTGCAGATCCTCTGACTGATGTATATTTTGTAGGTGTTGACATAAGCATGAATACTCATCTGAAGACCGTAAAGCTCACAATGAAAGGGAAGAATCCTGTAACCCTTGATCACATCAGCGTGAGAGGAAACAACATTCGGTACTACATCCTCCCTGATAGCTTAAACCTGGAGACGTTGCTGGTTGAGGATACCCCCAGGGTCAAGTCTAAGAAGCCAACTACAGGTACACAGTTTTACCACAGCTGTTCCAAGGTCAGTTTCCACAAGAACTGTAAACTGACCAGCCTACCTTTTGTTCCAGGGAAGCCTATGGGTCGGGGTCGTGGACGCGGCCGTGGGCGTGGTCGGGGCCGGGGGCGCTGAGCTTTATTGTTCCCTGCTTTGGAAGCTCGTGCAGTGCAAGTCCCTACAGCGTAACCTGCTTCCTCTGCGAGCTATGTTGAAGAATGTTTCTGTTCTGTTAGAAGATGTCAATCTAAGTACGTGTTGATGCGGAATCATCTCGCCTGTTTGACCTATGTTCTTATATATTGTTCGTAATGCATTTTCTCGGGAATTTCACTTGCAGGCCTCCAGACTTTTGAAATGCTAAGTGGCATCCTGTGCCGTTACTTGTTACCCTGGAATTCTTGCCCATGTGCTTTTGCGTAGCAGTAAGTTGTGTTTGAGTATTAGCTGACCCTTTTTGTTCTGTGGCAATGCTTGAAATTAAACTGGGACGGGGGCACTGGTATTGCAGATTACATGTTCATCTGAATCATGCACCCGTCTACAATTCTCTCCCGTATGTTGTGATGTTAGGCTTTATCGCTCTTTCTGTGCTTGGATTTTATTAAGCTGTTGAACAGCCCAGTGCGGAATTTGAGCGTGTGATTTGGTTGTGTCATTTTCCACGGTTTAGTGGTTTGGCTTACTATAAGTTTTAAAGAAATGGAATCATTTTGTTTATTCTTACTGTCCACAGAGTCCACGGTTGGCTGGTCTAAAATCCAAATGGGTGGTGGTGATGTTAGATCAACTTCTCTCTTTCACCTGCGGCATACATTTATATATTCTCTCTTGGACTCTCTCATCTGGTAGACATAATGCTTTACTGGAATGTACTCCCTCCGTTCCGAATTATAAAATGTTCTAACTTATTTTTGGATCAGATGTATATAGACACGTTTTAGTGTGTTTGTTCACAATTTAAGTTCGTATTTAGTCTATATTGAAATATACAAAACATCTTATGATTCGGAATGGAGGTAGTAACAGCAAAGCCTTACTGTAGTTAGTAAACGCTTTTTTGACCGGCCAACATCGTTGATGCAGTGCCGTGCCGTGCCGAATCATGCAACGAGCGTTGTGGCTGATGCGTTTGAAGCGACAGGTTTGGCCGGCCCATGGTGTTATCATGCTTGGGACAAATGTTGCCCGGAGCATTATCCGACGGTTACCCCTCTTCACTGTCTTACGTTTCAGGATCAGGCCGAATTAAACTGTGATGTCGATAATTTTCCCTGGAGTTTTCTAGTATAAGCTTGATCAAAGTGTTAAGAAGAAATTTTCGAAAATAACCCCTGACATGAGTGCGCATCCCAATCGAATTGATTCCGTCCTGTCAACCCCGTCGTCCATCCATCCATGCCCTCCCAGTCTTCTCCAATTGGCACTGTCAATGGAGGAAGCCGCGCGCATTATCCTCTTCCATCTTCTATCTAAAAGGCAAAAGACAAATATTCCGCAGCAAAAGATGGGACTCGAAGCAAGGAAAAGCAGAACCGAACCGCCTGTTGCTCTCTGCAAATTGATTCCTCCCACATGCCCCTCGATGGATGCTCATCTTTTTCCAGGCCAACATGGCACATCACGGCATCAATAAGCCCAATCGTCTTGTTAGACATGTGTCTTGGGCTAGGCCACAAGGATCGAGATTCCGGGCATGGCGGAAAGGCAACCCAGAGATTTCCAGTCACCCGACCGTTCCACAGTCTAGCTTCCCTGGCAAGCGATGCCCTGCACACCACCGTTGAAGCGAGAAAGAACGGCACTCGTTGGAGTGGCTGCATAGTTGCCCAGCTCCAGCAGTTTTGCTCTCTCTCTTTTGGAGCAAACTGTAATCGCCGGGCTAAAAATTTCTCTGATAAAAGGGCGTGCCCGCGCTGCTCCAGCCTGCCTGCCTGCACGTTCCAAAGCCCGCACGCCGCAGCACCGTCGCTCGCCTAGAGAGAGAGAGAGAGAGAGAGAGAGAGAGATCAAGGTTTATACAGAGGAAGAAAAGAGAGAGGAGGAGGAGGAAGGATGTGCTTCAAGTTGAACAGCAAGGAGAGGGTGGGGTGCTGCCTGCTGGTGGTGCTGTGCATCGCGCTCCTCGTCGGCGTCCTCTTCGGGATGGGCGTCTTCCGCCACGGCTACGACAAGTTCAGCGAGCTCGGCCGCAACCGCACCTGCTACGACTGCCACACCAACTAGCCACACTCTCACCGGCTCACGCGCCGTCGGCTTGCTGGCCTACTCATGTGCATGCATGCATGCATGTATGTATGTATGTATAGCAAACTGTGCAGAATTTTGTTGCTCTGGTACGCAGCCGAGGGTACAGACTGTTTTTGTGTTCCTGCTGCTGCTGTTACTATCTCCTAATCCTTCCGATACATATTAATTGTCGCTCAAATTGAAGTATCTAGAACTGAAATATGTATAGATACATCCATTACAGCAACAACTAATATGGATACAGGGCTCTCGGTTTCTTGTGTTGCATCGATCATTTTGCAAAAAAAAAAAAAGGAACCAGCTGGAATGGTTTGGCCTATTTCCAGACCTTATAAACCCTAAGAGGAGAAATATATATATAATAATAAATTACACCCTTTTGTCTCAAAATGTAAGACCTATGGTTGTAACTCAACACGAACTGCAGTCGACAAACAAGCAAAGTTAGGGTAGAAGGAACTTAGAAATGCTTTGGAAACTTTTTGCTTATGATCTCTAAGAAAAAAAAATAGACGAACATTATTAAGGGAAAACAGGAAAACAAGTCAATTACAAATCATTTACAAGAGAACAATAAAAATATCAATTTGTTTTACAACAACTACCTCAAAAACTCTCCACAAGATATATTCAGATTTAGACATAAGAAGAACAAATTAACACATATCCTCCAGCCAAATAGCAATGAGCTTCACCGATTAAACTAAACCATTTTGTATGGTTCATGTTAGTAGGCTCAAATTTCGCACCCTGAAGTGTCCTCATAGAACCACGGGTTATCTAGTCAGGCACACGTCTGCAACTACTCGTAACAAAAATGGTGTTCAATAACTTTAAAGCCCGAGGACCCAAATGTTTTGAGGTGATTTAAACACACATTGAATCATACATTTTATTTAATCACACATGCAAATGGATATAATTCGTGAATCCTAAATGACACGACTGGAAGCATCTGATGGATTACAGTGATTGTACAGTATAAGGAAATGAACTGAACCTATTTTGACTAGCTCACTGTAACATAATCCATAGGCGCGTGAAATAACAAAGCACCCTGGAGTTACAATCACTCGGCAACTCGAAATAATGAAACAGGTATTGTAACACATGCCATGCGATTTTGTACATCATTGATCATGGATCGCTTCATTAGCCGCAGCAGCTGCCACCTTGGGAAGACGAGGCACCAGCACCTCCAGCTTGGCCAGGAACTGCATAGCCAACTTTGATTCCATAGGACTGCAAAAATTAAGAAGAAAAATCAGTCCATGCTCAGGGCAGGAACAAATTACTGCAGTGAAAGCAGCAATGTAACTTTTTTTTTTCAGTTCAACAGGCAAAATGTTAAAAGAAAGTGTTCTTGGCAAGAAAATGGCATTTGCTGCAATTGCAACACTGCTGCCCTTCCGCTTATTGATTTCTTCTGTCAACAATGGAGGGCAGCGGATCTCTCTTTTTCAGCACGAAGAAAAGAATCTCCTTACTCCATTAAACTACTACAGCGAAATTTATGTAACATCGTCATCATCTTTTAGTAATCTTATTAGGGTCCATATAAAGGTTCTCAGTAAAGTTGTGGGGTTTCTGTAAGATGGGAATGAAGCAAGGCATATGCACGTGTTTGTATCTTGTACTGCTTCGCAATAAAAATACTGTAACTTGTATGGCAGGCATTCATGCGTTGTAAAGTGGAGTAGAACATACATCAGAAACCTGAGCCTGAAATCACCTAATAATATTAAATGATGCAACTTAAGGATCACACGGCACTTAAAAGGCATCTCTACATACCAGGGAAATTTTGTGGCACAACATGTTGGTTAATAATGTAATTAAGTTGCATAAATGATTGCTAATATACAATCTCACTTTTCACTAAGCAGACCAAAGAAACGATCTGAGATTTGAGACTGAACCTCATTTAGGTACATCAAAGATAATTTTTGTGGTGCATAAGTAGTAAAAGAGATAACATTATACATTCTCACTTTTCACTAAGCATAATAACAAAGAAAATGATTTGATATTTGAAATTTTACCTCATTAGATACATCAAAGACACCATCCTGAATTTTCTTGTATATTGCTCCAGCAGTCTTGACAAAGCCCTGCATTTCAAATCGAATTAGACAATCATCCAAGGGAAGGCCTTAATTGCACAGACATGCATCAAGAATCAGTCATCACCTCCTCGACATTTTGTGCAGTTTTTGCAGATGCCTCCATAAAGATCAGACCATTCTCCTTGGCGAACTGCTCACCTTCCTCGAAGCTCACGGCACGCCTATGAGCTAGGTCACATTTGTTTCCAACTAGCATTATTGTCATGTTGGCATTTGCATGTTGCCTTGCATCTTCCAGCCAGCTTGCAAGATGATTGAAGGTTTCCCTCCTAAAGTCAATATGACACAAAATATTAACACCGTGGTCAGCTAGGTTCAGAAAAGCATGCACTTAATCTAACCAGGCAGCTTTCACAATATCGGGCAAGTACCTGGTGATGTCATAAACCAAAAGAGCACCAGCAGCTCCCCTGTAGTATGATCTAGTTATCGATCTGAATGACTCCTGGCCTGCCTGTAATGTTAACGCGACCACATTAATATATATTTTCTTTACCTTGACAACTGAATATGACGCCAAGGTTTATGGCATGGCAATGAGAAAGAAGCTAAACTAGACATTTGTTGCTATCTGATGAGAGCTAATTCATACAGAAACTCGATGAAGTCGCAATTATGAATGGTGAAACCAGAATCACACTACAAACGGCACTTTTAACTCCCGAGCCTGAGCAGGTTACGATTATCCTAGCGAGGTAATTCCTAGCGCCACCTCTTTCCATCCGCACTTGGCACTAACTGCCACAGTAAGAACACAAATCGATCTAGGCACGTGTCACCTAGGAAAGAAAAAGAGAAATGAGGAATTGGTCGCGGAGAGGTACCGTGTCCCAAATCTGGAGCTTGATGGGCTTGTTGTCGATGGTGATCATCCGGGCGCCGAACTCGACGCCGATGGTGAGGTCATGGACGGGCTGGAAGCGCTTGTCGGTGAACTGCAGCAGCAGGCACGACTTGCCGACACCTGCACGACCACCCGACCGTCAGCGCGAGCCAGATTCAGCAGAGGCGGGGACAGATCTCCCCGACGACGGGAAGCAGCAAAAGGCCGCACGGATCCGTCCAATCTCCCCGGAACGAGCAGGGATCGGCGGAGGGGGAGGGGAAGCGCACCTGTGTCGCCGATGATGATGTACTTGAAGAGGTAGGCGTACGACATCTCTCCTCCGCCGCGGCCGCAGCTCCTCCGGGGAGAGGACTCGCGCGCGGGGTTCAGGGGATTTGGGGAGGAGCAGCGACTAGGGAGAGAGGGGATTTCTTCCTCTGTTTACTTCGGAAGGAAGGAGACGTGGCGAAGTGGTGAACTGGTCTGGGGGCGGTTCGCTTCGGCGATTTAGCCAGGCAAGCGGTCGCGTGCGGGTTATCGATTTCGAAATCGGAATGTCGCTGTCCCTCGGCCGACCAGGACGGTGGGAGCAAGCCAGCTCCAAGCTCCAAAGATGGGTGGGGTGCCGACTTCCCGTCCCGTGGATGCGGAGCGAACTGGATTGTGATGATGAAACTAGTCGGCTTGTAGAGACCCGCCGAGGAACGGGCAAGTTTTGGATCGGGATTAGTTGGGATCTCCACGCCACCGTTTTCCTTCCTTATATACACAGGAAGCAAGAAGCCGGCGTGCCAGCCAGTAGTGCCAATGCCAAATGCCACTCCAACTCGTGCTCTCCGACTCCCTCTGACATAGGGCGAACTTGAATTGGATAATAGACGGATTGGTTGGCTACAAACCTACAAGCGTGCCTTCTCACGCTGGATACGGATGAGTCACCAGGCTAGTCGGCCACCTGAGGATAGGGAAATCTTGGGTTGCCTCGTTTTAAAGCATACCATTATCAACCAACAACCATGCCAATTTGAAACAAGTGTCAATGAATTTTGTCGTCCTTTTTATGCAGTTGAAAGCCTTTTCTGTTCGTCTGCTTAAGTCTCTCAATATGGTAGAATTTTCAGTTATCTTTTTTTTTTCTGCGAGGAAGTCCTATGTTATCTTTGACATCCCAAGATGAAATATTTCTTTTTAGGAAATATAGCAACTTTTGGTCGTGTCCATTCTTTTTTTCCGTGCCAATAAGCAACCAACTACGACCTTCTATAGTGTCATCGATGGAACGGACACACGGTATACTTTGAAGATAGATGGACACACAAGAGTGAGTTGTGACTCCCTTGAACGTAGGGCGAACATCAAATCAGTCGGCTTCAAGGTTGGCTTCTCACATCGGATACAGAGGGGTCACAGCCACTTGATGACAAGAAATGTTGGGCTAGTTGGCTTATATATCCACCTGAGGATAGAGAAATGTTAGACTGGTCGGCTTGTACACCCACCCGAGGATAGAGAAATGTTAGACTGGTCGGCTTGTACACCTACCCGAGGATAAAGAAACATTGGGTTATTTCCACTTATAAAGCTAGTATCGATTGCCGACCATCTACCATGCAAAATAAACAAGTATTAATTAATTTTGTTGTTATTTTTATGTCGTTGAAACCCTTCTATGTACTTGTTTAATTCTTCACATCCGGTAAAATCTTGCCATCTTTGGCAATTTAAGATGATTTTTTCTTCCACAAAACACAACTAACCTTCACTAATGCCCGCCTTTTTCTATCAGAAGGTAGTCATGAATTGTGACTCCCTAGAATGTAGGGCAAACATGAATTAGGTGAATGAATCGTTTGGCTTTAGAGCTGGGTTCTCATGCTGGATATGAAAGGTCAGCGAGGCTAGTCGGTTTGTAGACCCACCTAAGGATAAGGAATTGCTGGATTGTCCCACCCAGAATTAGTTCTGACAATCGACCAGCCACCATGCCAATTTAACAGAAGTATCAGTTAGTTTTTTCTTCCAAAAATAAAGCTAAACTTGAGTAACGCCCACCTTTTTGTGTAAAAAACTAGCAAATTTGCACCTCCAACGTCATACGATGGAGATAGTTAGACACATTAGTGCGATTCCGTTAAACATAGGGCAAACATGAATGGATGGACAAGGTTGGGTTTTCACACTGGATACAAAAGGGTCACGAAACTAGACAGCTTGTAGACTCACCCGAGGATAAGAAAATTATGGATTATCTCACCCAAAAGTAGTACCAACCAGTGGCGGTGCCAGGATTTAGCTAGGACCCAGGCAAGCCCCAGGCAGGCAACTTGCTACAGTGCAAAACAATGTCCTACCTGCTACAGTTACTAAAGAGATTTGAGGCCACGCCCCAGGCGGCAACCCGGCCTGCCTGGGGCCTGTCTCCGCCACTAGTACCAACCATCGACCAACCACCATGCCAATTTAACAACAATATCAACTAGTTTTGTTGTTGAAAGTTATCTTTGTTTAGTTGTTTAATTCTCTTCACATAAGGTATAGATTTCTATTATCTTTGGTATTTTGAGATAATTTTTCTTTGAAAAATACAGCCAACCTTCGGTAATTGACGATGAGATCCCCCCGAATAGGCACATGACAAGGATATGGCCCAGCGAGCTCAACAACCCGAGTACTCACCAAGAGAATCACTCAACTGTGTCGGCATCATCAAGCACATTTGGCCGACTAAACAGGACGTGGGGCATTGAAGGTTAGCGTTACCAACGATGCTATAAGATCTAGTTATATCGCGACACCATCAAGACCCTGGTAACGACCATCTTTATTGTGCCGTTATTATGACATGGCCATGCGGCCGTTGTATTCCCTACTTTTTCACCTATATATAAGGCAAAGCTAGGGTAGATTCTAGACAGGTTCTTAGCAAGTCACCCACAAGCCCAATAACTCCATCGAGATCAACAAGATCACATTGTAACCTGTTTGTTCATACATGAGAGAAATATCCAACGGGAGTAGGGCATTTCCTGTAGAACAGGGGCGAACCTGGGTAACTGTAGTATGGGCAATCTGGTAACGTTAGCACGACCATTATGATAACTATAACATGAGCTGTCTGATAACTTTAGCATAAGCAGCCTGGTAACTGTAGCATGAGCAACCGGTAACTACATAATAACCACGTTGGTAACTATACCATGAGCAGCCTGATAACTTTACCATGTGCTACTGGGTAACTACATAATTACCACGGCGACCTGTTGTAACCTCGACTATTGCATCTCACGAGAATCGTTGTCATCCACATTGTCCTCGAGTAGACTCTCTAGTATCGACATCATCTATAGGTACCAACATGACGCCAGTGATGGACTAGAGAAAACCAACAAAAAAATCATAGAAGATAACTTATTTTTTTGATATGGAAAGAAAATAAGGTTTCAAATATGTATAATTGACAACACCCAAATGGCGGCTGACTTGGTTATCGGCCTGAGTAGCAACCCAATAGCATGAGGTTCATTCCCTTTCCATGCACTTTCTTTTCCTTCCCCACCCAGGCTAATGACTAATGACCCATAAGTATAGGGAATCAATCGTAGTTCTTTCGATAAGTAAGAGTGTCGAACCCAACGAGGAGCAGAAGGAATCGATAAGCGATTTTCAGCAAGGTATTCTCTGCAAGTGTTGTAAGATAGTTTTGATAGATAGTTTCATAGCAAGATAATCGGTAATAAGTAACAAAAGTATCAAGGTGTAGCTAGGTGGCACAATCCTTATTATTGCTAAGGACAAGCCGAAAGTACTTCTTATAGTGATTAAAGCGTTCTCGAGGACACACGGGAATTTCATCTAGTTAATTTCACCAGGATTCATTGACTCGCATTCATTGCTTTGATAAGTTGTTATGTGGGTGTACCAGAGCTAAGGTGTTGTTCTTACTTGAACAAACAACCTACTTATAATTACCCCCTCTCACAAGCATCCGCAACTACAAGAGAAAAATTAAGATAAATCTAACCATAGTGTTGGGGATATAACCCCACGGTGTAACCCACCCTATGAAGGCCGGGTTAAACTATTGGCGACTTTTGGAGCTGGACTTCAGATGGACCAAGACGATCAAGACGCATGACCAGATGGGTGGCTCACAAGATGGGCCGACTTAGGGACCGAAGCCAGAAGGCGGCAGGCGGCCCTGAGGTGTAAGCCGTCGTACGATGACTTGTCATGAAAGGCAAGGCGACTTAGAGTTAGGCTCGGTTACGTGTCATGACCCGACCTGGACTCTTGTAAGCCAGAGGCCTCAACCTGTATATAAAGGCGAGTCCCTGGCACATAATAGGGCAAGTTACAATCAACCGATAGCTAGGTCAAGCGAATCCGCTCCCTTGTAATCGATACTCAAGCAATTAGCAACAAGAGCAGGAGTAGGCTTTTACCTCCACCGTGAGGGGCCGAACCTGGGTAAACTCGTGTCTTTCGTCCCGCTTAACCCCGACAAGTTAATCACCGTTGCGATGGCCTCACGTCTAAGTCCTCTCACTAGGACATCTGTCGTGATAAAACCACGACACATAATATTAAACAAAAGGATCTAAATCAGCCCCTTACGGAACAACTCATAAACTGAGGTTTAGGTTTCCGTCACTCCCGCAACCCACCATCCGCAAACTAATTCCACAATGCCTTCCCCTATGCCCAAACATGGTGAAGTGTCATGTAGTCGACGTTCACACGATGCCACTAGAGGAAGAACAACATAACATATCATCAATACATTAAACGAAAACCAACTTCACATGATTACTTATAACAAGACTTATCACATGTCCTCAAGAACAAACAGAACTACTCACAAAGCATAATTGTGTTCATGATCATAGGAGATAAATAAGTGATTAACAATCTAAACATATAATCCTCCACCAAATAAACCAACCAGCATCAACTACAAGATGCAATCAATACTACTAGCACCCCCAGGTACCAATCTGAGATTCGAGATAAAGATTGAATACAAGAGATGAACTATGGATGTTGATGGATGAGTCCTCCCACGATGAGTGGAGCGTTGGTGATGACAATGACTTTGATTTCCCTCTCCTGGAGGGAAGTTTCCCAGGCGAAATCGCTCCGTCGGAGAGCAATAATTCTCCTGCTCAGGTTCCACCTCGAGATGGCGGCGGCTCATCCCGAAAGTATTCTTCTTATTTTTTAGGGTAAATGGCTTCATATAGCAGAAGATGGGCATCCGTGGACCTTCGTGGTCCCCACAAGTTCACACGGCGCTCCCAGGGGACGGGCGCCCCCCCTGTCCTTGTGGGCCCACGGAGGGTCTTCTGTGTTATCTTTTTCTTCCAGTATTTTTATATATTCCAAAATAAATCTCCGTAAATTTTCAGGTCATCTGGAGCTCCGGAGAATAGCTATCCTGCTGTAGCTTTTTCAGACTCAGAATTCCAACTACCGGCAATCTCCCTGATATAACTTACAATTTAAGCGAGAAAGGATATTAGAATTGCATCATAAGGTAAAAAAAATAACTTTAAAACATTATAAATAACAATGAGAAAACATGATGCAAAATGAACGTATCATCGACAAATAATAAAAGAGCAGCCGAGATAGATACAAAGAAAACAGGAAAATCGGTGGGAAAAAAAGGAAAGAGAAAAAAATCATTTTTTTCAGGCCGCATTTAGTAGAGTTACAGATATTACCTAACCTCAATCTAATCACAACAGGAATCCAGCCCAGGTGGTTGCAGAGGGGCACTCTCTACCAATTAGGTGTGGGTTTGACTCCGACTTCCTCCACCCATTTTGGGAATTAAGACAAGCCATCCACGTGTGCACCCACGTTTGCCATTTAACTTTTTTGCTAGGTGAAATCGAGTATGTACACTAAAGGATAGAAGAATAGGTGAGGAGTATTTGTAGTGAGTTAAGTTAAACTTCACTTTTTAAAACTACTTAAATTTGTTTTGTTAAAGTTTGATGAGGCGTTTAAGGAGCTAATTTTTAAAAGTTCGATTAGAGATGAAGAAATCACACTATTCCGAGGTCTCCACACCCATGAAGACGTGTCAATGTACAATCTCACCCGCGTGCCACTCCCACGCATCACCACTGCAATCATGTATCTTCTTCCATCCGAATCAAATGACATGAAAACTGCACCATGTCACTTTCCACAGCCACTTCTCCTCGCCTTTGTGTCAAAGAGGATGCTCACTGGCACAGGAGCACACCGTCATGGAAGGTGAAGATGCGTTTCGACCGCAAATCTACCACAAACAAAGAAGCCCAACGTGTGTCAGACGCCATGGGTGATGGATCCAGTAGGCAACACATGGTCTCCAGGGGAACTGCATGCGTGTTAGGTGCCGCAGTCTCTACCGCGTCAGCAATTTTAATGTGCGGGTTTTCTCAGTTTGATGTTTTATTTTTTGCGCATAATCTTGCAACATCAGGTTGGGACTCGAAAGACAACTTCAAACACAGAAATACAAACTACACATATATAAGGCTTCCATGTAACATATGTCATAAAAACCTACTCCCTCCATTATACTCCCTCCGTCCCATAATATAAGAGCGTCTAGTGTCAAAAACGCTCTTATATTATGGGACGGAGGGAGTATAATGTAGTGCGCCCACGCTTTTTGAGATTTAACTTTGATCATAAATTAGACCAATAATATAAAAATCATTTTACTGAAAATAATACCTTTGAAAATTTCTTTCGAATACGAATTCAAAGGTATATGTCATGCTCCCGTCGCAGTCGTCCATGTTGGTTAAATTTATGGCCAAAGTTAAATCACGAAAAATATGGAGGCACTACATTATGAAAAGTATCGTGTTTATGAACAAAAACATCGTACATTAGGTTTTTTAGAAAAAGAGAAGCATTTACAACTGCGTTTCTTGATGGCTAATGGCTCACCTGCAGGTTCTTTTTTCACACAACGAAATGATCCATGTTTTTGTCTCTACCTCATCTTGCAATGCACACAACCAAGACCTCTTGAATTATTTAATGATGATGTTTTTTTTTCCTTCTCACCTGCTTGATTTGTCTCGTTGGCAAGATCGTCTCTAGAAAATTACATGATGGAGCAAGCATCAGACTTGTCATAAATGACCACTTGTGGAAGCGGCGGGCAGTGGTGGTGGTAGCAACCAGGGTAACACTGCGGAATCTTCTCCTGAGGCTTCTTCACCTCATTCTTCTTAGGATCCTCTTTCTTGTCCTTCACTTCCTCCACCTGCAGAACAACGGCGCAACCAAGCTTCTTGCGTAGGCACTTACGAGGCAGACCGGATCAACCCCATCGCCGACGACCTCAAGTCGGTCGGTATAGTCACCAGCTAACTGTATGGAGATAACCCCTGCAATCAACCAATTGGCATCATCCGTGACAAGTGGCAGAAAGAAATGAGTGAGTTGATAAAAAAACTGAGTTGCACGCACAACTATGTAGTTCACCTTCACCCGCAAAAAAAAAACAAACAAAAAAAACTATGTAGTTCACCGGAAAAAGCTAATTCTATGTGAAAAGGCCATAAACACTGACGAGTTCACATGATGGTCTGCATTTGGGAGGGAAAATAGGGCTGCTCAAAGAGAAATGATATTTTACCATGCACAGGATATCTCGTGCATGTATCCATCATTCGTCACAGCTTCAAGATTCGTACCATATTTTCTAGTTTGTGACAAATTTTGTTTTGTTTCATAGTCTTACATAATGTTTCATCCAATCTTTTTCTCATTTAAAAGTGTATCATAATGTTTTGTTGTTTACCAGTAAATAAGAGTGCACTTGTTTCAAAGTGAATTTGTTGGTACAGAATTACACATTATGATACACTTTGAAGAAGAAATAGTTTGGAACAAGACAAATTTTGCCAATAAAGAGAAATCATGGCACGAATCTCAAAGTGAAGAACCAGCTATTCTCTGATATGAAGTGGAAGAGGATAGTCCATTATCATTTTTAATTGACATCAGTTGCGTATTAGCTGCTTAGATCCATTTGTACACCATCCTTCGACACATTTCCAAAAGATAAATCCGTTGCGTAGTACAATAGTTTAATTCTTTCGAAGGCAGAGCCCTAGCTGCTGACTAGGAAGGCGTCAGACGACTAAAGATTAGAATTTAGATGAGACTGAAAGCTTACATGTTTGAGATTTGGAGATGAATAGATCAAAAGTTTCCCGGAAAACAAGAGAGAAAGCTTACATGTTTGAGATTTTCTTCTTCGGTATTACAAGTATGGGACTTGGCCATTAGCTATTTGGATGGACTCCAAAGCAAAAGGATAGAACGAACTCATATTCTTCCGCCCGCCCTTATCTTCCCAAACATGCAGGCTCTATTTATAAAAAGCTTTTTTTTTTTGCAAATCTATTTATAAAAAGCTAACGTCGTGTGACTGCTATATATGTTCTGTGATCAAATTGCTTGCGGCGAAGGTGTCTCTGAGATTTGTGTGTGGCACGTGATGGGCAAATAGAATAGGTCACACAAAATTACATGGAAAACACTAAGCTAGCTGCTTTAATAAAAGAGGCATATGTTAATCTTCGCTGTTGATTTGCATCAAAATTCCGTAAAGTTTCCTAGAAGTGATGGATGGAAACAAACCTGAAACAAATGATAGTAAGAAGCTGGATCATCAGTGTCTCACACAACATGTTATTAACCGATTCAACCAGAAGCAAAACAAGCGGGGAAATTAAAGCTCGCGCATCTAACCAGGTGTTTCATACCCCCTTCGTCCGGAATCACTTGTCGCAGAAATGGATGTATCTAGACATATTTTAATTCTAGATACATCCATTTTTATCCATTTCTACGATAAGTAATTCCGGACGGAGGGAATATCCTATACCGACGAGCTAAAACAAGAGCCAACAAGAAGCAATGCATACCGTCTGCCCTCGCGGCCAGCTCCATGGCTTTGGACCTGCACCTCTCGCAAGGCATGCTCACCATGATGACGATCCTTTGCTGCAACAACGACGACGACAAGAACAAGAGTAAGGACAGGCTAAGCAACAACCGGTCAATCATGCACATCCCTCAGTCCCAGACTGCTCAAGCTGGAAAACAAGCGCGGTAGGGCAAGCAAGTTGAAGCGTCTTGCCTTCATCTGCAAGAAAGATGGTGCGGAACGAGTGATACTTGTTGCGACTTGGGAGATGTTTGATCGGCTCGTTCGCGCAGACGCAGTGCAACCATAAGGTTGTGTCCTGTGATATCCTCCAGTTACTCTTATATATAGGCGTGCGGAGAGAAGTAGCTATCAGCTGCTAGTACTCCTACTATTTTGCTTAAGAAACTAGTAATAGTATGCATTTGAGTATTGAGTTGAGCACGTTGTATATATGAGACCCTACGAGGAGAGGAGGAATGGTCCGCGGGTGATAGGAATATTACTCGAGTGCTCACATTACTTCTACTAGCTAGGCGCCAACGCCATGGCCCTTGGAGTCCCCCTTCCGTGGCCCTGCAGACAGCTACGGGGCCGTGGAAAAATGGCGGCCGCTTCGTGCGGTCTCGTCTCGGCTGCCGCGCATGTCGCTGCCACTAGCCCCAGTGGGCAACCGGGAAACGGCTGGCTGTGTGGCATGCGTAGGCGAACAGCGCTGAGCAGTCGCTGAGAGCAACTCGTCTCAACCCGTCGGTGGATGAGCGGACCAGCGGCGGTTTTGTTCGACCTGATACTTAATAATTGTTCGCAGAGTGACGTGTTAACGAAAACCAGGTCGCAAGGGTCACGTACGTTTTTTTTTTTTTGAGAATAAGGGTCACGTACGTTTAGTAGGTCGGGTATCCTAGATGGTTTCTTGTCAAAGTTGTTTAGATCCTGTTTAGTGAAGTGATCACGTGTGAGATGTAAACGGGACAAAGTTGTTTATATACTTATTACTAGGTGTCGACCATAGAGCATCGAACGAAGAGGAACACCACACATTCAAAAAACTTTGTAAGATAGAGCTGCAAAGACAAACAAGACAATACAACCGAACGCAATTTGTAAAAGCTTCTTCTTGTTGCTCTTGTGAAATTTAGACCATTTATTATTCTAAAAAAAAGACCATTTAATTGCTTATGTACACAAGATCCGTTGGAACATAATTTGTGAGATGATTAATGTGGTTATAGTGTCCTTTGGACAAATGTCCGTCAAAGAAGATAATCAAACTGTCACTTAGAGCTCTCTAGGCCTCCCGTAAAACTTAACTCTCCATATAACCTCCCTAAACTTAACTCCTCACAATTTGAGAAGTTAAACTTTCTTCCGCCTAGTCCTTCCCTTAAATTTAAGTCCTTGTGCTTATCCATTAATTTGCTATCTCTTTCACCCTTTTGCATATATAAATCCCTAGTCAACTACATTTGCACCACATATTAATTCAAACCTTGATATTTCTAAAGCACAGACATAGACAGCACAGACATAGACAACATTTCAAATTTATTGTTTTCAAAATTGAACATTCAAATTCAAGCACAACATATGGTCAAAATAAAGTAAACAGTCCAAAGAATATGATTGCAAAGTGAGATCTCTTTAATCACCTGTGTAATTCATCTAATATGCATGTCTATTATTGTCCAGTATGAATTCCTTCTTTTACTAATACTAAATTACTATGCATATCAATAGCAAGCATGCCCAGGCTCAGTTGTACAACTAAACACAGAGCGGGGTGTGTACGTCAATAGCAGTGTGTTCACAAATTACGTGACCGCCTATCAAGATTTGTTTCTTCCGTTGCAACACACTGGCACATATGCTAGTAAAGCTAGGTCCAAAACATTTTCTGTAAAAAGATCGTCCATAAATTTCTAGGGCTAAACTTCTCAGCAAAACACCGCATACGTTGAGTGAAAGTACGGAGTACCTTTTTGACGTGCAGTCAACGATCGCTCTTGGTCTGAAAAGCATGTAAATTTGCATGTCACAATCTCTGAATCTGAATGGATCCCCGTTAAACTAATAGTATGATTTTCTTGCGGTGCATGATTACAGCCGTACGGAAAATAAATGCGGTCAATTTGTTTACTACTTGGTTCCGCTGTGTATTTCTGTAGCACTAATTTGTTTTTCTTTTCAGTGATGGACGTACTACATAAATTAGTTATACACAAATTATTGATACTACGTCAAATCACTAGAGTAATAATCATCATTTCTTGGACTCGCGGGTGAACTGTAGTCAATAATACCATCGCTTACCAGAAATTGGTCAGTCTTCAGATGCTGACTACTCACTTACTCAGTCCAGCGAAAAGGGAGAAAATCAGTACACACCATGTTATCACTGTTGCCTCTCCATCGTTGTTTGGGTCTCCAAACAATGATAAGATGTCATGGTTGTATAGTCTTGTAATTAAGTCGTGTTTTTGCTCATCCTCACACAACCTCTGAACAATACCTAACCCTTCTCCCGATACTGATGCGGAGCATCCCAAGGTCATCCCCATAGACCTACCTACATCTCCCACAACACCACTTGGACCAATGACAAGGGCTCGAGCAAAGGCTATCGAAGATAAGATGAACTCGCTCCTCTCCGAACTACCACTTTCTACATACGAGACATGGCTACTACCTCAAGCGGAGACCCTATGCATGATCAGGCACTTGGAGGAAGGCCATAGAGCAGCTACACCCGACGAACAAGACGGCGAGGACACCAAGTACAAGGAACAAGAAGAAAAGCATCCTGGAAGTCTCCAGCCGTCGGACGACCGACCAAGACCGGACGACCGACGCCTGAAGCATTAGCCAGCCGACCAAGTCCCAGCCAGAAGACGCTACAGCGACCGGACGACCGACGCCGACCGGACGTCCGACGCACTCCAGGTCCCGGATGGCCGACCCCCTCCGGACGGCCGGAACCACGACACCCGAGCCAAAACATCGGAAGAATGGAGTCTCCCGGATGACCGACGCGTCGGACGACCGACCGCAACCGGACGTCCGACAAAACCTGTCCAGAGCCGAAACATCGGACGACCGACCCGTCCCGGACGACCGATGATGGTCGGACGTCCGACGCCTGTGCGTGCACCGTGTGTTGGGCCGAAGCCCACTTACCCTTTCGTCCACCTAGACTATATATACTCCTCTTCCTCCCTCTTTTGAAGGTTAGCAAAGGATTAGCTCAATTTAGAGATAGAGCTTTGCTCATCCACTTGGTTACTTCTCCATCGGAGTTCACGACCTCTACGGAGAAGATCCCCAAGCGGATTCAAGACCCCTAACGGGAAGACCTCAAGACCTCCTCACGGAGAAGAGCTAGTTACCGTTTGTATCGTCCCTTGTTGATCGTGGATCATGTATCTCTTTGTGTTTCGAGGATCTAGCACATGTGTAATCGAATTTTGTTGGTTTGAGTGATTTCCCTCGTTTCCCCCTCGTGTTTCCCCTCGTGTTCTTCGTAGGATCCCTCCAATCGTGAAAGATCAGACCCTATGGTTCTACCCTACATCATCTTGGATCAGAGCCAGCTTGCTCATGATCTTGGTATCATGAGCCACGTTGATCACAAATTTGGAGCCCCTACCCCCGTTTTCTGGCTTGATTTTGTTGTTTTTCGTCCTAAATTTCAAAAATCCCCACCAAAAATATCCCCAATTTTTTTTGTGATTTGTTGGTGTGATGAAGTTTTGTTGGATTTGATCCATGGATTTGCTTTGCCTCAAGTGGATCTAGCTTTCCCCCATCATCTCCACCATTTCCACCCACAAAATCGCCCAAATTCGACCAATTTTGCCACCTCCACCTTGAAAACCTGAGTTCATCCCGTGCTCGAAATCGCCCAGGCACCGGACGTCCGACCATCTTCTGACGTCCGACGAGTACCGGTCGTCCGACCATCACCGGACGTCCGACGTTTCCTGACGAAACTGAAATTTTTCGCTCGAAAATTTTCAGCCACCGCCCACATTTCCGCATCGCCACCACTTTTCCACTTACACTTCCGCACACGCACTCCAATACCACATTCCGCCTACGCACTCCGATAGCCCTTTCACTTTCCGCAACCACCATCGCTTACACGCTCCGCACTCCGACACAATTTTGACACATTTGGTTTTGAGAATTTGAGTTGTGGTTCATCGTTTCCTAGGGTGTTTCGGCTAACTAGGAACGGTTCGACATCGACATCACCGCCGCTCATCTTCGTCAAGGACTCGACATCGACCACTTCACCATTTTAACACCTTCACCGTAAGCAACAACGGTAACCTCTATATCATCGTGATATCGGGGTATCTCATCATTGTACATTCTTGCCATTGCATTGATAACCCCATAGCCCATTTTGCGTAACTTACCCATCGAGACTAGCCTTTGAGTATTGCCGGCAACGTTACTTGTGCACATTAGTGATCATACTTCCCATAGCATACATACCATATCATTGTGGTGCATATCTTGGTATCATCTCTTGTGTCATAAGGTTGTCATAGCATACACAATTGCTATCTTGGTTCGTGAAGTTTTGCATGAGAAAAGAGCTCAAAAGAGAAAGAGCCAAACAAGCTTTTAAGCAAAAAGGGAAAGATAAGCAAAGAACTTTTAAGCAAGAACCATAGCATCATACTACATTAAGATTGTCATACTCGATCATCTTGGATCATATCATCGGATTACCATACATGTAGCATACTTGGGATAGAAGTCGTTGCATTTTTGCTTCGTAGGTCGTGCACAAGTTCCGTATCCGCCTATTGTGCAATCGTGCTAGCGTCTCTCTAGAGTTGTGCAACAAGAGCATTTTGGTGGATTCCACATTTTCCGCTCATTTTTGGTTGCACGACCCCATTTATCTACTTGCGTGTGTGTTTTCGTGTAACACTACTTGCTTGGTCTACTTGTTGCATTTGCAAATTTATGAATCTTTTCCAACATTATTGAGGCTCACTAGCAATTGCATCAAATTTTGTGCCACCATCCTAACCGAGCTCCACCATAAGCTTTTATTTGTGTAGGTGTGAGAAACCGACAAGAATCGGTACCAATTGTGCTATTTACTTTTTTCACATTTGAGTGATCATTGATCCATCTTTAACATCGGTCAAGGTACATTTGGTATAAGTTCTTCTCTTTCTCCCACTCACATATTTCCTTGGAAGGATGGATAGGCCAAGTTCTTCTACCAACCCACTCTTCATCGAGCAAGACGCCGACCCCAACACCTACGTCACCAAGAGCCACCTCTTCGGTGCACAACGAGCTTTGCATCAAGAACAACAAGCAATGAGCGACCGCATTGACAATCTCGCCACCGACTTACGCCTCTCCGAGCAACGTACAAGAGACTACTTCGACAACAAGCTCGACGAACAAAAACAAGAGAGCAATGCAAGAATGGACGAGATTCGTGCCTTGTTGGTCAACCGCTCTTCTACCACTTCGTCCTACGCAAGACGGAGCCACTCTAGTCGATACTCCTCCGACAACTCAAGTACACCGACATCGAACACTCTTCGTCGAGCCGCGTGACAAGACCGTCAAGCAAACGCAATCCTCTACATGGAACCGATTCTCAAGAGCAACTTCTTGCGCAAGAACATCGACATCGCCAAAACCAAGCTACCTTTGCGCAAGCACAAGAACGGCAACGCCAATGCCAACAAGAGGAAGAACGATCACGCCTACACCAAGACGAGCAAGATGCCGAGGCACAACATCAAGAACAACTACGGCGAGAAGCTCAAGCACTTGAGGCGCAACGTGCCCTCAACGACACAAGTCGCGCCATTGCCGCACGCAACCGCCATAGGCGCGAACAAGAAGAAGCACTTCGCGAAGAAGTTCAAGAGAGGGTTTATCAATCACGGTTGCACCGACAAGTTCCTCAAGTTCCTCCACAAGCTCGACAAGCTCCTCCACAAGCTCGACAAGAACCTCAAGTTCAACAAGAGCAACAAGAAAATGGAAATCCTCCACGACAAGAGCAAGTTGAGGGAGACAATCCTCCTCGGCAAGGACGTCATCACCCTCGACCCCAACACAATGAAGAGCAACGCTACGGCAAGCTAAAGTTCACCATGCCCAAGTTCAACGGAAGCAATGATCCCGAAGAGTACCTATCATGGGCATTGAAGGTCGACAAGATCTTTCGTTTGCACAACTATGAGAAAGAGAAGAAGATCGCTATGGCATCCCTTGAGTTCCAAGACTACGTCCTCATATGGTGGGAACAAGTCATTGAGCGTCGTGAGGCAAGAGGTGAACCACCAATCACCACTTGGGCGCAAATGAAGGATGTCATGAGAGCACGTTTTGTGCCAACCTACTACAACCGCGACCTCTTCAAGAAACTCCAACTCCTCAAGCAAGGAACCAAGAGCGTTGAAGAGTACTACAAGGAAATGGAGATTGCCATGATACGAGCCAATGTCACGGAAGATGATGAGCAAACTATGGCACGTTTCTTGAATGGACTCAATCATCCTATCAAGAAGATCGCTGACTTCCAACCATACTCAAACCTCATTGAGCTAGTGTATCAAGCTACCAAGGCGGAACGTCAAGTGCAAGATGACTTCAAGTACGCCAAGTACTCTTCCAAGAGCTACGGCTTCTCCAACACCCAAGTTTCAACGACTCCAACAACTTCTACCTCAACCAAGCCTTCTACAAGCAACGGCGACAAGTCAAGTTACAAGAAAACTTCGACAACCTCAAGTCGTCCTCCTACTACAAGCAACTTCAAGCCGAGAGCTTCATCATCATCTACTCCAACCGATGAGACCATCAAGACAAGTTCAATCAAATGTTTCACATGCGGCGGCCAAGGCCATAAGTCCTTCGAGTGTACCAACAAGCGCACCATGATCTTCAACGAGGATGGTACATATGACTCCATGAGTGAAGGAGAAATGGAAGCCCTTGCGAATATGGCTATGCACCGACAAGTGAACGAAGATGACGATGATCAAGTCTTTTGTGACGAAGATTCAAGCCCCGCTCTTGTTGTCTCCAAGGTCTTGACACTGCAACATCAACAAGACGAAGACCAAAGATGCCATATCTTCCACACTAAGGCCGGCATCAATGGAAGGTCCATGAAGGTCATCATCGATGGAGGTAATTGTCATAACTTGGCAAGTGAAGAACTATGCTCCAAGCTCCAATTAGTCAAGATGAAGCACCCGCATCCTTACAAGGTTCAATGGCTAAGTGACTCCGGCACTATCCAAGTCGAGCATATGGTGCAAGTTTCCTTCAAGATCGGAGCATACGAAGACACTTTGGAGTGTGATGTCGTTCCGATGTCCGTTTGCCACCTCCTTCTTGGACGACCATGGCAATTTGACCGAGGCGTCATCCACAATGGGCGGACAAATCACTATAGCTTTAAGATGAAAGGAAAGGAGTACGTGCTACGACCTATGTCTCCAAGTCAAGTGATCGCCGACAAGCAAGCCACCCATCGTGGAGAGAATAGTGAGAGAGCGAACCACCCAAAAGAGAGTGAGCGCCACAAGCCCAAATTGAGTGCCTCCACGATGAGCGACAAGAAAAACTTACTGCTATTTGCCACCAAAAGTGAGATGAGAGAAGTGTGTGAGAACCCATCAAGTGTTATGCACTATGTCCTTTTGTGCAAGGATGATACACCAAAAACTAACACCTCTCACAATCTATCTTTAGTGTTATCTTCTCTATTGCAGGAATTCCAAGATGTATTCCCCGACGAGCTACCTCCGGGTCTACCTCCTCTTCGAGGCATCGAACACCGCATCGACCTCATCCCCGGAGCACCTCTTCTTAACAAGGCTCCCTACCGCGTCAACCCCGAGGAAACCAAGGAGATCCAACGGCAAGTACAACAACTCATCGACAACGGCCATGTACGTGAAAGCTTGAGCCCATGTGCCGTCCCGGTAATCCTTGTTCCCAAGAAAGATGGTACATTTCGCATGTGTTCCGATTGTCGTCCTATCAATGCTATTACCGTGCGATATCGTTACCCCATTTCACGCCTAGATGATATGCTAGATGAGCTTAGCGGAGCCACTATTTTCTCTAAAATTGATCTTAAAAGTGGCTACTATCAAATACGAATACAAGAAGGTGATGAATGGAAAACCGCATTTAAGACCAAATTTGGCTTATATGAATGGCTTGTTATGCCAATGGGTTTATCCGAAGCACCCGGTACTTTCATGAGAGTCATGCATTTTGTTCTTCGACCCTATATTGGCGTATTTGTTGTGGTCTATTTTGACGATATTCTTGTGTTTAGCAAATCGCTCAAAGATCATGTCACCCATCTTAGAACCGTGTTACAAACCCTTAGGAAAGAGCGCCTTTATGCTAATATGGACAAATGCCTTTTTGGTGTTGATAAGCTTGTTTTCTTGGGTTTCGTTGTGTCTTCTAATGGTGTGCATGTAGATGAATCTAAGATCAATGCTATCAAAACTTGGCCTCAACCAACCAACTTACAACAAGTGCGTAGTTTTCTTGATTTAGCCGGTTTCTATCGTAGATTTGTTAAGGATTTTAGCACCATTGCATCCCCTTTACATGCTTTGAGTAAGAAGAATGCACCCATTGTTTGGGGACCATCTCAAGATGCCGCATTTAATGAACTTAAGAATTTGCTTACTCATGCTCCCGTGCTTGCATTACCCAACTTTGACAAAACTTTTGAAGTTCATTGTGATGCTAGCAGTAATGGCATAGGAGGTGTGTTAACGCAAGAGAAGCGCCCGATTGCTTACTTTAGTGAGAAACTTTCTGGAGCGCAACTCAATTACCCCATCTATGACAAAGAGCTATATGCTTTAGTGCGAGTTTTGCGTGAGTCGGAACATTATCTTCGACCTCATGAATTTGTCATTCATACCGACCATGAAACGCTTAAGTACCTTAAGGGTCAAACTAAGTTGAACAAGCGTCATGCTAAGTGGAGTGAATTCATTGAGTCATTTCCGTATGTCATCAGGTACATTAAGGGCAAGGAGAATGTTGTGGCGGATGCGCTTTCCCGCAAATGCATGCTTGTTACTAAACTTGAATTGAATGTCATTGGTTTTGAGCACATAAAAGACTTGTATGCGCATGATCCTACTTTTGCTATTCCTTATGCCAAATGTTTGACGCATACGTCTTGGGAACGCTATTACATAAAGGATGATTATCTTATGAGAGCTAACAAACTTTGCATCCCCGAGTCTTCTCTTCGTTTGTTACTTTTGCAAGAATCTCATGGAGGAGGACTAATGGGACACTTTGGACGCGGCAAGACATTCGCTACGCTCTCCAAGAACTATTTTTGGCCCAAGATGTTCCGCGACGTCCCACGCTTCACCAACCGATGCTCTACATGTCGCAAAGCTAAGTCAAAAGCTTAATCCCATGGTCTTTATATGCCCCTTTCTATTCCATATCACCCATGGGAGGATATTAGCATGGATTTTGTGCTTGGTTTGCCTAGAACTAGAAATGGAAAGGATTCCGTGTTTGTTGTTGTGGACCGATTCTCTAAAATGGCACATTTCATATCATGCAACAAGATAGACGATGCTTCACATGTTGCAAATCTTTTGCAGGGAAATCTTGCGCCTACATGGAGTGCCAAAGACTATTGTCTCGGACCGCGACGTCAAGTTCCTTAGCTACTTTTGGAAGACATTATGCGCCAAGATCGGAATCAAGCTCCGATTCTCTTCGGCATACCACCCACAAACCGACGGCCAAACGGAGGTCACGAACCGGACGCTATCTACTCTCCTCCGCGTGTTGATCAAGAAGAACATCAATGAGTGGAAGGAATGCCTACCCATCGCCGAGTACGCCTACAACCGCGCAAGACATCCGACTACCGGCAAGTCCCCCTTCGAGGTCGTCTACGGTTTCAACCCGTTGTCACCGTTGGACATTCTTCCTCTACCACTACAAGAGCGCATCAACATGGACGCGAGTGCACGAGTCAACTACCTCAAGAAGACGCATGAAGATACAAGGCACACCGTCGAGCGCCAAGTACACCGACTCACGACCAAGCTCAACTTCAACAAGCAACCCATGATATTCAACATTGGAGATCTCGTGTGGCTACACCTTCGCAAGGACCGCTTTCCCAATGAACGCAAGTCAAAGCTTCTTCCTCGAGCCGACGGACCCTTCAAGGTGCTAGCACGCTACAACAACAACGCTTACAAGATCAACCTCCCGTGCAACAAGTACAACGTGAGCGACGTCTTCAATGTCACAGATCTCTCGCCCTACCATGGTGATGAAGAATTCGATCCGAGGTCGGATCTTTCCGAAGGGGGGGGGGGGGAGATGATGCGGAGCATCCCAAGGTCATCCCCATGGACCTACCTACATCTCCCACGACACCACTTGGACCAATGACAAGGGCTCGAGCAAAGGCTATCGAAGATAAGGTGAACTCGCTCCTCTCCGAACTACCACTTTTTACATACGAGGCATGGCTACTACCTCAAGCGGAGACCCTATGCATGATCAGGTACTTGGAGGAAGGCCATGGAGCAGCTACACCCAACAGACAAGACGGCAAGGACACCAAGTACAAGGAACAAGAAGAAAAGCATCCTGGAAGTCTCCAGCCGTCGGACGACCGACCAAGACCGGACGACCGACGCCTGAAGCATCAGCCAGCCGACCAAGTCCCAGCCAGAAGACGCTCCAGCGACCGGACGACCGACGCCGACCGGACATCCGACGCACTCCAGGTCCCGGATGGCCGACCCCCTCCGGACGACCGGAACCACGACACCCGAGCTAAAACATCGGAAGAATGGAGTCTCCCGGACGACCGACCGCAACCGGACGTCCGACAAAACCTGTCCAGAGCCGATACATCGGACGACCGACCCGTCCCGGACGTCCGACCCTCCGCGAGCCACCGGACGACCGATGATGGTCGGACGTCCGACGCCTGTGCGTGCACCGTGTGTTGGGCCGAAGCCCACTTACCCTTTCGCCCACCTAAACTATATATACTCCTCTTCCTCCTCTTTTGAAGGTTAGCAAAGGATTAGCTCAATTTAGAGATAGAGCTTTGTTCATCCACTTGGTTACTTCTACATCAGAGTTCACGACCTCTACGGAGAAGATCCCCCAAGCGGATTCAAGACCCCTAACGGGAAGACCTCAAGACCTCCTCACGGAGAAGAGCTAGTTACCGTTTGTATCGTCCCTTGTTAGATCGTCGATCGTGTATCTCTTTGTGTTTCGAGGATCTAGCACATGTGTAATCGAATCTTGTTGGTTTGAGTGATTTCCCTCGTTTTCCCCTCGTGTTTCCCCTCGTGTTCTTCGTAGGATCCCTCCAATCGTGAAAGATCGGGCCCTAGGGTTCTACCCTACATCAGATACACTGGTCTTGGAAATCCCACATGTTTATGAACAAGAGCAAACGGTCCATATATTAGGTTTCATGAAGGGAGAACCATTCACCAGAAGTCGCCACAAGAACAAGATCCACCTCTGAAATGGTGGAATCTGTTGGCGTCGCGGACCACGATTTCCCTCTCGAACAGCTTCGACACTAGCTTGGTGAACTCATGGCAGTCGCCGCACACTCTGAGGTTCTTGGCTATCCTTAGAGGCGTACCTGGACGTGTGCTGATCAAACCAAACGCGATTGCAAGCCTCTCGCTGTGCCTGTGCAGCACATCTACCTTCTCTTCTTCACTCACGTCATGCAGAACAAACCTTGTATCCTCAATATAACCACCCTCTTTTCTCAGTTTTTCTGTTATTTCGGCGAGTTTGAGATGGATTCTCTCCGCGTCTGTGTGTGTATGATCTCTTGCGGTGAAGGTGTGGACGTTGTTTCCAATCTCAATCCAGCTGCAGGCCGGGTCTTTCCTCAACCCACGTTCTGAAATCCTGGCTCTGATCTCCTTCGCATTGTTCCACTTGCCCATCTCAGCGAAAACGTTTGATACAAGGACATAATTACCTGGATTATCTGGTTCCAACTCAAGAAGCTTATCGGCTGCAACCACAGCGAGCTCGTGGTTCTTGTGTATACGGCATGCCCCAAGGAGTGCACACCACACCACCGATTTTGGTTCCAAAGGCATAGACTTGATGAACTCGTACGCATCCTCGGTCTGGCCTGAGCGGCCAAGAAGATCAACCACACAAGCATAGTGTTCCTGCCATGGTTCTAACCTGTACGTGGTCATCATATCTAGGTAACATTTGCCCTCATCGACAAGCTTTGAATGACTACAAGCATATAGCAGAGCGAGAAATGAAACATGATCAGGAGCAACACCAGTTTCTACCATTCTCTTGAAAAGATCTATAGCATGCTTGCCATGACCATGCATCCCGGCTGCATTAATCATCGCTGTCCAGAGAACAACGTCTTTACCTTTCGCTCCATTAAATACTTTGAGAGCATTGCTAATGCTTCCGCAACCAGAATACATGTCTACCAGGGAACTAACCATGGCACCTTCCATAAGAAAATTCCGTCTTATGAGAAAGCCATGAACTTCCTTACCCTTCGCCAGGGATGATAAGTCAGCTATAGCCCCAAGAATACTTACTAGTGCTACAGAATCAGGTTGAACGACTGCATTTTGCATCTCTGCAAACAAGGCAACTGCTTCATTTAACAGCCCGCTGTTTGCATAACAGTTTATCATACTAGTCCATGTGACAATGTCCTTCTTCTCTACTGTTTCAAACATTCTAAGTGCATGGTAAACTTCTCCATACTCCCCATATATATCTAAGATTCTGTTCTTCAGTATCAAATCAAGCAAACCATTTCTAATAGCATAAGAATGCAGTTGCTTTACCAGCAAAATGGTTTCCAAACCACGGCATGATTCTAAAATACTTCCGATCATCATGGGATCTACCTTCATGCCCTGTTTCTGCACTTCTCTAAACTTTTCCAGTGCCTCAAAATGCCAAGAACCCCGAGCATAACAAGTAATAATTGTTGTCCATGATATGTGGTCTTTAATCCTCATCCTTTCAAATACATGGGCAGCATACTCTATGTACTGACACTTCATGTACATGTCCATCAATGTATTCCCAACCTGTGTGTCTGTGTGTAGCATCTGCTTTATAGCATATGCATGAACCTCTCTGCCTTTGATTAACCAGCCTAAGTGGCCCACTGCAGAACATAAGCTCACAATACAAGCATGGTCAGGCTGAAAACCACCTTGAAGCATTTCACCAATAAATTCGATGGCCTCGGCATATAAACCATTTTGGACGTAACAGGACAGCATCGAGTTCCATGAAATGTAGTCTTTCTCATTAATCTCACGGAATACTCTAAGAGCGCTGTACACATGTCCACATTTTGTGTACATAACAAGCAAAGCATTGCGCTGGATATTAACTTCACTGCCACACTTCAAAATTGCAGCATGTAGCTCCCTGCCAAGATTCAGCTGGGCTAACTCTGTACAGATCTGTAGCACCCCAACAGATGTGTAAGAATTCATACTTAGACCAGCCCTCTGCATCCCTCGAAACAAGTCCAGAGCTTTCAAGAACATTCCGTTCTGCAGACAGCCTGATATCACTGAATTCCATGATGCGGCATCCCTCCCATCTTGCAGCCGCTCAAACACCTGCACTGCAGAATCTAGAATGCTGCACTTGGCATACATCGCAATGAGCGCATTGGCCACAAGGGTGCTGCTATCAAGCTTGCACTTAACCGCAAGCCCATGCACCTCGCGTCCGCAGCGCCCATGCCCCTCCATCCCACACGCCTTGAGCACCGACGCGAGCGTGCACCCATCAGGCGCCACCCCCATCGCCGCAGACCACCGCATCGCCCTGTACACGCCCAAGGCTTCAATGGCGCTCCCGGACGACAGGTACGCCCCGATAAGGGCGTTCCAGGAGAAGACTGTCCGAGCAGACATTCCATCGAACAGGCGGCGGGCATCCTCGACACGCCCGCACTTGCCATACATGAAGAGCAGCTTGGTCGCGAGGAACCCGTCGTCGCCATCCAAAGAACCGGTGGCGACGGCATGTGCATGGACCTGGACGCCCTGAGCGGCCGCCTTCTTGGCCGCGACGAGGTCAAGGACCAAGCCGTAGTGGTCCTGCGAAGGGGCGCGGCCCGGCGCCCGGGAGGTGAGCAGTCGGAGGGCTTGTCGCAGGTTGCCTTCCTTGCATAGCTGCTTCAAGGAGGTGTGGTCGGGAGACGAGATGGCGGGTAGATTGGGTGAGAACCTTTTGTAGGGGATTGGATTTGGTGGGAGGGAGAGCACGGTGGTGGCCATGGCAGCGGCGGGCTTGGAGGCTCTTTGAAGCCGAACGCTCATGTCAGTGTCATCACGAAACAGTAGTGTGGATTACAATTTGATTATAAGTCTTCAAAAAGAGCGTGAGTTTAGATTTTTTTTTTTGCAGATGCTTTTTGTACTAAGAGGAGTAAAATCTACATAACCACCACATTCATGCCACAAAATGCAGAAAACCACCACTTTCCAAAATGTGGCATTGTGCACCTCACCGAATTTCTGACAGTGACAAAAAATACTGAGCAAAATATTGATCGTGTTTTGACGTGGTTGATCCCTTTCAGGCCGAAGCGGCGACAACGCGGTGTAAACAACCGTTAACGGTCGGAAGCGGTCGGGTCGAACCCGCGTTGGTCAGAAGCGTCTCGGCCAAACCGTTTTTCTCCTTCTTCTGGGCTAACAAAAATGGCCGTTTCGCTCGATACCCTGCCGCGAACTCCCTTATTGCCTTCTTACAGAAAACCTCGTTGTCGTCAACAACTGCATTCATTCGTGCCCAGAAAACCACCTCGGCTTTTCATCCAACTTCCACAGAAAACCACCACACAACACAAATACATCCATCTCCATCGCCATGGTGTTTGGCCTAGGATGGCACCAGGCTCTGGAGCAAATGTTCACCGGTGATGCCAAGAAACTCTCCTACGTGTGGGAGGTCACCACCTGGTACAACAACATTACCATCCTGCAGAACCATGCTCGCACGGTGAGGGCATGCGCCACGACGGAGGAGAGGGCGCGCATGCCAAACCTCCATCGCCCGCTCATTGAGAGCTTGATCTGGGCGATGGAGGAGGCCAGGGAGTCCCCAGATATGTTCCAGAGGTCACGTTGGCATATGTACCAGGTGTCGGTGGTAAAACCGGCTGACCTCGGGGTAGGGGGTCCCGAGCTGTGGATCTTGGATCGGTGGTAACGGGGACGAAGGAGACAGTATTTACCCAGGTTCGGACCCTCTCGAAGAGGTAATACCCTACGTCCTTCTTTGATTGTATTGATGATGATGTATCGAGTACAAGCTTGATCTACCTCGAGATCGTAAGGAGAGATCTAACCCTAGGGCTAGGTGAATATAATTGTGATTGGATCCCTTCTATGGGCTAAACCCTCTGGCTTATATACACGCTAGGCAGGGCATCTAGGGTTACATGGTCGATAAGCATGAAGGCGGCAGGAGATGTCTTGGAGTATACGCCAACTCTTCGATGCGGTCTTGATCACGTCCAGGCGTGTAGCTTCCGGAGTCCACCCAAAGGAGAATGATGGCCTACAGGCCCAGCCCGAGGACTGTGGGTCGACTAGGTTGGCACCCCCTAGCCCAGGACACCGTCAGTAGCCCCCGAACTGGTCTTCTACGCCGAGGACGACCTCTTCGATTTAATCAACTTCGGATCTGAAGTCCTTGGCTTGACAGACGAGTTCCTCCTTTTTGATGGTTCAATATACTTTCCTTTATTTAAAGCCACCATGGACCACTCCTCGAAGGAATGGCGTCCCTTGAACAGGACTTAGCCGAACCCGCTCAGCATCCGAAGACGTGAGGTTAGTTAGCCCTGAAGGCCTGCCGCATAGGTGTGAGCAGTGCTTCTAGCCTGACAACTTTATCGAAGTGGCACCACCCACGACTGTGCTGGCAGTTACCGCTCACCCGAATCACGGCCCGAGGCAATACTCTTATTGGCACATCCCATCGAAACGGAGATCGTGCCTGTTTTCTAAGGGATATCATTAAGATTTTGTTTCTCCCCGTACGCACAATGGCATATTTTACGGGTAGTGGCAATTTCAACGGCGTGGCCGGAGGGACACTTCGCCTTTTATTTGCCTATATAAGAGCAAAGGGATAGCGACAAAAAAAGTACGCTCCCGTTCCTTCCTGCCTGTTGCCTCTCGAGTTCCAACGCCCAGATTCAATCCCGAACTCATTTCGCTCCCACAGCGCTTCCCCACCCCCATCACACGCAATGGCAGAGGCCACCCTCAAGCGGCACTAGGTCGGCTCCTCCATCATAGAGGGCACAATCTTGGAGCTGCGGAGCGCGGGGTACATCCCCACTGAAGTCCACACCCGCGTGCCGGATCCAGACCAGCGAGTACCCGCTCCCCATCCTGGGGAGAGGGTTGTCTTCATTCCCCACCTCATCAGAGGTCTGGGGTTCCTGCTGCACCCGTTCGTGCACGGGAACACATTCTTCTACAGGCTAGATTTCCACCATCTAGCGCCGAATTCCATTCTTCACCTCGCCTCCTTCATCATGGTCTGTGAGGCCTTCCTCCGCATCGAGCCGCACTTCGGATTGTGCCTGAAGATCTTCAACATCAAGCCAAAATCCAGCGGCTCCTAGCTCGCAGAGTACGGGAGCGTGATGATTAGCAAGAACCAAAAGGTGGGCTGGTTCAAAGGTACCTTTTTAGAGACCATCAAGGCGTGGCAGCGCGAGTGGTTTTACATCACCGAGCCGCTTGCTGCTGGACAGGCCTAGGTTCCGGCGTTCTTGGCTGGACCACCGAAGAAGCTTGTCTCCGGGACGAAGAAGGGCATGGACTGGGGGAACCTCGAAGAGGTCAAGGTGTTGTCTCAGAAGATCCAGTTCTGGATAGACAAGAAGAACGTCCAGCTGGTGACCGCCGTGTCTTGCCGCTCCAATCTCGGGCCACCCCAATGTGGGCGTATAAACTCGAGGATGCGGTGACCATCCACCACTTCTTCTGCTCCTCACCAGTCGGGATGTGGACGTTGCTGTTCAAGCCGTCCTAGAACGAGTTTCCTCCGAAAGGGAGGGACCTCGGCTTCGAAGTCGCCTACGACGCCCCCAAGGTAATTTTGCAATACATAGCTTTACACATCGTGTTTCTTTGATCCTCATAGACTTTGGCTGATCAGTCAATTTTATATTTGCAGAAGTGGATCTCCAAGGCACAGTGAATGCTATGCCCGGCGCCGCTGCCCAAGGGGGGGGGGAGGACTCCCCAACTCACGACCCTCTTAATTGAGGAGCCTCATGTGGTGCTCCCCAAGGAGTTAAAACCTCCAAGGGGTAGGGCGGGCCTCTGAGCACGGGAGACCTCGGTCACCCGATCCGAGGAGACCCACGCCTCCTCCACCCACGAGGAGGACGCAAAGGAGGACACGAGGGAAGGAAACCCTTCCCTTAAGGGGAAAAGGGTAGCATCCGAGGGCACCGAAGAGGAAATGCGACCGAAAGTCCAGAAGAGGCCGTGTAAGGCTTCCGCCGAGCCTGCCGGCAAGCCCGCTCTGCCGAAGACGGCTAACTTCTCCCACAAGTTGGAGGAGGACCTCCTCGAGCTAGGGAGGAAGAAGCCGACACCCCGGAGGTACGTTATTTTAACCATATTTGAACTTCGAAAGCATGTTCATCAAATAAAACTTATAAAGGTATTTTTCCAGGCCGCCGAAGGTACGCCTCAGCAGCGACACCTCGAGCGGGCTACCTCCTATGGACAGCGGGATGTCCGAGCCCGCCACTACCCCTCCAGCAACGAATCTTTGGGTGGACATGTGTTGTCTTGTCAGAGCGAGAATTGAGGAGCCCTTTTAGCAAAAATTCAATGCATATCCTGGGGCTTCGCGCCTGCCGTTCCGGGTTCTAACCCCTTATAAATAACGCGATGGGCCCTTCGGGCCTCTTTCACCCCTTCTGTCAGCCACTTCTTCTTCCTCTCGCCATCGACGACCTTGCACCACCTCAAGCTTGTCGCCCCGTTCGTCCAGCGACCACACCAGCGAGGAGATCATCGCCGGAGCTTCATCGGAGAGGCCGCAACCGCCGCCACCGACCTCCGCCAGATTCAACTTGCCTCCGTAGATCTGTAAGTATTCTTCCCCATTGTTCTTCATACGAAGCTTGTCGGAGTTCATCTTAGTCCGACACAGTTCATCCCTCGAAGGTCTAGATTTACTTTAATGAAACGCTTAGATCTTCTGCCATCTTTGCAGTGCATTTTTCCAATCTAGATTTCCTCCTGTTGCGATCGATAGGTCTCGTTGCTTCCTTTGTGTTCCGACCTTGCCATAGCTTGGTCTTTTTATTTTTCTTTTTCCAGCATTTTCCAGATCTATTTCCGTAGCTGATTCCCGTAATTTTCTGTTTATGATTTTCTTCGTGGTAAAAATCCACTATCACTTTGTCAAACTTGCGACATGTATTAATGTCCTATGCCGTCTTGGACCTTGACCAGCTTGTATGTCCATTATATGCCGTGATTCACTGAAACTTTTAGCTTGTATCATGCCGGCTCAATTCTAAATTATGCATTGTCAACTGTCATGACCAGGAATATTTCCATGACCTTGCCAGCTCATATTCATATTTTTACTTTCTGTAGCCTCATACTTCATCACTACAAAAAAAAGACACATCCGTGACATTTTGGGCCGAACGAATTTTTTTCCTGTCATGCTTATGACACTTCTATGACGATAATTATGACAAAATCCGGTATCATCATAGATGTGGTGAGCTCCTACTTCTATGACAAAAAATCATGACAGAAAATGAGCTTTTCATCCTGGGCGGGCCGGAGACGCACTTGCATGACATTCTTTGGGCCGTCCATGACGGAAAAAATCGTGGTAGAAGCGAGGGCGAGGAAAATTTCGGGGAGTTCCCGGTTACGGTGGGTGGTCGGGGCCGAGCGATGCACGGAGGGATTGCGCGTTTCTCTCGTACACGTACACGCGTGTGTGCGAGGCGTTGGGCTCTAACTGAACCCGAGCGAGGCGTTCGCTTACTGAACCCGAGCAATTGCACTAGCTACATTACTGAACCCGAGCGATCGATCCCTTGGCTGTTAACTGAACCCGAGCGATTCCTTCGCTACTGCTTCTTGATGTCTACTACGCAACCTTCTTCTTGTAGACTCGTGTTGGGCCTCTAAGCGCAGAGTTTTATAGGACAGTAGCAAATTTCCCTCAAGTGGATGACCTAAGGTTTATCAATCCGTGGGAGGCGTAGGATGAAGATGGTCTCTCTCAAACAACCCTGCAACCAAATAACAAAGAGTCTCTTGTGTCCCCAACACACCCAATACAATGGTAAATTGTATAGGTGCACTAGTCCGGCGAAGAGATGGTGATACAAGTGTAATATGGATGGTAGATATAGGTTTTTGTAATCTGAAATTATAAAAATAGCAAGGTAGCAAGTAACAAAAGTGAGCAAAAACGGTATTGCAATGCTTGGAAACAAGGCCTAGGGTTCATACTTTCACTAGCGCAAAATCTCTCAACAATGATAAAATAATTGGTCATATAACAATCCCTCAACGTGCAACAAAGAATCACTCCAAAGTTCCTATCGGAGAACGTAGGATGAAAACGTGCATCAACCCCTATGCATAGATTACCCCAATGTCATCTCGGGAATCCGCGAGTTGAGTGCCAAAACATACATCAAGTGAATCAATAGAACATCCCATTGTCACCACAGATATCCCATCGCAAGACATACATCAAGTGTTCTCAAATCCAATACTCAATCCAACATAACGAAACCTCAAAGAGAAAGACTCAATTCATCACAAGAAGGTAGAGGGGGAGAAACACCATATGATCCGACTATAATAATAAAGCTCGCGATACATCAAGATCGTGCCAAATCAAGAACATGATAGAGAGAGATCAAACACATAGCTACTGGTACATACCCTCAGTCCCGAGGGTGAACTACTCCCTCCTCATCATGGAGACCGCCGGGATGATGAAGATGGCCTCCGGCGATGATTTCCCCCTCCGACAGGGTGCCGGAACGGGCTCCCGATTGGTTTTTCGTGGCTACAGAGGCTTGCGGTGGCGGAACTTCCGATCTAGGTTTATTTCTGGAGGTTTTGGTATTTATAGGAGGTGTTGGCGTCGGGGACAAGTCAAGGGGGCCCACGAGGCGATGACAAGGCAGGGGGGCGCCCTCCACCCTTGTGGCTGCCTCAAGACTCCTCTCCGATATCTTTTCGTTCCAGTGTTTTTTTTATATTTTCCAAAAATATTCTCCGTAAATTTTCAGCCCATTCCGAGAACTTTTATTTCTGCACAAAAAACGACACCACGGTAGTTTTGCTGAAAACAGCGTCATTCCGGGTTAGTTCTAATCAAATCATACCAAAATCATATAGAATTGTTGTAAACATGGCATGAATACTTCATAAATTATAGATACGTTGGAGACATATCAGCATCCCCAAGCTTAATTTCTGCTCGTCCTCGAGTAGGTAAATGATAAAAGAAATAATTTATGAAGTGTGAATGCTAGCAAGTGCACAAGTTTGATCAATGATAATTTCAATCACTTTTTCTAGCATCATTATATATCATAAACAGTAGCTCATATCATAAAACTTCTCATGATCAAGTAGCAAGCTATTCACATGTTAAAGCATAGACCATAAACTTTCTTGAAAACTAAGAAACTATGTTCTCAGTCATCAAACAATTGCAATTCATCTTATTTTCAGGAAGGGTCTATGTAAGAGCTTTGATTTAGCAAATCCCACATACTCAACTATCGTATAGTCTTCCATGATTGCTACCACTCAAAGCATATTTTTAGAACAAATAGCATCCATCGAACACAGAGAAAGATAGGGGCTTAGTGTTTCGCCTCCCAACTTATTTATCATATAGATAATTGTCAACAATAATAATTCATGATCAAATATATTTGAATGACCATATATGCTTAGATCTTTCCCCATCACATGATGCTTGCCAACTAAAGAGTAGGTTGGAATGAGAAGGAATACTACTGACTCTTGCATAAAAATAAAAGATAGGCCCTTCGCAGAGGGAAGCAGGGATTTGCAGAGGTGCCAGAGCTCGAAGCTTTTAAAACAGAGATGAACATAATTTTGAGAGGTATGCTTTCATTATCAATGTAACAACCAATAGTTCTCACTATCTTCCATGCTAGATACATTATAGGCGGTTCCCAAACAGAATGGTAAAGTTTTTACTCCCCCTCCACCAACAATCACACTCCACGGCTGGTCCGAAACAACGGGTACCGTCCATACCAACCGCAGTCCTGGGGGAGTTTTTTTTTATTATATTTTGATTTGACTTTGAGCACGGGACTGGGCATCCCGATTACCAGCCACTTTCTCGTGAATGACAAGTGAATCAACACTCATCGTGAAAATAACCCACCTAGCATGGAAGATACTAACAGCCCCTAGTCGCTACATGAGCGATTCGGGCATACAAAACATATTATCATTTGAAGGTTTAGAGTTTGGCACATGCAAATTTACTTGGAACGGCAGGTAAATACCGCATATAGGTAGATATGGTGGACACTCATGGAAGAAACTTGGTTCAAGGATTTTGGATGCACAAGCAGTATTCCCACTTGGTACAAAATTTTTGGCTAGCAAAAGATTCTAAATAGCAAGCACCACATGTTGGAGGATCCATAACAATATAACTTCTATACAAACATACCCAAGCATAACTCATTATGTTGTCTTCCTTGTTCAACTTCAACTAATTTGCTCAAATTTGAAAATAATTAATGGGGCTCACAATCATAGAAGATGTCCAAGATAGTATATTTATATGTGAAATCTCTCTTCCTTCAATATTCTTTCATGAATTGTTCAAGTGACCAATACTATGTTTGCTAACTTTCAATAAATTTACCACCTATACTTCTTATATGTGAAGTCATTACTCCCCATGGGATAAGCATATGAAACATATATAATTTCAGATTTATGATATTCAATTCATTCAACCATTTACTCATAGGATATAAGTGAAGCACACGAGTAAATGACAAACTACTCCAAAAAGATATAAGTGAAGATCAATGAGTAGTTGAATAATTATGTAGCTATGTGAAGACTCTCTCTAATTTAAAAATTCCAGATCTAATGTATTTTATTCAAACAGCAAGCAAAACAAAACAAAACAAAATGACATTCTAAAAATAGCACACATCATGTGAAGAAGCAAAAACTTAGGCTCAACCGAAACTAACCGATAATTCTTGATGAAGAAAGGTGTGATGCCAACCTGGGCATCCCCAAGCGTAGATGCTTGAGACTTATTGAAATATTAACTAGGGATGCCTTGGGCATCCCCAAGCTTGAGCTTTTGTGTCTCCTTAATTCCCTTTATATCACGGTTTCCCTAAATCTTAAAAACTTCATCCACACAAAACTCAACAAGAACTCGTGAGAAAAGTTAGTATAAATCAAATGCAAAACCTTATCATTCTCTACTGTAGCAAATCACTAAAATTATTATTTAACATTGCATACTAAATTCCTCTGCATATTTAATACTCCTATCCTCAAATAGAATCATTAAACAAGCAAACATATGCAAACATAACAGCAATCTGTCAAAACAGGACAGTCTGTAAAGAGTGCAATTGTACTCATACTTCCCTAACTCCAAAATTTCTGAAAAATTAGCACACTGTATAAAATTTGTTGTTACTAATTGTGTAAAAATTTCAAGATTTTACCATGTTCTTACTTTCCATAAGAATTCATACAATGATAGAAAACTTTCTGTTATCAAAACAGCAACATATAGACTTGCAAAATAAGCATGGTAAAGGCTATACTCGACATTTTTATTGAAATAAAAGATACAGAACATTACTCTAAATAACAGCAAGCAAATACTAATAAAAGGAAATGACGCTCCAAGAAAAACTCATATCATGTGACGAATAAAAATATAGCTCCAAGTAAGGTTACCGATAATGTTGAAGACGAAATAGGGGATGCCTTCCGGGGCATCCCCAAGCTTAGTTGCTTGGGTATTCCTTGAATATTACCTTGGGGTGCCTTGGGCATCCCCAAGCTTAGGGTCTTGCCACTCCTTGTTCTCCTCATATCGATATCTCACCCAAAACTTAAAAACTTTGCTTCTCTGTCTTTTCTTTTTCTTCTCCACGTCGTGTGTGGGTTTAATCAACTTTTTGGAGCTCCTTATTGATGATATTGGTTGCATAGGAAGCTCATTCTCGTAACCTGTTTCACGAGAGATAATAGGAGGGAAAGTTGAGAGCTTTACCCTTTCATTAGTATTTCTTTTATATTCTAATGGTTTTCCCATCTTTCTATAGTTGGCAATATAAGCATTCTCATTGCAATTTACCACGCAAAACATATATATTTCTTTAAGAGTAGTTTCAGCATGGTCGGTGAATATGAACACTTCAAACCAACTATTTTTATGTGACAATTCTTCACACCCCAAAAATAAACAAAGTTCATTATAAAGTTCAAGGGTGATCAAGTTATTGCTATATTTGGATACAATTCGGTCATGAAAAAGTGTGCATTGGAAATTAAGATGACCAACTCTATTGCAAAGTTCACAAGTAATGGGATGAAGAGAGCATAATTTTGTAGCAAATTTATGTATCACCTTAAGCCACCGATTGGTTTCATCATGTTTATGCTTCTTACAATATCTATCATCCCTATAAGGCATGTCTTCACAAACTCAATTCACTCCACAAAAATTGACATGCTTATAAGAAACTTCTTTATCATGACTAGTGCAATCATCATTAGTATCATAAATATTCATAGCAAGCAAACTAACAACATTGCAATCATGTTTATCATTCAAAGATTTAGTGCCAAACAATTTATAGACTTCTTCTTCTAACACTTGAGCACAATTTTCCTTTCCATCATTTTCACGAAAGACATTAAAAAGATGAAGCATATGAGGCAACCTCAATTCCACTTTTTTTGTAGTTTTCTTTTATAAACTAAACTAGTGATAAAACAAGAAACTAAAAGATTCGATTGCAAGATCTAAAGATATACCTTCAAGCACTCACCTCCCCGGCAACGACGCCAGAAAAGAGCTTGATGTCTACTATGCAACCTTCTTCTTGTAGACTCGTGTTGGGCCTCCAAGCGCAGAGTTTTGTAGGACAGTAGCAAATTTCCCTCAAGTGGATGACCTAAGGTTTATCAATCCGTGGGAGGCATAGGATGAAGATAGTCTCTCTCAAACAACCCTGCAACCAAATAACAAAGAGTCTCTTGTGTCCCCAACACACCCAATACAATGGTAAATTGTATAGGTGCACTAGCTCGGCGAAGAGATGGTGATACAAGTGTAATATGGATGGTAGATATAGGTTTTTGTAGTCTGAAATCATAAAAACAGCGAGGTAGCAAGTAACAAAAGTGAGCAAAAACGGTATTGCAATGCTTGGAAACAAGGCCTAGGGTTCATACTTTCACTAGCGCAAAATCTCTCAACAATGATAAAATAATTGGATCATATAACAATCCCTCAACGTGCAACAAAGAATCACTCCAAAGTTCCTATCGGAGAACATAGGACGAAAACATATGCATAGATTACCCCAATGTCACCTCGGGAATCCGCAAGTTGAGTGCCAAAACATACATCAAGTGAATCAATAGAACATCCCATTGTCACCATAGATATCCCATCGCAAGACATACATCAAGTGTTCTCAAATCCAATACTCAATCCAACATAACGAAACCTCAAAGAGCAAGACTCAATTCATCACAAGAAGGTAGAGGGGGAGAAACACCATATGATCCGACTATAATAACAAAGCTCGCGATACATCAAGATCGTGCCAAATCAAGAACACGAGAGAGAGAGATCAAACACATAGCTACTGGTACATACCGTCAGTCCCGAGGGTGAACTACTCCCTCCTCATCACGGAGACCGCCGGGATGATGAAGATGGCCTCCGGCGATGATTTCCCCATCCGACAGGGTGCCGGAACGTGCTCCCGATTGGTTTTTCATGGCTACAGAGGCTTGCGGCGGTGGAACTTCTGATCTAGGTTTATTTCTGGAGGTTTTGGTATTTATAGGAGGTGTTGGCGTCGAGGACAAGTCAAGGGGGCCCACGAGGCGACGACAAGGCAGGGGGCGCGCCCTAGGGGGGGCTCCCTCCACCCTTGTGGTTGCCTCGGGACTCCTCTCCGATATCTTTTCATTCCAGTATTTTTTTATATTTTCCAAAAATATTCTCCGTAAATTTTCAGCCCATTCCGAGAACTTTTTTTTCTGCACAAGAAACGACACCACGGTAGTTCTGCTGAAAACAGCGTCAGTCCGGGTTAGTTCTAATCAAATCATACCAAAATCATATAGAATTGTTGTAAACATGGCATGAATACTTCATAAATTATAGATACGTTGGAGACGTATCACTGCTAACTGAACCCGAGTGATCGATCGATGCGCGCTGCTGCCTCTTGTGAATAGTGAACATGGGGTTTGCGGTTGAACGAGTCGAGACGTATGTGGTTGGGGTTGGATGAACAGTTCCCGGTGGGGGTTGGATGAACAGTAGCCCATGGTAGTATATATAGGCCGTTGGCGCTGGATGAACAGGACCTCGAGAGCAGGCCGCCACAGCCGAGCTGGTTGGGGGTGGATGAACAGGACCCCGTGGAGGGCTGGTTGAACAGTAGCCCGTGGATGAACAGTAGCTCGTGGAGGCAGGAGGAAGACGCGGTGGATGAACAGTGCATGTGGAGGCTGAAGGAAGCCGACGGTGGGTGAACAGTAGCCCGTGGAGTCCCGTTTTGCGGCACGCCACACCCCTCCGATGAACAGGACCCCCGTTTCGACCGTAGCGCTCCAACACAAGTCTGTTTCCTCCGTTTTGCGGTACGCCACACCCCTCCCGATGAACAAGACCCCCGTTTTGACCGTAGCGCTCCAACACAAGTCCGTTTTCTCCGTTTTGCGGTACGCCACACCCCCCCCGATGAACAGGACCCCCATTTCGACCGTAGCGCTCCAACACAAGTCTGTTTCCTCCGTTTTACGGTACGCCACACCCCTCCTAATGAACAGGACCCCCGTTTCGACCGTAGCCGGTCGAACAGAAGGCCGTTTCTCTCCGTACTGCGGTACGCCAGACCCCGTTTCGGCTGTTCCGTCCAAGCCGGTTGGCTCCCGTTGAACAGGACGCATTCCGACCCAGTCTGTTGCCTCCCGATGAACAGGACACTGCTGCCCAATGAACAGGATGCCGTTGCTGCCGTCCGTTGCCTCTCCATGTACACGAGCCATGGCCGTACGTATGCGCGAGTACGCGTTCGAGACCCCGCCCGTATGTACGTATGTGGCCGTATTTTTTGGCATGTGGCTGTACGTACGTGTACACGGTTTAGAAGGGACTGCCTGAACTGCTACGTCGGGGGCTCTACTACTACACGTGCCGCTGCTTGCTCGGCCACCGTTCATCATTGCAGAGAGACCGATCGACCAGTATGTACGTACACGTTCGCGACAACGCTACGTACGCTTCGACCAGGTGGGTCCTGGCTGTCAGGGAGGATAAGGACGCACTTCCTTGCGTGCGAAGTTATTGATTGTGGGTCCGAGCTGTCAGGGGGAGGATTCATTTTTTTTGCGCCTAATATGGAGGCACTTTCCTTGCGTCCAAAGATATAGCTGGTGGGTCCCAGCTATCAGGGGGAAAACGTTTTTTTGCAAAATACAGCTAAGCCAAAATACAGAGGCCCTTCCGGTAGGTCCCTCTGTCAGGTGGAGGAATCATTATTTTGCGCGTAATAAGGAGGCACTTCCTTGCTGCGGCCATAATGATGAAGATGTTAAGATGATTGGTATTTATTCTATTGATTCCTTGTTTAGTAATATTAAACATGATGATAAGGGGACTGAAGAAGAGTCAACTTTAGCTAGAAGGCGTCCCCATAATTCGGAGGGTGAAATCTTGTTGGAAAAATTGATAAAAGTGGGTTTGGAGAGGTCAAAACTTTAACTAGTGATGTGCCCACTCTTTTGGATTACAAAGACTATAATTATGATAGTTGCTCTTTGATTGAATGTATTTCTTTGTTGCAATCCATGATAAAATCTACCCAATGCCTATGAACAAAATAAATCTTTTACTAAACATAATGTAGAAGCGGTGATGAAAGCTTTAGAAGAAAAGCTAGAACTAGAGATTTCAATTCCTAGAAAATTATATGATGAATGGGAATCCACCATTAAAGTCAAGATAAAAAATTATGAGTGTAATGCTTTTTGTGATTTGGGTGCTATTGTTTCCACAATTCCGAAATCTCTATGTGATGTGCTTGGTTTTACCAATTTGGAAGAATGTTGTCTTAATTTGCAATTGGCGGATTCTACTATTAAAAAACCATTGGGAAGAATTAATGATGTTCTTATTCTTGCGAATAGAAATTATGTGCCCATAGATTTTATTGTGTTTGATATTTATTGCAATCCGTCTTGTCCCATAATACTTGGTATACGTTTTTACGAACTATAGGTGTCGTGATTGATATGAAAGAAGGGAATATTAAATTTTAGTTTCTGTTAAGAAAGGGTATGTAACACTTCCCTAGAGAAAGAATTAAGCCACCATATGAATCAATCATGAGGGAAACCTATGGAACAAAAACCAAAGATGGCAATACTTGAATCTATGCATTATGCCTAGCTAGGGGCATAAAACAATAGCGCTTGTTGGGAGGCAACCCAATGAATAAAATAATTTTTATCCTTTTCTTTCTATTCTTGTGTGTTCACACAATTATGCTATTTTTATGATTGAGTTTTTATGTTTTAATTAGTGTTTGTGCGAAATAAAGCCTTTAGGATCATGTTGGGTGATAGTTGATTTGATCTTGTTGGAAAATAGAAACTTTTACATCCAGTAGCAGGATTTTGAAAAATTCACAGAAGCGACAAAAACTTCTGACTTTTGTACACAAGATTGATATACAAATTGCCTATGTTTTTTGAATTTTTCAGAATTTTTGGAGTTACAGAAGTATGAGTAAAATTCAAGTCCTTATAGACTGTTCTGTTTTTGATAGATTCTGTTTTCGTTGCATTGTGTGCTTATTTTGATGACTCTATGGATTGTATCATGGGGTATAAGCCATGGTAAAGTTAGAATACAGTAGGTGTAATGCAATAACAAAATATGAATGGGTTTGCAACAGTACTTAAAGTAAAGATTGGTTTTCTTATACTAACGGATCTCACGAAGGTTTTTGTTAAGTTTTGTGTGATTGAAGTTTTCAAGTTTTGGGTGAGACCACGATGGATGAAGGAATAAGGAGTGTCAAGAGCCTAAGCTTGGGGATGCCCATGGCACCCCAAGGTAATATTCAAGGAGTACCAAGCAACTAAGCTTGGGGATGCCCCGGAAGACATCCCCTCTTTCTTCTAACGACCATCGGTAATTTTACTTGGAGCTATATTTTTATTCGTCACATATCATGAGTTTTGCTTGGAATGTCTTGTATTATATGAGTCTTTGCTTATTTTGATTTTTAGTTTGTCACAATCATCCTTGCTGGACACACCTATTTGAGAGAGCCATAATGATGCAATGTTTTGTTAGAATTGCTCTATGTGCTTCACTTAAATTTTTTCAGCTATGGAATTGCTCTAGTACTTCACTTATATCTTTTTGAGCATGGTGGTGCTTTAATTTTGAAGAAATTATCTCATGCTTCACTTATATTATTTTGAGAGATGAAAATTATTTTGAAGAAATATCTATGCTCTTGTTCTTCACTTAGATTTGTTTGAGATCTTTGTTAGTAGCAATGGTAATATATGAAATTAGTCCCAAAGTGATAGATATTCAAGGGGGATATAATAAAAACTTTCATGAAGATCATTAGACAAAATAAAGTTGATTCCTTGTAATAGTTTTGAGATATGGAGATAGTAATATGTGAGTCATGTTGGTGAGTAATTATGCTTTAGTAAGAATATTGGTGTTAAGGTTTGTGATGCCCTATGCAAGCACGAAAGTCAATAGTTATGCAATGAAGTTACATCCTACTTGTGGTGCATTATTCGGTGTTAATTATGTTTAATGTTCGTTTATGATCATTTTCGTTTTTTGGTTGGTCGCTTCTCAATCTATTTGCTAGCCTCCATTTGTACTAAGCGGGAATACTGCTTGTGCATCCAAACTCCTTAAACCAAGTCATGCCAAATGAGTCCACCATACCTACCTATATGCGATATTTCCATGCCGTTCTGAGTAAATTTGTATGTGCCAACTCTAATGTTCAAAACAAATTTCCTTTTTGTGTGCCCGTACCGCTCATGAAGCGGTAGGGGGTGGCCAATATTTTCCATGCTAGATATGTTATTCTCAAGATGAGTGTTTATTCACTTGTCATTGCACGAGAGTGTGGCAGGTAATAGGGATGCCCAGTCCCAAAATGAAAAAAAATTAGTTATGTTGTTCAATAACAAATTCCTTGAAAAGTGTTGGTATGGAGGGCACCCGTGGATACGGCTAGCCATGGATTGTGAAAGAATGGTGGAAAAAGAATAAACTTTATTTTATGTTTGGGAACCGCCTATGATTTATCTAGCATGGAAAGTATTGGGAATTCTCGGTCGTTCTCGTTGACGAGAAAAGCATGCCTCTCAAAATAATTTTATCGCTCAATTTAAGCTTTGAGCTCTGGCACCTCTACAAATCTCTGCTTCCCTCTGCGAAGGGCCTATCTATTTACTTTTATGCAATTTTTATTTTTATTTTTATTGAGTCTCCATCTTCTCTTATAAAGCACCAACTAGGGAACACTATTATCATACTTGTACATTGGATATAGCTAATATTTGAGTGTGTTTCATGAATGGATCAATGATTGAGCATAATGGGCTAGGGATAGCTTTCTTTAGTGTTGATATTTTGAAAGACATGGTTGCTTGTAGATATGCTTGAGTATGGATGTACTCATGTCAATTATAGACTATTGCTTTGAATCATCTAAAAGTCCAAATATCCATGCTACAAAAGAAAAGAATATGTGATGAACATGTTAGGCAGCATTCCACATCAAAAATTCTGTTTTTATCATTTACCTACTCGAGGACGAGCAGGAATTAAGCTTGGGGATGCTGATACGTCTCCAACGTGTCTATAATTTTTGATTGTTCCATGTTGTTATATCATCAATCTTAGATGTTTTATATTCATTTACTAGCAACTTTATATCATTTTTTGGGACTAACCTATTGACAAAGTGCCCAGTGCCAGTTGCTGTTTTTTGCTTTTTTTTTACTTCGCAGAAAATCAATACCAAACGAAGTCCAAATGCAACGAAACTTTTTGGGGAATTTTTTTTTGCCCAGAAGACACCCAGGAGGCCCAAGAAGTGCACCAGAGGGGCCCCGTGGGGCCCACTAGGCACCAGGGAGCGCCAGGGCCCCCCGGCGCACCCTGGTGGGTAGTGGAGCCCACAGGCACCCCCTCCACCGATGATGCGTGAGTAGTTTGCCACAGACCTACGGGTCCGTAGGTAGTAGCTAGATGGCTTCTTCTCTCTTTTTGATCTTCAATACAATGTTCTCCTTGATGTTCTTGGAGATCTATTTGATGTAATGACTTTTTGCGGTGTGTTTGTTGGGATCCGATGAATTGTGAGTTTATGATCAGTTCTATCCATGAATATTATTTGAGTCTTTGCTGAACTCTTTTATGCATGATTTGTATAGCCTCGTGTTTCTTCTCCGAAACTTTGGTTTGGTTTGGCGAACTAGATTGATTTTTCTTGCAATGGGAAGAGGTGCTTTGTGATGGGTTCGATCTTGCGGTGCTCAATCTCAGTGATAGAAAGAGACATGACACGCATGTATCGTTGCCATTAAGGATAAAAAGGTGGGGTCTATTCCTACATGGATAGATCTTGTCTACATCATGTCATCATTCTAATTGCATTACACCGTTTTTCCATGAACTTAATACACTAGATGCATGTTGGATAGAGGTCGATGTGTGGAGTAATAGTAGTAGATGCAGGCAGGAGTCGGTCTACTAATCTTGGACGTGATGCCTATATACACAATCATTACCTTGGATATCGTCATGATTATTCGCTTTTCTGTCAATTACCCAATAGTAATTTGTTTACCCACCGTATGCTATTTTCTCGAGAGAAGCCTCTAGTGAAATCTACGGCCCCCGGGTCTATTTCCTATCATATTAAAACCCAAAAATACCTTGCTGCACTTTTTCTTTATTTATTTTATTTTGTGTTTTTGCAAGATCTATTTATCAAATCTCATACAATTTAATCTTACCGAGGAGGGATTAACAACCCCTCTTACGCGTTGGGTTGCAAGTATTTGTTATTTGTGTGCATGTGTTGTTTACATAGTGTTGCTTAGTTCTCCTACTGGATTGATAACCTTGGTTTCATAACCGAGGGAAATACTTACCATTGCTGTGGTGCATCATCCTCTCCTCTTCGGGAATTACCAATGCAGATACAAGCAATCACCTTATCGGGGTTGATCTAACCCGGTGTTGGATGAGCTAGCGAATGCAGCCACTCAACGTAAGGAAACAGCTCATGCATACTTACACCGACCACCCAGATGATGCCCTTCGCTTCAGCCGGGTCAACTTATCACCTGGCGAGTTACTAACAGCAACCAAGAAATTACTTGGTGAACCTAGGAAGACCGTCAAGACCGTGGGGCTCGCCCCCTTCTACACAGGAAATCCAGCGCCTCCGGTGAGTCATTTTCCTTTTCATGTATTCAACTTAAAAAAAATTGAGTCGCCTCTTTATTTAATTTTTGGCTCATAATTTGTTCAGGAGAGCTCTCAGTGGTGGAAAACTGAACGGGTCCCACTCCTCCGAAAGATGCCAATGTAGAGGAGCCGACTAAGGATGGCGATGAAGAGAATGAGGTAATAGAGCTTGACTCCCTCGGCCATCTATTTAATCAACTTGCATTGGCAAAGATCACCACCAAGGAGTCACCCATGGCAGGGAAGGGAAAAGCCAAGCTTGAACTTCCATCTTTGGAAAGTTTGGATGTGGGGTCCCTCCACCAAGCATTCTTGACCTGGCTGTCTGAGAGCCAAGAAACTGAAGCTGCCATGGTGGATACTTGTGACTGTTGGGAAATGTAGCATGCAATTTCAAAAAAAAATCTACGCTCACGCAAGATCTATCTAGGAGATGCATAGCAACGAGGGGGAGAGTGTGTCCACGTACCCTCGTAGACCGAAAGCGGAAGCGTTAGCTTAACGTGGTTGATGTAGTCGAACGTCTTTTCGATTCAACCGATCAAGCACCGAACGTACGGCACCTCTAAGTTTTGCACATGTTCAGCTCGATGACGTCCCTCGAACTCTTGGTCCAGCAGAAGGTCGAGGGACAGTTTCGTCAGCACGACGGCGTGGTGACAGTGATGGTGATGTGATCCGTGCAGGGCTTCGCCTAAGCACTACGACGCTATGACCGGAGGAGTAAACTGTGGAGGGGGGCACCGCACACGGCTAAGAGAATATCTGTTGTGTTCTAGGGTGCCCCCCTGCCCCCGTATATAAAGGAGGGGAGGATGAGGCCGGCCACCAAAGGGGGCGCGCCATGGGGGGAGTCCTACTAGGACTCCACTCCTAGTAGGATTAGGCCCCCCCCCACTTTTCCTTTCTCCGGAGGTGGAAAGAGGGAAGGAGAGGGAGAGGGAGAAGGAAAGGGGGGCGCCACCCCCTTCCCTAGTCCAATTCGGCCTCCTCCCTTGTGGGGGGTGCACCAGCCCCTTGTGGGCTGGTTAGCCTCCCTCCTATGGCCCATATGGCCCATATCTTCCACCGGGGGGTTCCGGTAACCCCTCCGGTACTCCGGTATGTACCCGATACACTCCGGAACCCTTCCGGTGTCTGAATACTACCTTCCAATATATCAATCTTTAGCTCTCGACCATTTCGAGACTCCTTGTCATGTCCGTGATCTCATCCGGGACTCCGAACAATCTTCAGTCACCAAAACACATAACTCATAATACAAATTGTCATCGAACGTTAAGCGTGCGGACCCTACGGGTTCGAGAACTATGTAGACATGACCGAGACATATCTCCGATCAATAACCAATAGCGGAACCTGGATGCTCATATTGGCTCCTACATATTCTATGAAGATCTTTATCGGTCAAACCGCACAACAACATACGTCATTCCCTTTGTCATCGGTATGTTACTTGCCTGAGATTTGATCGTCGGTATCATTATACCTAGTTCAATATCGTTACCGGCAGGTCTCTTTACTCGTTCTGTAATGCATCATCCCGTAACTAACTCATTAGTCACATTGCTTGCAAGGCTTATAGTGATGTGCATTACCGAGAGGGCCCAGAGATACCTCTCCGATACTCGGAGTGACAAATCCTAATCTCGATCTATGCCAACCCAACAAACACCTTCGGAGACACCTGTAGAGCATCTTTATAATCACCCAGTTACGTTGTGACATTTGATTGCACACAAGGTGTTCCTCCGGTATTCGGGAGTTGCATAACCTCATAGTCAGAGGAACATGTATAAGTCATGAAGAAAGCAATAGCAATAAAACTTAACGATCATAATGCTAAGCTAACGGATGGGTCTCGTCCATCATATCATTCTCCTAATGATGTGATCCCGTTCATCAAATGACAACACATGTCTATGGTTAGGAAACTTAACCATCTTTGATTAACGAGCTAGTCTAGTAGAGGCATACTAGGGACACTGTGTTTTGTCTATGTATTCACAGATGTATCAAGTTTCCGGTTAATACAATTCTAGCATGAATAATAAACATTTATCATGATATATAAGGAAGTATAAATAACAACTTTATTATTGCCTCTAGGGCATATTTCCTTCAGTGACGCCCCCAATTCAATCGTACACTAATCATACATGCAAACGTGTACGATCAAGATCAGGTACTCACGGGAAGATATCACAACACAACTCTAGACACAAATTAAAGTCATACAAGCTTCATATTACAAGCCGGGGGCCTCGAGGGCTTGAATACATAAGCTCGTATACAAACGAGTCAGCGGAAGCAACATTATCTGAGTACAGACATAAGTTAAACAAGTCTGCCTTAAGAAGTCTAGCACAAAAGCAACAATGATCGAAAAGGCAAGGCCTCCTGCCTAGGAGCCTCCTAACTACTCCTGGTCACCGGCGGCCTCCACGTAGTAGTAGGCACCCTCTGGATAGTAGTAGCCATTGGTGGCGGCATCTGGCTCCTGGGATCCGTCATCTGATCGCAGCAATCGGGTATAGGGGAAAAGAGGTAGCAAAGCAACCGTGAGTACTTATCCAAAGTACTCGCAAGACTTACATCAGATCTAAACTAAGTACGCATCTATATCAAAGGAATGGGCTATATCTGTGGACTGAACTACAGAAATGCTAGAATAGAGGGAAGGCCTAGCCTATTGAAGACTAGCATCTTCAAGCATCTTGCAGCATCAGAAGAGATAAGGGTAACATATTATAATAGTAGTAAGTATGTTGTAACATCGCCCAAAGATCACTTCCTCGACTCCCTGCGAGAAAGCAATCCCGGAGCCATCATATCCTTTTCATGCCTCGGCATCCAGTTCCAGTTGTATCGATTGGGATACAACTCTGAGCGTCCGTTACCGTGGACACAGCTATTCGAATAGATATACTTCCCTGCAGGGATGCACAAACTTACCCAACACGCTCGATCAACTCCGGCTGGACACACCATCAGGTCATGACCGGCCTCGGCCGATCAACACACTGCAGTCCTACTGTAGGATCGAAAGTATGTCTAGAGGGGGGGGGGTGTGATTAGACTACTTGACCAAATAAAAATCTAGCCTTTTCCCAATTTTATGTCTTGGCAGATTTTAGCAACTTAACACAAGTCAAGCAATCAACCTACACATGCAATTCTAAGAGTATAGCAGCGGAATGTAAATCATTGCATATGAAGGTAAAGGGGAGGAGTTTGGAGGGAGCAAACGCAATGTAGACACGGAGATTTTTGGCGTGGTTCCGATAGGTGGTGCTATCGTACGTCCACGTTGATGGAGACTTCAACCCACGAAGGGTAACGGTTGCGCGAGTCCATGAAGGGCTCCACCCACGAAGGGTCCACGAAGAAGCAACCTTGTCTATCCCACCATGGCCATCGCCCACGAAGGACTTGCCTCACTTGGGTAGATCTTCACGAAGTAGGCGATCTCCTTGCCCTTACAAACTCCTTGGTTCAACTCCACAATCTTGACGGAGGCTCCCAAGTGACACCTAACCAATCTAGGAGACACCACTCTCCAAAAGGTAATAGATGGTGTGTTGATGATGAACTCCTTGCTCTTGTGCTTCAAATGATAGTCTCCCCAACACTCAACACTCTCTCACAGATTTGGATATGGTGGAAAGATGATTTGAGTGGAAAGCAACTTGGGGAAGGCTAGAGATCAAGATTCTTGTGGTTGGATTGGAATGTCTTGGTCTCAACACATGAGTAGGTGGTTCTCTCTCAGAAAATGAGTAGTGGAAGTGTAGGCACGTTCTGATGGCTCTCTCACAAATGGAGAAAGGGGTGGAGGGGTATTTATAGCCTCCACACAAAATCTAACCATTACACACAATTTACCAAACTCGGTGGGACCGAATAGTGAAACTCGGTGAGACCGACCTGGTTCAAAATGTGAACGTTAGGCTTTTCGGTGGGACCGACAATACCAACTCGGTGAGACCGATGCGCTAGGGTTAGGGCGAAACCTCATCTCGGTGAGACCGATCACATGAACTCGGTGAGACCGATTTCAGTAATAAGCAAACAGAGACTTGGTCAGGCAAACTCGGTGGGATCGATCGCTCATTTCGGTGAGACCGAAACATTACGAAAAGGAAACAGAGAGTTTGCATTGCCAACTCGGTGGGACCGATCACTCATCTCGGTTAGACCGAAACGTTACGAAGGGAAACAGAGAGTTTGCAATCCCATCTCGGTGAGACCGAGATCCCTATCGGTGAGACCGAACTGATTAGGGTTTCTGGCAATGGCTATGTCAAGTGAACTCGGTGGCACCGGATAGATCAAATCGGTGGGGCCGAGTTTGACTTTATGTTTAGGACATATGTGGAAATGAGAAAGTGGTTGAGGGCTTTTGGAGCATATCACTAAGCATTTTGAGCAAGCAAGCCATTAAGCAACACCTCATCCCCTTTTAATAGTATTGGCTTTTCCTATGGACTCAATGTGATCTTGGATCACTAAAATGAAAATGTAGAGTCTTGAGCTTTTGCCAATATGCGTCCTTAGCATTTTGAGGGGTCCACATCTCTAGTCCATGCCATACCAATCATTGAACTTTCTAAAATATTAATCTTGAATGGATATTAGTTCAATGAGCTATATGTTGTTATGAATTACCAAAACCACCCGGGGATTAGTTGCAATTTCAATCTCCCCCTTTTTGGTAATTGATGACAACATATAGATCAAAGCTTCGACAAATGATAATATAAATGAAGTACATCGTCGCTTTGAGAAGTATGTGATAAGCAAGAGCTCCCCCTAAATTTGTGCATTATTTAAAATTTGCTTTTGAATGCAAATGCACAATCGATTAGGATCATGGGTTACTCTTCCATGTCACATACATCTTGGTGGAGCGCTCAAAATGATAGAATATGAAATTTGCACTCATTACCAAGACAAGATATGAATGCTCATATATGAGAGATAGAATATCATCATTCAAGCACAAACATTAAAGTATGATATGATCAAGCACATGATCATATAAGTATCTCACACACACATAAGTAGAGTATCAACCAAATGAGCAAGCAAATAAAGTAGCAAGAGAGGCAAAAGAAGCAAAACACTCTCTCTCGAAGCCTATGATCACACTTTCTCCCCCTTTGGCAACAAGTTACCAAAAAGCTTGAAAATGCATAGTGCTATGCGGCTCTCTAAGCACGATCACCGGGAGCTTTGGAGTGCGAAGGTGGCGTGGAGAGGAGTCCTGCAATGAATGCATCCGAAGAGATCTGTGGAGCTGGTGGAGTAGCAACTGGAGGGACAACATAGGCTGTAGCTGCTGGTGCTGATGTAGTAGCCCTTGTGTCACTGGCTGGCACAGCTACAGACCTTTATGCCCTAGGCACTCTCTGAAAAGCTTCAGTGGTAGCTCTCCCTCTTCTCTCTTCAGCTTCATCCTGGAGTTGCTCAACTGTAGTCTGGATCTCTGTGACCTTCAAGTCTAGATCATAAAACTTTGTCTCGATGATCCTCTCAAGACTCTCTTGATTTGGAGTCAGGGTTGTTAATCCTTTCTCAATTCTGACAGTGGCCTCAAGCAGATAGCTCAGCTGATCCTGCTTGGTCTTGAGGTGAGCAGTTGAAGCATCTGGAACTTGTGAAGATTGTGCTGCCTTCTCTGCTTTAGCTTTCTCCCTCTTCTCTTGAGCCTCTACTGAAGTAGGATGTGTAGCATCCATGACAACTTCATTGTCTTCAAATTCAGGCAACAAGGGAAGGTGCTCCTTGTCCAAGAGATATGTGCCTTTGCCCATCTTGGAGTTGATGAGCATCTGAATGTGTGGAGCATATCCACATGATCTCTTTTGATCAGCAGCAGTCCTCTTGATTGTCTCTACAATCAATGTCATCACTTTGAACTTCTCTGGCATGTCAAACATGTGCAGCAAATTGATGGAATGTCCTCTTATCATCCTGTCATCTCCAGACTTGGGCAACAATGTGTGCCTGAGGATAGTGTTGATTGTGGGCAGTCCAGACAGCAGAAAGTACACAGAGCCAAACTTGTGAGTACCCAGGGCAGCATCAGGAATCTCCTTGTACATGTGTGCCATGGAGTTGTGTCCTTTCCTTGGCTTGGCATACACATATGTGTCATCCTCTTGCTCTTCAGGGGCATTGATAAGCTTGGCCCACTCAGCAACTGTAGACTGGTACCTAGTACCCTCAGTCATCCAAGCAATTTTACCATCTGTGTAAAAATGTGCTGTGGAGTAGAACTGCATCACCATCTCATCATTCCACTTGGTGAGTTTCTGGCCAACAAATTTGTCAACTCCAGTCAGTCTGAAGCTGTCATGTACTCCTGGGAAGTGATCTGCATTGTTGTCAATGTAAGTCCAGTCAACCCATCTCATATCACTGACTATGGGCTTCTTGCCCAGGAGCACAATCTCATAGAAATCTTGCTGTTCCTTTGTGTGGAACCTGTAGTCTACAGCAGTCCTCCTTCTGGTGGCATATGGGTCTGTCTGCCTCCATAGCCTGAGACCTACATCCTTCCTTAGCTTCATGTTCTCAGCCACAGGATGTGTATCATCATGATCTGGGATCTTGGGCTTCAATTTTCTATGCACTTGGGCTTCTTCTTCTTCTTCCACTTCAGACACTGGGGCCTTGTTCTTCTCAGCAGCTGGTATGTTCCTAGTTGATCTCTTGGGTGCTGCAGGCTTAGAAGCTTGAGCAGCAGCAGCAGCCTTGGGGGCAGTCTTGGGCTTTGATGGAGCAGCCCCTAACTTGATGGCATCCCCCATCAACTTCTGAGCTTTGGGAACTGGTGCAGCATCTTCTTCATCCTCATCTGAATCCCTGACCATGGATGGTCTGCCAATTACTCTGGCCGTGGTCTTCTTGACCCTTTCCTTCCTCTTCTTGCCTTCACCAGCCTCCTTTGGTTCAAGAGTGAACCCAATGGTTTCCTGTGTTGAGGCTCTGGCTTTGGACATTGGGATCCTTCTGGCTGGTTCCTTCTTCTTCATACCTGGCTTGGTTGAAGCTACTGTGCCAAACTCTTTCTTGACAACCCTTTTCCTTGAAGTGACTTCCTCATCAGCCACAAAATCTTCATCTTCTGAATCTGAATTCCTTTTCCTCCTCTGCCTAGTAGCAGCCTTAGGCAGGTTGCTAGGAGTACTACTGCTCCCATCATCATAGCTGTCAGAGGGACTAGTGCCCTCACTTAAGTTAACCTGTTCCTCAGACCTGTTTTGGCTGTCACTGTTGTCTGACATGGCTGAAAGCTGACCCTGTGAATAGATATAGTTGAGTCAGAGTGGATGAGCATCACAAAGTGCAGAGATTTTGCAAAACAAATGAGTCAAAAACTTAGTTTTAGTTTTCTACATAAGTCATTTCGGAGCTACCGATTTGTTAAACTCGGTGACACCGAAGCAATATTAGAGTCTAAACTAGTGAAATCGGTCAGACCGAGACACAGTTTGGTGACTCCGAGATTGCTAGGGTTTCACTAAGAATCGAACTTGGTCACAACGATTTGTAAGTTTCGGTCAGACCGAAAATCACAAGTGCAATGGCCTGGGCCAAATCGGTGAGACCGATTTCTACAACTCGGTCGGTCCGAGATGAATTCGGCGGAAACCTAACCCTAAGTTTTCGAATCAAAACTAATCTAAAGGAGTTTTTAATTGGATAGAAGTATCTCAAACGTGGTAAGATTCATGGCATTGACCTAAGTGCAGGAATCAGAGGTAAAGATTGCACAAAGGGGTCGAGTTCATACCCTAACTTGGTGGTGAACTCGCTACGATGACAACGGCGGCGAAGATTCCGTTGACGGCGGCGGAGACCAGCGGCAGGAGGTCGCTGGCGACGGAGGAGACGATCTGGAGACCCCGAGTCGGCAGAGCTGGACAGGCGCGGGCGAAGGGTTTCGGAGAAATTTCCAAAATTCGACCCATGGGTATATATATCCAGACCCTGTCGGTGTGACCGAGTTGAGCAACTCGGTGGCACCAAGACCGAGATTGAAACCTAGATCAACTCAATGAACTCGGTATGACCGAAAGGAATTAATCGGTCAGACTGAAATACATCGAGAGGTTTTGGAAGTTTAAGTCTATGACGAATCGGTGGCTCCGAGTGCTCCTCACCCAGAGAGTTCGAATCTGACTTGATCAAACTTTGTGATGTAGTATGAATAGAGTTTGAGACGAGAAAAGCATAGATAGCTAGAGGGAGTACTTAGGCATTCTTGTCCATCCATTTGGCAAAAGAAAAACCAAACAATCAAAGCAACAAATGGATGTCCTTGAATGAAGAAAATTATGCATCCAGCATGCTCACACAATAAGATGGCAAATGAAATATGTGGCAAAGCATGCACAAACACTCTAGCATCTATCAAGCAATTGGCGATGACTAGGTCATCTATATATGAGTATATTGACTTAGGAGTCAAATGCGAATATTTGATCATAGGTCATACTCATCGTTTAAGCACAAGTGGGGTTACCACTTTTACATAAAGCGTTGTTGTGTTCACACCATTAGAGTTGCTTTAGCTCAATTCTTAGAGTAAAGCTCCCCCTAGATGTGATATCCCCTTTTTAGAGGGATGAACTAACCTTGGGTTTCGTCGATGATGACTTCATGTAGATGTTGAAGATGTGGATGCTCAATGTTGATGTAGATTATTTGGAGCAATCCATTTGAGTGAGTTGTACTTTCGATACCTACATGGGTTAGTCCCACAAGGAACAAACAAGGATATCCATAGACATAGAGTGAAGTACACACAAGATGATGTCCATGAAAGCATTAGGTTACCTTGTCCCTTGACTTACCAACAAGAGGGTTTGTGACTCCTTGAACTAGTGCAAGATGTGGAAGTTGATTGCACTTGTCCTTGCCAATATGAATATGAGTGAAGTATGTTGGCGGAGTCACCCTCATGAGCTCTCTAGTTCTTATTCTTCGGGACCCACATCATCTTGATGGGAATCCTTGGGGTTGTAGATGTACTTGATGAAGTAGATCTTGACGTAGTCTTGGGAACCCACTTGACCAAGGCCTTTGGAGCTTCTTCAAATGCATCAATCTCCTCTTGAAGCTTGTCCTTGCCTTTTAGCTTGTGGCCTTGTTGTGGAAGATCATCTTGAGCTTGTGTCCCCTTGAAGGAAGTAGGATCATACTTCTCTTGTTGAGGAACAAACTTTGTCTTGGGGTATTGATCTTCTTCCCACTCAACTCCATTGGCATTGAACTTTCGTTCAAAACCAACACCTTGATTCTTCCGGTGCCTCCCTTGCTTGCGTACAATTTCCTCAAATTGCTTACTTCCGGCAAGGCTCTTGTAAACACCTTTCTCTATAACTCCCTTCAATAAGCTATTTTCTTGCTCAAGTGTAACTTGGCTAAGAGAATCATTAGTGGAATCAAGAGAACTACTAGAAGCAACAATCTTGGATTTAGCATGATTATTGTTACTACTAGAAGAAGAATCTTTCTTACTCTTGTTGCTAGATTTTACTTGTGGCATGTAAGTAGACAAGAGTATACGCTTGGCAATGTAAGAAGAACTTTTCTTTCGAAGATCATCATTGATAGCTTTTAAGAACCCATGTTCTTGCTCTAGGTTGCGCTTCTCGAAGCGTAGCTTCTCATGAGTTTTTAAAAGTTCTCGATGATCTTCTAAAGTAGTTTCATGAGCTAACTTAAGAGTGTTTAGTTCTTTAGTTAGACACTCAATCTCCTTCTTATCATTTTCATTCGTTTCATCTTGATTAGCATGATTAATAGTAGTTTCATCATAGTTTTCATCACTAGCATTGTCAACAAGTAACTCATCATCACCTAGCAAATCATCTTCATCACTATTGAAATCAATATACTCGGGGTGTGATACCTTGGGGCCTTTAGCCATGAAGCATCTTCCAATTCCTTCATTTGGTGAGTCAAATATGTCATAGGAGTTGGTTGACACAAGTGCAAGACCGGCAACACCTTCATCTTGAGTATATTTGGAGTCGGAGTGATAACTTCTCTTGGAGTGGTGGTCGGAGTCAGAACCGGATACCCATTCACCAACATGAGCTTGATGTCTTCATTTTGTATAGCTCCTTGATGACTTGTCCTTCCTTTCCGAATCCTTGCTTCTGCGAGAGGTTCTTCGTTCATAACAGTCATCTCTACTCCTTCTCTCTCTTGGAGGTGATTCTTCTCTTCTACTTCTTCTTTTAGGTGAGTCTTCTTTTCTTTTGTATGGGGCCGTACACTCATTAGAGTAGTGTCCGGGTCTTCCACAATTGTAGCAATTACGTTCACGACTAGAAGATCTTTTGTCATGGTAGGATCTTGATTTGGAACTTCTCTCTTTGCTTCTAGTCTTGTAGAATTTGTTGAAGTTCTTCACCATTAAGCTCAATTCCTCATTGAAGACTTGTTTTTCACTTGATGTGGTAGGAGCATCACATGAGGCTTTATAAGCACCACTAGACTTGTTGTGAAGCTCTTCTTTGTCCTTGAGTGACATCTCATAAGCAACAATTCTTCCAATGACTTCCGTTGGCTTGAGATCTTTGTAATTGGGCATCATTTGGATCAATGTGCACACGGTATCATATTTTCCATCCAAGGCTCTTAGGATATTTTTGATGATGAATCTGTAAGTCATCTCTTCACTTCCTAAGCCGGCAATCTCATTTGTGATGAGAGCAAGCCTAGAGTACATTTCAGCGACACCTTCACCATCCTTCATTTTGAACTTGTCAAGTTGACTTTGAAGCACATCCAACTTGGATTCCTTGACGGACTCGGTACCTTCGTGCATATCAATCAAAGTATCCCAAATTTCCTTTGCATTCTCAAGACGGCTGATTTTGTTGAATTCTTCGGGGCACAATCCATTGAAGAGGATATCGCAAGCTTGAGCATTGTATTGCAGCATTTTCAACTCTTTCGCAGTTGCTTCATGATTTGGTTCTCTCCCATCGAAGAATTCACCTTGCAAACCAATATACATAGTAGCCCAAACGGCGGGGTTATGTCCAAGAATATGCATTTTCATCTTATGTTTCAAACTAGCAAAATTAGTACCATCAAAGTAAGGACCTCTACGGTGGTAATTTCCCTCGCTAGACGCCATACTCTCCTAGGTTGTGAAATCAAGGCAAATGGAGGCCAAAGCTCTAATACCACTTGTAGGATCGAAAGTATGTGTGACGCCCCGGGCCTAATCGTGCACTAATCATACACGCAAATGCACACGATCAAGCCTAAGGACTCACGGTAAGATATCACAACACAACTCTAAAACATAAATAAAGTCATACAAGCTTTATATTACAAGCCAGGGGCCTCGAGGGCTCGAATACATAAGCTTGCGTACAAGCATCAGCGGAAGCATCAGATATCTGAGTACAGATATGAAACAGAAACAGAAAGGCCTTTAGAAAGGCGGGGCAAAATAAAACACTACGATCGAAAGGCGTAGGCCTCCTGCCTGGGACCCTCCGATCCTACTCCTGGTCGACGGCAAGCTCGTAGTAGTATCCATCCTCTGGGTAGTAGTAGTAGTCGATCGACGGGGCATCTGTCTCAGGGGCTCCGTCATCTTGGTCACGACAAACTGATATGGGGAGAAAAGGTAAACAAAGCAACCGTGAGTACTCAGAAGTACTCAGCAAGCAAGGATCTACACTACATATGCAACATTTTCAATGAGAGGCTGTATATGTGGACTGGGCTGCAGAAATGCCAGAATAGAGAGAAGGCCTAGTCCTATCAAAGACTAGCATCTTCAGCGGTCTTGTAGAAATAGAAGAGGGTAGAACAGTACAATATAATGTAGCAGTATCATTAAGTCTCATCCTCACCCAGAGATCCTTTCTCGACTCCCTGCGAGAAAGCAATCCCAGAGCCATACAGTCATCAACCTCGTCCTGAGATCCCTTCTCGACTCTCTGCGAGAAGCAATCCTAGAGCCATAGTATCCAAGTATCCAGTTCTAAATTGTATCAATCATGATACAACTCCGAGTGTCCGTTACCGTAGGACAGGCTATCGATAGAAGTTTTCTTCCCTGCAGGGGTGCACCAACTTACCCAACACGCTCGATTAACTCCGGCCGGACACACTTTCCTGGGTTATGCCCGGCCTCGGTCAAACGACACATCGCAACCCTACCTACAACTCAGCAGAGAGGTCCCCGCCGGTCTACATCCTAAGCGCAAGGGGGTCTTGGCCATCGCCCCTCACCCTCCGGGTCGTTGCGCACATGGCTCAGATCCAAGCACCACCGAAATGGCGCCAATCACTCCATGCCGCACTGCTGAACTGGACGTCTGATAGAGCTTTCGGCTGATGCATACGATGCAGAACGCCCATACTATGCCCATGTGATGGTTAGTGCTATTAGACCAGAGGCCTGCTCGGATCAAATATCCAAATCGTTAGGACTAGGGGCTTGCGGTAACGAGCAGAGACTCACGAAAGATGTGACCCCGTCGCCCCGTCTCGAGGACTTGCTGCAAGGGTTAAGAATGCCCGGCCGCGCCTCGTATTCAGCACTCGGGCACCATACAGGCACCCGTCTTCACAACACTCGCCTCTTAGGCGCACGCGGGTACCCCTCAGGGCCGACCCGCCTATCCAAGTAACAGTGTAAAGTCCAAGTATCCGTGTGTCCATAACATCAGGGGAATCCGAGGTATCACCCTCGTTGGATTCCTACTCGATGTATCTGTCAAGGTGAACTCGGAGGAATCACCCTCACTGGGTCCACACTTGAGGTGTTGTACGACAGCGTCGTTATCGGAAGCAGTGAAGGAGGAATCACCCTCGATGACCACGACCGAATAGCTACTCTACAGAGTTAACATCAGGAGTGCTACAAGAGGTTTCACCCTCGGCACTCGATAGTAACGCTGCAGTGTCGTTACAACTAAGGGGGGTGATGTGCGGTGCCGGGGCCTGGTCTTCAATCCCGTTGATCGGGTCTTCGGAAAATCCAGCGGGGCAGTCGGGATAAGTGGGGTCACTAATAGGTCTCTACCCAGCCTATACTAAGCAGTTTAGGATATACAGGTAATTATCAATAGCAGGTTACAATAAACAGGTTATGCATCAGAATAGGTAAAGCAGTAGCAGCAGCAATTCTAATGCAAGCATGGGAAATTAGAATGGGCGATACCGGGATGATCAAAAGGGGGGCTTGCCTGGTTGCTCGGCGGCAAGGGCAAGGTTGTCAATGGTGTCTTCGGGCTCCGGAGCTGTGTCGGCCTCGGGGACGACGTCGGTGTCGGGGGCTACCGAGAGAGAAGAGGGGGAGGAAACAGTAAATACTAAGCAAACAAGTGCAGCACAAAGCATAACATGGCAATACACGGTGACAGAGGTGATCTAGCGCAGTGCCGGGTGATACTGGCGAAGGTGGAATTCATCCGGGAAAGTATTCCCGGTTCCGGACATTTGTCAGACAAATGACCGGAGGAGAACTGTTGCATGTTCGGATAGTTAGGGACGTGTGACGGACAAACGGACTGCGTATTCGGATTCGTCTCATCGTTCTGAGCAACTTTCATGTACAAAGTTTTTCGATCTGAACTACGGATTATTTTATATGATTTTCTAAAGCTTTTATTAATTTCTGAAATTTAATTATTTATTTAAATCAAACATTATCCAAAACAGTGTTATGCTGACGTCATCATGACGTCAGCATGACATCAGCAGGCGTCCTGACACGTGGGTCCCACATGTCATAGACTGTTAGGTTAATTAGTGATTAACTAATTAATTAACATTTAATTAAACTAATTAATTAAATTAGACTAATCTAAACAGGGTTAATTAACTTAATTAACTAACTAATTAATTAATTAATAAATTATTAATCTTAATTATTTTTATTTCTATATATATTTTCTTATTTTCTTTTTTCGTTCCTAGGCCGTGGGCCCGTGTGGTCAGCGGCACAGGGGGGGTTTGGCCCACCGGCCAGTGGCACGAGGCCACGGGCGCGGGCGACGAGCGCGGCGCGCGTGCGCGTGTGCGTGTGCGCGGCGGTGGCATGGGCGCGGCGACGGGCAGCAGGAGCGGGAGTGGGCGCGGCAGTGCGTGCGCGGGCGCGTGCAGGGGCAGGCGAGGCGCGTCAAGGGGCTGGAGCGGGCGATGGGCGCGCAGGGGAGCTGCGGGAGCCGCGGTGAGGCGAGCGGCAGCGCGGGGCGGAGCGGGCCAGGGGCGACGGGGCGGTGTGCGCGGCGTCGAGGCGAGACGAGGCGCGCGCGAGCGAGAGGAGAGGCCGGGGGTGAGCGCGCGCGAGCGGGCAAACGCGTGCGCGAGCAGGCGAACGCGCGCGTGCGGGCGCAGCGTCGGGGAGAGAGGAGAGGGGCGCGGCTCACAGGGGGCCGGACGGGGGGGGGGGGGGGCAGCGGGCTCGGGTGGCCGGGCTGATGGCGAGCGAGGAAGCGACGACGACGGTGCGGACGAGTCGGCGACGGCGTCGAGCAGCGGCGACGGGCGCGAGCGCTCGCTGAGGCGATTCGGGAGGACGGGAGGCGAGTCCCGCGACGGCGTCCGAGCACGTGAGACGGCGGCGTCGAGCGCGGGCGGGCGGGGAAGGCGAGCGCGAGCAGCGGGGTGAGCGCGGCGACGCGACGCGGTCGTCGGGGGAGGGGGGGCGAGCGCCCGATCTGGATCGGGGGGGGGGAATGGAGCGGGTGGGGGCTAGGGTTTGCTGGTCTCCAGGGGGGAGGCCATATAGGGGAGGGGGCCGGCCGGCTGGGCCTTGGCCCAGTTGGGCCGGGGGGGGGGGGGGGTTCTCCCTTTTTCTTTTTCTTTTTCCTGTTTTGTTTTTCTTTTATTTTTTTCTTTTTATTTAATCATATCTCATGTTTAGTAAATAGTTAGGCCACCAAATGATTTTTATAAAACATGGCAATTGCTCCAATAAATACTAGGCATTACCTACTACTACCAAAAATTAGTTTGGAGACAATTTGAGTTCACACAATTTTTATAATAATTAAAATGCATTAATCCTAGCTGTTTTGGTAATGTTTGAGCCACCTAATTATTTTATTAATTGTTGGTTACAATTTTAGAATAGCCTCTACAATATTTGTTATTTATCGAACATTTTAGTTTCTATGTTGCACAACTTTTATATTTCACTTTCATTTAAATTTTGATTTTGACTTAGGAGTTGAAATGCAATATAACGCTAATGATGATCATGCACTGTTAAACATGATGACATGGCATAATCAAAAGGGTGATTACTGTAGTTAACCACTGGGGGTGTTACAGTATGTCTAGAGGGGGGGGGGGTGATTAGACTACTTGACCAAATAAAAATCTAGCCTTTTCCCAATTTTATGTCTTGGCAGATTTTAGCAACTTAACACAAGTCAAGCAATCAACCTACACATGCAATTCTAAGAGTATAGTAGCGGAATGTAAATCATTGCATATGAAGGTAAAGGGGAGGAGTTTGGAGGGAGCAAACTCAATGTAGACACGAAGATTTTTGGCGTGGTTCCGATAGGTGGTGCTATCGTACGTCCACGTTGATGGAGACTTCAACCCACGAAGGGTAACGGTTGCGCGAGTCCATGAAGGGCTCCACCCACGAAGGGTCCACGAAGAAGCAACCTTGTCTATCCCACCATGGCCATCGCCCACGAAGGACTTGCCTCACTTGGGTAGATCTTCACGAAGTAGGCGATCTCCTTGCCCTTACAAACTCCTTGGTTCAACTCCACAATCTTGACGGAGGCTCCCAAGTGACACCTAACCAATCTAGGAGACACCACTCTCCAAAAGGTAATAGATGGTGTGTTGATGATGAACTCCTTGCTCTTGTGCTTCAAATGATAGTCTCCCCAACACTCAACACTCTCTCACAGATTTGGATATGGTGGAAAGATGATTTGAGTGGAAAGCAACTTGGGGAAGGCTAGAGATCAAGATTCTTGTGGTTGGATTGGAATGTCTTGGTCTCAACACATGAGTAGGTGGTTCTCTCTCAGAAAATGAGTAGTGGAAGTGTAGGCACGTTCTGATGGCTCTCTCACAAATGGAGAAAGGGATGTAGGGGTATTTATAGCCTCCACACAAAATCTAACCGTTACACACAATTTACCAAACTCGGTGGGACCAAATAGTGAAACTCGGTGAGACCGACCTAGTTCAAAATGTGAACGTTAGGCTTTTCGGTGGGACCGACAATACCAACTCGGTGAGACCGATGCGCTAGGGTTAGGGCGAAACCTCATCTCGGTGAGACCGATCACATGAACTCGGTGAGACCGATTTCAGTAATAAGCAAACAGAGACTTGGTCAGGCAAACTCGGTGGGACCGATCGGTGAGACCGAAATGTTACGAAAAGGAAACAGAGAGTTTGCATTGCCAACTCGGTGGGACCGATCGCTCATCTCGGTTAGGCTGAAATGTTATGAAGGGAAACAGAGAGTTTGCAATCCCATCTCGGTGAGACCGAGATCCCTATTGGTGAGACCGAACTGATTAGGGTTTCTGGCAATGGCTATGTCAAGTGAACTCGGTAGCGCCGGATAGATCAAATCGGTGGGGCCGAGTTTGACTTTAGGTTTAGGACATATGTGGAAATGGGAAAGTGGTTGAGGGCTTTTGGAGCATATCACTAAGCATTTTGAGCAAGCAAGCCATTAAGCAACACCTCATCCCCTTTTAATAGTATTGGCTTTTCCTATGGACTCAATGTGATCTTGGATCACTAAAATGAAAATGTAGAGTCTTGAGCTTTTGCCAATATGTGTCCTTAGCATTTTGAGGGGTCCACATCTCTAGTCCATGCCATACCAATCATTGAACTTTCTGAAACATTAATCTTCAATGGATATTAGTTCAATGAGCTATATGTTGTTATGAATGACCAAAACCACCCAGGGATTAGTTGCACTTTCACCTACCTAGGCTCAACAGAGAGGCCAGCACGCTGGTCTACATCCTAAGCGCGCAGGGGTCTTGGGCCCATTTCCCTTTGCACTCCTGCATGTTGCGAACGCAATCGGTTTTAGTCCTGACAACCTCCTTATACAAGGCAGGAGCTTACGCGGCCCACCCGTGGGCGCGCCGCTCAGTCGCTAACGTCTGAAGAGCTTTCGGCTGATACATACGATGCACAGTGCCCATACTTATTCCCGCGTGGTGGTTAGTGCAACAAGGCCATAGGCCCACTCGGATCACATATCCAAACCATTAGTGTCTTGGGAGCACGCGGTAACGAGCAGAGACTCACGATCATGTGACCCCGTCACCCCATCTCACGGACTTACGACAAGGGCTAAGAATGCCAGGCCGTGCCGTGTAGAAAACTCGCGGGTACCCTCCAGGTCAACCCGACTTCACATCACTTGACATTTCTCTCGCGGGTACCCCTCGGGGCCGACCCGACTTCATCATGGGTCTGTGGTAAGGTCAATGTAACCGTGTGTCCAAAACGCCAAAGGGAAATCCGATGAATCACCCTCGATGGTTCACTCTTGATGTGTTGCATGACAGAGTCGTTATTGGGAGTGGTGTGATGTCGCTTGAACTACGTCGGTATTTCCCCCAAAGAGGAAGGGTTGATGCAGCACAACTACGGTAGGTATTTCCCTTAGTTATGAAACCAAGATATCAATCCAGTAGGTGAACCAAGCAACACTATGTAAACGTCACCTGCACACAAAGAACAAATACTTGCAACCCGACGCGTAAGAGGGGTTGCAATCCCTCCACGGTAAAAAGATAGATAAATTTGTGGTAGATTGGATAAATTGCTCTTGATAAAACACGAAATAAAAAAGTGCAGCAAGGTATTTTTGGGTTTTTGGAATAATAGATCTGAAAATAAAGATAGATCTCAAAGCAAATATGATAAAGAATAGACCCAAGGGCCGTAGATTTCACTAGTGGCTTCTCTCGAGAAAATAGGACACGGTGGGTAAACAAATTATTGTTGGGTAATTGATAGAAGATCGAATAATTATGAAAATATCCAGGCAATGATCATTATATAGGTATCACGTCCAAGATTAGTAGACCAACTCCTGCCTGCATCTACTACTATTACTCCACACATTGACCGCTATCCAGCATGCATCTAGTGTATTAAGTTCATGGAGAAACAAAGTAATGCAATAAGAACGATGACATGATGTAGACGAGATCTATTCATGTAGGAATAGCCCCCATCTTGTTATCCTTAATAGCAACGATACATGCGTGTCTTGCTGCCCCTTCTGTCACTGGGAAAGAACACCGCACGATTGAACCCATCACAAAGCACCTCTTCCCATGGCAAGAAAAAACGATCTATTTGGCCTAACTAAACCAAAGATTCGAAGAAGAAATACGAGCCTATAAGTAATCATGCATATAAGAGATCAAAGAAAACTCAAATAACTTTCATGGATATAGATCTGATCATAAACTCAAACTTCATCGGATCCCAACAAGCACACCACAAAAAGAGTTACATCAAAAAGATCTCCAAGAGACCATTGTATTCAGAATCAAATAGAGAGAGGATGCCATCTAGCTACTGCCTACGGACCCGTAGATCTATGATGAACTACTCACGCATCATCGGAGAGGCACCAATGAGGATGATGAACCCCTCCGTGATGGTGTCTAGATTGGATCTCGTGGTTCTGGAACTTGCGGCGGCTGGAATTGTTTGTCGTCGACTCCCCTAGGGTTTCTAGAATATTGGGGTATTTATAGGGCAAAGAGGTGGTGCAGGGGGGCTTCGAGGTGGGCACAACCCCCCTAGGCACACCTAGGCCTCCTAGCATGCCCTGGTGGGTTGTGCTCCCCTCGGGCCTCCCCTCTGGTACTTCTTTGGCCCACTGGGTGTCTTTTGGTCCAAAAAAATCTCCAAAAGGTTTTGCTGCGTTTGGACTCCGTTTGGTACTGATATTCTGTGAAGTAAAAAACAAGCAAAAAATAGCAACCGACACTGGGCACTATGTCAATAGGTTAGTCCCAAAAAATGATATAAAGTTGCTATAAAATATAACATCATGGAACAAGCAAAAATTATAGATACGTTGGAGACGTATCAGCATCCCCAAGCTTAATTCCTACTCGTCCCTGAGTAGGTAAATGAAAAAAATAGAATTTTTGATGTGGAATGCTGCCTAACATGTTCATCACATATTCTTTTCTTTTGTAGCATGGACATTTGGACTTTTATATGGTTCAAAGCAATAGTCTAGTTTTGACATGAGGACATCAATACTCAAGCATATCAACAAGCAACCATGTCTTTCAAAATATCAACACTAAAGAAAGCTATCCCTAGCCCATTATGCTCAATCCTTGATCCATTCATGAAACACACTCAAATATTAACTATGCCCAATGCACAAGTATGATAATAGTGTTCCCTAGTTGGTGCTTTATAAGAGAAGATGGAGACTCAAATAAAAATAAAAATTGCATAAAGTAAATAGATAGGCCCTTCGCAGAGGAAAGTAGGGATTTGTAGAGGTGCCAGAGCTCAAAGCTAAAAAAATTAGAGATAAATTTTTTGAGAGGCATACTTTTCCCGTCAACGAAAATGACCGAGTAATTCCCAACACTTTCCATGCTAGATATATCATAGGCGGTTCCCAAACAGAAAGTAAAGTTTATTCCTTTTTCCACCATTCTTTCACACTCCACGGCTAGCCGTATCCATGGGTACCGTCCATACCAACACTTTCTAAGGAATTTATTATTTGACAACATAAAGTAAATTTCTTTTTCATTTCAGGACTGGGCATCCCAATTACCGCAGTACTCTCGTGCAATGACAAGTGAATAAACACTCATCTTGAGAATAACACATGTAGCATGGAAAATATTGGCCACCCCCTGCCGCTTCATGAGCGGTACGAGCACATAAAAAGGAAATTTATTTTGAAAATTAGTGGTGGCACATACAAATTTGTTTAGAACGGCACGGGAATACCGCATATAGGTAGGTATGGTGGACTCATGTGGCAAAACTGGGTTTAAAGATTATGGATGCACAAGTAGTATTTCTACTTAGTACAAGTGGAGGCTAGCAAAAATATTGAGAAGCAACCAACCAAGAAACGAAAAATCACATAAGCGAGCATTAAGCATAACTAACACCGAATAATGCACCACAAGTAGGATGTAATTTCATTGCATAGCTATTGACTTGCGTGCTTGCATAGGGAATCACAAACCTTAACACCAATATTCTTACTAAAGCATAATTACTCACCAACATGACTCACATATTACTATCGTCATATCTCAAAACTATTACAAGGAATCAAGTTTATTTTGTCCAATGATCTTCATGAAAGTTTTTATTATATCCCTCTTGAATATCTATCACTTTGGGACTAGTTTCATATATTGCAATTGCTTTTGACAAGCTCAAACAAATTTAAGTGAAGAACATGAGCATAAAAAGTTTATCTCTCAAAATAATATAATTGAAGCATGAGAGAATTTCTTCAAAATTACTAACTCTCAAATAAATCTAAGTTAAGCATGAGAGTATTCCTTCAAACATATTAAAGCACACCGTGCTCAAAAAGATATAAGTGAAGCACTAGAGCAATTCCATAGCTAAAAAATTTTAAGTGAAGCATATAGAGCAATTCTAACAAATCATAGCATAATTTGGCTCTCTCAAATACATGTGTCTAGCAAGTTTACTTGTGACAAACTAAAAGCAAAACAAGCAAAGACTCATATAATACAAGACACTCCAAGCAAAACTCAAGATATGTGACGAATAAAAATATAGCTCCAAGTAAAATACCGATGGTCGTTAGAAGAAAGAGAGGATGCCTTCCGGGGCATCCCCAAGCTTAGTTGCTTGGTTCTCCTTGAATATTAACTTGGGGTGCCATGGGGAATCCCCAAGATTAGTCTCTTCTTACTCCTTATTCCTTCATCCATCGTGATCTCACCCAAAACTTGAAAACTTCAATCAAACAAAACTTAACAAAACCTTCGTGAGATCCGTTAGTATAAGAAAACCAATCTTTACTTTAAGTACAGTTGTAAACCCATTCATATTTTATTATTGCATTATGCCTACTGTATTCTAACTTTACCATGGCTTATACCCCCCCCCCCCGATATAATCCATAGATTCATCAAAATAAGCACACAATGCAACGAAAACAGAATCCATAAAAAATAGAATAGTCTGTAATGATGTGAATTGATCTCATACTTCTGTAACTCCAAAAATTCTTAAATATTAGGACAATGTAGAAAATTTGCATATAAATCTTTTGTAAAAAGTTTAGAGTTTTTAGTATCTTCTGTAAATTTTAAAAATTCTACTACTGGATGCAAAAGTTTCTGTTTTCCAACAAGATCAAATCAACTATTACCCAACATGATCCCAAAGGCTTTACTTGGAAAAAACACTAATTAAAACATAAAAAACACAACCATAACAGTAGAATAATTGTGTAAACACTCAAGAACAGAAAGAAAAAGGCAAAAATAAATTTTATTAATTGGGTTGCCTCCCAACAAGCGCTATCGTTTTATGCCCCTAGCTAGGCATAATTCATAGATTCAAGTATTGTCATCTTTAGTTTTTGATCCAAAGGTTGCCCTTATGATTTATTCATATGGTGGCCTAATTATTATTCTAGGGAAGTGTTCCATACCCTTTCTTAGTGGAAATTGGAATTTAATATTGCCTTCTTTCATATCAATCACGGCACCTATAGTGCGTAAAAACGGTCTATCAAGTATAATTGGACAAGACGGATTGCAATCAATATCAAGAACAATAAAATATGTGGGCACATAATTCCTATTTGAAAGAATAAGAACATCATTAATTCATCCCAAATGCTTTTTAATAGTAGAATCCGCCAAGTGCAAATTTAAAGAACACTCTTCAATATTGGTAAGGCCAAGCACATCACATAAAGATTTCGGAATCGTGGAAACACTAGCACCCAAATCACATAAAGCAAAGCACTCATAATTTTTAATCTTGACTTTAATGGTAGGTTCCCATTCATCATGTAATTTTCTAGAAATCGAAATCTCTAATTCCAACTTTTCTTCAAAGGCTTTCATCATGGCATCAACAATATGTTTAGTAAAAGCTTTGTTTTGTTCATAAGCATGGGGTGAATTTATCATAGATTGCAACAAAGAAATACATTCAATCAAAGAGCAACTATCATAATTAAAGTCTTTGTAATCCAAAAGAGTGGGTGCATCACTAGTTAAAGTTTTGACCTCTCCAAACCCACTTTTATCAATTTTTTCATCAAGATTTTCACCCTCCAAATTATCGGGACGCCTTCTAGCTAAAGTTGACTCTTCTTCAGTCCCTTTATCATCAATTTTAATTTTACTAAACAAGGAATCAATAGAAGAAACACCAATTACTTTAAGATCTTCATCATTTTTATGAAAGCAATCACTAGAAAACGCTCTTTCTAAAAATTCTCTTTTAGCTCTAAGCATAGCGGTTCTTTTCTTACTTTATTCCATAGAAACGTATAAAGCTTTAATTGATTCATCAACCTTGGGTGCAAAAGTTTTTAACTTGAGATTTTCTACATCATGAGAAATTCTATCAATGCTTCTAGACAAATCATCAATCTTATTCAACTTTTCTTCTATCGTAGTGTTGAAAACTTTTTGAGCATTGATAAATTCTTTAATATTACTCTCAAGATCAGAGGGATTCCTATTATTATTGTAAGAAGAATTACCATATGAATTGCCATAATTATTAGTGGAATTTTCAGGAAAAGGCCTAGGATTCAAATTACCTCTATAAGCATTGTTATTAAAATTGTTTCGCGAGATGAAATTCACATCTAAGGGATCACTATTTTGCTCAATCAAAGTAGACAAAGGCACATCATTAAGATCAATAGGAGCACTTTTACTAGAAACCAATTTCATAAGAGCATCAACTTTTTCACTCAAAGAATTTATTTCTTCAACTGAATAAACTTTTGTACTAGTAGGTGCTCTTTCAGTATGCCATTGTGAATAATTTGCCATGATATTATCTAGCAATTTAGTAGCTTCACCCAAAGTAATTTCCATAAAAGTACCACCCACGGCGGAATCTAAAAGATTTCTAGAAACAAAATTCAATCCCGCATAAATTTTTTGTATGATCATCCAAAGATTTAAACCATGAGTAGGACAATTTCTTAGCATCAATTTCATTCTTTCCCAAGATTGTGCAACATGTTCATGCTCAAGTTGCTTAAAGTTCATGATTTGAGTTCTAAGGGAAATAATTTTCACGGGCGGAAAATACTTAGTAATAAAAGCATCTTTGCACTTATCCCAAGAATTGATACTATTACGAGGCAAAGAAGAAAACCAAATTTTTGCACGATCCCTCAAAGAGAAAGGAAATAATTTCAACTTCACAATATCATTGTCCACATCTTTTTTCTTTTGCATATCACACAATTCTACGAATGTTTTTAGATGGGACGCAACGTCCTCATTAGGAGTATCGGAAAATGGATCTTTCATAACAAGATTCTATAAAGCGGCATTAATATCACAAGATTCCGCACTAGTGGCGGGAGGATCAATTGAAGTACTAATAAAATCATTATTATTGGTATTGAAAAAATCACACAACTTGGTATTTTCTTGAGACATCATGACTACGCAAACAAGATTGCAAACAAAAAAAAAGATAGATCTGACGAGAAAACGGCGAACGAAAAAGAGGGCGAATAAAACGGCAAATTTTTGTGAAGTGGGGGAGATGAAAATGAGAGGCAAATGGCAAATAATGTAAATTGCAAGGAGATGAGATTTGTGATTAGGAACCTGATAGATGTTGCTGATGTCTCCCCGCCAACGGCGCCAGAAATTCCTTTTGATGTCGCTTGAACTACGTCGGTATTTCCCCAAAGAGGAAGGGATGATGCAGCACAACTACGGTAGGTATTTCCCTCAGTTATGAAACCAAGGAATCAATCCAGTAGGAGAACCAAGCAACACTATGTAAACGGCACCTGCACACAAAGAACAAATACTTGCAACCCAACGCGTAAGAGGGGTTGTCAATCCCTCCACGGGAAAAAGATAGATAAATTTTTGGTAGATTGGATAAATAGCTCTCGATAAAACACGAAATAAAATAAGTAATAAAAAAGTGCAGCAAGGTATTTTTGGGTTTTTGGAATAATAGATCTTAAAATAAAAGCGAATGAAAATAGATCTCAAAGCAAATATGATAAAGAATAGACCCGGGGCCCGTAGATTTCAATAGTGGCTTCTCTCGAGAAAATAGCACACGGTGGGTAAACAAATTATTGTGGGGCAATTAATAGAAGATCGAATAATTATGATGATATCCAGGCAATGATCATTATATAGGCATCACGTCCAAGATTAGTAGACCGACTCCTGCCTGCATCTACTACTATTACTCCACACATCGACCGCTATCCAGCATGCATCTAGTGTATTAAATTCATGGAGAAACGGAGTAATGCAATAAGAACAATGACATGATGTAGACGAGATCTATTCATGTAGGAATAGCCCACATCTTGTTATCCTTAATAGCAACGATACATGCATGTCTTGCTACCCATTCTGTCATTGGGAAAGAACACCGCACGATCGAACCCATCACAAAGCACCTCTTCCCATGGCAAGAAAATTGATCTAATTGGCCTAACTAAACCAAATATTCGAAGAAGAAATATGAGGCTATAAGTAATCATGCATATAAGAGATCAAAGAAAACTCAAATAACCTTCATGGATATAGATTTGATTATAAACTCAAACTTCATCGGATCCCAACAAACACACCACAAAAAGAGTTACATCAAATAGATCTCCAAGAGACCATTGTATTGAGAATCAAAAAGAGAGAGGAAGCCATCTAGCTACTGCCTACGGACCCATAGGTCTATGATGAACTACTTACGCGTCATCGGAGAGGCACCAATGAGGATGATGAACCCCTCCGTGATGGTGTCTAGATTGGATCTCGTGGTTCTAGAACTTGCGGCGGCTAGAATTGTTTTTCGTCGACTTCCCTAGGGTTTCTGGAATATTGGGGTATTTATAGGGCGAAGAGGCGGTGCAGGGGGGCTCTGTGGTGGGCACAACCCCCTGGGCGCGCCTGGGCCTCCTGGCGTGCCCTGGTGGGTTGTGCTCCCCTTGGGCCTCCCCTCTGGTACTTCTTTGGCCCACTGGGTGTCTTCTGGTCCAAAAAATCTTCAAAAAGTTTCGCTGCGTTTGGACTCCATTTGGTACTGATATTCTACGAAGTAAAAAAACAAGCAAAAAACAGCAACTGGCACTGGGCACTATGTCAATAGGTTACTCCCAAAAAAATGATATAAAGTTACTATAAAATGATTGTAAAACATCCAAGAATGATAATATAACAGCATGGGACAAGCAAAAATTATAGATACGTTGGAGACGTATCATGGTGAAGGAGGAATCACCCTCCGTAGACCATGACCGATTAACTACACTACAGAGATCTCATCAGAAGTGCTATACGAGGTATCACCCTCGGCACTCGATAGTAACCCTGTAGTGTTGTACAACTAAGGGGGGGGGGGGGGTGCGATGTCATGTGTCGGGCTCTGGACGTAGATCACGTTGATCGAGTCATCGATCATAAAGCGGGGGCAACAGGAACAAGGAGAGGCGTCACTGGTGGATCACTGACCAACCTATACTAAGCAGATAGGATAAACAGGTAAGGTACAAAAGCAGGTTACAAAAATAGGCTATGCATCAGAATAGGAGCAATCAATTACAGTAGCAAAATCTAATGCAAGCATGAGAGAGAATGGAATGGGCGATATAGGAATGATCAAGGGGGTTTTGCTTGCCTGGAAGCTCTATTGAGAAGGAAGGGTCATCGTCGACATAGTCGATCACAGTGGCGTCGGCAGCGGTCTTGGGATCTACCAGAGAGAAGAGGGGAAATAAACAATAAATATAAAGAAAACAAAGCATCACAAAGCATAACATGGCAATACGATGTGCTAGGGGTGACCTAATGCAGTGCTAGGTGATACAGACGAAGAGGGAAAACATCCGGGAATGTTTTCCCAGCGTTTGGCATTTTTTGGATAGATGAATCGGAGGGGACGGATCCATGTTTGTTGTGTTGGAGGCATGTGACAGGTATCTGGATGGCATATTCGGATTCGTCTTATTTTTCTGAGCAACTTTCATATATAAATTATTTTCATCTGAGTTATGGTTTATTTTATATGATTTTTCAAAGTTTTAAACATTTTCTAAAATTATTAGATTTAATTATTAATTCGAATTAAAACACTGTATACTTTTTATACCCAGCCGTGAGCTAGCCACTGTGGCTGACAGGTGGGCCACTGCCTAGTCAGCAGTCAACTCTGTGGACTGTTGACTTGGTCAAATTAACTGGTGGGGCCCCACTGTCAGTTTCTCATGTTTTTTTAACTGATTGTTTAAATTAAACAAATTAGGGGTGGGGCCCCACTGTCATAGACACCGTTTATTTTAATTTTTCAGTTATTTGCTGTGGGGGCCCGTTGTCAATGGCTGTTAGTTGGGGGGGGGTAGAGCTATCTTTAGTTAGCCACTAATCAACAGGGGCTGGGCCCCATTGGCAGTGGCCGGCAGCACACAGCCCGCACGCAGCCACTAGTCGAGGCCAGGGCGCGGCAAGGCGGGACATGGCCGGGGGCGTTAGGAGCTGCGGGCAGCGGCGGCGGCGACGAGCAGCAGCAGTGGAGGGGCGACAAGGGCGAGCAACGGGCGCGAGCAGCAGAGGCGGGGCGAGGCCTAGCGCCAACGCGTGCGCATGTGGGTGTGGGCCGGCGAAGGTGGCCACGGGCTGGCGCGGCCGGGCAGGGGCGAGTGCGCGGGGTTCGGGGACGGCGGCCGCGGTGAGCATGACGAGGGGTGACGGGAAGCGGCCGAGTAGCAGCAGGGGGATCACAGCAGCGGGCGACAGTGGGCGGCTGCGGGCGCGGCTTGTAGCCAGCACGGGATGTGGAGGCATCGGCGGGTGCTACAACAAGCGGCAATAGTGGCAAAAACGGGAGCAGCAGCAAAGGCGACACGAGCTAGGGGAAGAGCCGGAGCTCGGGTAGAGAGGCAAAGGGGCAGGGCTCACGGACGGAGCTCACGATGGCTCTTCGGAGGCTTAGAAGTGCAGGTCGGCGATGAATCGAGGTGGCAGACGGCGGCGGCGGTGATCGAAGGCAATGAAGTGGCTTGATCCGGTCTGTTCGGGGGGGGGGGGGTCCTGCTCGAACCGATCATTGTAGTCGATGTAGCCGAAGGAGGCGCGCTTCCTGGACATCTCCGAGAGGCTCGGGGTGGCTCCAAAGCACGTCGACGTCAACGACGCGGTGGCAGATGAGTTCGGGCGACGGCGTCGAGCGAGGAGTGCAAGTAGGAGGGAGAGGGGAATGAAACTAGGGCTTCTGTGCGGGGGCAGAGGGGTCCTTATCCATCTCCAGGCGCCGCGGGATGTTCGACACGGCGCCATCAGGCGCGTGGACGGACGGCCAGAGGGCACGCCTTGGTGCTGGCTCTTCCCTGGCTGGAGGTGGGAGAAAGGCCGGCTGGCCTGGGCTAGGCCGCACTGTAGTAGCTTAGGGCCCAACTGAACAGTAGGTTAGTAGGCATTTCCTTTTTCTTTATTTGTTTTATTTATTTCTTTTCTGTTTTGCATTTTAATAAATAGCAAATGATTTTTGTTTTGGTTCGAACTTTGCACATAAATACAAGACAATAAACCAAGTGTGCACACAAGGTTTGGGGTCAATTGGAAATATATAACTTTTTGGTTAATTTTGAAATTACCATAATTAGTGTTGTGGCCCTGTTTTAAATAGGTTAGGGAGACTTAAATACTTCAAAAGATGTTGGTTCTACATGACAATTATTTAGTGATTATTTTCAACCCAATGAACATTTTTGTTGGACAGTTTGATGAAATAATTTATTTGACTTTATTCTAAATTTGAAATTGGCTTTGGTTTTTATCAAGTGGCAAATTTGGCTTAGTTAAACTTGATGACATGGCACCATTAGTGTGAGGTCACTGTAGCATGACACCGGGGGTGTTACAAATCTCCTCCACTACAAGAAATCTCGTCCCGAGATTTAAGAGGTAGAGTAAGGGAAAAAGTTCTGGTTACGAAATTCTAACGGATCTTCACGGTCTTGGTTGCTCTTCTCGAAGAGGTCGATCCATTACATTGACGTCTTCATTTCTCAGCTTCGGTCATTATGATGAAGTTGTCTTCCTTTCTTTGGGAATTCCATCGTACTTATGAAAAAGGATAAGGGGTAGCTTCGGAAGAACGAACCTCTACAAGGTTGCTTATCTGGTAGATAACATCAGGGAAGGAGGCGGAAAGTAACTCTCAAATTGAAACTTAAGAAAATATCGAGAGCAAAGTAAGAAGGTACCATGAGAAGTTTTGAGCGGGCAGGCAATTGTTCGATGCCTAATCAGAAGGTGAAAGGGGTTCAGAGCAAGGAAAATAAGTATTGCGTTTGATACTAGAGTAGATCATCTCTAGGAAGGTGGCTCGTGATTTGCGTACGAAGCCAAGTGTGAGGAATAACTTTGGAAACAGGGGTGTACGGGAGAGTCAGGTTTCGATCCTGTGGAACTGTGGGTTATGGGCCCACCATGTGGGTTAAGAGTAGGAAGAGTGGTGACATCTTGTACGGTGATGATAGCAAGGCATGTCAGAGGATAGCTACTACTTCTTGGGTTTGCATTGATTTTTCGCTTGAAGAGGAAAGGGTGATGCAGCAAAGTAGAGATAAGTATTTTCCTTAGTTAAGAACCAAGGTATCAATCCAGTAGGAGGAACACCCAAGTCTCCAAAAGATGCACCTGCACAAACTAACAAACACTTGCACACAACGCGAAAAAGGGGTTGTCAATCCCTTCACGGTCACTAGCAAGAGTGAGATCTGATAGAGATAGGTATAAAAGATAAGTAAAAGTGCAAAATAAAGTAAAGGTAAATAAATTGCAGCAAGGTATTTTTGTATTTTTTTATAGATCTAAAAATAATATGATGGTAAATAGACCCGGGGGCCATAAGTTTCACTAGAGGCTTCTCTCTTGAAAGAAACATACGGTGGGTGAACAAATTACTGTTGAGCAATTGATAAAAAAGCGCATAGTTATGACGATATCCAAGGCAATGATCATGAATATAGGCATCACATCCGTGACAAGTAGACCGACTCCTACCTGCATCTACTACTATTACTCCACACATCGACCGCTATCCAGCATGCATCTAGTGTATTAAGTTAACAAGAACGGAGTAATGCCTTAAGCAAGATTACATGATGCAGAGGGATAGATCCAAACAATATGGTAAAAACCCCATCTTTTTATCCTTAATGGCAACAATACAAATACGTGCCTCGCTACCCCTACTGTCACTGGGTGAGGACACCGCAAGATTGAACCCATCACAAAGCACCTCTCCCATTGCAAGAAAAATCAATCTAGTCGGCCAAACCAAATCAATAGATCAGAAAGAAATACAAAGCTATCTTAATCATTCATAAAAGAGTTCAGAGAATACTCAAATAATATTCATATATAATCTGATCATAAACCCACAATTCATCGGATCTCAACAAACACACCGCAAAAGAAGATTACATCGAATAGATCTCCAAGAACATCGAGGAGAACATTGTATTGAAGATCAAAGAGAGAGAAGAAGCCATCTAGCTACTAGCTATGGACCCGTAGGTCTGTGGTAAACTACTCACACATTATCGGAAGGGCAGCAAGGTTGATGTAGAGGCCCTCCGTGATCGAATCCTCCTCCGGCAGAGTACCGGAAAAGGCCCCAAGATGGGATCTCACGAGAACAGAAGCTTGTGGTGGCGGAAAAGTATTTTTGGTGTGCCTTCTAGTGTAGGGATTATATTTTGGTATTTATAGGGCCGGAATTAGGGTTAGGAGAGTCCCGAGGGGCCCACAAGCCCTGAGGGTGCCCCCCTAGGGCGCGCCCCCCAGGCTTGTGGCCACCTCATGGCTCTTTTGGCCTCCTCCCGAAGCTTCGTGGTTGTCTTCTGGTCTAGGAAAAATCCTCAAAAAGTTTTGTTCCGTTTGGACTCTGTTTGGTATTGATTTTCTGTAAAAGACAAAAACAAGGAAAAATAGCAATTGGCACTTGGCACTAGGTTAATAGGTTAGTCCCAAAAAATGATATAAAATAGTACCATAATGCATATAAAACATCCAAGATGGATAATATAATAGCATGGAACAATAAAAAAAATTATAGATATATTGGAGACGTATCAATAGCCTGTCAGTTATGTTGGCAACAACGTTGGTACCAAGGACGATGGATGGAGAAAACCTTTTTCCTGCTCGCAATGCGAGGCGGACCAATAGGCGAGGTTCTCGTCCACCGGTGGTTGCCGGAATGTCATCAACAATAGTAACAGGGTCTTACTAACAAAGTTGTACACAGAGGTGTTTACATAAGTAGGAAAATATTACTATTTATTACATATAGATCACAAGAAAGGTTAAACAAAACAATGGAAAGGAAAATGTGATTATCAGATTAAACAGAACAATGGAAAGGAAAATGTGTATACACGAGTATTAGGTGTATCTACTTCCCAAGAGCAAGCAGAGCGGGATAATCATGACAGGGCTCCAAGTATGTAACCATTTAGACAAAGGGGCAAAGAATTTATGATGTTTACCCATACAATGGCGTTTGGTTAATTGATCAAGAAAATTTTGCATTGCGCTTCCAATGTTCTTGTTGATGATCAGAGTACCACTGACATGCTTCGAGATAGCATTGACATGGTCATCAGGTAAGGTCAGAGTTTGGAAACACAAGGGTCCATTAGGAACAACTTATAAAATAAGTCATACAATTTCAGCAAGGAAAAGATGAGGATGTGGCCGACGGGCTCAGCAACAATTCATCGAGATTTCCATAAACATGGATTTCCACAATTAAGTGAACAAGGTGATAGCATTGGACACACCAGAGTATATAATGAAGTGTGTTCGAGGAGAACATCCACAATTAAACATTGAACGAAAGTGCACCTGGAAATATGGACTGAGTAGCACGATCAATGTTGGAATGGTGATTCAATAACCAAAAGACTTGGAATGAAACTATCGACCATTCGCTTCAAAGTAATAGGGTTGCTAGAAGTTTTGAATTCACGCATCATAGTTCATTTGTCGACATTCCGGTTATAAACAACACGGGGACCAATAAATGAATGAAGATGGCGAGAAGTATTACTATATCAAGAATTCTTAAGAGGTGGAGCAATTCTCACAACATCCTTGACATAAAATATGGTAATACTCGAAGGTAGAACATAACGTAAGCTAGATAGCAAGGAAATCAAGATACAACACAAAACATGAACAAGTTTGTGTGGTGGGAAAGCAATAATGCTGTCGATGATAACACAAATCATCGAGGCGTAAGGATGGTATTTCTCATCATGAATTCGATTGATATCCTGGAAGAGCTCGGAATGTTGATGATGATCACGACACATTTGTCGAGAGATTTCATGAAGATGTAATCGATCGGCGATGACATCAAGTCAAAGGAATGATGAAACGAAAGGTTATTGGAGCCATGGGTACGACACAAACTTGAAATCAAGCTTGCTGTTCAAGGCAAAATGATATGACGAGGAAGATCGACGTAAGCTTAGCTCATCATCGAAAATTGTGCTCCGGGAAGAAGGACCAGGTAGCACAGTTAAAAATTTAGCACGATAATGATATAACCGATCAGGCTAGGAATGGCTTGAAGGATTATTAAACTTGTAAGCAATGAAAATTACTTAGAGTTATTGAATCAGAGTACGGAATCGATTCACTTATCGGTGTTCTCGTGTGACTAACAACTCAGAACCCGGGGGAAATCTGAAATCGGTGAGAAGCAATACTAGAAGAAGACTCATAGGAAGCAACACAGTTCTTTGATATTCTCGGGATACTAGAAGGTAATACTCGAAGATAGGGCAGAATAGAGGTTGGATAGGTGTATTCATCTGCAGAAGACAAGTACTTTAACTTGTCTGAGAAATGGAATCAAAGGAGAACAATATGGTCGGAACCACATTTGTAAATGATCAAACCATAGATATAAGATGAATTTATATCAAGGGGATAATTATTATTATGAGAAGCTTCCATGATAAGATCTACATCCTGTCCATGGGCATGAACACAAAGTCCAAGGTCGACTCCCACTTCTCCAATGCATAACCTTCCATTCACTTCTTGTTTCGAAAAGGGCATTAGTGTTGAAAGTTTTACCTGGTGAAAAACCAGATGAGTATGACCCATGAAATCTTTCAGGTTCACACTGATTAGGGAAAGCATAGGTTAAACCCATCGGGGCATCTTAGGAACATATACCACCAACTTCAGGAGTAAATAATACAAGCTCGAAAGCAGAGCATGGTTGACAAAGCAGAGGAATCAATTTACCAAAGGCATTATGTATCCGAAGAAAGACTCACAAAGTTATTGAATAAGAAGGGCACTGTCGGATAATAATCCAGCAATGGGTTTGGTGGACCGCAAAGAGTCTGATGTGAGTATCGATGTTCAACCAGAAGAAGATAGAATGCAAAGGCATCAGATCATCGAAACATCTGAATAAGCCAATGCTTAAATATGAAGGAATTGTGATATCAAGATCGATGTATCAGAATCAGATGCTTTGAATAAGTATGAGAAGTTGAATAGAATTAGATGGGAAATCAATCAAGGTTTGATTTGCCGAGAACCAGTTCATGTCCGGAATGACGTCTGAGCCAGAAGGACAATTTGCAGGGAATAACTGATGATTGCGTGCATTCACACACAATTGAATCAATAGGGTAAGGACGTCAATCGCAAAGGATTTTAATGAATATTATTAGACATATGGAATTAACCATAATGCAAGCAGGTAAGAAAGATCAAGAGGAAAAGGCTACTGAGGATTTCAAAAGATCGAATAGTATTTCGAAGAATTTTGTGAAACACATGAACAACTAAGGATGAATGAATCCTTGATAAGAGTGAGGAAATATTCGTAGGTGTATTCATGCCAAAAAGAGCTGCAAGGCAGTAGCTCAAAGGATCCTCGGAACATGGAGAGTATTTTGAGGCATCTTGTGATAACAAGAGCAACTTGGAATGAATGTATGGACGGAAAGTGTATGTAGTTATCCATAAGGATATAACGGTGGTAAGGAGTTTTAAAGGCGGTTGGCACAAGTGTTTCGGGATAACATCGAAGAGTAACTTCGGAATCTTCTATTGATGTAGGCGATCATCTGGAATGAAGGGGCTCTCCGGGAGGAAAAGGCTATGAGAACCTAGTGTTAGAATTAGCAAAACCTTTTAACCCGAGTAGAAGAGAGATCAGAGCCCCAGAGTAAAGATCGAGGAATAAAAGATCCTAATACCACCCAATTGTGATGTGGGCCCATAAGCCACACAACAATGTTAGTAGAAGTTTTTCAAAGACTAGACTCAACTTCGGCGAAGGAGTTGGAAAGGGGGTTCCTACAGGAAGTCGGCTCTGATACCAACTTGTGACGCCCCCGGTTCAATCCTACACAAATCATACACGCAAACATGTACGTGATACGTCTCCAACGTATCTATAATTTTTTATTGTTCCATGCTGTTATATTATCAATCTTGGATTTTTTATATTTATTTTATAGCAACTTTATATCATTTTTTGGGACTAACCTATTGACATAGTGCCTAGTGCCAGTTGCTGTTTTTTGCTTGTTTTTTTTACTTATCAATACCGAACGGAGTCCAAATGCCACGAAACTTTTTGGAGAATTTTTTCTGCCCAGAAGACACCCAGGAGGCCAAGGAAGTGCACCAGAGGAGGCCCGTGAGGCCCATTAGGCACCAAGGCACGCTAGAGGCCCCTGGCGCGCCCTGGTGGGTAGTGGGGCCCGTGGGAGGCTTCTCCACCGCCTATCAGCTCTATAAATACTCAAAAATCCAAAAAAACCTAGGGGAGCAGAGAGATCAGAGTTTCCACCGCCGCAAGTTCCAAAACCACGAGATCAAATCTAGAGGCCTTCTCCGGCACTCTGCCGGAGGGGTCAACGATGACGGAGGGGTTCTTCATCATCACCCTTGCCCCGCCGATGATGCGTGAGTAGTTTACCATAGACCTACGGGTCCGTAGGCAGTAGATAGATGGCTTCTTCTCTCTTTTTTATCTTCAATACAATGTTCTCCTTGATGTTCTTGGAGATCTATTTGATCTAATGACTTTTTTCGGTGTGTTTGCTGGGATCCGATGAATTGCGAGTTTATGATCAATTATATCTATGAATATTATTTGAGTCTTTGCTGAACTCTTTTATGCATGATTGCTATAGCCTCTTATTTCTTCTCCGAAACTTTGGTTTGGTTTGGCGAACTAGATTGATTTTTCTTGCAATGGGAAGAGGTGCTTTGTGATGGGTTCGATCTTGCGGTGCTCAATCTCAATGACAGAAGGAGAAGTGACATGCATGTATCGTTGCCATTAAGGATAAAACGATGGGGTCTATTCCTACATGAATATATCTTGTGTACATCATGTCATCGTTCTTATTGCATCACTACGTTTTTCCATGAACTTAATACACTAGATGCATGCTGGATAGCAGTCGATGTGTGGAGTAATAGTAGTAGATGCAGGAAGGAGTCGGTCTACTAATCTTGGACGTGATGCCTATATACATGATCATTGCCTTGGATATCGTCATAATTATTTGCTCTTCTATCAATTGCCCAACAATAATTTGTTTACCCACCGTCTGCTATTGTCTCGAGAGAAGCCTCCAGTGAAATCTACGCCCCCCAGGTCTATTTCCTATCATATTAAAACCAAAAATACCTTGCTGCAATTTTACTTTTTGTGTGTGTTTTTGTTATATCTATTTATCCAATCTTATACAATTTAATCTATCTCAATACCGAGGAGGGATTGACAACCCCTCTAACGCGTTGGGTTGCAAGTATTTGTTATTTGTGTGCAGGTTTTGTTTACATAGTTTGGGTAGATCCTCCTAATGGATTGATAACTTTGGTTCCATAACTGAGGGAAATACTTGCCGTTGTTGTGCTGCATCATCCTCTCCTCTTCGGGGAAATACCAACGCAGATACAAGCAATCAGGAAGAATTTCTGGCGCCGTTGCCAGGGAGGATTACGTCCAAATCTACCAAGTACCCAATCACAAATCTCATCTCCTTGCAATTTACTTTATTTGTCATTTGCCTCTCGTTTTCATCTCCCCCACTTCTAAAACATTTTCAGAAAAGCACAAAAATATTTGCCTTCTTTTTGTTCACCTTTTTCTCATTGGATCTCTCATTTGTTTGCCTCGCCAATATGTCTAGTACAACTACCCCTCCTTTAACTCCATATTTTGAAGTTCTATACTTAAAACAGAAACAAGGAGAAAATTTAAAAGATGCCTAATATAGGTTATTGGAATCTTACCGTATTTGCAATATAAAAGGAGATGCAAAAATTTTGCTTCGCAATTTTTATATAGGTTTGACTATGCATCATAGACAACTTTTAGATTTTACCGCTAAAGGGAATTTTGTTGAGATTGATGCTAATGCTGCTTATGAAATAATAGAGGGAATATTGGGAGTTCCACCACCACCAAAGGGGTTCACTTTTACTCAACTGGGAATCCAAATGTTAGATAAACTGGGTGATATACAAAAAAAATTGGTTGCCTTGCAAAAGTCCAATGAGCCTCTTAAAAACATTAGTGGAAATCTCAATCATATGAACACTTTGATTACCCTATGTAATAAGCGATTGGATATCTTAGATCTTAAAATGTCTTCTTTTCCTGAGAATAATGGGAAGCGTAAAGAGCCTCCCGGGTTTGATAAAACCCTTGTAAAGATTGCAAAAACCAAAGATGGCAATACTTGAATCTATGCATTATGCCTAGCTAGGGGCATAAAACAATAGCGCTTGTTGGGAGGCAACCCAATGAATAAATTGATTTTTCTCTTTTTATTTCTGTTCTTGTGTGTTTACACAATTATGCTACTGTTATGATTGCGTTTTTATGTTTTAATTAGTGTTTGTGTCAAGTAAAGCCTTTATGATCATGTTGGGTCATAGTTGATTTGATCTTGTTGGAAAACAGAAACTTTTGCGTCCACTAGTTGAATTTTGAAAATTCACATAAGCAACGAACAATTCTGAATTTTCTACAAAGATTGATATACAAATTGGCTACGTTGTCCTAATTTTTCAGAATTGGTGTTACAGAAGTCTGAGTAAAATTCGCGTCTTTACAGACTGTTCAATTTTTGACAGATTCTATTTTCGTTGCATTGTGTGCTTATTTTGACGAATCTATGGATTGTATTGGGGGGTATAAGCCATGGCAAAGTTAGAATACAGTAGGTATAATGCATTAACAAAATATGAATGGGTTTGCAACAGTACTTAAAGTAAAGATTGGTTTTCTTATACTAACGGATCTCACAAAGGTTTTTGTTAAGTTTTGTGTGATTGAAGTTTTCAAGTTTTGGGTGAGATCACGTTGGATGAAGAAATAAGGAGTGAAAAGAGCCTAAGCTTGGGGATGCCCATGGCACCCCAAGGTAATATTCAAGGAGTACCAAGCAACTAAGCTTGGGGATGCCCCGGAAGGCATCCCCTCTTTCTTCTAACGACCATCGGTAATTTTACTTGGAGCTATATTTTTATTCGTCACATATCATGAGTTTTGCTTGGAGCGTCTTGTATTATATGAGTCTTTGCTTGTTTTTCTTTTTAGCTTGTCACAATCATCCTTGCTGGACACACCTATTTGAGAGAGCCATAATTATGCTATGCTTTGTTAGATTTGCTCTATGTGCTTCACTTAAATTTTTTTAGCTATGGAATTGCTCTAGTACTTCACTTATATCGTTTTGAGCAGGGTGGTGCTTTAATTTTAAAGAAATGTTCTCTCATGCTTCACTTATATTATTTTGAGAGTTAGTAAAATTTTAAAGAAATATCCTCTCATTGCTTCACTTATATTATTTTGAGAGATGAAAATTATTTTGAAGAAATATTTATGCTCTTGTTCTTCACTTAGATTTGTTTGAGAGCTTTGTTAGTAGCAATGGTAATATATGAAACTAGTCCCAAAGTGATAGATATTCAAGGGGGTATAATTAAAACTTTCATGAAGATCATTGGACAAAATAAACTTGATTCCTTGTAATAGTTTTGAGATATGGTGATAGTAATATGTGAGTCATGTTGGTGAGTAATTATGCTTTAGTAAGAATATTGGTGTTAAGGTTTGTGATTCCCTATGCAAGCACGAAAGTCAATAGTTATGCAATGAAGTTACATCCTACTTGTGATGCATTATTCAGTGTTAGTTATGTTTAATGCTCTTTTGTGATCGTTTTCGTTTCTTGGTTGGTCACTTCTCAATCTATTTGCTAGCCTTCATTTGTACTAAGTGGGAATACTACTTGTGCATCCAAACCTGTTAAACCAAGTTGTGCCAAATGAGTCCACCATACCTACCTATATGCGGTATTTCCATTCCATTCCAAGTAAATTTGTATGTGCGAACTCTAATTTTCAAAATGAATTTCCTTTTTGTGTGCCCGTACCGATCATGAAGCGGCAGGGGGTGGCCAATATTTTCCATGCTAGATATTTTATTCTCAAGATGAGTGTTTATTTACTTGTCATTGCACGAGAGTGTGGCAAGGTAATAGGGATGCCCTGTCCCAGAATGAATTTTTTTTATTTATGTTGTTCAATAATAAATATTTGGAATGTGTTGGTATGGAAGGCACCCGTGGATACAGCTAGCCATGGATTGTGAAAGAATTGCGGAAAAAGGAATAAACTTTATTTTCTATTTGGGAACCGCCAATGATTTGTCTAGCATGGAAATTATTGGGAATTCTCGGTCATTTTCGTTGAGAGGAAAAGCACGCCTCTCAAAATAATTTTATATCTCAATTTAAGCTTTGAGCTCTGGCACCTCTACAAATCTCTTCTTCAGTCTCCGAAGGGCCTATCTATTTACTTTTATGCAATTTTTATTTTTATTGAGTCTCCATCTTCTCTTATAAAGCACCAACTAGGCAACACTATTATCATACTTGTGCATTGGGCATAGTTAATATTTGATTGAGTTTCATGAATGGATCAAGGATTGAGCATAATGGGCTAGGGATAGCTTTCTTTAGTGTTGATATTTTGAAAGATATGGTTGCTTGTTGATATGCTTGAGTATTGATGTCTTCATGTCAAATATAGACTATTGCTTTGAATCATCTACAAGTCCAAATGTCCATGCTATAAAAGAAAAGATTATGTGATGAACATGTTAGGCAGCATTCCACATCAAAAATTCTGTTTTTATCATTTACCTAGTCGAGGACGAGCATGAATTAAGCTTGGGGATGCTGATACGTCTCCAACGTATCTATAATTTTTGATTGTTCCATGCTATTATATTATCAATCTTGGATGTTTTATATTCATTTTATAGCAACTTTATATCGTTTTTTGGGACTAACCTATTGACATAGTGCCCAGTGCTAGTTGCTGTTTTTTGCTTGTTTTTTACTTCGCAGAAAATCAATACCAAACGGAGTCCAAATGCCACGAAACTTTTTGGAGAATTTTTTCTGCCCAGAAGACACCCAGGGGGCCAAGGAAGTGCACTAGAGGATGCCAGTGGGGCCCACTAGGCATCAGTGCACGCTAGAGGCCCCTAGCGCGCCCTGGTGGGTAGTGGGGCCCACAGTAGGTTTCTCCACCGCCTATCAGCTCTATAAATCCTCTAAAATCCCAAAAACCCTTGGGGAGTAGAGAGATCAGAGTTTCCGCCACTGCAAGTTCTAGAACCACGAGATCCAATCTAGAGGCCTTCTTCGGCACTCTGCCGGAGGGGTCAACAATCATGGAGGGGTTCTTCATCATCACCCTTGCCCCTCCGATGATGTGTGAGTAGTTTACCACAGACCTACGGGTCCGTAGGCAGTAGCTAGATGGCTTCTTCTCTCTTTTTGATCTTCAATACAATGTTCTCCTTGATGTTCTTGGAGTTCTATTTGATGTATTGACTTTTTGCGGTGTGTTTGTTGGGATCCGATGAATTGCGAGTTTATGATTAGTTCTATATATGAATATTATTTGAGTCTTTACTGAACTCTTTTATGCATGATTGTTATAGCCTCATATTTCTTCTCCGAAACTTTGGTTTGGTTTGGCCAACTCGATTGATTTTTCTTGTCATGGGAAGAGGTGCTTTGTGATGGGTTTAATCTTGCGGTGCTCAATCCCAGTGAGAGAAGGAGAAGTGACACGTATGTATCGTTGCCATTAAGGATAAAATGATGGGGTCTATTTCTACATGAATATATCTTGTCTACATCATGTCATCGTTCTTATTGCATTACTACGTTTTTCCATGAAGTTAATACACTAGATGCATGCTGGATAGTGGTTGATGTGTGGAGTAATAGTAGTAGATGCACACAGGAGTCGGTCTACTAACCTTGGACGTGATGCCTATATACATGATCATTGCCTTGGATATCATCATAATTATTTGCTCTTCTATCAATTACCCAACAGTAATTTGTTTACCCATCGTATGCTATTTTCTCGAGAGAAGCCTCTAGTGAAATCTACGGCCCCCGGGTCTATTTCCTATCATATTAAAACCAAAAATACCTTTCTGTAATTTTTTGTTATTTATTTTATTTTGTGTTTTTGTTAGATCTATTTATCCAATCTCATACAATTTAATCTATCTCAATACCGAGGAGGGATTGACAACCCCTCTAACGCGTTGGGTTGCAAGTATTTGTTATTTGTGTGGAGGTAGTGTTTACATAGTTTGGGTGGATCCTCCTACTGGATTGATAACCTTGGTTTCATAACTGAGGGAAATACTTACCATTGCTGTGCTGCATCATCCTCTCCTCTTCGGGGAAATACCAACGCAGATACAGGCAATCAGTACGATCGAGATCAGGGACTCACGGGAAGATATCACAACACAACTCTAGACACAAATTAAAGTCATACAAGCTTCATATTACAAGCCTGGGGCCTCGAGGGCTCGAATACATAAGCTCGAATACAAACCAACGGAAGCAACATTATCTGAGTATAGACATAAGTTAAACAAGTCTGCCTTAAGAAGGCTAGCATAAAAGCAAAAACGGTCGAAAAGGCAAGGCCTCCTGCCTGGGAGCCTCCTAACTACTCCTGGTCGTCGGTGGCCGCCACGTAGTAGTAGGCACCCTCTAGATAGTAGTATCTGCCTTTGGCGACATCTGGCTCCTGGGATCCGTCATCTGATTGCAGCAATCGGGTATAGGGGAAAAGAGGTAGCAAAGCAACCGTGAGTACTCATCCAAAGTACTCGCAAGACTTACATCAGATCTAAACTGAGTATACATCTATATCAAAGGAATGGGTTGTATCTATGGACTGAACTGCAGAAATGCCAGAATAGAGGGAAGGCCTAGCCTAACGAAGACAGCATCTTCAAGCATCTTGCAGCATCAGAAGAGATAAGGGTAACATATTATAATAGTAGTAAGTATGTTGTAACATCGCCCAGAGATCACTTCCTTGACTCCCTGCGAGAAAGCAATCCCGGAGCCATCATATCCTTTTCATGCCTCAGCATCCAGCTCTAGTTGTATCGATCGAGATACAACTCCGAGCGTCCGTTACCATGGACACGGCTATTCGAATAGATATACTTCCCTGCAGTGGTGCACAAACTTACCCAACACGCTCGATCAACTCCGGCCGGACACACCATCAGGTCATGACCGGCCTCGGCCGATCAACACATTGTAGTCCTACCTAGGCTCAACAGAGAGGCCAGCACGCCGGTCTACATCCTAAGCGCGTAGGGGTCTTGGGCCCATCACCCTTTGCACTCCTTCATGTTGCGAACACGGCCGATGTCAGTCCTGGCAACCTCCTTATACAAGGCAGGTGCTTACACGGGCCACCCAGGTGTGCGCCGCTCAGTCGCTGACGTCCGAAGAGCTTTCAGCTGATACATACGACGCAGAGTGCCCATACTTATTCCCGCGTGGTGGTTAGTGCGACAAGGCCAGAGGCCTACTCAGATCACATATCCAAACCGTTAGTGTCTTGGGAGCGCGCGGTAACGAGCAGAGACTCATGATCATGTGACCTCGTCGCTCCGTCTCACAGACTTACGGCAAGGGCTAAGAATGCCCGATCGTGCCGCGTAGAAAACTCGCGGGTACCCTCCAGGTCAACCCGACTACACAGCACTCGACATTTCTCTCGCGGGTACCCCTTGGGGCCGACCCGACTTCATCATGGGTCTGTGGTAAGGCCAAAGTAACCGTGTGTCCAAAACACCAAAGGGAAATCCAAGGAATCACCCTCTATGGATTTCACTTGATGTAATCGTCAAGGTGAACTTAGAGGAATCACCGTCGATGGTTCACTCTTGATGTGTTGGACGACAGAGTCGTTATCGGGAGTGCTGAAGAAGGGATCACCCTCCGTAGACCACGACCGATTAACTACACTACAGAGATCTCATCAGAAGTGCTATACAAGGTATCACCCTCGGCACTCGATAGTAACCCTGGAGTGTCATACAACTAAGGGGGGTTGTGATGTGATGTGTCGGGCTTTGGACGTCGATCATGTTGATCGAGTCATCGGTCATAAAGCGGGGGCAACAGGGACAAGGAGAGGGGTCACTGGTGGATCACTGACCAACCTATACTAAGCAGATAGGATAAACAGGTAAGGTACAAAAGCAGGTTACAAAAACAGGCTATGCATCAGAATAGGAGCAATCAATTATAGTAGGAAAATCTAATGCAAGCATGAGAGAGAATGGAATGGGCGATATAGGAATGATCAAGGGGGTTTTGCTTGCCTGGAAGCTCTATTGAGAAGGAAGGGTCGTCATCAACGTAGTCAATCACAGTGGCATCGGCAGCGGTCTCGGGGTCTACCAGAGAGAAGATGGGGAAGAAACAACAAATATAAAGCAAACAAAGCATAACATGGCAATACGCTATGCTAGGGGTGACCTAACGCAGTGCTAGGTGATACAGACGAAGAGGGAAAACATCCGGTAATGTTTTCCCAGCGTTTGGCATTTTTCGGATAGATGAACCAAAAGGGACAAATCCATGTTTGTTGTGTTGGACGCATGTGACAGGTATGTGGATGGCATATTCGGATTCGTCTTATTTTTCTGAGCAACTTCCATATATAAATTATTTTCATCTGAGTTATGGTTTATTTTATATGAACTTTCAAAGTTTTAAACATTTTCTGAAATTATTAGATTTAATTATTAATTCGAATTAAAACACTGTATACTTTTTATACCCAGCCGTGAGCTAGCCACTGTGGCTGATAGGTGGGCCACTGCCTAGTCAGCAGCCCAATCAGGAGTCAACTCTGTTGACTATGGACCTGGTCAAACTGACTGGTGGGGCCCCACTGTCAGTGTCTCATGTTTTTAACAAATTGTTTAAATTAAACAAATTAGGGGGGGGGGCCCACTGTCATAGACACCGTTTATTTTAATTAGTCAGTTATTTGAGGTGGGGGCCCATTGTCAGTGTTTGTTAGTGGGGGGGGGGGGTTAGGGCTAACTTTAGTTAGCCACTAATCAACAGGGGTTGGGCCCCATTGGCAGTTGCCGGCGGCACACAACCCGCATGCAGCCACTGGCCGAGGCCAAGGCGCGGCGAGGCCGGTCGGTTGGAGCCGGCGCGAGTGGGAGGGGGGCGGTGAGCGAGGGTGACGCCGGCGAGGCCATGTGGGAGACGGCGGGCGCGGGACATGGCCGGGGGCGGCAGCGGCGCTAGGAGCTACGGGCGTCGACGGCGGCAGCAGCGGAGGGGTGGCGCGGGTGAGCAGCAGAGGCGGGGCGAGGCCTAGCGTGGGCGTGTGCGCATGTGAGTGTGGGCTGGCGAAGGCGGGCACGGGTTGGAGCGGCGCAGGGCTGGCGCGGCCCTGGCATGGCCGTGCAGGGGCGAGCGCGGGGGGTTCGGGGACGGCAGCCGTGGTGAGCACGGCGAGGGGTGGCAGGAAGCGGCCAAGTAGCAGCAGGGGGACCACAGCAGTGGGCGATAGTGGGCAGCTGTAGGTGCGGCTTGCAGCCAGCACGGGATGCGGAGGCGCCGGCGAGGCGGTTGTTGCAGCAAGCGGCAGCAGCGGCAAAAACGGGAGCAACAACAAAGGCAACGCGAGCTAGGGGAAGAGCGGAGCTCGGGAAGAGAGGCAAAAGGGGCAGGGCTCATGGACGGAGCTCACGAAGGCTCTTCGGAGGCTTAGAAGCATAGGCCGTGACGAATCGAGGCGGAGGACGGCGGTGATTGAAGGCAACGAAGTGTCTCGATCCGGTCTGCTCGGGGCGGTCCTGCTTGAACCGATCATTGTAGTCGACGTAGCCGAAGGAGGCGCGCTTCCTGGACATCTCCGAGAGGCCCGGGGTGGCTCCAGAGCACGTTGTCATTAACGACACGGTGGTGGATGAGTTCGAGCGACGGCGTCGAGCGAGGAGAGCGAGTAGGAGGGAGAGGGGAATGAAACTAAGGCTTCTCTACAGGGGCAGAGGGGTCGTTATCCATCTCGAGGCGCCGTGGGATGCTCGACATGGTGCCATCGGGCGCGTGGATGGACGGCCAGAGGCCACACCTTTGCGTTGGCTCCTCCCGGCCGGAGGTGGGATAAAGGCCGGCTGGCCTGGGCCAGGACATACTATAGTAGCTTAGGGCCCAACTGAACAGTAGGTTAGTAGGCATTTCCTTTTTCTTTATCTATTTTATTTATTTATTTCTTTTCTATTTTGCATTTTAATAAATTTCAAATGATTTTTGTTTTGGTTCAAACTTTGCACATAAATACAAGACAATAAACCAAGGGTGCACACAAGGTTTGGGGTCAATTGGAAATATGTAAATTTTTGGTTAATTTTGAAATTACCATAATTAGTGCTGATTGCCCTGTTTTAAATAGGTTAGGGGGACTTAAATACTTTAAAATATGTTGGTTCTTCATGACAATTATTTAGTGATTATTTGCAACCCAATGAACATTTTTGTTGGACAGTTTGAAGAAATAATTTATTTGACTTTATTCTAAATTTAAAATTGGCTTTGATTTTCATCAAGTGGCAAATTTGGCTTAGTTAAACTTGATGACATGGCACCATTAGTGTTAGGTCATTGTAGCATGACACTGTGGGTGTTACAATACTTTGAGAAAGAAATATGAGGTATGCTTCCTTGTTTCCTCTTCCTTGAATGCCTTTATATAGCCCCTAAGTTTTAAGGATTGATAAGTATAATGATACTTGAAACTTGCATGAACTTTGACCCATCCGCAACGTGCATCTGATAGGTGCATACTTGTATAGCCCCCAAGGGCCGGGTCATCATGGAATAATGATCTGGACTTGTACACTGTAGTAAGAATTTGAACAACTCGTAGCCCCCAAGGGCCGGCTCATCATAATGTGATGGGTCGGGTCTGATGTCATAGTGAGATAAAAACTTAAGGTGCATTAGCCCCCAAGTGCCATGTAGAATGCTTGCAACTGCATGGGACTTGAAAATATGGGAAATTTTGTCTGCTATAGCTCCCAAGTGCCGGGTCGTCTGTGTGCGGCGGCTCAGGACTTTAGATAGTGCTTCTAACTCTACAATTTCTGATGTGCAGGAAATGTTGGACGATGCCGTGTCATCTATTGCCGGTTTGCAAAGGAAATTGAAGAAGGATAGAGAGCTCAAGAAAGGAGCAGAAAATTTGGCTTCAGACCTTCAAACATCCTTGCACCAGGCAACTGATGCACTATAGGCTGCCAAGGCTGAGTTTGAAAAAGAAAAAGCTGCCTTGCTAAAAAGAAGCGGAGATGCTGAAGCTGAACTTAATTCGGTCAAGCAAGAGCTAGCAACATTAAAAGGCCCAATCAGAGATATGTGTGTGGCTATCTTTGGTAAGTATAAATCCAATCAAGCCACCAAAACCAGACTGGCTCATTTTATTGTTCGGGTTACTGATAATTCTTGATGTATGTTGACAGGTAGAAAGGACCATAATATTGTAGAGTCCCCGTTGGTGAAGCTGAAGGTCATCTACAAGGTTTTGGAACAACTATATGTGGGCGGCTCATACTATGTCATGGTAGTCAAAAATACAAAAGCGCCACCACATTATATTATGGACATGCTGAAGGAGTTGTCCATGGTGCTAGAGTAAATAAAAGAGCTGAAAAGGTCTGCGTGCCATCAAGGGGCACTGCATGCACTGGCGCGTGCTAAGGCATATTTCCCAGAGCTCATGCCAGCTCAACTAGCTGATGGCTTCCCTAAGTTAAATGTGGATGGAACACCGTTTGGGAACGACGACTATCTTCACTGTGTAAGGGAGAACCGAGTAGCGGCGACGCAAATTACGAAGGAAAGTGATCAGTCCAAGTATCAAGCAGCTTATTCGGAAGCCGGCAAGCGCCTGAGTCCCCCAACACAGCAGCCCTTCAAACTTAATCCACCACGTAAGGAACATTTCGCTCCTAATGTTAATATTGCATTCGTGATGAGAAAGGACTCAGTTTTTGAAGCTCTGAGATCCATCCAGTGGCTGGCCGAGGACAGCGAGGCATCCCGAAAAGGCCAAGAAGAGCCAGCAAAGGATAACCTGGCTGCGACTTATCCCGAAGAACGCCACGCCAACCCGGAAAGCTCCAACACCGACACTCAGTAATTTCATAGCCAGACCCTTGTTTTGAATGAAAAACTTTACTGATATTTAGCCCCGTGGTGGCTTTGTAATAGAATAGCAAAAACACTTGGTGACCTGCAGTGTCATCGTGCATTGTCCTCTTTTGAATGCTTGATCTTTTATTGATATGTCGAGATGACTTTCATCCCTTATTTGGTCGACCCAAAAATATCTTCATGGGGCGGTTTGCATTTGAATGCCTTGTTTTATTTATAGAAATAACTTGGTGAAAATTATACCACTGATGCTGGAATATATCAAGGGCTAGGTTAATTTGGCGACCCGGCAATAAAAATAAGCCGGCGTTATGTATAACCCGGTATGTGTGTTCAGTGAATTTCTGCAAAATAAAAGCATACATATATAGACAATAATTTAAATAAAATAATTAAAAATAATAAGCTAGCTTTCGAGGCATGACATAAAGACCAGCTTTCGAGGCTCGTGTCTCGCTTCAATAAAGCAGGCTTGATAGCCTATGGTTTATCCTTGCGTTCTGAAAACCGGGTCTCACGTGACTTAAGCCAGTGTTTTAACCTTGGCAAACCCATGGTCAATTTTGATTGACTTGTAAGAGTACACCGGGTCACCTTTTCGAGTAGCATCAAGCTAACAGGCAGGTTTAACCAAGTTTTATAATGGCGTATGCCAGGTCAAGAGGAATGTTAATAGCTAAACTCGATGAGTTGGAAGCCCCCAAGTGACCTATGATCAAGGAATAAAGACTCATGCACAATATATGAGATGAAACGACAGATACCCCGAGTTTCAGGGGTGCCGGCTTTATTTTATTGACCATGAAAATATATACATAAGAAAGGTATGTACAATCACTATTGTAGGATGCTGCTAATGCGACACTACAATCAGAGACCCTTCGACGAAACTATGTGTGATGCATTAATCGCAAACGGTGATGTAAAAAACCCGTCAAAAAAGATGCAAAACATTTGCGATGGCAGATACATCAAACACAGTTCAGATTTTATTTGCGTGTGCGTTGTGGGGCATACGGTTCAGTTCAATGAACTGTTTGTGATGAGGCAGAACACAAAAAGGGCAGCCAGATGGAGGCGTGTGCGATATACGGCATACAGTTCACTCGGATAAACTATTTGTGATGAGGCAGAACAATAGAAACGGGCAACCAGATCAACATGTGTGCGTTATACGGTATACAGTTCACTCGGATGAACTGTTTGTGATTAGGCAACACAAAAGAAACGGTTAGCCAGATCAAGGTGTGTGTGATATACGGCATACAGTTCACTCGGATGAACTGTTTTCGATTAGCCACAACAAACACAAACAGTTAGACAGATCAACATGTGTGCGCTAGACGGGCACACATTCTAATTAAAAGAAGCGTGCGTGATGGTAATAATGAGCACACACGGCTGATGGAACATGACGTGTGCTGACATCTCCTATTGCGGTGCACCCTGCAAACGCCACGTATGCGGCCGAGAACACGTGCCCACGTCACGCCGTCCAGGAATAGTGCCACACTTAGAAATTATAGAACCGTCAATAAATTTGGAGCCTGCGTCCCGTCACATTCCAAATTATTACCATGCTATATTTAATTGCAAACCTGTTCACACCGATAAAAAACTAAACGGTTTCCCACTTAGGAGCGTATTGGTACTCGGTTATAAATACTACCTACTCCAAGATGACTGCACATTCCTCCTCAACTCCTCATCCACAAAACAAACAAGTCATTCATCGTCGTTCCCTTGCATTTGCCATGGCCCGCATGAGTTCTGGGTCGAGAGATTACTACCTGGAAGAGGCGAGCATGGAAGCGGAAGCACGAGAGATGTCCCGCCTCGCCGCTAAAGCAGCCGACATGTCCCGCCGCGCAGCCGTAGCGGCACAGAGGTCCCGCCACGCCGTCAATGCAGTAGACTGGTCCGGCCGCGCTGCGGAAGCAGCAGAGATGTCCCGCCGTGCTGTGAATGCAGCAGAGATGTCCTCCCGCACTGCGGCAGCCTAGGAAAATGTCTCGCGGGCAGGCGAGGACTCTGACAGGCGCATGCGCGCTATGCTCGATGACCTGATGGGTCGGATCTCCGACTGGATGAAGCTGCAGGACGAGATGAATGCCTCGTTTGAAAATGCTACCAGCGTCATCCGGGGACTAGGGGAGGACAAGGTTAAGCTCTGCACCAAGCGCGACCTGCTGAGGGCGAAGATCACTGGAACGACGAAGCAGCACGAGGAGACCACTGCCTTGTTGAAGAGGACCGACGTCATCGTCAAGAAACTTATGGACGAGAATGACATGCTCCGCATCGAGCGCCAAAGGCTGGTGGAGGAATCCGTGGAAGCTCTCAAGCAGCGTCTTGAGGACACGAAAGAGCTCATCGCCGCTTGCCACGAGAACTAGTCTCCGCGGCCTACAGCAACGCATCAAGAAAATAGAGATCAGCGAGCCAGATCGTTGTCCGCGTCTTCCTTCTTCTTTTGCCCTTGTGTATTTCAGGCGTTGCCGCATGTGTCTTTTTTAATTATCTTCCTAAATATGTAAGACAATTATTATCCACTGTCATTGTCCTTATATTCATCAGTCTTGCTATAAGTCGTAGTCGATGCTATATAGGTCCGTCGGATCTTACATCAAGATCCATACAAAAATTTCTTTTTAGATTTTCTTTTCTCTCTCTTAAATCTTAGTCGAGTGAGACATAGACACGCCATTAAACAGGGGCTCGTGCGCCATTAATGGAGATGTTGGGAGAGAGGTGGGCGGCGGATAGAGGTCAAAGGGCTCTCCTCCCGATGAGCATGCGCAGGGGTCTGATCGCACGCCTCCCGTACTCAAATAGCTACCCCGCACGGCACCTCCTAGCCAATAAAAAAGGGGACGCATGGCGGCACATAAATGGTAAGTAGAACGCCCATGGTTTCAATAATACTTGTGTTTCTGATTGTAACGTGACAGCACTTGTTCCAAAATGACTTTGTTGATTGTTAATGTGTGTGCCTTCGCAAATCGGACAAAAAATTTACCACAGCATGTTGGTGCCATGCCATGACACCATGCCAAGTTTCATGATTTTCAGGCGAGTTTTGGATTTACGGGAATTTTAAAACCAAGTTTCTCAATGTTTCCGGCCGAGCCAAGCCGCCCAGATGTTTGAATTCCATTCCCATTTCTTGCATGGGACATAGAAATTCGCCCAAGTACACATAAATGATTTTTCAACTAACTTGGGCGCACTGGAGCATGTGCTTGTAGTTCAAATTTGAAATATGTGCATTAAATGCCTAAAAATTCAACTAATGTATAAAAAAGGCCAAATGAACCCGGAATAATTCCAAAATTTAGCACGAAACTTCTATTGGTCTAAGCTGCCTGTGTAAAAAAGTCAAGGCGGGAGAAGGCAGTGTATGTTGTTTCGCACACGGAGGTGACATGTTCCCTCTCGGAACCACGAGCATTCTTGAGAGAAGCTCCGGTTTGCAAGAAGCTTATACCAAAGCTTGTCCCAATTCGGCCAAAAAAATTACCACATCATGTTGGTGCCATGTCATGACACCATGCCAAGTTTCATGATTTTCAGGCGTGTTTTGGATTTACAGGAGTTAAAAAACCAAGTTTCTCAATATTTTTGGCCGAGCCACGACGCCCAGATGTTTGAATTTCATTCCCATTTCTTGCATGGGACCTAGAAATTCACCCAAAGACACACATGTGATTTTTCAACCAACTTTGGTGCACTAGAGCATGTGCTTGTAGTTAAAATTTGAATTATGCACATTAAATGCCCAGAAACTCAATTAATGTATAAAAAAGGCTAAACGAACCCAGTATAATTCCAAATTTTAACACGGCACTCATATAGTTCCATGTTGCCTCTGTAAAAAAATCAAGGGGGGAGGAGTCTTCATGAGAGAAGCTCCGGTTTGCAAGAAGCTTATACCAAAACATGTCCAAATTCGGCCAATTTTTTACCACATCATGTTGGTGCCATGAAATGACACCATGCCAAGTTTCATGATTTTCAGGGGAGTTTGAACTTACAGGAATGTAGAAAACCAAGTTTCTCAATGTTACCGACCGAGCCACAACGCCCAGATGTTTGAATTTCATTCCCATTTCTTGCATGGGACCTAGAAATTCACCCAAGGACACGTGTGATTTTTCAACCAACCTTGGTGCACTAGAGCATGTGCTTGTAGTTCAAATTTGAATTATTCACATTAAATGCCCAGAAACTCAATTAATGCATAAAAGGGCCAAACGAACCTGGAATAATTCCAAATTTTAACACGACACTCATATAGTTCTATGTTTACTCTGTAAAAAAATCAAGAGGGGGGGGGGGGTATGTCGTTTAACACACAAAGGTGACACGTTCCCTCTCGAAACCACACGCCTTCTTGAGAGAAGCTCCCATTTGCAAGAAGCTTATACCAAAACTTGTCCCAATTCGGCCAAGTTTTTTACCACAGCATTGTTGGTGCCATGAAATGACACCATGCCAAGTTTCATGATTTTCAGGCGAGTTTGGGATTTACAGGAATTTAAAAGCCAAGTTTCTCAATGTTTCCGGCCGAGCCACGATGCCCAGATGTTTGAATTTCATTGCCATTCTTGCATGGGACCTATAAATTCACCCAAAGACACGCATGTGATTTTTCAACAAACTTTGGTGCACTGGAGCATGTGCTTGTAGTTCAAATTTGAATTATGCACATTAAATGCCTAGAAACTCAATTAATGCATAAAAATGCCAAATGAACCCGGAATAATTCCAAATTTTAACACGACACTCATATAGTTGCATGTTCACTATAGATAAATGTTCTAGCAATTCAAACACCATCCTTTCCCTCCATAACACCATTTTGTCTTTCAAAACAGAATGAAAAAATCAGGTATACCACAAACAGTTTACTAGCAAGAATCGTGTGGGATGCGATATAAAATATCTTGGCGCACCATCTTGTCTGGCTTACACAGGAGGCTTCATCGTCTACAGTCCACCGCCCGCGCTTGAACCACACTTGCGCGCCAGTTTCTTGCGGCACCGAGCGAAATTTTTCTGCCACCACGAAAATATCTATCTCCCCGCCCCCACCCCACCAAAAGCCACATTTCCACTGTTCCTCCTTGCTTTCGAAGTTCAAACCTTCACTGCTGCTTACTGGCAGCGCCGCCTCCTTGCCGGCGACCCTTCTTCTGCAGTGCCGCCTCCTCGCCGGTGACCCTTCTTCTTGCAGTGCCGCCTCCTCGCCGGCGACCCTTCTTCTTGCAGCACCGCCTCCTCACCGGCGACCCTTCTTCGTGCTGCGCGGCCTCATCAATATGGTCAGGTAATCCAGACCCCGCCCACACCATCCTCCTCCTTCCCCGTCGCACATGCCCCGACCGACGGTGCAATACCTTCCGCCGAAATCACTGGCCCCGTCCTCCAATTAAGCGCCGCCCACAGCTATTTTGCACGCAGTATAACGTGGAGCTCAGTAGCATCTGGCAGCGGAGAAGCAAATCGTGGCCGCACACGTGGACGAGGTCACTATGGCTTCCATGCGTGCCGACCGCCAGATCTTGGAGGAGCACCTCGTCTTCGAGGCCACCGTCGACACCGCCACGCGGTTGTCTAGTTTAAAATACAGTTCGTGCTGTTTTCTGGAGGCCACCACCAGTGCCTTCTAGTGATTTGTCCTCTGTAATGTTAATATGCATTCTGATATTCTGAAATATAATGTTCAGTTAATAGTCTGGTTCAACAATTGCTACATTTCATAGTACTGTTCTCAAGCATTCTTGGTTTCGTTAACTGTCTTATCTTCTAGTATATGTTCTATTCTACAATGTCGTGCTCAGTTAACTGTTTTGGTTCATTTGGTCTGCTGTCCAGTTAACCGTTTGGTTCAATTTTGCAATTTGATTATCATTTGTTCTGGGTACAATTTTGTATTGTTATGCATGTGAGAAATAAATCGAATTTGGCTGTACTCAATACATATTCTACTGATAGTATGGCAACTCTCAGTTAACTTGATCAAGATCTTCCTTATATGTGTTGCAGGGAAACAATGGGAGACACTACGATTTACCATCGAGGTTTGCTCATGCATTGTCCTTTCACTAATAGCACATTATCCTGTAGTTGCAGGAATCATTCTAATATTTAGGTTTCTTACAATTTGGTCTTGCACATGTAGGTCCTGCTGTCAGAGGCTTAGACCCACTGTTCGACCCATTTTGCATATGGGGAAATGAGATGTCCATGAATATTAGTCAAGTTAAGAAACTCAGAAAGAATGTTAGGATAAAGAAACTTGCGACGAATAACAGCAAGATCTTTGTTTGCACAATGAAGAAGACATCAGTCGACTATAGGATGATACTAACTCTTTTACCTTGTTTTTACCCCTTGCACCATTTCAAAATTTATAACAGTGATTTATGCATATCTTTGTTTTTAGTACTTTTCAAAGCAGTTCACCGATGATTACCTCTCAAACCACCTGCATGGTCAAGAGGCGAGGAAGGTATTCATTCAACACCCACGGTACAATATTGAAGTCTTCCTGAAGAGGACAAAGGTTGGGCGGGCAATTATCCATAGCCACTGGCCTAAAGTTGCAAGGACATTCAACATCATTGAAGGCTCAATATTCACCTTCCGCTTCTGCAGTTTCCCAGATGAGATTCATCTGTCTATTTACCATGTATGATGCTACTTTTCCAAAGGTTTTCGATGTTGCATGTGAAACTTGGTGATGTTGTGTAATGGCGTAGCTAGCTATATCCCTCTTTGGTCTAACTAAGTGCTAAAGCTATCTGATGTAATTCGATTATGAAATCCTGGTTGCCGTTATACGGATATGAAATATATGGTGTGTTTTATAAGAAATGTCAATTTGATTACTAGATGGATTATCAAATAATATGCTAATTACCCTGCTTATTGGGGTTTTCTATTGCAGACGGTTACTCAGACAACACCGTGGGCGATGAACTCAAAGAACCCACACGGTTTCTAGAAAGTAGGCATGTTGGATCAACTAACAATCACACACGGCTTCTGGTAGAGAACTATTTGCGTTAGGCCACCTTGCACAAACGTTTCCACCCAAAAAACTGTGTGTGATATACATACGAACGGAAATGTTTTTTTGGGATTCACTGTGTGGGATGTACATACAAACTGAAACGATTGGGCTTTGATGCCTCGCCTGATCGCACATGATTTCATTTTGCCCCCGCCGGTGTGGACGAAGGGCGTATCCCCGACGGTTTCTGGGTCATGTGGGAAGGACCCCCCTATCGCACACACTCACTTGGCGATGGTTTAAAACTCCGTCGCGGAAAGGGGGTAAAAACCGTTTGTATAGCACGTCTCTGCACCAGTGAATGAACTAGAGCCAATGGCTCTAAGTATAATAAAGCCGAAGATGTGCAATATAACAAGGCCTGTTGGTCTCCTCTTCAGAGGTACGTTATTTATCGGGTTCAAGTATGTCAATGAGATAATATGACCCATTGTTGAGGTTCTTGTTGATGACAAAAGGTCCTTCCCATGGGGTGAAAGCTTATGCATACATGTATGCTCTTGTATCAGACGGAGTACTAAGTCACCTTCCTGGAAAGTACGACTTCAAACTCTATGGCTATGATAGCGACGAAGGTCTTGCTGATATATCGCGGATCTTGCTACTGCAAAATCAAACTCTTCCTCCAAGGCATCCAAAGAATCCTGACGAGCTTGCTCATTATCTGCTTCAACATATGCTGCAACTCTGGGGGAGTCATGGCGGATATTGCTTGGCAATACAGCTTCGGCTCCATAGACCATAAAAACGGAGTATAACCCGTTGACCTGTTGGGGGTAGTCCGTATGCTCCAAAGGACTGCGGGGAGTTCCTCGACCCAACATCCCGAAGTGCGCTCAAGAGGAACCATGAGTCTTGGTTTGATCCCCCACAATATCTCCTGGTTAGCACGCTCTGCCTGACCATTGGAGTGCTGATGTGCTACTGAAGCCACGTCAAGCCGGATGTGTTCTTTCTGGCAAAACTGTTTCATAGCTCCCTTGGACAAGTTAGTGCCATTATCTGTGATGATGTTGTGCAGATAACCAAAACAGAAAATCAGCTTCTCCAAGAATTTCACTATTGTCGCCGCATCACAATTGTTGATTGGTTCTTCTTCAACCCACTTGGTGAATTTATCAACTGCAACCAAGAGATGAGTCTTATTGTCTTTGGACGGCTTAAACGGCCCAACCATATCGAGCCCACAGACTGCAAATGACCAAGTGATCGGAATCATCCATAACTCTTGAGCCGACACATGAGCTTGACGTGAAAATTTCTGGCAACCATCGCACTTGCGCACGATATCCTTGGCATTCGCATGAGCTATGAGCTAGTAGAAACCATGTCGAAAAGATTTGGCCACTAAGGATCTTGAGCCGGCATGATGTCCACAGTCACCGGAATGTATCTTGTTGAGAATTTGATGACCTTCCTTAGGAGACATGCAACACTGAAAACCGCCTGTAATACTTCTCCTATGTAGCTCACCATTAACAATAGTCATGGATTTGGACCGTCTGACAATCTGTCGTGCGGTGATTTCCTCTTCAGGGAGCTCGCCATGAGTAAGATAAGACAAATAAGGGATTTTCCAATCTAGTATAGCATGAAGAGTAGCAACCAACTGTGCTTCCGGGTCAGGAATAGCAATATCTTCCTCTAAAGGCAATTTGACCGAAGGATTATGGAGAACATCAAGGAAAACATTCGGTGGCACTGGGTTACGCTGAGAACCCAAACGTGATAAGGCGTCGACAACCTCATTGAGCCGTGATCAATGTGATCAACCTGATAACCCTTGAAGTGGTCTGCGATGACGGTCACTGCGCGTCTATAAGCCGCCATAAGAGTGTCTTTGGAGTCCCAAGTTCCAGAGACTTGTTGAGCGACTAAGTCTGAATCATCCAAAAATCTAACCTGGCTGAGGTTCATCTCCTTAGCCATGCGAAGCCCTTGAAGGAGAGCTTCATACTCAGCTGCATTGTTAGTACAAGGAAACATGAGCCTCAAAACATAGCAAAATCTATCACCTCGTAGGGAAGATATAATAACTCCAGCCCCGAGCCCTCCAATTGCCTGGAACCATTGAAGTGTATCATCCAGTGCGTATTAGCCAGCTTCTCCTCGGGAACTTGTAATTTAGTCCAGTCATTGATGAAGTCGACCAAGGCTTGAGACTTGATAGCTGTCCGAGGCACATACTTCAGATGACCTGGGCCAAGCTCTATTGCCCACTTGGCAACCCAGCCTGTGGCCTCCATATCTTGGATGATATATCCTAAAGGAGCTGAGCTGACTACAGTGATAGGGTGTTCCTGGAAATAATGCTTCAGTTTGCGACTAGCCATGAAGACACCAAATACCAATTTTTGCCAATGTGGATACCGCTGTTTGGACTCAGTTAGAACCTCGCTAACATAGTAAACCAGCCTCTGGACTAGATATTCTTTTCCCTCCTCCTTGCACTCCATGACAACTGCCACACTCACCGATTTGTTATTGGTGGCGATGTACAGGAGCGTAGGTTCTTTGTCATGTGGTGCAGCAAGGATTGGTGCTGAAGACAGCTGCTTCTTGAGAGATTTGAAAGCTTTATTTGCAGCGTCATTCGAGACAAAATCATCTATCTTCTTCAACAACTGATACAAGGGGATTGCTTTCTCCCCGAAACGGCTTATGAAGCGGCTTAAGGCTGCGATACGACCCGCCATTCGCTGAACATCGTTGATGTTGGACGGCTTGGCCAGTGATGTGACGGCCTTAATCTTGTCCGGGTTAGCCTCAATTCCCAGTTCTGAAACAAGGAAAACCAAATAGTTTACCCAATGGAACGCCGAAAACACACTTGGCCGGGTTGAGCTTCATCTTGTAAATGCCAAGATTGTCAAATGTTTCCTTCAAATCATCAAGCAAGGTTTCTTTCTTCTGAGACTTGAGCACGATATCATCAACATAAGCATGAACATTGCGCCCGATCTGCTTGTGAAAACAATTTTAAACACAACGTTGATAAGTAGCTCCAACACTTTCAGTCCAAACGCCATGGAAACATAGAAGAAAGCCGCGTGATAAAATCCGTCTTCTCCTGATCTTCAACAGCCATCTTGATATGATGATATCCAGAGTATGCATCCAAGAAACAAAAACACTCACACCCGGTAGTGGAATCGATGATCTGATCAATGCGAGGAATAGCAAACGGATCCTTGGGGCAAGCCTTGTTGAGATCTGTGTAATCAACACACATTCACCAAGTCCCATTTTTCTTCAGAACAAGCACTGGGTTTGCAAACCACTCAGGGTAAAAACTTCAACAATGAAGCCTGCTGCTAGGAGTCGAGCCACTTCTTCACCAATAGCCTTGCGCCTCTCCTCGTTAAAATGACGGAGGTATTGTCTAACATGTTTCATCTTAGGATCCACATTAAGGTGGTGCTCAGCGAGTTCTCTCAGTACACCCGGCATGTCAGAAGGTTTCCATGCAAAAATGTCCTGATTCTCACGGATGAACTCGATGAGCGCGCTTTCCTATTTGGGATCCATGCCAGTCCTAATAGTAAACTGCTGGGACGAATCACCAGGGGTGAAGTCAACCTGCGTTGTGTCCTTAGCCGACTTGAATTTGAACAGGGGATCAGACTTAGTTGTGGGCTTCTTCAAGGATGTCATGTCGACTGGGTCAACATTGGCTGTGTAGAATTTCAACTCTTCAGTTGCACAGGCCGACTCAACATAGGCTGCGTCTCCTTCCTCACATTCCAGAGAAATTTTCCTATCACCATCAACTGTGATGGTACCCTTTGGTCCAGGCATCCTGGGTTTCAAATAGACATAACAGGGCCGCGCCATAAAACGAGCGTAAGCCGACCGGCCAAAGAGGGCATGATCTGGACTTTTGATCTTGACCACCTCGAACGTCAGGAATTTTGGCCTGTAATTATACTCTGTACCAAAGGCAACTTCCTGCTTAATCCGTCCAATAGGATATGTCGACTTCCCGGGGACGATCCCGTGAAAGATTGTTGAAGAGGGTTGGAGCTGTTTTTCGGACAGATTCATCCATTTGAAGGTATCGTAGTACAGGATGTTGATGCTGCTGCCTCCATCCATTAGAACTTTTGTGAGTTTGTAACCACCAACTTGTGACGCTACTACCAAAGGGATTCAACCCGGATTCTCGACCCGGGGAGGATGATCCTCTTCGCTCCAGATGATCGGCTGCTCTGACCAGTTCAGATACTCAGGGACGGTCGGCTCAACCATATTGATGGCTCATTTTCGGAGTTTATGGTCGTGCTTGCAAGTACTAGTAGTGCACACGTGATATTGTCCACTGTCCAATTGTTTAGGATTGCTCGGAAACCCAGACTGATTGCCCTGTTGCTAATTTCCTTGTCCGGAAAGATGATTTCCGCCGCCATTATTGCCAAATCCCTGAAAGCCGGCACCCTGACCGCCTGACCCTTGGAAACCAGAATTGGGAAAGCCGCTCGATGAACCAGCTCCAGGGAAGCCGGCATCGGATCCACCAGCTCCAGGCTGTCCTGGATGTCCACCGCTGCCACCACCGTGGTGATTCTGATAAGCCTGATTGCGGAATTCCTGCATGATGAAGCAGTTTTCCCACGAATGGTTTGCCGGCTTGTCTGGAAAACTGTGCTTAGGGCATGGGGCTTTGAGGGCTTCCTCGTAATAAAGAGGTCGGTTTCCATTGTAAGATCTCCTAGAGTTGTTAGTCTGACACTGGTTTTTGAAACTGGTACTATATTAGCGACAAAATCTAAACCCCCGTCAATAGACCTGCGCTTATTTCCATGATTTCCATTGTTCCCTTGACCACCATTGTGAACATTGCTCTGCTGTCCCTTGCTAGGATTCTTTTTTCCCTTGCAAAACTTCTCATCGTCAGAGGTAGGATCCTTAGTGTTGTCAGACTCTGCATATCGGGTTAGGATATCCATGAGATCACCCATGTCTTTCACCTTTCATTCGAGATGACCAAGTTTCTGAACGAGAGGCTGAAAATGACAGTTCTGTTCCAAAATCAGGATGGCCTGAGCAGCCGATATACTGTCGGAATAGTGAATAATCTCCGCGACCCGACGAGACCAGTGATGGGCGGACTCATTGTCACGCTGGATGCAGTGCTGCAAATCCATGATTGTCATTGGGCGTCGCATAACACGAGTCGCGTCCACAATTGCTTGTGCATCTGAGACCATAGGCCGAGGTGGGTCATGCTGCTGGAAACTGCTGGCGACTCAGCGTGATAGCTCCTGCTACGACTCGGGCGTGGGGTTGAATCAAGTCGCTGCTGATTGTAGGAGTAGTTGTCCTGCTCGACGACTACGGTCTTCAACATCTCAATGGTGTTCCTGGCTTCAATCTCCATCGGGGTGTTCCTGGTAATTGGGATCGCGGCAAGGTTGTGAGTCACTGCAAGCATGTTATCCACCGGGTTGGAGTAATGCCCCGCCGGGGTCTAGAAACGGGCCGGCTCAATTGGGCGTGACCGAGCCAGCGTGTGTTGACGAGCCGGTGGTGACTATAACGGGCCTGCATTGGGGGGCACAACCTGTGTCAATTGGGGTATGACAGGTGCCCCATTCGGCGTATTTATTCCCACCCCTGGGATGGATGCTCCCTAAGGTGTATCGGACAGACGCGTACCCGTGAAACCAGGCGGCAGGCTGGTCTGATGCCTCCTCTGGTGCACCGCATCTGAAGCATTTTGACGGAAACTAAGGTGCAAAGCCTCTGCCGTCAGGCGCTCGGCCTCATCATGAATATAAGCTTGGACCTTTGCCATGCGGGTATTTTCAGCATTGATATCTTCCTAGACTTTAGCCATCTGCTCGCGAAGCTTCGTCACTTCCGTGTTGCGCTCAGCTAGATTTTCCGCAGTCATCGGGGTCTCCAGGAGTGTTCCTAGCGCCGTCATCAACTCTGCCAGGGACTGAGTTGGCATTTTAGTCAAGCCGGTGGCCTCTAGAGCCAGTGTAGAAGTACCGGTCCCTATCATGGCACCAGCCGCTGTAGAATTCTGGGCCACCGCTATCCCTGCCATGTAGATGGCGGCTCGGCATGGCGGCTCGAAGGTGTCTAGAGTGGTCTCATCATCAGAGTAGCCCCCAAGCCAGCCATTAAAGAGCAGGAGGATCGACTCGGTGTCACCAACCGAGGTGTCGGCGTGGAGCACGATCACCTATGGGGTAGGGGTGCCCCTTTGTGGTTCGGCATGGGGACGGCCGCATTGCACAAAGAGCAGAAGCAATAGGGGAAAGCACGATGGTGGACAGCTAGTTTTTACCCAGGTTTGGGCCGCTTTGCAGCATAAAACCCGACTCCTACTTGGGTGGATTGATCTAGAGGAGGACGAAGGCGCAAAGTGCACTAGCCCGGCAAGGATGCCTCGGGGGGTGCAATCATACGCATACAAGTGCAGGGGGTTGAAGTGTTCGAACCCTTTTCTAGGTTGCCTCGGTCCTCCTTTTATACTTAAAGGGGCGACCATAGTGGCAAAACAGTCATTTGGGTGAGATTAGATAGCTAACCATGCTATCATACCTAACTCTGGCAGTTAGGACAAAGTGCATTAAATGCACTGCTATGTGTCATGTCGAGGTTGAATCCCGGCAAGCCTGCCGCGCCGCTTATCTATTTCTCCTTGCTAGTGTGACACATCTCCTGGATGGGTGTCAATAAAGCTAATCACTTCATGGTCATGCTGCCACGTGCCTGACAGGATCCACCTGGTTGCTTAGTCCCTTGACACCGCACTGATAAGTGACTTGGGTGCGATGAGGTGGAGCGGTGGTGTCTTGGTTGGAACCCTCCGGCAAGAATCCTGGCGGGTTTTGGTCTTGGCGGTCCAGGCAACTCTACCGGGGCAATCTGGGCTTGCCCTTAGGTGTGGCCTCAGCCCAACCAGGCTCTCCTGCCTGGCAAGGGAGGCCTTCCCAAGGTGACTTCTGGCTATCTTGTTCTTCTCAACGCTCTCCTTGATCTCACGAAGAGTGGCTTCTCTGGTCCATCTTTAGGTGGCGTACTGGTACCTGACGTGCGATCGTCAGCATGCCCGTGCATGTGTTTGGTCTAGCAAACACAAATGTTTGCTGCATCGACAGGAGCCCCCAGGCCTAGTCCATACGTGCCGATGGGCACCGTTGGGGTAGGCCCAAAATGATGCATGGGCCTGCACACTGACCTTGCCATGGTGGAACTCAATCCTTTGAGATCTTCTTTGCTTCATCATTAACCTCGAGTTGAATGATCCCTCGGGTTCTCTACGAGCCGCGTGACGCTGAAACAATGTGGGCTCACCCAGGTCGCAGGTCAAAAGACAGCCACGTTCATGAGGGTGAATTAGGGCGCCCGCGCATGAACCGGGGGTAACTGCCATTCCATTTTACCCACCACGCCTGCCGTTTCCACCACGCGTGCCGCATGCAATGCGCGGGGTTGGTGGTGGACGTGCAGGGTGCGGGAATGTGTGCCATGGCAGAAAGCGTAGCGCCTAGGGTTGGTGCAGAGGGGCGGCCAGCGAATCTGGACGCCGCCAATGGCGCAGATAAGCCGGATTGGAGGAGCGGGGCGGTTGCTCTAGGGTAGTGGAGAACCAGCCCCCTGCCTTGCTTCACTATAAAAGGGAGCGCAAGGAGGATGGAAATGCTCACCCACACACCTTCTCCTTCTCTTCCCGTCTTCCCTTCCACGATGACAAGGGGAAGGGGGCGTGCTCAAGTTCTGGTGGCGGCGACGAGGGCTTCTTCTCGGCACCGTGTCTCTGCCTTCGTTGTAGCCGCTGGGGCAGAGTCCAGTGCACAAGACGGGGCCATGGGGTGTGGATGGGGCCGACGGAGTGCTCGGGGCAGAGGTGGGCATGGCGGCACGCCTACCGCGCCTCCCCCAGCCGCTCCTACCCCGACGGTCGGCCATGTTGGAGACACGGCGCTGGAGTTCATTGTGAGGCTACGCGAGCCCCCGCGCGGCCGCCTGCGGCTTCCTCATCCCTTCGCCAGGGTGATAGAGGTCAACCAGCCACTTGGGTTAAGGCTGCACATGAGTGGATGTTGCAATGGCTCCATGTGGGCGGACATTGAGTATCCCGCACCTCATGTCATGCTCCTCCGGTGTGGCTGGAAGATGTTTGCCCATGCCCACGGCCTCGCAAACGGGCACGTCCTCCGCTTCAAGTGGGTGGAGGCTGATCTGCTCTCCATCAAGGTCTAAGGGCGCTCGGTTGCTCGTTTAGGGTGATGCGCGGAGAGCTCGACTGATGGTGAAAGTTCCTCCTTGAGCGATAGCGACGAGGAGGACACCGATGGGGAGGACGACGACAGTGAGCTCCTGGTCGTCAAGTGCAAAGGCAACAACATGGACTCTAACTGAACACCGGTCACGCCATCACCGTCAGCCAGGCACCAGAAGCACCATCATCTGCACCTGGCCTTGTCCCCGGCAGAGCGATTTGCCGGGGTGCCGGGCGTGGATGTCTCCGCCTCCTCCAGCTAGACCCCGGCAGGCTTCCTCGTGGACTCCAGCTTTGTCTTCCCTGTCGATGTCCCTCCTGCTGCGTTCCTCTGGTCCTGGCAGGGGTGACCAGGGCATCGCCTGGCCGCTTCTTCCGTCCTCCCGGCTCCGCCCTCGCCCTCCCGATCTTGTCAGGCTGCGTCCCGTGGGCCTTGACGGGGTTAGGTTGGGCTTCTTCCCAGGCGCTCCTTTTGCCCTCTTTCTGCCTTGATGCAACTCCTAGAAAGAGAGGGACAAGAAAGGCATTACGGGGCACTTATCTTTTTTCAAATCAAAAGATGTAGGCATCTGCCAAGCTTTAGTTTAAATTATGTAATCTTCCATCCATGTTCGTACTTTGTATGATCTGTACTTGTTTATATACGTATTAATGGAAAAAAATGTTTGCCAGGTGCTTGTGCACGTGTCTTTTAACACGCTAAGGAAAAGGTTCCTTAGTACCCCCAGGTAAGCAGAGCTTTCCCGGCAAGACATCCTGTCGGCCCTCACCACAGCTACTACTAAGCCTCATCCGATGGGTCAGGAGCGTGGAAGAGGAATGGCCCCCCCGCCAGCTCTCCTCAAGTGTCACTACAACCATTTTGGCAAAAATGGAGCACAAATGATGAAAGTGGCAGTGTTTCCCAACATATAAGTCTTTATACGTGAGTACGACGTGGATGGTAAGGCAAACTTATCTATGTCTGCTGTTCTTCTTATCGTTACCAATAAGGGTAAGCTGTAGAGGACCAATGTGCAGGCTTGTCCTCGCTATTCTTCCCGGGGAGTCCATCCGCGGTAGGATCCTGCTGCTGATTCCAAAAGAAGAAAGACAGGAGAGCGGTAGCTGCATACGATCCTTCTTAAGGGATTAGTCACCTTATGTTAGGATTATCGTAATCACAATAATGTCATACTTAAGTAAACATGCATACAAGTTTTTGTGCCAGTGCTTCGTTTTATTATCTTTGCATAGTGTCTGCGCCTGGCTTTGTAGAAAGGGTTACAAGTCCTGGGGACTATGCTTGTACAAAACAGGTTACCGGGGCAAGGCTCGACAACTGCGTCTTACGGGTAGAACTTAAGAAGATGCTCAATGTTCCATGAGTTTTGCATTGGTATGCCATCTTTGGTCTCCAGACGGACTGCGCCGGGTCTGGTGACACGTGCTACCCGGTAAGGGCCTTCCCACTTTGGTGTCAACTTGTTTGAACCCTTGGCGAACTAGACACGCCTAAGGACAAGGTCACCCTCCTCAAGGCTCCGGGCTTGGACCCTGCGACTATGGTAGATGCGCAGGGCCTGCTGGTATCATGCAGCATGTACAGCTGCCCGGAGACGGTCCTCCTCGAGGAGCATGGCATCGTCATGCCGTAGCTACTCATGCGCTACTTCATCATAGGCAAGTACCCGAGGCAACCCGTATATGAGTTCTGTGGGGAGCACTGCTTCTGCCCGGTATACCAGGGAGAAGGGAGTCTGGCTAATACCTCAATTTGGTGTTGTCTTGATTGACCAAAGAACCACCGGCAACTCATCAATCCAGTGCTTGCTGCATTTTCGTAGTCTATCGAAAGTTCTTGTTTTCATCCCCCGCAGCACTTCAGCATTCATCCTCTCAGCCTGCCCATTGCTTCTTGGGTGGGCAACGGAGGCGAAAGAGACCTTGCTCCCAAGGCTTTGGATGTATTGCATGAAGGCGCGGCTAGTGAACTGGGTGCCATTGTCAGTGATTACCCTGTTGGGTACTCCAAAACGACACACCAGTCCCTTGAAGAACTTGATAGCTGACTGCACCATCACCTTTCTCACTGGTTCCACTTCGGGCCACTTTGTAAACTTGTTGATTGCAACGTACAAGAATTCAAAGTCCCTGGTAGCACGGGGAAAGGGGCCCAATGTCGAGCCCCCAGACTACGAGAGGCCAAGATAAAGGGATGGTCTGCAAGGCTTGAGCTGGCTGATGGATATTCTTGGAGTGGAACTGGCATGCTTCACACTTGGTGACGAGCTCAGTTGCATCCCGGAGGGCGGTGTGCCAGTAGAATCCTTGCCGGAAAGCTTTTCCGACAAGTTCTCTTGATCCCAGATGTGATCCACACACACCTCCATGTATCTCTGCCAACAGCTCTAGTCCATCTTCTTGACTGATACACTTCAGCTTTATGCCGTTGGGTCTCTTTCTGTACAGAGTGTTGTCCACAAACTGGTACATACTCGATTGCCGGGCTACTTTCTCAGATTGCTCTGGATTGTCAGGAAGTTCTCCAGTTTGCAAGAATTGGACTATGTGTTGTGCCCATATCAGAGCCTGAGGCTCGACGACAAGGACTAAAGGCATCTCTTCAGCTGTGGGAGCGCTTTCTTCAATGGCAAGAACCTGGGATTCTGCTTGAGAGTGCGGCTCATGAATCAGCGCAGGGTCTCTCCCGGCAACCTCCTCACCAGCGGCTCCAGGGAGCTCTGCTGGGAAATGTTTGCCGAAGTTGAGCTTTCTTCTTTTTCTGGCCAGGGATGACGGCGAAACTGATGGTTGGGTGAGGTGGAGTACAAAAGTGCCTGGTTCCACAGGGAGCTTCTGCGCAGCGCACTTCGATAGGTGATCAGCTGTGCTGTTTTCCGCACGGGGTACGTGCTCTGTTTGCAACCCGTCGAAGTGCTCCTCCAGCTTCCTCACCTCTTCCACGTATGCCTTCATCAGCGGGCTTTGATAATCCTTGTTCACCTGCTTCACAACAAGCTGGGAGTCGCCGCGTATGATCAACTTCTGGATTCCCAATTGAATAGCAAATCGGAGCCCAGCAAGGAGCGCTTCTTATTCTGGTGTGCTGTTGGTGGCATCTTCCCTGGGGAAATGCATCTGGATGATGTACTTGAGGTGTTCTCCAGTGGGCGCGATGAGTAATACCCCCGCGCCAGCACCTTGGAGCGAGAAAGCACCATCAAAGTACATGACCCATTCCTTAGGGGCCTCCTTGCCGGGGAGGGCAGTTTCCACGGTCTCTTCATCAGGAGTTGGCATCCATTCTGCTATGAACTCCGCTAGTGCCCTTCTTTGGATAGTTGCTGCGCTATCAAACCTCAAAGCAAAACATGATAGCTCCAGAGCCCATTCTACTATCCTGCAGGTGGCTTCGGCGTTCCTCAAAATCTGCTGTAGTGGGAGGCGAGTCACAACGGTGATCTCGTGGGCTTGAAAGTAATGGCGCAGCTTTCTTGAGGCCATGAGAAGGCCAAAGATCAGCTTTTGGACTCCAGAATACCTCGACCTAGCCCCCTGCAAGAGGGAGCTGTCAAAGTAAACTGGTCATTGCACCATTTTCTTTCTTGCCACCCTTCCCCGCTTATCAGCACTGATCTGTGGTCCCCCTCCATCGTCGCCCCCGGCAGGCTCGGGACGGAACCGGTCCAACACTGGGTGATTCTGCCGCAGTAGCTTCCCTACTATCCACTTCCCTCTGTGCCCCCAGGGCAGCACTGACCACTTGATTTGTTGCCGCTAGATACAGCAGCAACGGCTCTTGCGGTTTTGGTGCGACCAAGGTTGGGGCATAGGAAAGGTAAGCTTTCAAATCTTGCAATGCAGCCTCGGCTTCGGGAGTCCATTTCATTGGGCCGGCCTTCTTCAATATTTTGAAAAACGGCAAGGCGCGCTCAACAAATTTGGAAATGAACCTACTCAGGGCAGCCACACAGCCAGTCAAACGCCTCACATCCTTGATGGTCTTCGGAGCTTGAATTTATTCAATCGCCTTGATCTTGTTGGGGATGGCTTCTATCCCTCACTGAGACACAAAGAATCCAAGAAGCTTGCCAGATGGAACGCCAAATACACACTTCTCTGGGTTGAGCTTCAAGTTGATCTTCCGCAAATTTGCAAAGGTCTCTTCCAAATCCTTAATGAGTGAAGATATGCCCTTGGTTTTGACCACTATATCATCCATATATGCTTCAATGTTTATGTGCAGCTGGGGTTCGAAACCAATCTGCACGGCCCTCGCGAATGTGGAACCAGCACTTTTTAGCCCAAAGGACATACGTACAAAGCAGTACGTGCCACACGGGGTGATAAAGGCGGTCTTTTCTTTGTCTTCCTTGGCCATGAAGATCTGGTGGTACCCAGAGTATGCGTCTAGGAAGGAAAGCAAGCCACATCCGGTGGTGGAATCAACAATTTGATCAATGCGCGGCAAGGGGAAGGGATCCTTTGGACAGGCCTTGTTCAGGTCAGTGAAGTCGATACAAAGTCTCCACTTCCCGTTAGCCTTGCGCACCACCACTGGATTAGCTAACCAAGTTGGATGCAGTACTCCTCGGGCCAAACCTTCTGCTTCTAGCTTCTTGATCTCTTCAGCAATGAATTGCTGTCTCTCCAAGGCATGCTTCTGGACTTTTTGCTTGACGGGGTGGGCATGAGGACAGACAGCAAGGTGGTGCTCGATTACCTCCCTGGGAACACCGAGGATGTCTGATGGTTGCCAGGCAAACACATCAACATTCGCCCGCAGGAAGGCAATGAGCGCGCTTTCCTATTTGTCATCAAGGGTAGCATGAATGGTGAAGGTACCATCAGTGCCATCCTGCTGCGTCGGCACCCTCTTGGTCATAGGAGGAGCAGCCCTGGATCTTTTGCTGGTCGAACTCTACGGCAAGTCGCTGCCGGGCGCAGCGCACTCCGAAGAGGCGCGCTTCTCGGGGTCCTTGTCGGTGTTCTTAATTTTCTTCCCTTCCTTGGTGGGAGCCGAGGCCTTGACGGCCTCAGCTGCCACCGCAACTCTGTACATCTTATCCGCACATATGACCGCATCCCTCTTATCCGACGGGATAATGATGACTCCCATAGGACCAGACATCTTCAGAGTGTTGTACGCGTAGTGGGCCGCCGCCATGAACTTGGCCAGAGATGGTCGACCAAGAATCCCGTTGAATGGCAGGGGAAGCTCAACGACATCAAACACAATCTTTTCAGTCCTGAAGTTGATTTCCCCGCCAAACATTACCGGCAAGGTAATCTTCCCCTTCGGTTGGCTCCTTCCTTGGTTAATCCCTTGGAAAGTGCCAGTTTCCTTCAGATCTTCATCAGGAATTTGGAGTTTCTTGAGTACCCCGGGGGAAATCAAATTTAGCCCCGCCCCACCGTCAACCAACATCTTGGTGACCTTGAGGTTGCAAATTGTTGGCGAAACCAACAACGGCAAACATCCTACCGCAGTGGTGCGGTCTGGATGATCCTCAATGTCAAATATGATGGGCGTGCAGGACCACTTAAGTGGTTCTCGAGCACTCGCCACTGGTCTGCAGCATTAACCTCACGCTCCCACTGCTTGAGTTGGCGATGAGAGGAGTGCAAAGATGCACCTCCGTCAATGCACATTGCCTCAGTAACCTTCTGAAATTCCTGTTCACTGGTTTCATCATCCTCTTCTTCACTGTCATACTCATTTTCCTTCTTCTCACGGCCCCTGGTGGGCTTCTCTTGATGTTGATCGAACTTGCCGCGGTGTCCGTTACGACCACCACGTCCTTTTCTGCCAGCACTATTCTGATTTCTCTCCTTGTCATGCCTCTCGTACTCAGCCTTATGCTTTTCAACTAACTGCTCGACTTGCTTGCAATCTTGAAGGTCATGGCCCTTGGTCCTGTGGATCTTGTAGTATGGACCGTTAGACTTGCCGGTTTTCTCAGCAGCCGCGGCTGCTCGACAATCAGTGCATCTAGCAGCTTCCTTGCCGGGCATCTTAGTTTTTGCCTTCTTACCGGTGCTAAGATCACCAGTACTCTCAACGGCCATCATTGCCTTCTCCTTTCGCTTCTTTTTGCGCTTCTTGCCCTTCTTCCTGGGGGTGGCAGCGTCGTCGTCGTCTTCCAAATCGACTTCGATGCCAACCTCTTCCCGGGAAGTCTTCTCCCTTCTTCAGCACGAGTGCACTTATCCGCCAGCATGTAGAGCTCGCTAACGGTCTTGGGCAACCAAACATTCATCTTAGCCCACATTCTGCGATTGCGCACATTTGTATGAAATGCGGCAATCATAGCTGCCGGGTGTATCTTTGGAATATTGCGGTGCACTCGGCTGAACCTTTGCAGATACTTGCATAAACTCTCTCCCTCTTTCTACAGGAGGGTTTGTAGATCACTAGGCCGCCCCGGGTCTTGATGGCCGCCCATGAAGGCACCCACAAACTCATTGCACAAGTCGGCCCAGGAGGAAACGGAATCCTCCGGCAAGTGCATCAGCCAGGACCTCACATTTGGCTTGAGGGCCAATGAGAAGTAGTTGGCGAGCACATTTTCATCCCTTCCCCCGGCAGCTTGAACGGCGATCGTGTAGATGCCCAAAAACTCTGTCGGGTTCAGTTTTCTGTCATACTTCTCTGGCAAGTCAGGCTTGAAGGTGCGAGCCGATGGTCACTGGACTTGCCGCAATTCACGAGTGAAGGCTGGGCACCCTACTTCATAAGGTAGGTACCCGCCACCACTGGGCACAGGTTCGTCAACATCAGCCCCGTTGCGCTTGTCGGACTGACGACGCGTCTCGCGACGCCGTTCATTGGTGACGCGGGCGTCTTCCTTCTTCCTTTTCCTCAACACCTGACGTTGGTCACGCCGGAGTCGCGGATCAGACGAGGCCATTGACGCCTCATCACGATCATTGTCGTCTGGCGATCGCTGAGTTCGTCGCGGCTGCCCTTGGGAGAGCTGCCGCGGCGGGGACTATGCACTGAGCGTGCGGTCCTCGCGTCTTGGCCACCGGTGGGAACCGCCGGCGTCGCCCGCGGGCGCCGCGATGGCTCCGCGCATGGCGGCTTGTTAACCTCAGCGAACCCGAGGAGAGTTTGGATGGTAGCTCTCCATTCATCCATCCTGTCTACTGCTGGAGGAAAGTCCGGCAACAGCTGAGATCTCGCCACTGCTTCAGCTGCCATTTCTGGCATGACGTGGGAGGCAGAGCGCGACACCCCTTGACCTTTGGATGAACCAGAAGGAGCGCCGTCGGGCTCGCGCCGCCTCGGGCCAGTTGCCAAACGGACCTGACGCGGCCGGAGCTGTTCTTGGTGACCAGGCTCTTGGTCAGCCAGGCTCTTCTCGTGCGGGCGTGGTCGCTGGGGGTCGACGGCGCCGCTCGGGGTGTTGCGTTCGCCCGACGCAGGACGGAGCGTACGCCCAGTCTCCGCCCCTCGGGGTAGTGCAGCCAATAGATCTTGGCTCGCACCGGAGCGGGCATCGACGTTGCGTTGGTTGAGGACGCCGGTGGGGTGATCGGGAGGAAGCTGAGTGTCTCGGTGACCCGTACCGGCGGAAGCTTGATCGGTGGCATGCTGAAGGGGCTGGGCCACGCCCGCGGCCCCAGTCCCTACCTTAGCAGCGGCGGGAGTGTTAGCAACACCACTCGCCTTGCCGGCTCCGTCCGCCGCAGCCGCGACGCCCGTGGCAGCCGCAGCCGCGGGTAACGAAGCCTTCGAGCTGGAAGGATGCGCCCCTGCTCCGCTTTTCTTCTAGGGAGCCAGGGATGATGAAGGTCGACGAAGAACGACGTGCTGGCTACTGCTTCAGGTTTGCACAAGCGACGCCCCCTACCTGGAGCACGATCACCTATGGGGCAAGGGTGCCCCTTTGTGGTTCAGCATGGGGATGGCCACGTTGCACAAAGAGCAGAAGCAATAGGGGAAAGCACCGCAGTGGATAGCTAGTTTTCACCCAGGTTCGGGCCACTTTGCAGCGTAAAACCCTACTCCTGCTTGGGTGGATTGATCTGGAGGAGGACGAAGGCGCAAAGTGCACTAGCCCGGCAAGGATGCCTCGGGGGGTGCAATCATACGCATACAAGTGCAGGGGGTCAAGTGTTCAAACCCTTTGCTAGGTTGCCTCAGGCCTCCTTTTATAAGTTAAAGGGGTGACCACAGTGGCAAAACAGTCATTTGGGTGAGATTAGATAGCTAACAGTGCTATCATACCTAACTATGGCAGTTTGGACAAAGTGCATTAAATGCATTGCTATGTGTCATGTCGAGGTTGAATCCCGGCAAGCCTACCACGCCGCTTATCTGTTTCTCCTTGCTAGCATGACATGTCTCCTGGATGGGTTTCAATAAAGCTAATCACTTCATGGTCATGCTGTCGGTGTTCTGGGAACCAGGGTACCTAGACTTGCTTGCCTGCGGCCCACAGCGTGGCTCCATCTGCGGCCTGGTACGGCCCATCTTCAACATCAACAACACAATACCCTCGCGAGGGGCCAAGCCTCACGAGGTGGACGACGTCAAGACCTCCAGAGGAAGCGGCCTCCTTAGGCCGGCTCCTGAGGAGCGGAGATTTCTATGCAAGCCCCACCTCGTGAGGTTCAGATGACGCAAGCCCTGACGACCAAGGCCAGGCGGGCGCCAGCGGGAACAGTACAGCATGTTTCCTCTTTGGTGCTAAGGAAGCAGGTGCAGACGCAGAGTCCCGAGGAATCAGCCAAAGGTTTCCATTCCCGTGCTACAAGACCAGGATGGCAGGACAGAGGTCATCGCCGAGCCCACCATGACGTCACAACCAGAAGCTTTGCAGGCGAAGACCACCTTTCATCAGGATAATATGTACTACTTGTCTCCCTTCAAACTTGGTCGTTGTGGGATCCCTTCCCGCCTTTGTTTTGGGGGAAGAGGACCAAGGCCACTATAAATATAGCCAGGCCACCACTGTAGAAGGGGACGGATCAACCAGATCACCCCCACCAGCTCACACCAACACAAGAACACACCTCCTGAGGTTGTTCCCCCTCTGTACTAGTTCATCCTCAGCCCACCTCGAGGCCAATCCACCACAAAGCAGGAGTAGGGTTTTACACCGCAAGGTGGCCCGAACCTGGGTAAACTGGTGTGTCCCTTTCCTTTCCAGTTCATCGAGCTAGGCCGTGAGATCGACGGGTTGGCAGACCGGGGAGATTGAGTTCTTCGCACGCACCCTAGAGTTCGAACCTTTCTTTGGTCTGCGGAGCCCTGAATCCGACATTTGGCGCGCCAGGTAGGGGTGAGTCGAAGTCTCTCCCCTGCCGTTCGCCCCATCGTCACCATGGTGGGAGATCCTCGAGCTCACGCTAAGCACTGGGCCGCTCGGCCCACCCGAGCAGCGCCCCCTGCCCAAGAAGCCCTCCACTCTGCGCTCCTTGCAGCCCGCACGGCAGCCAGCGCCGTCGGCATCAGGCGGTACGGACCACCTCCGCCCGCTTCCGCGCCGCGTCGCAACCGCGCCACCGTGCGGTCTTCGGGCTACGCCGTAGCGACGACCCTACACACGTGCCGGCAGCAGGCGAACATGTGAGCCGCACTCATCGTGGCGCGGGAGCTGCTGTGGTGCAGGCTGGCGAAAGGTGGCCACGACGCCCTGCTGGAGCACGTCGCCGAGCTACTCGATGCCGCCTGCGAGGGTGCGACGCCCTTCTGCACCTTGCCTACATCGCAAGCGCTACCGGGGGCACGCGCCAGCTCTCGTCACACCCTCGTGCCGTTCCTCAGGGGGCCCGGAGGATCTCGCGACACCAACCTGGCCCACGACGCCGCTTACCCTACCCAGGATATGTCACGCCCGGGCGTGACGGGACCGGGCGGCCCCTCCTGGGACCGCGACGGGATGCCACCCTATGGTCGTCGCGACCTGGCGCCAGGCATGACAAGCAACGGCGCCGGGCGGCTAGGCGCAGACCCGGGGATGGCGGCTTCGGCCACCCCTGTACCTCCACTAACGAGCTTGCTGTATGCGCCAAGAGGAAGCCCCCGCTCGTTCCCCTCGCTAGCCTGGGCGGCAAGACCACGTGAGACCGAAGCTCTTCGCGGGCCGCCCCAGAGCTTCACCAGCGTCTTTGACAACAACAGCCACCGGGTACAGCCGATATCTCAGGAGCACGATTACGCTAACCATGGACCGCAGGTGAACCAAGCCACGGCAACGGCCGTGGACCTCAGGATGATGGCCCCGCCGCAAGCGGACGGAGTGCACTGGGATCTACGTGGGGGGAGCCCGGCGCCAGGGCCTCCCCCGGGACGCGTGGAGCAAGGCGCCGCCATGACGGCGGCGCACGCTGCTCGGAGGTAGGTCCTCCGCCGGGGAAGGCGCCGGTGAGCCCTTCCCCCCGGTGGGGGGCCTGCGATCGCCGGGGCACCGCCAGCATCCCCCTCGCCCCTTGGTCTCGTCCTGGTTTCCGGACGCCCCAACGGTGGTCAGAGGAGGCGCAGGGCGGGGCCCTCGCCAGGCGTCAGGGACGCCCGTGAAGATCTCCGCTCATGACACTCTCACGTAATAATGAGTTGGGGCTGTACACGCCCCGGAGTCTCCTGAGCGCCGCCCTCGGGCCTCACGGGGGCTCCTACCCACGTCCAAGTGGAAGCACCATGCTCCGTGCTGGCCGTCGACCCTGTCCCCCAATGACTATGCCCACGCCCAGTGGAAGCACTTAGCTCCGCGCTGGTGAGAAGACTAGTCTAGGTGCCGGACGCGGCTGTTTGCTTCGCCCTCTTTCTGTAACCCGATTTGCCATCTTTTGAAATGAGATTTGGAGTTTCGTGAGCTTATCAAAAGGAAAAAGGGGGGAGATTTTTCGATTCGTGGTGTTTTCTTGGCTTTTGGTTTATGTTAAAAAGCAGGGCCCATGCCTGCTGCCCCCCCCCCCCTGTGAGGACCCCGCGAGCGAGGGCTGGGCGTAGCGTGCGTGCTGCGCGTGTGCTTGGGCCAGCCCAAGCGGCGCCGAGGCCCCCATGGGGCCAAAAGCGCATCTGTCGCAGGACCACTGCGCGCACGCCTTGCCGTGACTCAGCAATCGGCTCCTCGCGCGGCGCTCTCGGGCGGGCCTGCAGGCTCCTCAGGAGGCTCAAGCCCTCGCGAGCCCCCGCGGGGCCCGCCTTGGGAAGGGAGCACCCTCACGACACAAGAACCCGTCCAAGACCGCCAGCACCAAAGATAAGTCATAACAAACTACTCTAGTAGGGGGCCTTTCTGCCCTCGGCAGCACGTTTCAGAATCAATTTAGAAGGCATATCATCGTTTCATACATAACGGGGAAACCCCCACCAAGAAAATGCTTTTCACGCCCTGCGGGGCCGAGCCTGAAATTTTGGTATGCAGGTCAGGATCGAAAAGGAAACTTAAGCCTAGCAAGACGCGCTGCCATCAGCGTCGCCATCTTCATCATCACCATCATCGGCACCACCCTCTTCAGCTGCGGGCACGTCCACACCATCTTCACGGGCGAACTCCGCAACCAGGTCGTCCACATGGTCATCCACCCAGCTCGCCAGGTCGCCCAGCGTGACCCTGGGCATGGGGGCTATCGCAGCGTTGAAGTCGAAGTTAGGATCAAGGCTAAGAAGGTAGCTGAAGACACGTGAGAACACGCGCCCGAGAAGTCCCCTGCTTCTTTCCTCGACGAGCTGGCGCGCCCTCGTGGCCCAGTCTTCCAGACGGGTCACGACTTGGGTAAAGAAGTGGAGGTAGCCGACGTCATCAGCCTCGTGCGGGTGGGAGACGCTCGCTTCACAGATGGTATCCAAGGCCCGGTTGGCCCGGACCCTGAGGTCCTCAAGCATCGAGGAGCGCTCGCGCTGCATCGTCCGGTGGTGGTTCGCTTCGTTCGTGGCTTTCTCCACAAGAGACGTGACGCCTGCGACTTGCTACTGAAGTGAGGACAAGTCGGCTTGGGCGGAGGCCCGACCTTCCTTGGCGGTCACCTCGCGCTGCTCTGTCACGGCAAGCTTCGCCCTAAGGGCGTCGGTCCTGCCCTGCAACTCAACCTGCCGCTGTAGGAAGCGGGTCTCCTGGAGCCTCAGCTTCCGGTGGTATTCGCCAACAAGAGCCCCGTGAATCTCCGCCACCCTTCGGTCAATCTCCTGCTGGATCTTGGCCTCCCGGGCGGCAACAGCGTCTTCAGCCGCGGCCACTTGGCGCTCCCTCACCTCCATCCGCTCGAGCTCCAGTTTATGTTCCGAGATCTCAAGCGCCAGCGCATCCTCACGCGCCTAGCCTCCTTTCTCATCCGAGGGGGCCTCGCTCGGCGGTGCCGCCAGGGTGGCCCTGCGCGCCTGGACCTGCTGCTCAAGGGTGGCGTTCGAAGCTCGAAGCTCCTTCTCCCGCTCCTTGACCGCCTCGTGACGGCGGTCAGCATCCCTGGCCTCCTCCAGAGCGCGGGCACAGGCCTCATGAGAAGCTGCGAGGGACGCCGCGGCGTCTGTACGAGCGCGCACATGCTGCAGATGCCTGAGGTTGATGGCGACCTTCAGCTGGTGCCACTCGCGTGCCAGGCGGAGGCCTTCCGCCTCGAGGCGTGTGTCGACATCAACAAGTTCTCCCCCAAGTCGACCCAGCGCGCCCATTGCCTCCTAGAAAAGGTCATGACGGACGACGCTGCGCCCGCGAGCAAGCTCCAGTGCGCGGCCAAGCCCTTCTTCCGTGCCAGGGGCTGCCGGAGAGGCGCGAAACGACTCGCCCATCTCTGGCAGGGGCTGGTAGCCGGCGCTCCTTCATCTGTTCCCCGGGCCTCGACGGAAGCATTGTGCGACTGAGCCCCGCTGCTTGAAGATGAAGCCGGTGATGGGCTCACCCAGCTACCAGCGAGCACTAGTGGAGGAGCCCTCGGCACGCCCCCTGCACCCCAGAGATGGCCGTGGAGGAAGGAAGCTGGGAGCACGGGCTAGCGGCCTTCCGACGGCGCCTTCGCCTTGTGGGCTGGCTCCGTGCCCTGCGCGGGCGCCCAACGCGAGGGCCTGGAATCGCGAGCGGGCCAAGGGCATCCGGGGGTCGCACCCCAGGAGGTTTCACTGCAGCAATCGAGGGAATCCTGAAGAGCCAAAGTCAGAAAAGGGCGTGACACGCCAAGATCCACGAAGATAAGGTACTTACTCGTCCACGGCTATCCACTTCCTTTGCTTCAGGGCCCGGGGAGCGCCACCACTGCAGCTCCAGGGGCCTTTCCTCTTGCAGAGTGCCCTGAGGTCCAGACGAGGTACGCCGGGGGCCGGTGTGCCACCGTTCGTGGTTGGGCTGCGGGCCGCCACCTCAGGAGCACCTGACGGCACCCGCTCCCTAGCGGTTGCCTCAGGAGCACCTGACGACACCCGCTCTCCAGCAGTCACCTTCGGAGCACCCGGTGGCACCCCCTCTCCAGCGGTCGCCTCGGGAGCACTCAATAGCGCCCGCCCCCCTGCAACCACCTCAGGGGCACACACCACAGGATTGGCAAGCATGGGAGCCACCAAGACGGGGTTCTCGCGAGGCCCCTCGAGACCTTTTGGGCGTAGCCCCCACTCATCGAAGAGGGGCATCTGCTTCACAAAGTCCTCCGTGTTCGAGCAGTGATACAAGAGGCATCCCTCCGCCGGGAGCACGGCAGGCGCTGGGTCGCTAGTCAGGAGCTCGAGCACCGCGCGCAGCGTCTTGGAAGGGAGCGAGGGCACCTGGAGCCTCATGGGGTTGTTGGGGCCAGTGAAGGCCCACATTGGGCGAGAATGGCGCTGAAGCGGGGTGATGCACCACCGGACGAACTCCCTCACCACCATCGACGCCGTCACCCCTGCCCCCTTCAACTTGGCCAGCCTGGACCAGACGCGGGCAAGCCGACGGTCGATGAGCTTCATGTGTCCCTAGCCGGAGCTGCGTTCCGCCGGTGCTCGCGGGAGTAGGGGGCCGTGTGTAGCGGCGTCCACATACACCCACTGCTTCCGGAATCCCCTCACATCCGGGTGAAGCGTGAAGTCGATGCCAGAGCTAGCTGGCGCCGCCACAGCCTGGAATGCCACGCATCCCGAGCGCTGTCGGTCGTCGACCAGGTGGAGCGAGAAGAAATGGCGGAACAAGGCGACAGACGGAGCAACACCCACCATAGCCTCACATAGGAAGGCGAAGGCGGCAAGGAGGATGATGGACCTGGGGTCCAGATGCAGCGCTTGGATCTGGTAATGCAAGATTATGTCATTGAAGAAATCAGAAAAAGGAGGGACCAAGCCAGCCAGGAGAGCATGAAGGTGGATGGGGATCTCGGTGGCCTCCATGTCGACCAAGGCCCGGGAGGCAGGCCAGACCGTTGTCGCCTTCCACTCGTTGGAAACAGCGGCTAGGGCCGACCGGACCTTGTCCAACCCCTCCTGGTTGATCACCGTCGACCGATCAACCGCGGGCTCCAAACCCGACTGGGAGTCGGCGGGCGTGCAGGCCTTCCCCTTCTCCTTCGACCTCGGGGCCATGACGTCAAGGGTGGATTGGCGCCGGCGCCAAATTTGGAAGAGGAGCCGCAAGTTCACAGGGAAGGGGGGAAGCTAAGGACGAGCACGGTGGGCAATGATGGCAGAGTCGCGCTCGCAACAAGCAGCCGTCAAGTCTGGCGGTTGCCGAGGCTGCGTGGGGAAGTGGAGACGCTCACGTCCCTTCAAGCACCACTAGTCGACCGGGCCCACAGGCGGTTGGGCCTGCGGCGCTTCACCCTTGCCCTTTAGCATCGCCCCGAAGCCAAGTCCGAGCGCGCCTTGGGCCCGGGGGCTACTATCGGCGTTCTGGGAACTAGGGTACCCAGACTTGCCTACCTGCGGCCCACAGCGTGGCTCCATCTGCGGCCTGGTACGGCCCATCTTCAGCATCAACAACACAAGACCCTCGCGAGGTGCCAAGCCTCACAAGGCGGACGACGTCAAGACCTCCAGAGGAAGCGGCCTCCTTAGGCCAGCTCCTGAGGAGTGGAGATTTCTATGCAAGCCCCACCTCGTGAGGTTCAGATGACGCAAGCCCTGACGAACAAGGCCAGGCGGGCGCCAGCGGGCGTAGTACAGCAGGTTTCCTCTTTGGTGCTAAGGAAGCAGGTGCAGACGCAGAGTCCCGAGGAATCAGCCAAAGGTTTCCATTCCCATGCTACAAGACCAGGACGGCAGGATGGAGGTCATCGCCGAGCCCACCACGACGTCACAACCAGAAGCTTTGCAGGCGAAGACCACCTTTCGTCAGGATAAGATGTACTACTTGTCTTCCTTCAAACTTGGCCGTTATGGGATCCCTTCCCGCCTTTTTTTGGGGGGAAGAGGACCAAGGCCACTATAAATATAGCCAGCCACCACCGTAGAAGGGGACGGATCAACCAGATCACCCCCACCAGCTCACGCCAACACAAGAACACACCTCCTGAGGTTGTTCTCCCTTTGTACTAGTTCATCCTCAGCCCACCTCGAGGCCAATCCACCACAAAGCAGGAGTAGGGTTTTATACCGCAAGGTGGCCCGAACCTGGGTAAACTGCTGTGTCCCTTTCCTTTCCAGTTCATCGAGCTAGGCCATGAGATCGACGGGTTGGCAGACCAGGGAGATTGAGTTCTTCGCACGCACCCCAAAGTTCGAACCTTTCTTGGGTCTGTGGAGCCCTGAATCCGACACATGCTACCACGTGCCTGACAGGATCCACCTGGTTGCTTAGTCCCTTGACACCGCACTGATAAGTGACTTGGGTGTGATGAGGTGGAGCGGTGGCATCTTGGTTGGAACCCTCCGGCAAGAATCCTGGCGGGTTTTGATCTTGGCAGTCCCGGCAACCCTGCCGGGGTAATCTGGGCTTGCCCTTAGGTGTGGCCTCGACCCGGCCAGGCTCTCCTGCCTGGCAAGGGAGGCCTTCCCAAGGTGACTTCTGGCTATCTTGTTCTTCTCAATGCTCTCCTTGATCTCACGAAGAGTGGCTTCTCTGGTCCATCTTTAGGTGGCGTACTGGTACCCGACATGCTATCGTCAGCATGCCCATGCATGAGTTCGGTCCAGCAAACACAAATGTTTGCTGCACCGACATGAGGATTCGCCGTCAGAGTAGACGATAGTGTGTCCGCCAGACGTGGTGTTGTCCGCGAGATCGACTCCTTGAGTGAAGCTGACAAAGATGTGATTTCGGGAGGCTTGAGGCCGGCCTGGTTGGGCGCGATGAGCCGGCTCGATGATGTCTTAGCAGACGTCTGGCTCGGGGCCTAATTCGCCGATCATGCCGATGAAGACGTGGATCTTGCCAAAGGGGAGTGGGTGCCCGTACTCGATTGAGTCAGCATCGGGGCCCTAGTCTGAATCATCGATGTAGAGCTTGCGGCGATGACTCTTTGTCATCCGACCGATCGCATATCCCTTGATCGCTGGGAGAGCTCCCTCGAAGAACTCAACACCACAGTGGGCAGGCTCCATGGTGGGCGCCGACTATCGTGGTTTTGTCACGGCAGATGTCCTCATGAAAGGACTAAGTCTAGGATCCATCGCAACTAGGTGGTCGCTTGAATAGGGTTGATCGGAAATGAAGGACACGATTTTACCCAGGTTCGGCCGCTCGCGGTGGAGGTAAAGACCTACTTCCTACTTGATTGATATTGCTTGAGATATCGATTACAAGGATACAAATTCGCTAACCTAGCTCTCGATTGATTGTAAGTTAGTCTTTTCGCTCCTGGGGCTCCCCTTTATATATAGGTTGAGACCCTAGGTTTACAACAGAGTCCGGGTCGAAGTACGACCCGTGTCCATTCCGACTTGTCTCCCAAGTAAGGAGAGTCTTCACCTTTGGGCCTTTGTTAAGCCGGCCTGCCCAAATGCTTCCGTGAGCCGACCTTCACTTAATCTTCAAGGCCTCCGCTTCAAGATAATCCGCCAAGCTGAAGTGACCCACGAGCCAGTGCGCTCTGGGCTGGGTCATTTCTCCCGCCTGGTCATAGCGCTGGGAAATATCCCCAACACATATGGATACGGAGAAGGAAAACTTCAATCCATACTGCTGGATCAGTCGTGCCATCGTATGACTCAATGTTGATGAGCTTAAACCCATCTGGGAACTGATGTTCCATCACTCTGTCTGTAAAACAGATCGGGTGAGCGAGGCCTCGGAACCGAGCAATGTCGCATCAGACATCGGGAGATATCCATGTATAAGCTTGGTCCCGAGCTCTGTCGTTCCTGTCCATCCAGGTGTCATAGCGTCGAGCCCGGCTAGCACATGCCCTCTTGACCCGTAGATGGACCAAGGGGGCCCCCGATTCGCCTCTATCTGAGTTCGTGCATCGTAAGGCTCAAAGTAATCAACATGATCCTTGACATGAAGGCGTGTCGCTGTTTGGGTGTGAAAATTTACCCTTGCTGGTCTATCGCGCCCTCTAGGGGGTAGATCAAGCCGTCTGCGTGTTAAAGGCACGTCGTCGGTTACTTCTTCATCAAACTCGGGCAGCAAAAGCCTGCACGGGTAAGATTTAGGCGCGCTACGGTGCCGTTCTTCAAGGTCTTGCTCGGCCAAGAGTATTTCGACCCGCTTGTTATTCAGTACATCCTGATTGGCCTGCAGCTACTGTTGCTGCTTCCGTTTCATGCTCCTGGCGGTGGCCACAAGGTGTCGTCGGAACCGTTCCTGCTCAAAGGGGTCCTCGAGGACTATAAAGTCCTCGGTACCGAGGCTCTTATCCTCCTCGGATTTGAGGTAAGTAATTGTCATCAGCCCCTTGAGAGAGGTCATCGGGGTCCTTGTCCTCAGGGATTCCCGCAGGACTATGTTGCCGCCCTAGGGAGGCTTGAAGATCCTCTTCCAGGTTGTCGGCCTCGTCTGCTGCCACGCCGTTGTTGGCGGTAGTGGCGTCATGCCCGCTAGGGTCCCCATTGGTACCTCTGACGCGCCTTCGCCGACGTCTTGACGGGTTCTTGGGAGTATCTACCATATATACATCCTAAGTGGATGTTGCAGTCCACTTGCCGGTGTTGACCAGTGGTGTAGTGGTTTCTGGAGGGCCGTCGACATCTTCATCCATGTCGGTAGCCTCCTCATAGTCTAACACGTTGGTTAAATCGTCGAACGTGGTGACTAGGTGGGTGGGAAATAAATTTCCCAATCGTCGGCTTTAAGTCCAATCTTATCATAAACCGAGGTCTGACCGTCCGAGTTTGATAAGCTCTGGATGCGATCAAGTATCTCATTTAGGTGAGATAATTCCTCGGGGTTCATGGCCTGGCTATAAGCCGGGCTAACTTGAAGTACGATTGGTGAGTCGCTTGACGCGTTCTCGGCCTTATGAGGGGCTGGAGCCAATTCCGGATCCGATACTAGGGTCGATTCTGAATCCGATGTAGTATCCGAAGCCCGGCCCGGACCAAAGTCGGGGCTTGACGCCGAGACGAGATCACCGAAGGCGGGGGCGATTGATTCCTCCATGAGGTCTTGTGGCGCTGATACGTCTCCAACGTATCTATAATTTTTTATTGTTCCAAGTTGTTATATTATTTTTCTTGGATGTTTTACAATCATTTTATAGCAACTTTATATCATTTTTTGGGACTAACCTATTGACATAGTGCCCAGTGCCAGTTGCTGTTTTTTGCTTGTTTTTTACTTCGCAGAATATCAGTACCGAACGGAGTCCAAATGCCATGAAACTTTTTGGAGATTTTTTTTGGACCAGAAGACACCTTGGAGCCAAGAAAGGACCAGAGGGGAGGCCCGTGGGGGCACAACCCACCAGGGCGCGCCCAGGGGGTTGTGGTCCCCACGAATACCTCCTGCCTCGCCTCTTCGCCCTATAAATTCCCAAATATTCCAGAAGCCCTAGAGGAGACGACGAAACACAATTCCAGCCGCCGCATGTTCCAGAACCACGAGATCCAATCTACACCATCACGGAGGGGTTCATCATCCTCATTGGTGCCTCTTTGATGATGCGTGAGTAGTCCACCATAGACCTACAGGTCCGTAGGAAGTATCTAGATGGCTTTCTCTCTCTCTTTTGATTCTCAATACAATGGTCTCTTGGAGATCTATTTGATGTAATGAATTTTTGCGGTGTGTTTGTTGGGATCTGATGAAGTTTGAGTTTATGATCAGATCTATATCCATGAAAGTTATTTGAGTTCTTTGATCTCTTTTACACATGATTACTCATAGCCTCGTATTTCTTCTTCAAATCTTTGGTTTAGTTAGGCCGACTAGATCAATTTTTCTTGCCATGGGAAGAGGTGCTTTGTGATGGGTTCGATCTTGCGGTGTCCTCTCCCAGTGACAGAAGGAGCAGCGAGGCACGCATGTATCATTGCTATTAAGGATAACAAGATGGGGTCTATTCCTACATGAATAGATCTTGTCTACATCATGTCACCGTTCTTATTGCATTACTCCGTTTCTCCCTGAACTTAATACACTAGATGCATGCTGGATAGCGGTTGATGTGTGGAGTAATAGTAGTAGATGCAGAAACGTTTCGGTCTACTAATCTTGGATGTGATGCCTATATAATGATCATTGCCTGGATATCGTCATAATTATTTGATCTTCTATCAATTGCCCAACAGTAATTTGTCTACCCACCATTTGCTATTTTCTCGAGAGAAGCCACTAGTGAAATCTACGGCCCCCGGGTCTATCTTTTATCATATTGCTTTTCTTTCTATTTTTATTCGCTTTTATTTTCAGATCTATTATTCCAAAAACCCAAAAATACCTTGCTGCACTTTTTCTTTGTTTATTTAATTTTGTGTTATTGCGAGATCTATTTATCCAACATCATACAAACCAATCTATCTTTTGCCTGAGGAGGGATTGACAACCCCTCTTACGCGTCGGGTTGCAAGTATTTGTTCTTTGTATGCAGGTACCGTTTACATAGCTTGTCCTGGCCTCCTACTGGATTGATACCTTGGTTTTTTAACTGAGGGAAATACCTACCATAGCTGTACTGCATCATCCCTTTCTCTTTGGGGAAATACCGACGCAGTTTCAAGACGCATCAGGTGCCAGGGGGCCTGGTCCGACGTCCTTGAGGGAGATCGGTTCCGAGGTCGAGCCCCCAATGTCCGATAAGCCCTTGATTCGCCCTAGCATCCAGCCTAAAAGGATGAGCTCACCGCAGGAATCTGTGGTGTATTCCGAGCCTCCGAAAGTCATGACCTGATTTGGTGCATAATTCTCAACGAGAGCCAGATGGCCCATGGAGTTGGTGCAAAAGACCATGCCGCCGAACACAAAAACTTGGTCGGGGACGAAGATGTCCCCGTAGCCGGTAACGCAGTTAATCTACAGATGAGCCATCGATCTTTTCATTGATCTCACAGCGGAACTCCCAATGAAAGCACCAATGTCGGTGGTAAAACCGTCAGACCTCGGGGTAGGAGGGTCCCGAGCTATGGATCTTGGATCGGTGGTAACGGCGACGAAGCAGTATTTACCCAGGTCTGGGCCCTCTCGAAGAGGTAATACCCTACATCCTGCTTTGATTGTATTGATGCTGATATATCGAGTACAAGCTTGATCTACCTTGAGATCGTAAGGAGACCATTGTACTGAGAATCAAAAGAGAGAGTGTGGTCAGTAAGCATGGATCCCCTCTATGGGCTAAACCCTCTGGCTTATATACACGTCAGGCAGGGCATCTAGGGTTACATGGTCAGTAAGCATGGAGGCGGCAGGAGATGTCTTGGAGTATACGCCAAGTCTTCGGTAGATGCGGTCTTGATCACTTATAGGCGTGTAGCTTCCAGAGTCCACCCAAAGGAGAATGAGGGCCTACAGGCCCAACCCGAGGACTATGGGCCGACTAGGTTGGCACCCCTAGTCCAGGACACCATCACTTGGACCGTCAGCAACATCGCTCGATGGACTACCAGGCCAAGAGGATGGTGCCAGTGCCGCCCCTCGCTCTGATGGAGATGGGGCCGCTGCAGATGCAGGAAGTGGAGACGGGCATGAGCAGTAGGAAGAATAAGAAGAAGCGGCTCTCCATCCAGGGCTAGTTTGCCAATCACCGCATCTTTAGAAGTTGTAGAACGCATGATTTTGATGTGGCAACCAAGTCTTGAAAATGGTGTGGTTAGTTTCAGCCTCTGAAGATCTGAACCACTGTATAGGTTCAGTTAGTTTCTGAACTTAATTGTGTGTCTCTCTGAAGAACTATGTTTGGATGCCTAATGTGTGTGTATGTGTCTAAACTTTATGTATAACTACCTGAACTATCAATCTAGCTAGCTAGCTACCTATGTATCTACCTGTTGATCTATCTATTTGTCTCTTTTTGTTTCTGAACATTGTCTGAACTTGTGCAAACACTAGTGCAGAGACGTGCTATACAAACGGTTTTAATCCCCTTTCCGCGATAGAGTTTTAAACTGTCGCCTTGCATGTGTGTGCGATAGGGGGGGTCCTTCCCATACGACCCAGAAACCGTCGGCGATAGGTCTTCCGATCACACACGCGGGGCAAAAGGAGCTCCTGTGCGATCGTGCTAGCCATCGGAGACAATTATACAGGCCCGATCATTTTTGTTCATATGTACATCCCACACAGTGAATCCCATAAAAACATTTCCGTTTGTATGAATATCACACATGGTTTTTTATGTGGAAACATTTGTGGAAGGTGGCCTAACGCAAACATTTGTCGGAGGGAAGTCGTGTGTGATTGTTCATTGACCCAACATGCCTACTTTATAGAAACCGTGTGGGTTTGTTTGATTTCATCGCCCACGGTGTTGTCTGAGAAACCATATGCAATAGAAAACCCCAATAATCAGGCTAATTGTCCTATTATTGATAATCCATTCAGTAATCAAATTAACATTTCATATCAAACACACCATATATTTCATATCCGTATTACGGCAACCAGCATTTCATAATTGAATTACATCAGATAGCTTCAGCACTCAGTTACACCATGTAGGCATATAGCTAGGTGCGGCATTACAAAACAGCACCAAGTTTCACATGCAACATCTAAAACCTTTGGAAAGTAGCATCATACATGGTAAATATATAGATGAATCTCATCTAGAAAACTGCTGAAGAGGAAGGCGAATATTGAGCCTTCAATGATGTTGAATGTCCTTGCAACTTTAGGCCAGTGGTTGTGGAGAATTGCCCACCCAACCTTCGTCCTCTTGAGGAAGACTTCAATATTGTGCCGTGGGTGTTGAATGAATACCTTCCTCGCCTCTTGACCATGCAAGTGGTATGAGAGGTAATCATCGATGAACTGCTTGGGAAAGGACTGAAAACGAAAATATGCATAAATATTTGTTCTAAATTTTGAAATGGCGCCAAATAAAAAAAAGGTAAAAGAGTTAGTACCATCCTATAGTTGACAGATGTATTCTTCATTGTGCAAGCAAAGATCTTGCTGTTATTCGTTGCTAGTTTGTTTATCCTAACAATCTTTCTGAGTTTCTTGACCTGACTGATATTGATGTTTGCTTGAATTACGTCGGTATTTCCCCAAAGAGGAAGGGATGATGCAGCACATCAACGGTAGGTATTTCCCTCAGTGATGAGACCAAGGTTATCGAACCAGTAGGAGAACCACGCAACACCACGTAAATAGCTCCTGCACACAAAGAACAAATACTTGCAACCCGACGTAAGAGAGGGGTTGTCAATCCCTCATGGGTAAAAGGATAGGTAAAATTGTAGTAGATTAGATAAATAGATCTCGCGGGAACACGAGATAAAATAAATAAGTAAAAATTGCAGCAAGGTATTTTTGTATTTTTGGATTAATAGATCTGAAAATAAAAGCAAATAAAAATAGATCGCGAAGGCAAATATATTAAAGAAGAGACCCGGGGCCGTAGGTTTCACTAGTGGCTTCTCTCGAGAAAAATAGCAAATGGTGGGTAAACAAATTACTGTTGGGCAATTGATAGAACTTCAAATAATCATGACGATATCCAGGCAATGATCATTATATAGGCATCACGTCCAACATTAGTAGACCGACTCCTGCCTGCATCTACTACTATTACTCCACACATCGACCGCTATCCAGCATGCATCTAGTGTATTAAGTTCATGGAGAAATGGAGTAATGCAATAAGAATGATGACATGATGTAGACAAGATCTATTTATGTAGAGATAGACCCCATCTTGTTATCCTTAATAGCAATGATACATATGTGTCGTTTCCCCTTCTGTCACTGGGATCAAGCACCGTAAGATCGAACCCATCACAAAGCACCTCTTCCCATTGCAAGATAAATAGATCAAGTTGGCCAAACAAAACCCAAATATCGGAGAAGAAATACGAGGCTATAAGTAATCATGCATATAAGAGATCAAAAGACTCAAATAACTTTCATGGATAAAAACATAGATCTGATCATAAACTCAAAGTTCATCGGATCCCAACAAACACACCGCAAAAAAGAGTTACATCAAATAGATCTCCGAGAGACCGTTGTATTGAGAATCAAAAGAGAGAGATGAAGCCATCTAGCTACTAACTACGGACCCGTAGGTCTACAATGAACCACTCACACATCATCGGAGAGGCACCAATGAGGATGATGAACCCCTCTGTGATGGTGTATAGATTGGATCTGTGGTTTCTGGAACTTGCAGTGGCTGGAATTGATTTTCGTCGACTCCCCTAGGGTTTATGGAATATTGGGGTATTTATAGAGCAAAGAGGTGGTGTGGGAGATCACCGAGGTGGGCACAACCCATCAGGGCGTGCTTGGGGGCCTAGGCGCGCCCTGGTGTCTTGTGCTCACCTCGGGCCCCATCTTCGATACTTCTTTGGCCCACTGGATGTCTTCTGGTCCAAAAAAAATCTCCAAAAAGTTTCGCTACATTTGGACTCCGTTTGGTATTGATTTCCTGTGAGGTAAAAAACAAGCAGAAAACAGCAACTGGCACTGGGCACTATGTCAATAGGTTAGTCCCAAAAAATGATATAAAGTTGCTATAAAATGATTGTAAAACATCCAAGAATGATAATATAACAGCATGAAATAATCAAAAATTATAGATACGTTGGAGATGTATCAGATATTCATGGACATCTCATTTCCCCATATGCAAAATGGGTCGAATAGTGGGTCTACACCTCTAACAGCAGGACCTACATGTGCAAGACCAAATTGTTAAAAACCTAAATATTAGAATGGTTCCTGCAATTGCACAATAATGTGCTGTTAGACGTAGGACCATGCATGTGCAAACCTCGATGGTAAACCTCATCAGTGCCTCCCATTGTTTCCCTGCAACACATATAAGGCAGATATTTATCAGGTTAAGTGAGAGTTGGCCTACTATCAGTACAATATGTTAATGAAAAATAAACAAGTTGCAGAAGATCCAGCAGATTAATTCGAGCCGCATGGAAAAGCCACTTAACCAAACAACGCATGCTAAACAACTTGGAAATATAGCAATTGTATATGTTTCTCATGTACTTAGTACAGCCAAATTTGATTTATTTCTCACATGCATAACAATACAAAATTGTACCCACAACAAGTGAACATCACATTACAGAATTGAACCAAACAATTAACTGGACAACACAAGAAATGAACCAAATAGTTAACTGAGCACCACATTGCAGAATAGAATGTATACTAGAAGATAAGACAGTTAACCAAACCAAGCATGCTTAAGAACTACTAGGAAATATAGCAATTGTTGAACCAAACTGTTAACTAAACATCACATTTTAGAAGATCAGATTGCATATTAACATTACAGAGGACAATTCACTAGAAGGCACCGGCGGTGGCCTCGAGAAAACACCACGAGCTATCATTTTGAAGCAGCCAACCGCATGGCGGCGTCCGCGCGCGAGGTATCCACGGTGGCCTCGATAGCGAGATGCTCCTCCAAGATCTGGCAGTCGGCACGCATGGCAGCCATCGCGACCTCATCCACGCGTGCGGCCGTGATTTGCTTCTCCACTGCCATATGCTCATTATGTTCTTAGCAATGCTATGTGCAAAATGGCTATAGGCGGCACTTATTTGGAGGATGAAGTAGTGGTTTGGGTGGAAGGTGTCGCATCGGCGGTCGGGGCATGTAGGATAGAGAAGGAGGAGGATGGGGGTGGGGTGTGGATTACCTGACTATATCAACGAGGCCGCGCAGCAGGAAGGAGCATTGCCAGTGAGGAGACGGTGCTGCAAGCAAGAAATGAAGGTTTGAACTTGGAAAGTAAGAAGGAAATGGTGAAAATGTGGCTTTTGGTCGGGGTAGGTGCGGGGAGCTAGATATTTCTGCGGTTGCCGACATTTTCCGCTCGGTGCAGCAAAAAACTGGTGCACAAGTGTGGTTGACGCGTGGGCTGTGGACTGTAGCCGATGAAGCTTCTGGCGTAAGCCATACATGAGGGTGCCCCAAGATATTTTATACTCCATCGCACACGATTCTTGCTAATAAACTGTTTGTGGTAAAGTTGATTTTTTTCATTCTGATTTGAAAGACAAAATGGAGTTACGGCGGGAAAGGACGGTGTTTGACCTGCTAGAACATTTATGTCCAGTGAACATGCAACTATAGGAGTGTCGTGTTAAAATTTGGAATTATTCAGAGTTTGTTTGGCATTTTATACATTAATTGAGTTTATAGGCATTTAATGTGCATAATTCAAATTTGAACTACAGGCACATGCTCCAGTGCACCAAAATGGGTTAAAAATGATATGTGTGTCCTTCACTGAATGTTTAGGTCCCATGCAAGAAATGGGAATGAATTTCAAACATCTGGGCGTAGTGGCTCGGCCGTAAACATTGAGAAACTTGGTTTTAAAATTCCTGTAAATCCAAAACTCGCCAGAAAATCATGAAACTTGGCATGGTGTTATGACATGGCACCAACATGATGTGGTAAAAAAATTCCAATTTGGGACAAGTTTTGGTATAAACTTCTCACAAATCGGAGCTTCTCTCAAAAAGCCTCATGGTTCTGAGAGGGAACGGGTCACCTCTGTGTGCGAAATGACATACGTTGCCTCTTCCCGCCTTGATTTATTTTACAGAGGCAACATGCAACTATAGGAGTGTCGTGATAAAATTTGGAATTATTCAGGTTTCCTTTAGCCTTTTCTATACATTAATTGAGTTTCTATTCATTTAATGTGCATAATTCAAATTTGAACTACAGGCACATTCTCCATTGCACCAAACCGGGTTGAAAAATAATATACGTGTCCTTGGGTGAATGTTTAGGTCCCATGCAAGAAATGGGAATGAGTTTCAAACATCTACGCGTCGTGACTCGGCCGTTAACATTGAGAAACTTGGTTTTAAAATTTCTGTAAATCCAAAACTCGCCTGAAAATCATGAAACTTGGCATCGTGTTATGACATGGTGATACGTCTCCAACGTATCTATAATTTTTGATTGTTTCATGCTGTTATATTATCAATCTTGGATGTTCAATATTCATTTACTAGCAAATTAATATCATTTTTTGGGACTAACCTATTGACATAGTGCCTAGTGCTAGTTGCTGTTTTTTGCTTTTTTTTACTTGGCAGAAAATCAATACCAAACGAAGTCCAAACGCAACAAAACTTTTTGGAGATTTTTTCTGTCCAGAAGACACCCAGGGAGCCAAAGGAGCACACAGGAGGAGGCCTATGGGGCCCACTAAGCACCAGGGCGCGCCAGAGGCCCCCGACGCACCCTGGTGGGTAGTGGAGCCCACAGAAAGCTTCTACACCGATTATCACCTCTATAAATACTCTAAAATCCCAAAACCCCTAGGGGAGTCGAGAGAATACAGTTTTTGTGGCCACAAGTTCCAGAACGACAAGTTCCAATCTAGAGGCCTTTTTCGGCACTCTGCCAGAGAGGGTAACAATCACAGAGGGGTTCTTCATCATCCTTGTTGCCCCTCCGATGATGCGTGAGTAGTTTACCACAGACCTACAGGTTCGTAGCTAGTAGCTAGATGGCTTCTTCTCTCTTTTTGATCTTCAATACAATGTTCTCCTCGATGTTCTTGGAGATCTATTTGATGTAATGACTTTTTGCGGTGTGTTTGTTGGGATCCGATGAATTGTGAGTTTATGATCAATTCTATCTATGAATATTATTTGGGTCTTTGCTGAACTCTTTTATGCATGATTGTTATATCCTCGTATTTCTTCTCCAAAATTTTGGTTTGGTTTGGCCAACTAGATTGACTTTTCTTGCCATGGGAAGAGGTGCTTTGTGATGGGTTCGATCTTGCGGTGCTCAATCTCAGTGACAGAAAGAGACTTGACACGCCTGTATCATTTCTATTAAGGATAAAAAGATGGGGTCTATTCCTACATGAATAGATCTTGTCTACATCATGCCATCGTTCTTATTGCATTACTCCGTTTTTCCACGAACTTAATACACTAGATGCATGCTGGATAGCGGTCGATGTGTAGAGTAGTAGTAGATGCAGAATCGTTTCGGTCTACTAATCTTGGGCGTGATGCCTATATACATGATCATTGCCTTGGATATCGTCATGATTATTCACTTTTCTATCAATTGCCCAACAGTAATTTTTTACCCACCGTATGTTATTTTCTTGAGAGACGCCTATAGTGAACACTATGGCCCTTTGGTCTATTTCCTATCATATTAAAACCAAAAATACCTTGTTGCACTTTTTCCTTATTTATTTTATTTGGTGTTTTTGCTAAATCTATTTATCAAATCTCATACAATTTAATCTATCTCAATACCGAGGGGTTCACAACCCCTCTTACGCGTTGGGTTGCAAGTATTTGTTATTTGTGTGCAGGTGTTGTTTACATAGTGTTGCTTGGTTCTCCTACTGGATTGATAACCTTGGTTTCATAACTGAGGGAAATACTTACCGTTGCTATGCTACATCATCCTCTCTTCTTCGGGGAAATACCAACGCAGATACAAGCAATCAGGAAAAAATTCTGGCGCCGTTGCCGGGGAGACATCATCAACATCTATCAAGTACCCAATCACAAATCTCATCTCCTTGCAGTTACTTTATTTGCCATTTGCCTCTCGTTTTCATCTCCCCCACTTCTAAAATGTTTTTACAAAAATACAAAAATATTTTTCCATTTGCCTTTTTGTTCATGTGCTTTCCTTGCTTGTGTGCCATGTGTCTTCTATTTGCTTGCATCTTCACTTGCTAAAAATCCATTGATATGGATCCTCATCCACTTGCTAATCTTTTCAAAAGATCCAATTATGATGAACCAATTGCTAGTGAGTTGAGTGCACTTGATTATCTCTATGAAGTTTTGCTTGAAGATCATGAATCTGAAAATTGTGATGAAGTGTTGAAAGAAGAAATTTATAAAGTGATTCATGATAGCTCTTTCAACAAAAAGCATGATTGCAATGATGTTGTTATAAATTCTATGAATGTCAATTGTGCTAATGACATGCAAAGCTACAAGATTGAGGATGATAATTTTGTTATGTCTACTACTGATTGCAATGATCATGATTGGGGTGATAATGTTTCTTATGATCATCATTAAATTTGCATGAAAAGGGAAGGTGTGGATCCTTCATCCTAGAGCAACAAGTATAATCATGTCTCAAGCATAGATCCTGAGCATACCAATGCAACAAATGAATTTGATCCCATAACAGTTTCCCTTTTTGCGTCAAGCGATAATCCCTAAAGTATTCACGTTGATCCAACGTGTCTCCCATTATCAAGTTGAACAGGGTTTTCTCAGGATTATCAAAGTAGTGCATAATATTTTTCGCATAACAAGCATCGAGGGTTTTAGGAGGTTCCCCATCTCCATGAGTAGCAAGTACAACTAATTTTTTTGGTGTTTCGTGTTCCATATCCATAACTAAAGATAGAGAACAACTTAAAACAGAAAATAAAATCTACTTAGTGATAAAGCAAACAAGCACACATGACAATATCCACCCCATGCTATTGCTCCCCGGCAACATCACCAGAAAAAGGTCTTGATAACCCACAAGTATAGGGGATCATTTGTAGCCTTTTCGATAAATAAGAGTGTCGAACCCAACAAGGAGCTAAAGGTAGAACAAATATTCCCTCAAGTTCTATCGACCACCGATACAACTCTATGCACACTTAACATTTGCTTTACCTAGAATAAGAATAAAACTAGAAGTTTTTTGTAGGTGTGGTAGGACAAGTTTGCAAGATAATAAAGAACATGAAAATAAAAGTTAGATGCTGTTTTAAATAAAGAAACAATTACATTAGTAAAATGAGTGTGGATTGGTGGTGGTAGGATTTGCGGAATTGCCCCTTAGCAATTGACTACATTACTAGACCGATAGCAAGTTTTTATGTGGGAGAGGCCACTGCTAGCATGTCGTCCCTTACTTGGAATTCCATGCACTTATGATTGGAACTATTAGCAAGCATCCGCAACTACTAATGTTCATTAAGGTAAAACCCAACCATAGCATTAAGATATATATTGGTCCCCCTTCAATCCCGTACGTATCAATTTCCATGTTTAGGAAGAAGCTTCTGTCACCCTTGCCCTCCAATGCATAGTCCTATCAACATACAACTAACCCTATGGTGTGATCCACATGCGCGCTCATATGATGGGCACCAAATGATAGCAACATAACCACAAGCAAATTAAACCAATCATAACAATTCACCAATTATCGATAGGACAACAAAAATCTACTCAAGCATCATAGGATGGCAACATATCATTGGATAGTAATATGAAGCATAAAGCACCCTGTTCAAGTAGAGGGTACAGCGGGTTCCGGGAGAGTGGACCGCTGAATATAGATGGGGAAAGGTGATGAAGATGTTGGTGAAGATGACGGAGTTGTTGGAGTAGATCGCCGTCACACGATGATTGCCCCGGCGGCGTTCCGGCGCCACCGGGAGAGAGGGGGAGAGAGCCCCCTCCTTCTTCTTCTTCCTTGGCCTTCCCCCTAAATGGGAGAAGAGTTCCCCCTCTGGTCCATTATTGCCATGGTGGCGAAGGGGTGGGAGCCCCTCCGAGATTGGATCCCCCTCTCTGTTCTCTTCTGTTTCGCGTTCCCCAGATCTGGCAGAAAACCGTTTCTTAAATATCCAGAGATCCATAAATCCGATTGCGCTCAGATTTTAACACGATTTTTTTGCGGATATAAGCTTCCTTGCGCCCGAAGTAGAGCCCCAACCAACTTACGAGGTGAGCACAAGACATCACCATGCGCCTGGGGCCTAGGGCGCGCCCTGGTGTATCCTGGGAGCTGTGGGCCTCCTTTTGCATTGATTGCACCTCCCAAAAATCACATATATTCCAAAACAATTCTCTGTAAATTTTTATCGCGTTTGGACTTTGTTTGATATGGATATTCTGCGAAACAAAAAACATGCAAAAAACAGGAACTGGCACTGGGCACTGTATCAATATGTTAGTCCAATAAATCATATAAAATGTTGCCAAAAGTATGTAAAAGTTGTATAATATTGGCATGAAACAATCAAAAATTATAAATACGACGGAGATGTATCAGCATCCCCAAGCTTAATTCCTGCTCGTCCTCGAGTAGGTAAATGATAAAAAAGAATAATTTTTGATGTGGAATGCTACCTAACATAATCCTGATCATATATCTAATCATGGCATGAATATTAAGACACGAGTGATTCAAAGCAATAGTCTATAATTTGACATAAAGACATCAATACTCAGGCATCCCAACAAACAATCGTGTCTTTCAAAATATCAACGCTAAAGAGAGCTATCCCTACAAAATCATATAGTCTTGTCATGCTCTGTCTTCTTAACACAAAGTATTTATCATGCATCACCCCGTTGAAAAGCCGAGCAATTGATTCATACTTTTTAACGCGCTTCAGGTTTTTCAACCCTCACGCAATACATGAGCGCAAGCCACGGATATAGCACTATGGGTGGAATAACTTATAATGATAGGGGTAAATATTGAGAAGACAAAAAATTAAGAAAGTCTCACATCGACGCAGCTAACCAACGGGCTATGGAGATGCCCATCAATTGATATCAATGCGAGGAGTAGGGATTGCCATGCAACGAATGCTCTAAGAGCTATAAGTGTATGAAAGCTCAACATGGAAACTGAGTGGGTGTGCATCAAACTCTATAATGAAAATTTTTCACTAGTATATGAAAGTGACAACATAGGAGACTCTCTATATGAAAAACATGGTGCTACTTTGAAGCACAAGTGTGGTATTTGCATGCCCCTTCTCATTCTTCTTTCATTTTTTTTTCTTTTTCTTTTTTTATCTCTTTTTATCTTTTTCTTTTTTTTTGTCCGGAGTCTCATCCCGACTTGTGGGGGAAGCATAGTCTCCATCGTCCATTCTTCACTGGGACATGCTCTAATAATGAATAATGATGATCATCACACTTCTATTTACTTACAACTCAATATTAAAACTCGATACCTAGAACAAAATATGACTCTAGATGAATGCCTCTGGCAGTGTACCAGGATGTGCAATGATCTAGCGTAACATGTATAAAAAATTATGAACGGTGGCTGGGCCACAAATACTATGTCAGCTATATGATCATGCAAAGCAATATGACAATGAATGCTCAAGTCATCAAAACAGAAGCGGTGGAAGTTGCATGGCAATATATCTCGGAATGGTTATGGAAAGGCCATAATAGGTAGGTATGGTGGCTGTTTTGAAGGAGATATAATAAGGCTTATGTGTGATAGAGTGTATCATATCACGGGGTTTGGATGCACCGGCAAAGTTTGCACCGACTCTCGAGGTGAGAAAGGGCAATGCATGGTACCAAAGAGACTAGCAAATTGCGGAAAGGTAAGAGTGCGTATAATCCATGGACTCACATTAGTCATAAAGAACTCATATACTTATTGCAAAAGTTTATTAGCCCTCGAAGTAAAGTACTACTACGCATGCCCCTAGGGGAATAGATTGGTAGGAAATGACCATCGCTCGTCCCCGACCGCCACTCATAAGGAAGACAATCAATAATAAATCATGCTCCAACTTCATAGCATAACGAGAGACTACACGTGCATGCTTCGGGAATCACAAACCTTAACACCAACATTCCTACTAACCACAACCATTTACTAGTACCTCCCTCATATTATCATCTCTATATTGCAAAACTATTGCAAGGAATCAAACATATCATATTCAGTGATCTACAAGTTTCATGTAGGATTTTATGACTAACCATGCAAATGACCAATTCATGTTGACTCTCTAAATAGATATAAGTGAAGCAAGAGAGTTTAATTCTTTCTACAAAAGACCACGCTCTAATAAATATAAGTGACACAAAAGAGCATTCTATGAATAACGGTTTTCTATGTGAAGAGAAACAGGCAATCCAAACTTCAAATGATATAAGTGAAGCACATGAAGCATTCTATAAAGCCATACTCAAAAGATATAAGTGAAGTGCAATGAGCATTCTATAGATCAACCATGGACTATCTCATACCAGCATGGTGCATAAAAGAAAAGTGAAAACTAAACACAAAAGATGCTCCAAGATTTACGCATATCGCATGAACGACTCGAAAACGAAAACATACCGATACTTGTTGAAGAAAGATGGGATGCCTTCCGGGGCATCCACACGCTTAGACGCTTGAGTCTCCTTGGATTTTTACTTGGGGTGCCTTGGGCATCCCCAATCTTGAACTCTTTCCTCTCCTCCTTCTCCTCATATCGAGACCTCCTCGATCTTTGAACACTTCATCCACACAAAACTTAACAGAAAACTGGTGAGATCCGTTAGTATAATAAAGCAAATTACTACTTTAAGAACTATTGCAAACCCATTCATATTTTATTTTTGCATTATACCAGCTGTATTATAACTTCTCCATGGCTTATACCACCGATAAAATTGATAGTTTCATCAAAACAAGCAAAATAATGCATCAAAAACAGAATCTATCTTAAACAGGACAGTCTGTAGTAATCTGAACTTTAACCATACTTCTGTAACTCCAAAAATTCTGAAAAATTAGGAAAAAAAATCATAGCAGTACTATGTAAAAATTTCAGAATTTTTGCACATTCCATTAAAAAATGTAAAATCACGCACTACGGCAAAGTTTCTGTTTTTCCACCGCACATACCAACAAGCAATCTAATCATCCTAAAGGCAAATCTTGGCACATTATTTTTATCATACAATGGATTTGTACAAGGGTATAATTATTTTTGTTGAAAATTTTCTGCAATTAAGATTCACAAAGTTTTCATGGGCATGAACAAAGTTGAAGGAGCTCCCCCACTTCAAGAATGCTCGTCTCTCTCACTTTCACTTTTCTTTTTGAAAAAGTTTTAGGTTCCCCTCTATATTTTTTGTTTTTAAAATTTATAAAGCACTCAACTGAATAAAATGACTCTCTAAAACTTCCGGGTTGTCTTCCTGGCAGCGCTTTCTTTAAAGCCATTAAGCTAGTCATAAAGTGCTCAAGTAATGGATCCACCCGGATCCCAAGGTATATCAAAGCCAATTTTAATTAGCAATGTTTTGTTATTTAGTAGTGAGCACAAAGCAACATATATCATGCAATGACAAAGTCTAACTCTCTTCCTATGCATCGGCATGTCATACAAGAACAATTCATGCACATCAAGTAAAGGCTAATACATAGCATAAGCAGTTTCTTGCAATTTTATCGTGTTGGAAACATGGAGAGGCGGAGATGTAGTTCCTCTCTCATAATAATTGCAAGTAGGAGCAGCAAGCACATGCATATTATATTCATCAAAATTATCATGTGCAATGGTAAAAGGCAACCCAACAATGTAATCCTTAATAAGAGCAAACTTCTCTGATATAGTGTAGTTTGGAGAATTCAAAAAGATAATAGGACTATTCAATAGCAACAATTTCATTCATAACATAAGGAACTATAGCAAGTTCATCTCCACAAGCATAATTCATATTGGCATCTTGGCCACAAGCATAGCAAGCATCAATTTCATCAAAAAGGGATATTTCAAAAGAATCAACGGGATCATAGCATTCATCCTTCGGTAAGCACGAAGGGAAATTAAACAGTGTATGAGTTGAAGAGTTACTCTCATTAGAAGGTGGGCACGGGTAGCTAATCCGCTCTTCCTCCTTTTGTTCTTCGCTCTCCTCATCATCTTTTTCATCCAATGAGCACACAATTTCATCTATTTCTTCTTCCGTAGCTTCCTTCAAAATATTAGTCTCTTCTTGGACAGCGGAGACTTTCTCAATAAACTCATTAATGTTGGCATTATATTCATAATTCTCATAGCAATATTTAAGTATAGCAAAATTTTCAGGTCTATAAACTTCATCATCAAAATCTTCATACTTTTCAAAGAAAGATCCAATTTCATAAGCACCCTTAAAAGCAACAAATTCTTCTATTTGTTCCACATCATAGTAATGATATCTACCATTAGCATAAGAAGCTAAGGTTTCATTATCATTTTGCATGAAAAGGGAAGGTGTGGAGCCTTCATCCTAGAGCAACAAGTATAATCATGTCTCAAGCATAGATCTCGAGCATACCAATGCAACATATGAATTTGATCCCATAACAGTTTCCCTTTTTGCGTCAAGCGATAATCCATAAAGTATTCACGTTGATCCAACGTGTCTCCCATTATCAAGTTGAACGGGGTTTTCTCAGGATTATCAAAGTAGTGCATAATATTTTTCACATGACGTCCTGTAACTTCCTCCTAGGCTCCCCCTTCTAGGCGACTCCTAGGCGATTTTGCGCCGGTGGCCACTCCGGCCCCGGCGGCCACCCCCCTTCACCTGCCGGTGGCCACTCTGGCCCTGGCAGCCACCTTTCCACCCCCCCCCCCAAGATGGCACCCTTTGCTCTCAACTTTGATCGTGGCAAGAAGTTTCAAGCGGACATGCGGTCCAAGTTTGGGCACCCGATGGTTTTCTCATCGGGATTTCGTCAACGAGAATTCACCTTGGTGGTTTCCTTCTGCAGATCCTCATTCAAGCTCGATGCTCATACAGTTAGTGTTTCTCTGCATGCAATGTTTGGAGGTTATGCCCAAGGTTTTAGGATCTGTTTTCTGAAGGATAGATCTTTCAAGTTTTCGGTTGCTTCCAAATCAGTGGGTTTTGAGATTTACAACGCGGGTAGAATTGTTGAAAAAGAGTTTGAGGTGGTTTTTATTCTTTGGAATTTTGGTGGTCCAAATTGGCGTAGGGAAGAAATTGCGTTTTATGCTGAACAAGACAAAGAGTGGACGTTGGTTGGTAGGAATGGTAATGCCTTCGTTCCTCACTTCGGTGATCGCCGGAGCAACACCACGGCAACCCGAGCTGGCAGATCAGTCTTTGAACGGTTATCAGGCCACATTCATGATAGGAGAGATCATGGGGCTAGAAGGATTACCCCTAATGCTGCTGAATTCAATAGGCCTCAAATAGAGCCCCAGGTCATTATGCAAAATAAACGTGTCAGCACGTACTTGGTGTGCTATGCATGCGGCGAACAGGGACAGTACGCGTGAAACTGCCCAGTTCCAAATCTTCCTGTGCTCTGGCCTTTCATTACTTTTGGCTCATTTCCTAGCCCACCGGAGCAGGCTTGGGCCGAGGGCAAGGTGGAGTCCTGGTTCCACTATGCTGGGCCGGCACTCCCGTTTCGGCAGGTTTCGTCATTTAAGGAGCTGGTCAAGGATCTTTTCCCAAATTTTCAGCCGAGACCCTTGCCTGTCCCCTCGCATTCCTCTGCTCTTACCAACTCTGCCACAACCTTGACGAGCTTGCCAACTTCATTGTCATCGCCGGCGAGGTATGTGGTTCTCCGCTTGTCGGAAGTGCCACCAATGGCAAACGTTCCCATCGACCCACTTCCCTTTGTCCCCCATGGATTCCAGATACAAGAAATCAAGGGGCGAACGGGGGTTTCCAGGGTCATCTTGCCCCACCATCCTAGAAGGCATGAGGACTGGGCGATTGTGTCCATCCATCCACATCCCAATGAGGTATTTTTTCCAAATGTTCGTGAAGTGCTTGAAGAGTTTCTGCAAGGAGCTGAACAAGTGGGATTTAGAGAGATTCAGCCTTGCCCGTTTGGTGAAGCTTACATTCAGTTCATGCATGTTCGTGATAGAGACCGACTTATCAGGCAGAGCCCTCACCCATTTGGAGATGTGTTCATTTCTTTGACCAAGCACAATGAAGGTAGGAACTGGCGCAGGATTCACTTCAATAGAACATGGTGGCTGTTGTTTGTAGGAGTCCCCTTGGACTACAGCAATACAGAGGACATTGCTGCTGCCATCTCAAAATGGGGCAGAATCATGAGTTGGGAAAGAGAAGATGCTTTAAGAGGAAAGATCTTGGTAAAAGCTAGAGTTACTGAGCTCATTGATGTGCCAAAAAGGATAAGATGGTATGAGGGGGAAAGCTTTGAGGAAGAGTTATGGACCTGCTCTGTTGAGGTTCTGTGGGAGGAAATGCTAGGAGGTGGCCCTGCTGATGAGGACCCCATACCACCACCTGGTGTGGACCCACACCCTGTTCCTCAGCATGCAAATGATTTCGTAGAATTTCAACCTGTGCCTATGGACAATGTTCAAGCAAATAATGATGATTGGGATGAGTGGGATGCTCAGGAGGAGAATGAGCATTGGGCTTTTCCTCAGCCAAACCCTCCTGAGCCAGTCCAACATCAGATGGAGATACATATGATTCCAGAAGATGGTGCACCAAACAGCAGTATCACTACTACTGTATCTTTGTCTGATGGTATCTTCTCTATTACTCACACTGCCAGTGAGGAAGTAAACCAAGGAGCTCCAGCTTTGCCTATGGTGCTGGGGTTACATAACATGGCTATGGCTTATCAAGCAGAAGCTGAGGAAGAAGATCATGAGGTGGCAGAAACTTATTGGAGGTCCCAGATCAACAAGTGGCAGTAGGACAACCACCAATGGATTTGGCTGCAAACAACTTGGAGTTGTTTAACAATCAGCACATTCCTGAAGTTGATGTGATTCACAGGGAGGCACACACTGACAAGGCTGGATGCTTTGCAGCACAAGATAACACTTTGGAAGATGCAGCTGACAGTGAAAATGCTAACATCATAGAGAAGATCATAGAAGATAACCCTAATTATGAGAATGCAGTTGTTACTAATGAAAGGACTGCCTTTTCTCAGGAAGAGGTTGACAGGTCAAATATTAAAGGGAAAGACAATGTACCCATAGTCCCAGTCCCTCAGGTTGGCACAACTTCAGATAAGAACAAGAAAGATACTGATGGCTCACATCCTTTATCATGTTCACCTCATTCATTTGATTTACAAAGCATAGCTGAATCACATGCTCTGGATATTATTGATGGCCCTCATTTAATTTCTAAAGAGGGACTGGACCTTTGGATTCAACACTTTGCTCCAGCTACACAGGGTGCTGCAAATACTTTTAAAATTGAGATTCCAGTAAGTTGGTTCAACTTCATAATCCATCTACTGTTAACTCCTGATAAATTTGGATGGATCATGCATCTATTGAAATCTGATCTGTGGAAATTGCTGACTGCTAATTGTTCTGCTGAAGAGACTATTTCATTTCATATCCCTGATAGCTACTCTACTTCACAGGCTCCTTGCTGTAAAGAAATAATTAAAGGAAATGGCAAGGAGAATGAGGGCATTAGCCCAGCTGCTCATTCCTCTAGTGGTACTGGAAGTCCACTAAAGCAGGTGTCTCCAAATAAAGTGATTATACTGCCTTTGGGAGAAGCGGTATCATAGAAAAGAAGGTACAAGGAGCCTCTGGTTGAAACTGAGGTAAGAAGAAGTGATGGAATTAAGAAAGATAATAATGGTTATAGGAGAAAATCTTGTGATGAAAAAGCTTGCCTACCTTGTAATGCAATACCACCAGTTATTCAAAATAAAGTGGTAAAAAATCTCAGAAAAACTTTCTGCAAGGTGGCTGAGGAGGAAATCCATGAGAAGCTGTCCAAAAGACCAAAGAAGAAAGGGCAGGAGGATGTGGCCAAGGTGTCCAAAGCCACAGGAGCAGCAGAGCACCCCAAGATTGTGTAATGATGATGACACATCATAGCACCAACCACAGAAGAGGAATGCTTCACTTTCCTAGTTTGGGTACCAATATCTGTGTGTATGATGGGGTTAGATGTGTCAGATTATGTAAAATGACTGGCTATGGCCCTGTGTGGCATCTTTTGTTTCCTATTAAGAGGACATGTTTATGGTATTTGTGTAATGATGACTGCACTGTTCTAGTTATGCTTGATAGACCTATTATGATGTCACTACAATGCTTTTTTCTTCATGATTGCTACTGGCTGTTTGATCATGGTATGAGTATGAGGAAAGCAAACACTGATGATCTAGAAAAATTACTGTTAGGGGCTTATACCAAGGGATGGTACTTGGTGTCTCAAATAAACCAGATTATTGTTTTTAATGAATAACAACAGGTCATGGAACATGTTGAATTGGAATGTCAGGGGTATAAATGCTTCAGATAAATGGTTAGCTATCAGACAGAAAATTGAAGAAAGTGCAGCTGGTATTGTTTGCATTCAGGAAACAAAAAGAGAGCATTTTGATCTTGCATACATCAACAAATTCTGCCCACAAAGATTTAACAAATTTGAATATCTTCCATCAATTGGGGCCTCTGGAGGTATTTTGACTGCTTGGAATGGGGCTGTATTCAGTGGTGAAATGATCTTCTAAAATAAATTTTCAATATCCATACAATTCAAATGCAACACCACTTCTCACTCCTGGATTCTCACAAATATATATGGACCTTGTAACCCTGAGGAAAAAATGGAGTTCATTGATTTGTTCAACACTATACAAATGCCCAATGAGGTAGAGTGGATCATCATGGGAGATTTCAACTTTATCAGATCACCTGAAGATAGAAACAGACCTAGAGGGGATGTCAACCAAATGCTTCTTTTCAATGAGGCTATAAGCAGCTTAGGTTTGGTGGAATTACCTCTTAAAGGCAGGCAATTTAGCTGGAGTAACATGCAGGAAAGCCCTCTCCTTGAAAAGTTAGATTGGTTTTTAACTTCTGCAGCTTGGATGACATCCTAACCTGACACCACTGCTCTCCCATTAGCCAAGCCCATCTCTGATCATCTACCATGTGTGATTAAAACTGGTACAAGCATTCCCAAGTCCAAGGTTTTCAGATTTGAAAATTATTGGTTAAAACATAGCTCTTTCAAGGACATTGTTCAAGCAGCTTGGAATATACGTGTGGGTTTCTCTGATCGTACCAAGAAAATTAATGCAAAATTTAAGAATTTGAGAAGAGCTTTAAAATTGTGGGCCAAGAGCTTGTCATGCCTTAAAAAGCAGATTGAGGAATTAAATGCTTGTATTTTCCTCTGGGATTTGATTGAGGAATACAGAGATCTTTCAATGTTTGAAGGGAACGGTAGGTCTATGTTGAAAGAGTTTTTGTTGGTAGTGCTTAATAATCAGAAGATCTATTGGAAGCAAAGGGGGAAAATAAAAGGTGTCAAGTTTGGTGATGAGAACACTAAATTCTTTCATACCAAAGCATCCATTAATCACAGACATAACAAAACTGCAATGCTACTGAATGAAGATCAAGTGGAGATTACTGACCATGAAGGAAAGGCAGCTATCCTTTGGGAGGCTTTTAAAAAAAGATTGGGACAATCTAATGGTCACACAATGCATTTTGACCTGAATGGTCTACATGAGCATAGAGTTGATCCTGAGGTATTCCAAGACCTTGAGAAGCCTTTTACTCAGGAGGAAATTGATGAAGTGGTGAAAAACCTTCCTACAGACAAATCTCCAGGTCCTAATGGTTTTAATAATGAATTCATCAAAGCTTGTTCGGACATAATTAAAGGGGATATCACTGATCTTATTATGGCCTTTCATGTAGGTAATGTAAATCTTGAAAGCATCAATACATCTTTCATTACCTTGATTCCAAAAAAGAAAGTGCCTCTCTCACCCAATGATTTCAGACCAATTTTACTACTCAATGGAGTTCTTAATATTATCACCAAATTGTTGGCCAAAAGACTTCAAAGAGTGATTCTTCAGATGGTTCACATTAATCAATATGGGTTCCTCAAGAACAGAATGATCCAGGACTGTCTTGGTTGGGCTTATGAATATATTCATCAATGTCACAAATCAAAAGAAGAACTGCTAGTGATTAAGCGGGATTTTGAAAAGGCTTTTGACACCATTGAACATCAGGCAATTATTGATATACTCAGAGCAAAAGGATTTGGGGGAAAATGGATCTCCTGGATGCACTTAATTTTCACATCTGCCTCATCTGTTGTTATGTTAAATGGAGTCCCTGCCAAAAAGTTTTATTGCAGAAGAGGAGTAAGACAGGGTGATCCTCTTTCTCCTTTGATTTTTGTGCTGGCTGCAGACCTACTTCAATCCATTCTTAATTAGGCCATGAGACTGGGTATTGTTACTACACCACTTCAAGTCAACTCATGTCCTGATTTCCCAATAATACAATATGTAGATGACACACTGGTTCTTATGGAAGAAAATGCCAGACAGTTGATATGCCTCAAAGCCTTGTTAAACACATTTGCATCAGCCACTGGATTAAAAGTCAATTATGGGAAATCAATCATGGTACCCATAAACATTGCAGAGGACAGAGTAAGCATTTTCACCAACACTTTGCAATGTACCATAGGTCAATTCCCTTTTACATATCTGGGATTGCCACTTGGAATCTATGAACCAACTATGGAGCAATGTCTACCCTTGGTTCAAAGAATTGCTAAAAGATTAGCTGGGATCTCTATTTTTATGACTCTGGCAGGAAGGTTGCTTCTGGTCAAGTCAGTGCTTGCATCACTACCAATTTTCTTCATGTGCTGCTTGGACTTACCTATCACCATCAAGAAACAGAACATCAAGTACTTGAGGCATTGTTTATGGAGGAGTCCTGATTTGGAAGATCACATACCAGCATTAGTGGCATGGCACAATGTTTGTAGACCAAAAAGCCAAGGAGGCCTAGGAATCATGGATATTTTCACACAAAACAAGACTCTGCTTATGAAGAATCTCCATAAGTTCTTTAACAGACATGATATACCCTGGGTGAATTTAATTTGGGAGACATACTATAGTGATGGGCAGCTCCCAGGAGATCACAAGGTTGGATCTTTCTGGTGGAAATCAAACTTAGCACTCATTGAGCAGTTCAAAGCCATAGCCAGGTGCAATGTGGGGGATGGTAAAAGTGCTTTATTCTGGGATGACTGCTGGCATCAATTTTTTATGAAACACAAGTTCCACCACCTTCACACATTTGCCAGAGACACAAACATAACTGTCAATCAAGTAATCAACACTAAATACCTCCAAGACCTATTTCACCTCCCATTGACAACTCAAGTGTGACGCCCCTGATTCGACCGTACACTAATCATACACGCAAATGTGTACGATCAAGATCAGGGACTCACAGTAAGATATCACAACACAACTCGAGACACAAATTAAAATAATACAAGCTTTATATTACAAGCCAGGGGCCTCGAGGGCTCGAATACAAAAGCTCGATACACAAGAGTCAGCGGAAGCAACAATATCTGAGTACAGACATAAGTTAAACAAGGATGCCTTAAGAAGGCTAGCACAAAAGCAACAACGATCGAAGAGGCAAGGCCTCCTGCCTGGGACCTCCTAACTACTCCTGGTCATCGGCGGTCTCCACGTAGTAGTAGGCACCCTCCGGGTAGTAGTTGTAGTAGTCAACAGGAGTGGCATCCGGCTCCACCATCTGGTCGCAGCAACCGGAAATAAGGAAGAAGCGGGAAAAGGGGTAGCAAAGCAACCGTGAGTACTCATCCGAAGTACTCACAAGCATCAGATCTATACTAAGTATGCATCGGTATCGAATGGAAGGGATGTATCTGTGGACTGTACTGCAGAATGCCAGAATATAGGGGAAGGCCTAGCCTATCGAAGACTAGCATCTTCTAGCATCTTCAAGCATCTTGCAGCATTCAGAAGAGTACAGAATAGCATTTTATAATTAACAAGCATGTTGTAATATTAATGCCCAGAGATCCTTCCTCGACTCCCTGCGAGAAAGAAATCCCGGAGCCAACATATCCATCTCATATCTCAAGTATCCATTTCTAGTTATAATAGATCAACATACCACTCCGAGCGTCCATTATCGTGGACACGGTTATTCGAATAGATAATCTTCCCTGCAGGGGTGCACCACATTACCCAACACGCTTGATTACTCTGGCCGGAGAAACTTTCCTGGGTCAATGCCTGGCCTCGGAAGATCAACACATCGCAATCCTACCTAGGCTCATCAAAGAGGTCCTCGCCGGTCTACATCCTAAGCACTCCAGGGTCTTGGGCCCATCGCCCGTTGCACTCTGAGTCGTTGCGAGCAGGGCGGACCCAGGCACCACCTCTAGGGTGTCGGCCCAGCCGTGCCGCATTGCTGAACTAGACGTCTAACAAAGCTTCGGCTGATACTACGACGCCGAGTGCCCATAACTGTTCCCGCGTGGTGGTTAGTGCATAAAGGTCAATGGCTAACTCAGAACAAATACCCAAACATGTTAGTGCATTATTAAAAGAAGTGACGGCTGTTGAGACAAGTCCGGAGCTACCGCCACCTCCTGGGTGATACTGCTAAACAGCCAGCGGCCACCATAACATCTCGCGGGTGCTCTTCGAGCCCGCCCGACTTGCACAGGTATCTCTCGCGGGTGCTCACTGGGCCCACCCGACTTTAACAAGGTCCGAAGTAAAGTCAAGGTAACCATGTGTCCAAACATCAAGGGGAAAACCCCGACGAATCACCCTCGACGGATCCCATCGATGTAACCCTCAAAATGAATATAGGAGGAATCACCCTCGAGGTTCACACTTGAGGGGTTGCACGACAGAGTCGTATCGGGAGTGGTGAAGGAGGAATCACCCACGAAGACCACGACCGATTAGCTACACTACAGAGTTATCATCAGGAGTGCGTTGCGAGGTATCACCCTCGGCACTCGATAGTAGCTCTGCAGAGTCATACAACTAAAGGGGGTGAGGTGATGTGTCGGTCTCTACACGTCTAGCACGTTGATCGAGTCATCGGTCATCAAGCCGAGGCAACTGGGACAAGGTGAGGGGTCACTGGTGGATCACTAACCAACCTATACTAAGTAGTTTAGGATAAGAAGGTAAGGTACAAGAGCAGGTTACAAAAGCAGGCTATGCATCAGAATAGGAGCAACAAATTACAGTAGCAAAATCTAATGCAAGCATGAGAGAGAAAGAACTGGGCGATATCGGAATGATCAAGGGGGGTTTGCTTGCCTGGAAGCTCTGCTAAAAAGGAAGGAGGGTCGTCGGTGATGTAGTCGATCACAGGGGCATCAACAGCAGTCTCGGGGTCTATCGGAGAAGAAGAGGGAGAAGAAACAGTAAATACAAAGCACACAGATGCATGACATGACAACAGGCAGAGCTAGGGGTGTTCTAACGCAGTGTTACACGATACCGGCGAAGGGGGATAACATCCGGGAATGTTTTCCCGAAGTTTGGCATTTTCGGACAAACAAACCGGAGGGGGACGGTTTCATGTTCGCTAGGCTAGGGATGTGTGGCGGACGAACGGAGAGCGTATTCGGATTTGTCATATTTTTTGAGCAACTTACATGTATAAAACTTTTTCATCTGACTTACGATTTATTTTCTATGAATTTTCAAAGTTTTAGCAATATTCTAAAATTATTATTAATTCGAAAATGAATAGGAAATTGCTAGGTGCACCCGGTGCAGTGCACCCAGTAGTGCACCAGAGGATGACAGTGGGTCCAGGGGGTCCCAGTTGACTAGTCAAAGTTTGACTCGTCAACAGGGGGTGGGTCCCACCTATCATTCTCACATTTAGCTAATTACAGATTAACTAGCTAGTTAATTAAGTTAATTAATCTTTTTAGTTAATTAATTAATTAACATTTTTTTGAAAATCTATTTTTTTAATATCTTTTTTTAAGAAAGGGGGCTCGGGGCCCCACTTGGCAGTGGCCCAGGTCCTTAGCGGGCGTGGGCTATTGGGCGCGCGGGTGCTAGCGCATGGGCGCCCGCCCAAACGCACGGGCATGTGGGCACAGCGGACAAAGGCCGCCGGGGTGCGGCGGGGCGTCGACCAGGGGGAAGCAGGGCCGCAACTGGGGCTAGCGGTGGCCGGAGGCGGGAGGGGCCGCAGCTGTGCTCGGGAGCGGCGGCGGAGGAACGGGGCGAGCGGCCGCGGGCGGAGGCACGGGCACGGGGCGCGCGTGCGGCGGTGAAGGTGCAGCCCCGACGCGGTGAGGGGAGGCAGCACGGCAGCAGCAGCGGGGCGGGCACGGCCGTGGGGTGTCTGCCGACGGCAGCGGGCATCTGCGCTCAGCGACACAGGGGGGTGGAGGGGTAGGCAGCAGCAGGGGAGCTGCAGGCGGCGGCGAGACGGCTGGAAACGTCAACGGCGTCGGAGCTCGGCCAAATAGCGGGTGTGGCGGGAGGAGTGGGCCGCGCGGGCGGGGACGGTGTGGGCTACGGCAGAGCGCGAGAAGGCGAGGCAGGGGCGAGGGATGGTCGCAAAACAACCACAACGACGACGGTGAGAGCCGCGGCTACGGGAGCTTCGGGCGACGGAGCGCATGGTTGACACGGGGTCGCGGCGAGAGGGACGGACAAGGGGGTGTGCGCGGCCGATGCGGACGACAGCGGACGGGGAAGAGGGGACGGATGGGGCCTCACCGCCGTTACCGAGTCGAGGGCGGCGAGGCTTGAGGTAGTCCGGCGGGGAGGAGACGGTGATGGCCGGCGACGGCGAGATGGCGACGCAGCTTCGGGCGCTCCTCGGGCACGTCGTCGATGAGCGACCAGAGGGAAAAGGGGACGGGGGCGCGAGGGAGGGGACGGCTAGGGTTCGAGGGAGTAGTGACAAGTAGATATAGGAGGGGGGCGCGGTGGATGGGTGCCACGGTGTCTGCCATGGCCGTGGCGGCCATCGGCGCTAGCCACGAGCCCCCCGTGAACAGAGACGGGGGGAACGGCACTGGTGGGCTGGCCAGTGGCCAGTTGGGACAAGGCCCAAAGGGGGAAGGGGATTTGTCCTCTCTTGTTATATTTTTGTTTTAGTTTTACCTTTTACTTATTATTTGTTTATTTATTTTATTTCATTTTCACATTATTTGAGTTTATCAAAAATATGAGGCCAACACCTAAATTAATGTTTTAGTCTAACCCTCTGCCACAAAAAGTTTCACTCACAAATAAAATAGTTTAACATTTTAGAATTTATAAAAGGCATTTAAAAGATTGTTTAAGCCACTGTTTTAATTATTTTTTAGCACTTAAATATTTTATAAAAAATTGGTTTCTTCACTAATAATACTTATGAATTATTTGCCACAGTTTACACATTTTAGTTTTGACATTATGAAAACTTTAAATTTTGACTTTAATTTAAATTTGAATTCGAACCGATTTGAATCTAAACGAGATTAGCAACAGTTAACAGTGGTGACATGGCACCATTAACGGGGGATTACTGTAGCTTAATTATCCGGGCATTACAAATCTCCTCCACTACAAGAAATCCCCTCCTGAGATTTTAGGAGGTAGAAGGAAACAAAATGGGGTATTCATCTCGAAGACGATCCTCGAGTTCCCAAGTGGCTTCATCTTCAGAAGGATTTGACCACTGAATTTAAGAATTTGATTGCCCTCTGACGGATGCGACGTTCAGCTTGGGACGAGAATGCAGACCAGATGCTCTTTGTAAGTGAGATCATCTTGCAGGGGTTGAGCTTTATAAGCCATGTGGTTGTTGCAATAAGACTTGCGACTCAAGGCATCGGCCATGACATTAGCCTTGCCAGGGGTATAAGAAATACCGTAGTCATAGTCTATGATTGTTTCCATACATCGCTGCTGATGGAGATCCAGATCTAGTTGAGTAAACAGATACTTCAGACTTTGATGATCGGTGAAGATCTCGCAACGATTACCAAGAAGGAAATGTCGCCACAACTTTAGTGCAAATTTAACTGCATCAAGTTCAAGGTCAAGGACTGGGTAGTTCTTTTGGAAAAACATCTTGGGATTCACAAACGACTGGAGCATTTCCAATTCTCGCAAAAGGAGAAGCGTTTCACGCATTCACGGAATAAATCTGTGCTTCAGTATTTCAAACAAGATGGGCATGGTAGCTCACTATCTCATTTGATGGATGTAGTAGATAGACGGTTTTAGTGGTGCAAATGATAGAAGCAGTATATGTTTTCAACCATTCCATCCCGAGAATGAGGTCGATATTGGAAAACTTCAAAGCAATGAGGGAAACATGGAATTCGAACTCTTCAAGTTCAACGGGGACGTTGTGACTAACCATGGTGGTTCGACGTTGGCCCGCGGAATGCAGCTTGGAATTTCGGCCAAGTGATAGCGGTTCCAATAGGTAAGGAATGCCTGTGGCGGTCCCACCATTGAGCAGCAGGACCTTTCGGGTAATAAGCCACGAAGGTGACATAGTTGGCAGGGGCTACAATAGTAGACTCCAAATCGAAAGTGATGTCATGGAGCCAGTCATCAGCATCAAGGGGTTGAGTTAAGCTACGGTAGCTGACAGGGTTGAGACGTGCAAAGTCTTGCCGAGTCACTGGGGCTGGTTGCTGATTCATATTGGGGGCGGAAACTGAGCCATGTCTCCTACCATGAACTGGCGATTCAGCATCAAACTGTTGTATCATTCTAGCCATGTATTCGAGCGGTGGTGGATTGTCGCCACCACGGCCATGACCAGCGGGTCTAACTATCCTGCTTAAATGCATCAGGGGGCAGTTTAACAAGGGGTGAAGCAAGTGTAAGGAGCCATTCATGATGTAATCAGAACAATGAGGAAAGGCGCAGTATGTACAAAGCAGTAGTCATTAAAGACATACTGATACATATACGGGGCCAATTACACGCTGTTCGTATGAGTTCGGACAAGGGAAACACCCTAGACATACCAGGCGGCACGTATGCACACGATGGAGGGATACCACAATGGGACATAGCAAAGGCTACATCAACATCGGGGAAAACCTCTGGAGCGAGGGATTTGCATGTGATGACACAGGGTGCCCTCGATAAAAGGATCCTGTGGTCACTGAACAATGCGAAGCAGATCTTGGCCCTCAATTCGAGAAAGGGGTAATATAAATCTTCGGGTGGATGTGATCACGAGAACCTATGTTAGAGTTAGCAAAATCATTTATCCCGAATAGGAGAGAGATCAGAGTCCGAGAGTATAGACAAGGAGTAAAAGATCCTAATACCACCCAATGGCGACGTGGGCCCGTAAGCCACACAGCCATGTTAGTAAAATAGTTTTTCAAAGACTAGACTCAACTTCGGCCAAGGAGTTGGAAAGGGGGTTCCTACAGGCAGTCGGCTCTGATACCAACTTGTGACGCCCCCGATTCGACCATACACTAATCATACACGCAAATGTGTACGATCAAGATCAGGGTCTCACGGGAAGATATCACAACACAACTCTAGACACAAATAAAAATAATACAAGCTTTATATTACAAGCCAGGGGCCTCGAGGGCTCGAATACAAAAGCTCAATACACAAGAGTCAGCGGAAGCAACAATATCTGAGTACAGACATAAGTTAAACAAGGATGCCTTAAGAAGGCTAGCACAAAAGCAACAACGATCGAAGAGGCAAGGCCTCCTGCCTGGGACCTCCTAACTACTCCTGGTCGTCGGCGGTCTCCATGTAGTAGTAGGCACCCTCCGGGTAGTAGTAGTAGTCAACGGGGGTCGCATCTGGCTCCTGGGCTCCACCATCTGGTCGCAGCAACCGAAAAGAAGGAAGAAGGGGGAAAAGGGGTAGCAAAGCAACCATGAGTACTCATCCAAAGTGCTCGCAAGCATCAGATCTATACTAAGTATGCATCGGTACCAAATGGAAGGGATGTATCTATGGACTGTACTGCAGAATGCCAGAATAGAGGGGAAGGCCTAGCCATCGAAGACTAGCATCTTGCAGCATTTAGAAGAGTACAGAATAGCATTTTATAATTAACAAGCATGTTGTAATATTAACGCCCAAAGATCCTCCCTCGACTCCCTGCGAGAAAGCAATACCGGAGCCAACATATCCGTCTCATATCTCAAGTATCCATTTCTAGTTATAGTAGATCAGGATACCACTTCGAGCGTCCATTACTGTGGACACGGCTATTCGAATAGATAATCTTCCCTACAGGGGTGCACCACATTACCCAACACCCTTGATTACTCTGGCCGGACACACTTTCCTGGGTCAATGCCCAGCCTCAGAAGATCAACACGTCGCAATCCTACCTAGGCTCAGCAGAGAGGTCCTCGCCGGTCTACATCCTAAGCACTCCGAGGTCTTGGGCCCATCGCCCGTTACACTCCGGGTCGTTGCGAGCAGGGTGGACCCAGGCACCACCTCTGGGGTGCCGGCCCAGCCATGCCGCAATGCTGAACTAGACGTTTGACAAAGCTTCGGCTGATACTACGACACCGAGTGCCCATAACTGTTCCCGCGTGGTGGTTAGTGTGTAAAGGCCAATGGCCAACTCAGAACAAATACCCAAACCTGTTAGTGCATTATTAAAAGAAGTGACGGCTGTCGGGACAAGTCCGGAGCTACCACCACCTCCTGTGTGATACCGCTAAACAGCCAGCCGCCACCGTAACATCTCGCGGGTGCTCTCCGGACCCACCCGACTTTCACAGGTATCTCTCGGGGTGCTCACTAGGCCCGCCCAACTTTAACAAGGTCCGAAGTAAAGTCACGGTAACCGTGTGTCCAAATATCAAGGGGGAAAACCCGAGGAATCACCCTCGATGGATCCCACTCGATGTAACCCTCAAAATGAACATAGGAGGAATCACCCTCGAGGTTCGCACTTGAGGGGTTGCACGACAGAGTCGTATCAGGAGTGGGGAAGGAGGAATCACCCTCGAAGACCACGACCGATTAGCTACACTACAGAGTTATCATCAGGAGTGCGTTGCGAGGTATCACCCTCGGCACTCGATAGTAGCTCTGCAGAGTCATACAACTAAAGGTGGGAGAGGTGATGTGTCGGTCTCTACACGTCGATCACGTTGATCGAGTCACTAGTCATCAAGCCGAGGCAACTGGGACAAGGTGAGGGGTCACTTGTGGATCACTAACCAACCTATACTAAGCAGTTTAGGATAAGCATGTAAGGTACAAGAGCAGGTTACAAAAGCAGGCTATGCATCAGAATAGGAGCAATCAATTACAGTAGCAAAATCTAATGCAAGCATGAGAGAGAAAGAACTGGGCGATATCGGAATGATCAAGTGGGGTTTGCTTGCCTGGAAGATCTGCTGAAAAGGAAGGAGGGTCATCGGCGACGTAGTCGATCACAGGGGCATCAGCAGTGGTCTCGGGGTCTACCGGAGCAGAAGAGGGGGAAGAAACAGTAAATACAAAGCACACAGATGCCTGACATGACAACAGGCAGAGCTAGGGGTGTTCTAACGCAGTGTTACACGATACCGGTTAAGGAGGATAACATCCGTGATTTTTTTTCTCCGAAGTTTGGCATTTTTGGACAAACGAACAGGATGGGGACGGTTGCATGTTCGCTATGCTAGCGACGTGTGGCGGACGAACGGAGAGCGTATTTGGATTCGTCATATTTTTCTGAGCAACTTACATGTATAAAACTTTTTCATCTGACTTACGGTTTATTTTCTACGAATTTTCAAAGATTTAGCAATATTCTGAAATTATTATTAATTCGAAAATGAACAGGAAATTGCTAGGTGCACCCGATGCAGTGCACCCAGTAGTGCACCAAAGGATGACAGTGGGTCCAGGGGGTCCCAGTTAACCAATCAAAGTTTGACTGGTCAACAGGGGGTATGTCCCACCTGTCATTCTCACATTTAGCTAATTGCAGATTAAATAGCTAGTTAATTAAGTTAACTAATCTTTTTAGTTAATTACATTATTTTTTTGAAAATCTATTTTTTATATCTTTTCTAAGGAAAGGGGCTGGGGGCCTCACTTGGCAGTGGCCCAGGGCCTTAGCGGGCGTGGGCTATTGGGCGCGGGGGTGCTGGCACGTAGGCGCCCGCCCGGACACACGGGTATGTGGGCGCGGCAGATAAAGGCCGTCGGGGCACGGCGTAGCGTCGTCCAGGGGGAAGTGGGGCCGCGGTTGGGGCTAGCGGCGGCCGGAGGCAAGAGGGGCCGCGGCGGTGCTCGGGAGCGGCGGCGGAGGAATGGGGCGAGCGGGCGCAAGGCGCGCGTGAGGCGGCGCAGGTGCAGACCTGACGCGGCGAGGGGAGGCAGCACAACAGCGGCGGGACGAGCGCGGCCGTGGGGCGGCTGCCGACGGCAGCGGGCGGCTGCTGTCAGCGACGCAGGGGGTGGAGGGGTAGGCTGCAGCAGGGGAGCTGCGGGCGATGGCGAGACGGCTGGAGACGTCGACGGTGCCGGAGCTCGGCCAAACAGCGGGCGTGGTAAGAGCAGTGGGTCATGCGCGCGGGGGCGGTGTGGGTTGCGGTAGAGCGCGAGAGGGTGAGCCAGGGGCGAGGGGTGGTCGCAAACGACCACAACGACGATGATGAGAGCCGCGACTACGGGAGCTTCGGGTGACGGATACGGCGAGCATGGGTGGTCACGCGCGAGCACGTATGGGACCGCGGGGGCACGCACATGGGTGACCGCGTCTAGAGGAGCTCATGGGCGAAGCGAACACGGGGTCGCGGCGAGCGGGACGGATAGGGGGGTGTGCACAGCCGATGCGAACGACAGCGGACGGGGAAGAGGGGATGGACGGGGCCTCACCGCCGTTGCCGAGTCGAGGGGCGGCGAGGATTGAGGTAGTCCGACGGGGAGGAGACGATGATGGTTGGCGATGGCGAGACGGCGACGCGGCTTCGGGCGCTCCTCGGGCGCGTCGTTGATGAGCGGCCAGAGGGGAAAAGGGGACGGGGGCGCGTGGGAGGGGACGGCTAGGGTTTGGGAGAGCAGCGACGCGTAGATATAGGAGGGGGCGTGGTGGATGGGCGCCACGGCGTCTGCCATGGCTGTGGCGGCCATCGGCGCTAGCCACGAGCTCCCCGTGAACAGACACGGGGGGGGGGGGAACGGCGCTGGTGGGCTGGCCAGTGGCCAGTTGGGCCAAGCCCCAGGGGGGGGGGTTGTCCTCTCTTGTTTATATTTTAGTTTTAGTTTTACCTTTTACTTATTTTCTGTTTATTTATTTTATTTCATTTTCGCATTATTTTAGTTTATCAAAAATATGAGGCCAACACCTAAATTAATGTTTTAATTTAACCCTCTGCCATAAAAAGTTTCACTCACAAATAAAATAGTTTAACATTTTAGAATTTATAAAAGGCATTTAAAAGATTGTTTAAGCCACTGTTTTAATTATTTTTGAGCACTTAATTTTTTTATAAAAATTTGGTTTCTTCACTAATAATACTTATGTATTATTTGCCACAGTTTGCACATTTTAGTTTTGACATTATGAAAACTTTAAATTTTGACTTTAATTTAAATTTGAATTTGAACCGATTTGAATCTAAACGAGATTAGCAACTGTTAACAGTGGTGACGTGGCACCATTAACGGGGGATTACTGTAGCTTAATTATCTAGGCATTACATCAAGCATATGAGGAATTCTTGGAAATGGAAGATATATTTATCACCCTAAGACATTCGGAGCATTTGGATTCAGTGGACACATGGAGCTTAATATGGGGAAATGAATTCTACTCTTCAATTAAAGCTTACAATGTGTTAATTGGATATAAGGAAACACCACCACACTTCAGTTGGATCTGGAAGAGCTCTTGCCAACCAAGACACAAAGTATTTTTTTGGATGCTACTGCATGACAGAGTCAACAATAGAAACTTGTTGAGATGGAAAAACTTTGAGCTTGAAGCATACAATTGTGCAGTTAAGGGCTGTCAACAGGATGAAACACTACATCATCTATTTGGAGCTGCCCTTTTGCAATTCAATGTTGGGATTATATCTGCCCCACCAGAACTCACAATTTGTCAGTATTAGAAGCTTATCAAGATCTAAAAGACAAGCTCACTTACCCTTTCTTCATGGAGATTATCATTCTAGGGTCTTGGGCTATTTGGATATCTAGGAACAATAAGATCTTTGAAAATATAACACCCTCATTTCAAGGCTAGAAATACATTTTCTTGGAGGAACTGAAGCTGCTAAAATACAGGATGAAGAGAAAACATGTTAATCAATTCTCAGCCTCGTTGGAGTCCATGTTGTAATTATAGATGTAGTTTAGTTTAGGTGTAGTTTAGTTCTTGTTCTTAGTTGTTTTTTTCCTAGTTCTTCTTTTGTTTTTTGTTTCTTCTTTCTTTTTGGGCTTACCTCAAGCCTTTAAGACAGACTGCTGTGTTTGTTTTTTTTAATAAAAGTTGCACTGGGGTTTTACCCTACTGTTTATAGTCAAAAAAATATTTTTCACATAATAAGCATCGAGGGTTTTAGGAGGTTCCCCATCTCCATGAGTAGCAAGTACAACTAATTTTTTTAGTGTTTCGTGTTCAATATCCATAACTAAAGATAGAGAACAACTTTGTCGGGGATATCGTGCGACACATACCACGGGGTGGCTTATCATGGATGGGGACAAGAGTACGTCGCCGGGCTCTAGAAGCGGGAGTGAGCGAGACCGCATACGCCTGCGAATCTTACCCAGGTTCGGGGCTCTCCTCGGAGATAACACCCCTAGTCCTTCTCTGCGGGGTCTCCGCATGATGACTATGATCAACAAGGTAGCTACAACTTGCGCCTTGAGCTGTTTCGGCTAGAGGAGGGAGAAGGGCAAGCCTAGCTCTGCTCCTCGCTCTACGTGTGTGTGACAATGGCGTGGGTGCTGAACCCTTTGCATGGGTGAGCCTGGGGGGTTTATATAGGCCTACCCCTAGGGGTACAATGGTAATCCGGCCGGGTGTAGGACCCGGTCGTCAGCGGCTCTGGCTGCCGGCTTCACCGCCGACCGCTGGGGCCCACCGCCTGGTGGGCCAAGTTGACTGCTTTATACTGTGGCCTCGCCTTCGATGAAGAAGGTCTGGTCGAGGGGAACGTGGTTACAATCCCGCCGCCTGACGGGCGCTCACTGTAGCCATACCCCGTCTCATCTGGTTAATGGTGCACAGACTCCAAGGGGGAGGAGGGCCGCCTGCTAGGAGTCGGCCCTCCCTTGTTGCCGCCTGCTGGAGGTTTGCCGCCTTCTGGTGGCTCGCAGACAGGTAGGGCCTGCCGCCTGCGGGCCGTACCGACCGCCCGTCGTGGGGGCGTGGCCCCCTCTGGCGCTAGTGATGTCACGGACTGCGTAGCAATAGTGCCGTGCTGGGCGAGGGGTGTCCGCCCGGTACACAGCTCTGTGGCCACGTCCCATCCTGGATTCGGGGGTGGCAGGCTGCACTGCAGCCATGCCTTGTCTTGTCGTGGTGATGTGGTGCTGACTTCGAGGGGACGAGGGGGCGTCTGCCAGGAGTTGGCCCCCTCGCGACCGCCTTCCATGGCTTGCCGCCTTCTAGCAGCCGGTCTCTTGGACCTGCCGGCCCAAGAAGGCAGTCGTGCTTCCGGAAGGTGTGAGGGGCGCAGCCAGCCCCGATGTCTCAAAATACCATGGGGGACTGAGGTGGCTACCCGTGGTCATTTACTCCGACAGTAGTCCCCGAAGCTGCTGGGGCACCGCGGCTGAAAAATGAGGAGCCTCAGCAGCTTCCTACTCTGAGTGGTCTGGTAGTTGGGCTTCGTCCATCTTCTGGAGAGGCCGATTGCCAGGAGCCGGCCAAGGCCAGGCCGGCCGCCTGGCGAGTTGGAATCATCGTGGCGGAGGCCGGGTAGAGTGCCAGCCGGACGACAGGCTTGCCGCCCGCTACTCGCTCGCCACGCGGCACCAGCAGGCCAGGCCGGTCTGCCAGCCCGCGTGCGCGACGAGACGTCGCCGCAGGCCTGGGCCCGCCATTACAGGGCCTCGGCACGCGTGCGGATCCGCTGCGGCCGAGGCGGGCGGTTGCGCTCCCCAGGTGCGATTAATACACGCCATTACGGCGCTGTAACTGCGGGGTCGTGGGGGGATTGGGCGCAATTAATCTTGCGCCCCCCACGTCTCACCCCCTCGGCTCCGCCGCCAGAGGGCTATAAGTAGGGGGAGGAGGAGGGCGGCAGAACATACGCGCGCCCTCCTCTTCCCTCTCTTTGCTTTTCTTCTTCCTCTTCTTCTTGCTGTTGTCGCGGCCTCTCCTCTTGCTGGAGTGCTGCCATAGCCCGCCGTTGCCGGACCTCCTCTCGCCGCAGCCACCTTGCGCCGCCGTCGAGCACGGAGCCCATGGCGCAAAGCGGCCGTGCGGGCGACTGGGACGGCTCCAATGTCCACGACGGGCACTTGGAGTTCCTCCGCCAGACGCGGCGGCTCCCCCATGCATCGAACATTAAGGTGCGTGTCCCCCCCGAAAGGGAGATCTCGCCGGCGCCGGAAGGCGGTGAGCGCGTCGTCTTCCGGTCGCATTTCCTCCGCGGCTTCGGCCTTCCGGTGAGCGGATTCCTTTGCTCGTTTTTGGATTTCTACGGAGTGTAGCCCCACCACCTCACTCCGATTACGGTGGTGCTGCTCTCCGCCTTCGTCACCCTGTGCGAGGGCTACCTCGGCACGCTCCCCACACTCGAGGTGTGGGGAGAGCTCTTCTACCTCAAGCTTGGCACCGCCGCCAAGAACGAGGCGGCCCAGTGCGGAACCTGCGTCGCGGTGCGGCGCACGGGATCCGGGGTCCGCTTCCCAGCTCTCGCCCTGCTGCAGTCGGCCAAACTGTGGCAGAAGTCGTACTTCTACATCGAGAATATCCACTCAACGCGGGACTACGTCAACCTGCCGGCCTACGCAGCCGGCCCGCCTGTTGGGCCTCGCACCAACTGGAAGTTCTGGCTGAGAACCCTGTCGGCCGCGTGCTCCACCGTGCTCCTCCGGCTCTAGGAGATGACGGCGTCAGAGGGCCTCAAGGCCTCGGACCTGCTGGCCGCGTTCGTGAAGCGCCGAGTGCTGCCCCTCCAAGCCCGGCCTCACTTGATCAGCGACATGAGTGGGCGCCGGGACCCGTGCCGGCTATCCACCAAGGTGATGCCGGACATGGAGGTGATCCGCATGGTGAACTTCTTCTCTGGCTGCAAGCTGTCAGAGATGGAGTGGCAATTCGGCAAGCCATCGTACAGCCGGGCCAACCCGCCGCCTCCGGTACGTCTCCTTATTCTTTTTTTTTCTTTGTTCGTCCGGGTTCTTTCTTGCCGCCTGACCAATCGGCCTTGATGCAGTGCTTCCCGGGCCAGACGGCCACTGACACGCCAGCCCCGGGACACCAGTACATGGCGGACCGGTCGGTGAGCGACGTGGACGACCCCGACTTGGGGGCGGCCGCTTAGGAGGAGGAGGACGCCACAGGCGGCGGCGGCGGCGAGGGAGCAGGCGGATCCTTAGGAGGCAGCCTCGGGGATTGGCCGGATGATAACGAGGAGGACGAAGAGCCGCGCCGTGCCCATGGCGCTGACAAGGCAGGTGCTAGCTCCTCGGCCGCGCCGACTGCAGCAGCCGGCGCGCCGAAGCGCCGGGCCGACGCCGGGTTGTTCAGCAGCCGGCCCAAGAAGGCTAGGACCTCGACCGCCGCAACCAAGCGGCAAGAGGCTGCCGCGAAGGCGGCCCTCTTCCAGAAAGCCCCAAAGCGGCACCCCCTGGTGTCCGCGTAAGTGCCTTGTCCTTTCTTGCATCGTGCTTTGCGTTGGCTTTTCTTCTATCTTTGCGATCTTTTTATTCTCTTCCTCCTTTGGTGCGCAGCGCCCCACTTTCCTTGTCGCGAGCCCCGTATGGCTCGATGATCGGGGCGGCAGACGACTTCGCGGGCCCCTGCCGCGTGGATCCGCTCGCTGCCCTCCAGGAGGCGACGGAGAAGAACGCGCGGGAGGCGCGAGAGGAGCGGGAAGCTGTGGCCCGGGAGAAGGCGGAGGCCGACGCGGCGGCCAAGGCTCAAGCCGACGCCGCGGCCAAGGAGCAGGCGGACGCGGCCGCCAAGGTGCAGGCAGAGGAGGCGTCCCGCGGCCGGGCTCCGGAGTCCACCGGTCCGCAATCTACGGAGCCTGTGGTGCTGGAGGTCCCGGCTCCGACTGGAGGCGCCGGCAATGACCAGCTGGTCCAAGAGAGGGGAGGGGACCCTGTTATCCCGGAGGCGGAGGTGCCCCTGCGCACGCCGGCTACCGACGCCCAGGGCAGTCGGCCTGACGCGCCGCTGGTGCCGCCAGCCAGCGGCGAGTTGGTGGTGGGTCCGACTCCTGCAATCCATATCCCGGTGCGTCGGCGTGCGGGGAGGGCGGCCTCAGCACCGCGGCCGTTGGAGGTCAGGGCCACTAGCTCGTCGGCCCCCGACGCCGAGGCTACCAGCGCCGCCCCACCGGATTGGACGTCTGGGGGTGGTACGGGTGTTTTGAACGCGGCCTCGCAGGAAGTCCTGGCCCGGTTCAACACCCAAGGTGCCGCTCTCCTGCAGTACACGCAAGAGCTCCTGGCGATGCGGGCGGCCGTCCGGGTACGTTTCTTGTTTTCGTTTCTTTGTAATCTTCCGTGGGGGCGCGCCAGCGCACCCACTGGGTGTAGCCCCCGAGTTCCGGGCTGGCTGTTGAGCAGGCGGCTCGGAACTTCAGGTCGAGCTCCGAGTACTGACTCGTTACCTTCTTCTGTTGTCTTTGTTGCAGGATTACCACAACATCCATGCGGCCGCCTATAACTCTCAGCTCCAGGAGCTGACCGAGCGGACCGCCGATCTGACGGAGAGCCGAAGTAAGTACTTGGTCTTCTTCCTTGCGGGGGCACGTCAGCGCACCCGCTGGGTGTAGTCCCCGAGATTCGGGCCGACTGCTGAGCAGTTGGGCCGGATCTCCCGGCAACTACTTTCCATTGGTGTTGATGGTTTTCTTTTTTCTCCATTTTGGCAGAGGCCGCCGCAGATCTGCGGCAACGCCTGGGCGAGGCCGAGTCCGCGCTCCATACCAAGGAGCAAGAGCGCAGCCAGGTGGCCCAGGAATGCGACCGCCTGGCCAAGGAGCTGGCGGACCAGGCGAAGCGGCACAAGGCGGAGCTCCAGAAGCTGAAGGAGGAGGAAGACTCCCTCAAGGCCGAGTTCGAGACTCAATGCTCGAACTGGGCCGAGAAGGAGAGACTCCTGACCGATGGCTACAGCAAAATCGAGGACATGATTGATGGTAAGTTACTTCTTCTTTTGAACAGTCATCGACTACAGCAGGAGTCGGCCTCTGGCTTCTAATCTTTGATCTTCTTCTTGTGCAGAATACTTTCCCGGTCACTCCGTCGCCGTCAGCCAGGCCATCGAGGCGCGTCGCAACATGCGGAGGAAGGCGGGCGCGGACATTGCGCCCAACGCGCCCCGGAATCTCGTCGAGCAGCTTCTGGCCATCAAGACGGGCCTGCAGCCGGCTCACAGGATGCTTCGTCGCCTGCAGCGCGCCGGGGCTCAGGTGTTGGCCGCCTTTTGGCCCGATGCTCAAATTCCACGCACCCCCAATCGGACTGCCGACTGGCTGGAGGTAGCGGTCGGCTGCTTCGAGGCTTGGAAGGGCGCCGCGGCTCGGGCGGGTGCGCGGACGGCCTTGGAGTTCGCCAAGGCGTGGTATCCTGGGCTGAACCTGGCCCAGCTGGCCACCTTCCGGCAGGAGGCCGGACCGGAGCTGGCGGCGGTGGGCCCTGCGCTTACTCAACATGCGGCGGCGATCGCCGAGTATGCCAACACCACCATTTTCATCCCCGAGCTGGACGAGGAAGGCGCTGAGGTGCCGCCCAGCTGGTTCGGGCTGAACCCGGGGGATGCAGGGGACTCGGCGGAAGAGATCGCCTCCAGTGACGAGGGCGAGGACGAAGAAGATGAGGACGACGAAGATGACGCATCAGACGATGGAGTGGACAGCCGGCCTCAGCCCGACCAAGCCTCGACCAATGAGCCGTGTGCTACCGCACCGACTGCTGCTGGGGGCGATCAGGCCGAGACCCTTCAGTCGGCCGCTCCATCATCCGGCGCCGCTGCCTCTGCCAACCCGTTGGACCAGCCTGCTGCTCCCCTGGCCTAGATGGCCATGTCATCTTATCTTTTCCTGTTCTTGTAATCTTTTGAACAAGCAAGTAAATTCACGCAATTCCACCCGCTGGGGGTGTATTCAAACTTTGTTGAATGCTGGCTAAGAGCTTTTGCTATGTAAATTAATTTTATTCGCACAAGTTGTACTCTGCCGAGTTCTGACTTGGTCTTGCTTTTCTGCTCTTTTTAGGCTTTTTCCTTTGCCGCTTTCCTTTGGCTACCGTACTGCCAGCCGGACAGCCGCTCTGCGGTCTGTGGTTGAGTCTGGTACTTGGCCGTTTTTAGGAAGACAAGTACTTTGGCCGTTTAGAACATAGCAAGTCAAGTGAGAAGCCGGCCGGCCGGCTGCTTAGCAGCCGGATGGCGAGGCGAGGAGCCTGGCTTAGCCTATGTTGATGCTTTTTTCCTTAGTCATTTTTCGTGTGGACACCGTTTCCTGCCTTTAGCTCTTGCCAGCCGGACAGTCGCTCTGCGAGCTGCGGCTTAGGGCAAGAGAGGGCTTAGATGTCAGCACACTACTTGTCCGACTGCAGGTGGCGCCAACATAGGACAAGGCGGCGAGCCCCCGGGCCGACTGGTCGGACCCGGTGCCAGGCAGAGGAATGAAACAACACACTCTCAGGCATAAGCTTATCATACAGATAAAAAGGGTAGCTCCCGAGTGCTCCTCGAGGGACCTGATGCCTTCACTCTTAATACGAAAGGTAGCGTGGTACATACTGCATTAACTGTAAAATCTTCGGAGGAGATTTGCGTTCCACAGGTGCTCTGTTTCCTTGCCGGAATCGTCCCTGTTGCATGCCCTGGGCTTCTGCGCGTCGATGAGGTAGTAGGAGTCGTTGCCCAAGGCTTTGCTGATGACGAAGGGTCCTTCCCAAGGGGCCGAGAGCTTGTGCTGGCTGGCTATTCGCTGGATCAGCCGGAGCACAAGGTCCCCCTCTTGGAAAGATAGTGGCTTGACCTTCCGGCTGTGGTACCGGCGTAGGGCCTGCTGGTAGATGGCGGACCGGCTGAGTGCCAGTAGCCGGCCTTCTTCCAGCAGGTCGACGCCATCTTCTCGCGCCTCCTTTGCCTCCGCCTCTGTGTACATGCTGACGCGAGGCGAGTCAAACTCGATGTCGGTTGGGATGACGGCCTCGGCCCCGTACACGAGGAAGAAGGGAGTGAAGCCGGTCGATTTGTTCGGCGTGGTCCGGAGACTCTAGAGGACGGCCGGTAGCTCCTCGATCTAGCAGCCGGCCGAGCGCTCCAGCGGCTCGACCAGTCGGGGCTTGATGCCAGACAAGATGAGGCCGTTTGCTCGCTCGACTTGGCCGTTTGACTGTAGATGGGCAACGGACGCTAAGTCCAGTCGGATGCCTTGCGTCGCACAGAAACGGGCCAAGGCGCCTTTGGCAAAGTTTGTGCCATTGTCGGTGATGATGCTGTACGGTATGCCGTACCGGACGGTGATATCTGTGATGAAGGTCATCGCAGTCGGACCGTTCAGCTTCTTAATTGGCTTTGCTTCAATCCACTTGGTGAATTTATCCATGGCGATCAGCAGATGAGTCATGCCGCCGCGTGCTGTTTTGAATGGGCCCACCATGTCCAGCCCCCAGACGGCAAATGGCCAAGTGAGGGTGATGGTCTTGAGTGCAGAAGCCGGCAGGTGTTGCTTGGAGCCGAATTTCTGGCACCCTTTGCACTTCTTGACCAAATCCTTGGCATCGTCCAAAGCAGTCGGCCAGAAGAATCCATGGCGGAAAGCTTTGGCGATGAGGGATCTGGAGGCCGCGTGGTGGCCGCATTCACCTTGATGGATGTCTCTGAGGATTGCCTTGCCTTTTTCTGGCTCAACGCAATGCTGGAAGACGCCAGTCACGCTGCGTCTGACAAGCTCTCTGTTCACTATCGTGTATGCTGCTGCCCGGTGTTGCACTCGCCGGGCCAAGGTCTCGTCGGTTGGTAGCTCTCCGTTTACCAGGAAGTTGAGGATGGGCTGCACCCATGATGGTGCTTTGACCACTGTCATCACGGCCACTGGGACCAGGGCGGTTGGGTTGGGAGGAAGCGGGTTGGAGTCGGCCGCCGCTTGTTGTGTCATTGAAGTTCCCGGGCCGACTGTTGTAGCCCCCGGGCCGGGTTCTGAAATCCCCGTGCCAGGTGCGACTGCTGCAGTCCCCGAGCCGCCTGCCGATGTCCCAGGGCTGACTTCCGCAGCCCCTGGGCCGGGTTTGACTGTTTCGGGAGTAGTTGGCACGAAGATGGACTCTGACTCCGGCGATGGTTTGATAGACGGCTTGCGGAGGTATTGGAGGGAGACGCCGGCTGGTATCGCTTGGCGGGTGTAGCCAATCCATGCCAGGGCATCAGCTTGCTCGTTCTCGGCTCGTGGCACGTGAAGGAACTCGCACCCATCAAAGTATCCACTGATCTGCTGGACGAGGAAACGGTAGCTCACCATGTTTGCATCCTTGGCATCCCAGTCGCCAGAATACTGCTGGACTACCAAGTCCAAGTCGTCGTAGCACAGAATCCGACGAATGCCAATTTCTTTGGCCATTCAGAGCCCGTGGACGAGTGCCTCGTATTCGGTCATGTTGTTGGAGGCGACGAAGTGAATTTGTAACATGTACTTGAGCTTGTCGCCTTTGGGAGAGGTGAGGACGATGCCGGCTCCCAGACCGGTGCACATCTTTGAGCCATCAAAGTGCATTCGCCAATGGGTAGAATCCGGCGCCGACGGCAGGTACTGGGTCTTGGCCCAGTCGACGAGGAAGTCGGCCAGCGCTTGGGACTTGATGACGGTGCGGGGCTGGTAGAGGATGGTGTGGGAAGCTAGCTCGATGGCCCACTTGGCCACCCGGCCTGATGCATCTCTGTTGCCTATGATCTCGGCAAGTGGGGCGGTGCAGACAACCATGATGGAGTGCTCTTGAAAGTACTGCTTGAGCTTCTTGGCGGCAAAGTATACGCCATAGCACATCTTCTGGTAGTGGGGGTAATTTTGCTTGGAGGCCGACAACACTTCACTCAGGTAGTAGACGGGCCTCTAGACCGGTTGTGCCTTGCCGTCTTCCGGGCACTCGACCACGATGACAGTGCTGACCACCCGGCTGGTGGCGGCGATGTAGAGGAACATGGGCTCCTTAGCAGCCGGAGCCACCAGGACAGGCGGCGTAGTCAGCATTTTCTTGAGCTGGAGGAAGGCCTCGTCCGCCTTGTCGTTCCACTCGAAGTGAGTGGTTTTCTTCATTAGCTGGTACAGGGGAAGAGCCTTCTCGCCCAGCCGACTGATGAAACGGCTGAGGGATGCCAAGCACCCGGTGAACTTCTGGATGTCTCGCAGCCGGGTGGGCCTCTCCATCCGCTCAATGGCCTTGATCTTCACAGGGTTGCACTCGATGCCGTGTTCTGAGACAAGGAAACCAAGGAGCTGGCCGGCTGGGACTCCGAAGACACACTTTTCTGGGTTTAGCTTGATTTGAAAATGGCGCAAATTATCGAAGGTCTCCTTGAGATCCTCCAGGAGGGTGCCACGCTTCTCCGTCTTCACCACAATGTCGTCTACATAGACATGGGCATTTCTGCCGAGTTGCTTGAGGAGGCACTTCTGCATGCAACGCTGAAATGTGGCACCGGCATTTCTCAGGCCGAATGTCATGGTCAGGTAGCAGAAGGCTCCGAATGGTGTGATGAAGGCGGTCTTCAGCCGATCAGCCGGGTTCAGCTTGATCTGGTGGTAGCCAGAGTAGGCATCCACAAAACTCAACAGCTCGCATCCGGCTGTGGAGTCAATCACTTGGTCTATCCGAGGCAGAGCAAACGGTTCTTTGGGGCAGGCTTTGTTGAGGCTGGTGTAATCAATGCACATGCGCCACTTGTTGTTCTTCTTCAGTACCAGGACTGGGTTGGCAAGCCATTCTGGAAAGAACACTTCCATGATGAAGCCGACCGCCAGAAGCCAGGCGATCTCTTCACCAACAATTCTTCTCTTCTCTTCTGACAGGCGGCGGAGGGGTTGCTTAACTGGTTTTGCATTTGATCTGACGTGTAGTTTGTGCTTGGCGAAATCCGTCGGAACACCCGGCATGTCCTTGGGAGACCATGCGAAGATGTCCCGATTCTCACGGAGGAAATCGATGAGCTCGCTTTCCTATTTGCTGTCGAGATGGGCCCCTACGACAGCGAACCTCTCAGGGTGCTCAGGGTCCAAGGGAATCTTCTTGGTTTCTTTGGCCGGCTGGAAGGAACCCTGGGCCTCTGACTCCTTAGGATCTGGTGACAGGTCCGGCTGCTTGCTGGCCATGGCCACAACCCGGTCAAGGAGCCGCCTTTCTATAGTGACGACAAGGGACTCGGCCAGCCGACTGCTGGCAGTAGCACATGTGGCCGACTTCTGGTAGTCGCCGGCTACTGTGATAATGCCCTTGGTGTCCGGCATCTTCATCTTGAGGTAAGCGTAGTGTGGCACCGCCATGAACTTGGCCAGAGCAGGCCGGCCAAGGAGTGCATGGTAGGGGCTCTCCAGGTCCACCACCTCGAACCAGATTGGCTCGCGGCGGAAGTGCTCTTTGTCTCCAAAGAGGACATCTATCTTGATCTTGCCGATTGGAGAGTAGGAAAGGCCAGGTACAATGCCATGGAAGACAGTCCGGCTGGGTTGGAGCTGCTTCTCCTTGACGCATAGCTTCTCCAGGGTGTCACGGTAGAGGATGTTGATGCTGCACCGCCGTCTATCAGAACTCGGGAGAAGCGATAGGCTCGCCGCTCCGTTGAAAAGGTGGCATCCAGCACCAGGGCGTAGGAACCCGGAGAAGGCATCACCTCCGGGTGGTCAGCGCGGCTCCAGCTGATGGGCCTCTCGGACCAGTGCATGAACTCTGGGACCTCAGAAGCGACCGCGTTCACCTCGCGGTGCTGCTGACGCCGGCTGTGCCTGTCGTCGGCCACACTGGTGAAGACGACGTAGGCTTCGTGTTCTTCGGGGAATTCATCTTGGATTGCGCCGACGGGGTGGGCTGCCGGCTGCTGAGGAGGCGGAGCCGGTGGGCCAGCAGGCGGAGGGGGCAGTCCTTCGCCTTTGGCAATGCGGGTGAGCCAGTGGCACTTCCGGGTGGTGTGATTCGACGGCTTCGCGCCGCTGTGGAACTTGCAGGGAGCATCAAGGGTTTGCTCGAAGGAGAAGGCGGGCAACCAAGCAGGCTTGCCGCCTTTTTGACGCTTGGGGCCGGGCTGCCCTTCCGGCTGTTGGTCTTCAACTGCCGCCACCTGCCGGCTGGTGGAAGCCGGCTGCTAGGCCTTGCATTTGTTGTCGTTCGACTGCTGGCGCCGACTGGAGTCAGTAGCAGGCGTCTGAGGGGCCGGAGGGAGCATCTTTCCAGACGCGTCCACTCGGAGCTCCGACTTCATGGAGGAGTCGGCGGTGGCGTACTTGTCCGCTATGATTAGTAGCTCGTCGAGTGTGGCCGGCTCGTCGCAGAGGAGTCGGTGCTTGAGTAAGGTGCCCTCTCGGCACCCGGTAGTGAAGTACTCTATGGCTTGCACCTCATGCACCCCTTCGCAGGAGTTGCGCAGTTCGGCCCATCGCGTCAAGTACTCGCGGGTGGACTCGATTAGGCCTTGGACGCACAGGGAGAGCTGGCGAGGCTTGGGCGGCCGCTTGTAGGTGCTGGTGAAGTTGCGGATGAAAACTTCGGTGAAGTCCAGCCAGCTGTTGACGCTGTAGGGCTTGAGGCTGTTCAGCCATGTCCGGGCCGTGCCCTGGAGCATGAGTGGAACGTATTTCACGGCAATGCGCTTGTTGCCGTTTGCTATGCTGACGGCGGTGGAGTAGTCGACCAGCCAATCCTCCGGCTTCACGGAACCGTTGTACTTGGGAGTTTCTCGAGGAAGCGAGAACCCTTTGGGGAAGGGCTCGTTGCGAATGCGGGGGCCAAAATAAGGCGGGCTGATCGCATCTTCTTCTTCTAACGCCAGGGATCGAGCCAAGCGGTCGATCCGGTAGCGGGCGTCATTCTCTCCGACTCCTTCACGGGGACCCAGCCGGCCTCCGAGAGTCGGATGCTCAACGGGCGGCGAGGAGGCGCGCCTCTCCCTGCGCGGGGGAGGCGGACGATCGTCCCACCGTTCTACTGCTCGTGGGCGGCCGTCTTGGTCGTGCTCGATGGTGATGCGTGTGCGGCTGCGGCTAACAGCCGGCCCTTGGTCTCCTCGGTCGCGGGCGCCGCCCGTCGGCGTCCGGGAGGTCGCGCCATGCTGTCGGCGAGGGGGAAGGTTCCCGGCCTGCAAGCCGGGTTCCGCCGCGTGGCGGCCGGCTTCTTGCTGCGCGGCGGCCGTGTCGATGAGCTGTTGGACATGCTCCGTCATGCAGCGACGCTCGTCACCCTCCAGGCGGTCCAGCTCGTCTGCTGCCGCGTGGGCGGCGCGTAAGTTCTCCATTGGCGTGGCGTAGACTGGGCGATCGGCCCCCAGCATGCTGGCGATGGCCGCGCCGCGCTGCCGGACCGTGCCCGCGTGGCTGGGTTCGCCAGCAGCCAGCGTGCCGCAGACGGAGCGGTCGATCTCGCGCTGGTAGGCCTCGGTGATGCGTCTCATGGCTGCCAACTTGTTGGCGCTGCCGAGGAGTGCGACGCGGCATGCCTCCAGCGTTTCACCGTTCGCACCGGGTGCCACAGGTGCGGACATGTCTCGCATTGCCGCCCGCAACGGGTCCCGGTCGGCCTCGTCGGGGGCTCCATCATGGCTGATGACCAGCACCTTGGCGACGGTGCTGGTGCCGGTGCTGCTGTCAGCAGCAGGGAGTGGGTCATCGAAGATCACTACGTCACCGGGGAAGGTATCAGAAGGCACGGCGTCGGCGTCGATGACCATGTCGACGGGTGGGTCGGTGGAGCCGACAGACTCTAGGTCGGAGGCCGACTCGTTGACGATGTGAAGCTTGCCGAGGGGGTCGACAAGGCAGCTCTCGGAGCTGGCTGCGCCCGCGTTGGGTGCGGGCTCGTCGAAGAGGCAGATCCTGCCGATGAGGTCAGCGAGGCAGCTCACGGCGCAGGCGGCATCCACGCCACGCAGTGTGTCGGCGCGAACGCCGTCGGGCGTGCCGGGCTGGCTGCGCTCGCCAGGAAGGAAGAGGGTTCCCGTCCAGAATGTGTTTCTGGGCGACAGTGCACCTTGCCCCACGGTGGGCGCCAAATGTCAGGGATATCGTGCGACATATGCCAGGGGGTGGCTTATCATGGATGGGGACAAGAGTATGTCGTCGGGCTCTAGAAGCGGGAGTGAGCGAGACCGCATACGCCTGCGAATCTTACCCAGGTTCGGGGCTCTCCTCGGAGATAACACCCCTAGTCCTGCTCTGCGGGGTCTCCGCATGATGACTATGATCAACAAGGTAGCTACAACTTGCTCCTTGAGCTGTTTCGGCTAGAGGAGGGAGAAGGGCAAGGCTAGCTCTGCTCCTCGCTCTACATGTGTGTGCCAATGGCGTGGGTGCTGAACCCTTTGCATGGGTGAGCCTGGGGGGTTTATATAGGCCTACCCCCCAGGGGTACAATGGTAATCCGGCCGGGTGTAGGACCAGGCCGTCAGCGGCTCTGGCTGCCGGCTTCACCGCCGACCGCTGGGGCCCGCCGCCTGGTGGGCCATGTTGACTGCTTTATACTGTGGCCTCGCCCTCGATGACGAAGGTCTGGTCGAGGGGAATGTGGTTACAGTCCTGCCGCCTGACGGGCGCTCACTGTAGCCATACCCCGTCTCATCTGGTTAATGGTGCACAGACTCCAAGGGGGAGGAGGGCCGCCTGCTAGGAGTCGGCCCTCCCTTGTTGCCGCCTGCTGGAGGTTTGCCGCCTTCTGGTGGCTCGCGGACAGGTAGGGCCCGCCGCCTGCGGGCCATACCGACCGCCCGTCGTGATGGCGTGGCCCCCTCTGGCGCTAGTGATGTCACGGACTGCGTGGCAATAGTGCCGCGCTGGGCGAGGGGTGTCCGCCCGGTACACAGCTCTGTGGCCACGTCCCATCCTGGATTCGGGGGTGGCAGGCTGCACTGCAGCCATGCCTTGTCTTGTCGTGGTGATGTGGTGCTGACTTCGAGGGGACGAGGGGCCGTCTGCCAGGAGTCGGCCCCCTCGCAGCCGCCTTCCATGGTCTTGCGGCCTTCTAGCAGCCGGTCTCTTGGACCAGCCAGCCCAAGAAGGCGGTCATGCTTCCAGAAGGTGTGAGGGGTGCAGCCAGCCCCGATGTCTCAAATTACCATGGGGGACTGATGTGGCTACCCGTGGTCATTTACTCCGACAAACTTAGAATAGAAAATAAAATCTACTTAGTGATAAAGCAAACAAGCACACACGAGAATATCCACCCCACGCTATTGCTCCCCGGCAACGGCGCCAGAAAAAGGTCTTGATAACCCACAAGTATAGGGGATCATTTGTAGCCTTTTTTGATAAATAAGAGTGTCGAACCCAACGAGGAGCTAAAGGTAGAACAAATATTCCCTCAAGTTCTATCGACCACCGATACAACTCTACGCACACTTAACATTTGCTCTACCTCGAACAAGAATAAAACTAGAAGTACTTTGTAGGTGTTGTAGGACAAGTTTGCAAGATAATAAAGAACATGAAAATAAAAGTTAGATGATGTTTTAAATAAAGAAACAATTAAGTTAGTAAAACAAGTGTGGATTGGTGGTGGTAGGATTTGCGGAATTGTCCCTTAGCAATTGACTACGTTACTAGACCGAAAGCAAGTTTTTATGTGGGAGAGGCCACTGCTAGCATCTCGTCCCTTACTTGGAATTCTATGCACTTATGATTGGAACTATTAGCAAGCATCCGCAACTACTAACGTTCATCAAGGTAAAACCCAACCATAGCATTAAGATATATATTGGTCCCCCTTCAATCCCATACGTATCAATTTCTATGTTTAGGAAGAAGCTTCTGTCACCCTTGCCCTCCAATGCATAGTCCTATCAACATACAACTGACCCTATGGTGCAATCCACATGCGCTCATATGATGGGCACCAAAGGATAGCAACATAACCACAAGCAAAATAAACCAATCATAGCAATTCACCAATTATTGATAGGACAACAAAAATCTACTCAAGCATCATAGGATGGCAACATATCATTGGATAGTAATATGAAGCATAAAGCACCATGTTCAAGTAGAGGGTACAGCGGGTTGCAGGAGAGTCGACTGCTGAATATAGATGGGGGAACGTGATGAAGATGTTGGTGAAGATGATGGAGTTGTTGGAGTAGATCGCCGTCACACGACGATTGCCCTGGCAGCGTTCCGGCGCCACTGGGAGAGAGGGGGAGAGAGCCCCCTCCTTCTTCTTCTTCTTCCTTGTCCTCCCCCCTAGATGGGAGGAGAGTTCCCCCTCTGGTCCATGGTTTCCATGGCGGTGGAGGGGTGGGAGCCCCTCCGAGATTGGATCTCCATCTCTGTTCTCTTCTGTTTCGCGTTCCCCAGATCTGGCCGAAAACCGTTTCTTAAATATCCGGAGATTCGTAACTCCGATTGCGCTCAGATTTTAACACGATTTTTTTTGCGGATATAAGCTTCCTTGCTGCCGAAGTAGAGCCCCAACTGACTTACAAGGTGAGCACAAGACATCACTATGCGCCTGGGGCCTGGGGCGCGCCCTGGTGTATCCTGGGAGCTATGGGCCTCCTTTTGCGTTGATTCCACCTCCCAAAAATCACATATATTTCAAAATAATTCTTCGTAAATTTTTATCGCGTTTGGACTTTGTTTGATATGGATATTCTGCAAAACAAAAAACATGCAAAAAAACAAGAACTGGCTCTGGGCACTGGACCAATATGTTAGTCCAATAAATCATATAAAATGTTGCCAAAAGTATGTAAAAGTTGTATAATATTGGCATGAAATAATCAAAAATTATAGATACGACGGAGACGTATCAAAAATTATTTTGAAGAAATATTTATGCTCTTGTTCTTCACTTAGATTTGTTTGAGAGCTTTGTTAGTAGCAATGGTAATATATGAAACTAGTCCCAAAGTGATAGATATTCAAGGGGGATATAATAAAAACTTTCATGAAGATCATTGGACAAAATAAACTTGGTTCCTTGTAATAGTTTTGAGATATGGTGATAGTCATATGTGAGTCATGTTGGTGAGTAATTATGCTTTAGTAAGAATATTGGTGTTAAGGTTTGTGATTCCCTTTGCAAGCACAAAAGTCAATAGTTATGCAATGAAGTTACATCCTACTTGTGGTGCATTATTCGGTGTTAGTTATGTTTAATGCTCGTTTATGATCATTTTTTTTTCTTGGTTGGTCGCTTCTCAATCTATTTGCTAGCCTTCATTTGTACTAAGCGGGAATACTGCTTGTGCCTCCAAATCCTTAAACCCAAAATTGTGCCAAATGAGTCCACCATACCTACCTATATGCGGTATTTCCATGCTATTCCAAGTAAATTTGTATGTGCCAACTCTAATTTTCAAAATGAATTTCCTTTTTGTGTGCCCGTACCGCTCATGAAGCGGTAGTGGGTGGCCAATATTTTCCATCGTAGACATGTTATTCTAAAGATGAGTGTTTATTCACTTGTCATTGCATGAGAGTGTGGCAGGTAATAGGGATGCCCAGTCCCAAAATGCAAAAAAAATTATTTATGTTGTCAATAATAAATTCCTTGGAAAGTGTTGGTATGGAAGGCACCTGTGGATACGGCTAGCCATGGATTGTGAAAGAATGGTGGAAAAAGGAATAAACTTTATTTTATGTTTGGGAACCGCCTATGATTTATCTAGCATGGAAAGTATTGGGAATTCTCGATCATTTTCCTTGAAGGGAAAAGCATGCCTCTCAAAACAATTTTATATCTCAATTTAAGCTTTGAGCTCTGGCACCTCTACAAATCTCTGCTTCCCTCTACGAAGGGCCTATCTATTTACTTTTATGCAATTTTAATTTTTATTGAGTCTCCATCTTCTCTTATAAAGCACCAACTAGGGAACACTATTATCATACTTGTGCATTGGGCACAGCTAATATTTGAGTGTGTTTCATGAATGGATGAATGATTGAGCATAATGGGCTAGGGATAGCTTTCTATTAGTGTTGATATTTTGAAAGACATGGTTGCTTGTTGATATGCTTGAGTATTGATGTCCTCATGTCAATTATAGACTATTGCTTTGAATCATCTACAAGTCCAAATGTCCATGCTACAAAATAAAATAATATGTGATGAACATGTTAGGCAGCATTCCACATAAAAAATTCTATTTTTATCATGTACCTACTCAAGGACGAGCATGAATTAAGCTTGGGGATGCTGATACGTCTCCAACGTAGCTATAATTTTTTATTGTTTCATGCTGTTATATTATCAATCTTGGATGTTTTATATTCATTTACTAGCAACTTTATATCATTTTTTGGGACTAACCTATTGACATAGTGCCCAGTGCCTATTGTTGTTTTTTGCTTGTTTTTTTACTTCGCAGAAAATCAATACCGAACGAAGTCCAAATGCAACGAAGCTTTTTGGAGATTTTTTCTGCCCAGAATACACCCAGGGAGCCAAAGAAGCACACAGGAGGAGGCCCATGGGGCCCACTAGGCACCAGGGCGCGCCAGAGGCCCCTGGCGCACCCTGGTGGGTAGTGGAGCCCACGGGAAGCTTCTCCACCGACTATCACCTCCATAAATACTTTAAAATCCTGAAAACCGTAGGGGAGTCAAGAGAATATAGTTTCCACCGCCACAAGTTCCAGAACCATGAGATCCAATCTAGAGGCCTTTTCCGGCACTCTGCTGGAGAGGGCAACGATCACAGAGGGGTTCTTCATCATCCTTGTTACCCCTCCGATGATGCGTGAGTAGTTTACCACAGACCTATGGGTCCGTAGCTAGTAGCTAGATGGCTTCTTCTCTCTTTTTGATCTTCAATACAATGTTCTCCTCGATGTTCTTGGAGATCTATTTGATGTAATGACTATTTGTGGTGTGTTTGTTGGTATCCGATGAATTGTGAGTTTATGATCAGTTCTATCTATGAATATTATTTGAGTCTTTGCTACTCTTTATCCATGATTGTTATAGCCTCGTATTTCTTCTCCGAAATTTTGGTTTCGTTTGGCTAACTAGATTGACTTTTCTTGACATGGGAAGAGGTGCTTTGTGATGGGTTCGATCTTGCGGTGCTCAATCTCAGTGACAGAAAGAGACATGACACTCTTGTATCGTTGCTATTATGGATAAAAAGATGGGGGTCTATTCCTACATGAATAGATCTTGTCTACATCATGTCATCATTCTTATTGCATTACTCCATTTTTCCATGAACTTAATACACTAGATGCATGCTGGTTAGCGGTCGATGTGTGGAGTAATAGTAGTAGATGCAGAATCATTCCGGTCTACTAATCTTGGACCTGATGCCTATACACATGATCATTGCCTTGGATAACGTCATGATTATTCGCTTTTCTATCAATTGCCCAATAGTAATTTGTTTACCCACCGTATGCTATTTCTTTGAGAGAAGCCTCTAGTGAAAACTATGGCCCCGGGGTCTATTTCCTACCATATTAAAACCAAAAATACCTTGCTGCACTTTTTCCTTAGTTATTTTATTTTGCGTTTTTGCTAGATCTATTTATCAAATCTCATACAATTTAATCTATCTCAGTACCGAGGAGGGATTGACAACCCCTCTTACGTGTTGGGTTGCAAGTATTTGTTATTTGTGTGTAGGTGTTGTTTACATAGTGTTGCTTGGTTTTCCTACTGGATTGATAACCTTGGTTTCATAACTAAGGGAAATACTTATCGTTGTTGTGCTGCATCATCGTCTCCTCTTCGGGGAAATACCAACGCAGATACAAGCAATCACATGGCACCAACATGTTCTGCTAAAAAAATGGTCCGATTTGGGACAAGTTTTGGTATAAACTTCTCACAAACCGGAGCTTCTCTCAAAAAGCCACATGGTTCCGAGATGGAACGTGTCACCTCTGTGTGTGAAATGACATATGCTGCCTCTTCTCGCCTTGATTTATTTTGCAGAGGCAACATGCAACTATAGGAGTGTCGTGTTAAAATTTGTAATTATTTAGGTTTCGTTTGGCCATTTCTTTACATTAATTTAGTTTCTAGGCATTTAATGTGCATAATTCAAATTTGAACTACAGGCACATGCCCCAGTGCACCAAACTGGGTTGAAAAATCTTATATGTGTCCTTGGGTGAATGTTTATGCCCCATGTAAGAAATGGGAATGAATTTCAAACATCTGGGCATCGTGGCTCAGCCTTAAACATTGAGAAACTCGGTTTTGAAATTCATCTAAATCCAAAACTCGCCTGAAAATAATGAAACTTGGCATGGTGTTATGACATGGCACCAACATGTTGTGGTAAAAAAATTGTCCGATCTGGGATAAGTTTTGGTATAAACTTGTTACAAATTGGAGCTTCTCTCAAGAAGCCTCATGGTTCTGAGAGGGAACGTCACACTTGTGTGCGAAACGACATACGCTGCCCCTTCCCGCCTTGATTTATTTCACAGAGTGTCGGTGTACTAAGATTTGGGTTCTTAGTAACCCCAGACTCATGCACAGTCAGTGATAGCCTTCACGACGGCAAGGCTTGTCGGAGGACAACTAAAGATGAACCCAAGATACAAAGAAGACTTCTAGTCAACTGATCAAAAAGTACTACAGAAGAGTACAGAGGACCAAGGCTGAGGTTGCCGGCAAGCTCCGAGCCCGGCAAGAATCCCACTACCTCGCCGCCGCTCCACCTCATCAATCAAGTTCTCACTTGTTGTGTAGGTGTCGAGCGGGCAGGTGGTTAGGTGAGTCTTGTCTGGACACGTGTCAGCTCGCCGCCGAAGACACAACTTTAATGACACTCATCCCAGAGGCGTGTCGAAGGAATACGAGGTAGCTCGATGAACGACACAGAAGGAGAGGCGATCCTTGCCGGGGAGATTAATTTACCAGTGTGACACCTCATGGCGCAACTAATGCGCTTGTCCTAACCCGTTAGAGTTAGGTATTTGGCACTATAGCTACTATTCACCTTGTGTAAAGACCGATTTTCCACTGTGGTGACCCCTTTGTCTATAAAAGGAGGCCCATGGCTACCTTTACAAGGGTCAAAAACCTGTCCATTTGTACGCATAGCTGCATCTTCCGAGCACCTTGCCGGGACATGTGCACCTTGAACTGGACTCATACACATCTAATACGCAAGGCAGGAGTAGGGTTTTATGCTTCACAGCGACCTGGACCTGGGTAAATTCATGCGTTCCCGCTAGTTCTGCTCTTTGTGCTCGCTGATCTCCCCAGTCGAACCGCAAAGGGATCTTTGCTGGTCACATAGATTGTTATACGCACGACATCTTTGGCGTGCTAGGTCCGGGGGATAGCTTGCCTGAATCTGAACTAGCAGTCGGCGCGTCAGCTTCTTCATCATCTTCATTGCCATGGCTCCCAAGAATAAGGGAGCCATGGCGGTCGGTCCATCTACGTCCAAGCCACCAGTGCCTTCGCAGACAAGCGATGGCATGGGCGATGGTGTGGGCGGCGGTGGAGGAGGCGGAGGCCACGAGTAGCTTCTGTGATGTTCTAGCGACTACAGCCAGGCGAGCGGCATCGTCCACAACGAGAACAACAACCATGCCACTAGGTCCAAGGATGGGGATGTGCTGCCTGTGGGCGGCGCGGCGAACTCCAAGGACAGCAGGGCGCCATCCAAGTCGCACACACCGGCACACACACCACGGCCATCTCAGACCGCGCACGACAAGCAGCACCACGGCGATGGCACCTTTGAGTGTCCCCACGGCAAGACCCTTGTGCATCATCCTCAAGATGTGTAGGGCCAAGATGCACGCCAGCGCACTGGTGAAGACAGGATATGGTCACAGATCCAAGTCGGTGCTACTTCCAGATCAGTTGGAAGCAAGAACACCCCTCGTTCCTCGTGCCTTTCCATGCTATCCACGCCAGAAGAAGCCCTGGCATGTGCTCAGTTACTTTTGGAGTTTCCTCCGGCTACAGAGAAAAGGGAGGAGTGGAGAGCCTCCATCCAGAGACTTGTTGGTTTCGCCAACAACGACAAACCGCAGCAGGCGGGACCTTCACAATAGTAGCCCACCACTCCAGTGCGCGCTGTCGGAGAGAGGACCGGAGGCGGTGCACCCACAGTACAGTCCCCTCCACGACAACAGCAACGACAAAGGCAGTGGGTCCACGACTGTGATGACATGTCCATGGCATCATTCGATCCGCGAGCTCACCGCGACCAATGCCAAGTTCTTCAAGAACGGCGTGGAGAAGAAGCCCGCACAACCATCGAGCGACGCCGGGAAGTGCGTCGTCAATCCGACAGGCGTGCAGGGCCCGCTGTTGATGAGCCAGCGCGAGGGTACCCTGGCGACTTACCTTATGAGGTAGGTTTCCCGTCGTTCACTCGTGAGCTGCGACGAGTCTAGTGGGCCAGTTCCCGGAACTTCAAACCAGAAGTGCCGGAGAAGTATGATGACAAGATTCACCCGTGAGAGTTCCTTAGCATCTACACCATTGCGGTGCAGGCTGCTGGGGCACGTGACGACAAGATTCTAGCCAACTACTTTTCGTTGGTGCTCAAGCCCAACATCAGATCGTGGTTGATGAACTTGTCGGAGAATTCCATTTCCTCATGGTCAGATCTGTGTCACGAGTTCGTTGGTGCCTTTACCGGGGGCCACAAGGTTCCTGGTCAAGAAACTGACCTACATGTGATGCCGCAGAGGGAAGGTGAATCTCTTCGCAAGTACATTCAGAGGTTCAGCCGTGTCCAGCGCAACATCCCCGACATCCATCCTACCACTATCATTACGACATTTCACCAAAATGTGCATAACGGCATGATGTAGGGAGAGATGGCAATGAACAAGATCAGGGATGTTGCCGAGCTTTATGCTCTGGCCGACAAGTGCGCACGGGCTGAAGAAGGAAGGAGGCTTCCCAGAGAGGATGCTGGCGCAGAAGTCGATTTTGAAGACAACGATGCAGCTACTGCTCCGAAGAAGAAGAGCCGCAAGCGCAATAGGAACCGCAAAGGCAAAGTAGTGCTAGCTGTTGAGGGGTCCGGCAATGCTGACACCACCAAGAAGGCTAAGACTGAGAGCTCTGGCAAGGAGGTTTCCAGGTGCAACTCGTGTCAAGCATTGGCGGCTGTCGACAAGACGGAAGGCTCTGGCAAGCAATATTGCAGGATCCACCGTACCAAGAGCCATGACCTCCAAAAATGCCGGCAGGTAGAGCAGCTTGCCAAGAAGCAGAAAGCAGAATATGAGAAGAGAGACAAGGAGAAGGCTCAGAAAGGTGCAAGTGGGTCCAGCAAGAAGCGTGGCGGTCGAGGATGTCACCACGGCAAGGCCAATCAGCAGAAGGAGAAGCCTGCTAGAGGCCGACACAAGAAAGAAGAGGATGATGATGAGGACGAAGAGGATGATGAGGAGTCTAGTGCACATGAGTTCCAAAAGGCTACATAAGCGATGTGCATTGATGGAGGTGCATCTTTGCACTCCTCTCACCGCCAGCTCAAACAGTGGGTGCATGAGGTTAATGTAGCAGAACCAGCGGTTGATGCCCAGAAACCATTGTGATGGTCAACACGCCCTTTATCTTTGGCGTCGAGGACCACCCTGATCGCATAACTGCGGTCGGGTGCTTGTGATTGTTGGTTTCGCCAACAATCCGCAACCTCAAGGTGACAAAGATGCTGGTTGACGGTGGGGCAGGTCTCCTCTTGATCTCACTAATATGATCAAGCGACTGCAAATTTCTGACAAAGGTCTGAAGAAGACTGGTACTTTCCAAGGGATCAATCCAGGAAGAAGTCAGTCGAAGGGAAAATCACCTTGCCGGTGATGTTTGGCAGCGAGCTCAACTACATGACTGAGAAAATTGTCTTTGATGTCGTCAAGATTCCATTGCCTTACGATGGGATCCTTGGTCGTCCGGCACTGGCAGCATCACATTATGTGTACAATGATACGTCCATTTTGCATCATGTTTTCCTACTATTATTTATAGTGTTTTTAATCATTATAACCCTTTGTGGATCAATTCTAATGCCTTTTCTCTCTTAATATGCAAGGTTTACATGAAGAGGGAGATTGCCAGCAGCTGGAATTCTGGACCTGAAAAAGCTACGTCAGAGATACCTATTCTGCACATCTCCAAATGAGCTAAAATTTCACAGAGATTTATTTCGGAATAAATAAAAATTATTGGAGAAAAGAAGTACCAGAGGGGGCCACCTAGGTGCCCACTAGGCACCAGGGTGCGCCTACCCTCCTGGGCGCACCCTGGTGGGTAGTGGGGCCCCTGGCCAGCCTCTGGTGCCCATCTTCTGGTATATAAGCCCATTTGCCCTAGAAAAAATAAAGAGAGGACTTTCAGGACGGAGCGCCGCCGTCTCGAGGCGGAACTTGGGCAGGAGCACTTTTGCTCTCCGGCGGAGCGATTCCGCCGGGGATACTTCCCTCTGGGAGGGGAAAATCGAAGCCAGCGTCATCACCAATAACCCTCTCATCGTGGGAGGATCAATCTTCATCAACATCTTCACCAGCACCATCTCATCTCAAACCCTAGTTCATCTCTTGTGTTCAATCTTTGTATCAAAACCTTAGATTGGTACCTGTGGGTGACTAGTAGTGTTGATTACATCTTGTAGTTGATGCTAGTTGGTTTATTTGGTGGAAGATTATATGTTCAGATCCATTATGCTATTTAATACCCCTTTGATCTTGAGCACGAATATCATTTGTGATTAGTTGCTTTTGTTCTTGAGGACATGGGAGAAGTCTTGTCATAAGTAATCATGTGAATTTGGTATTCGTTCGATATTTTGATGATATGTATGTTGTGATTCCCTTAGTGGTGTTATGTGAATGTCAACTACATGACACTTCACCATCTTTGGGCCTAAGGGAATGCATTGTGGAGTAGTAATTAGATGATGGGTTGCTAGAGTGACAGAAGCTTAAACCCTAGTTTATGTGCTATTCCGTAAGGGGCTGATTTGGATCCATATGTTTAATGCTATGGTTAGATTTTATCTTAATTCTTCTTTCGTAGTTGCGGATGCATGCGAGAGGGGTTAACCATAAGTGGGAGGCTTGTTCAAGTAAGAACAGCACCCAAGCACCGGTCCACCCATATATCAAATTATCAAAGTAGCGAACGCAAATCAAACAAACATGATGAATGTGACTAGATGAAATTCACGTGTGTCCTCGAGAACATTTTACTTATTATAAGAGATTGTTCCTGCCTGTCCTTTGCAACAAAAAGGATTGGGCTACCTTGCTGCACTTATTGTTACTCTTGTTACTTGTCACTTGTTACAAATTATCTTGCTACCAAACTATCTGTTACCGATAATTTCAGTGCTTACAGAAAATACCTTGCTGAAAACCGCTTGTCATTTCCTTCTACTCCTCGTTGGGTCGACACTCTTACTTATCAAAATGACTACGATTGATCCCCTATACTTGTGGGTCATCAACAACACATTGAAGATGCCAGGGCCGATGAGTGTCATCACCATCCATTCTGATAAGAAGGATGCGCTGATCTGCGCAGACCAGCTCTGCCGGGAGGCAGTTGTAGCGTCTGCCCCCAAGGTAAATGCTCCTACCGACAAAGCTCCCGAGGGGAAGAAGAGGAAAAAGACCGGCAAGACCACTGACTCTAGCAAGCGTGCCTCTTCGGAGTGTTGCGCTCCCGTCGAGGATGTGCCAGAAAGCTTTGCCGGCAAGAGCAAAAAGAACAAAGCTGCTCCACCACAAACGAAGAAGGTGTCCGCCAAGGAGGACAGAATGGCGGGAACATTCACCATAAGTTCCACCCTTGATGACAAATAGGAAAGCGCGCTCGTTGCTTTCCTGGGGGCGAATGTTGATGTTTTTGCATGGCAAGCATCTAACATCCCCGGTGCTCCTAGGGAAGTAATTAAGCACCACCTTGTTGTCTGTCCCCACGCGCAGCCCGTCAAGCAGAAGGTACGGAAGCAGGCTTTGGAACGGCAACAGTTCATTGCTAAAGAGATAAAGAAGTTGGAAGTGGCAGGTTTAGTCAGAGGAGTACTCCATCCTACGTGGTTGGCCAATACAGTTGTAGTGCGCAAGGCGAATGGCAAGTGGCGGCTTTGTATTGACTATTCAGATATCAATAAAACTTGCCCAAAAGATCCTTCTCCCTTGTCGCGCATCGACCAGATTGTTGACTCCACTGCCGGATGCGATTTGCTATCGTTTCTTGATGCCTATTCTAGGTATCACCAGATTTTCATGTCGAAGGAAGATGAAGAGAAGACCACATTTATCAGTCCATGTGGCACATATTGCTTTATATGTATGCCTTTTGGATTGAGAAGTGCTGGTTCACCCTTTGCAAGAGCAGTCCAGATTGGTTTTGAGCCCCAGCTGCACAGGAATGTGGAAGCATATATGAATGATATAGTGGTCAAAATCAAGGACATAGCAACATTAATACAAGATTTGGAAGAAACATTTTCTAATCTGCGCAAGATCAATCTGAAGCTCAACCCTGAGAAGTGTGTGTTTGGCGTTCCATCCGTCAAGCTTCTTGGGTTCTTTGTTTCTCAACATGGAATTGAAGCAAATCTCAACAAGATCAAAGCAATTGAGCAGACTGGAGCACTGAAGCACATCAAGGATGTGTGTCATCTTGCCGACTGCATTGCTGCATTGAGAAGGTTCATTTCCAAATCTGCCGAGCGCGCCTTGTCATTTTTTAAAATTTTGAAAAAGGCAGGTCCAATGAAATGGACTCCGGAAGCGGAGGCCGCGCTGCAAGATTTGAAGAAGTACCTCTCCTCTGCACCAACACTGGCTGTGCCAAAGCCACAAGAGCCGTTGCTGCTATACTTGGCAGCAAAAAATGAAGTGGTCAGTGCTGCACTAGTGGCTGAGAGAGAAACTGAAGAAGAAGAAGAAGAAGAAGCATCAGATGCAGACCCGTCAAGCGACAAGCAGGAATCTTCTCCGGCAAGTCCTGGTGCCGACAAGTCAAGTGTAGAACAAGCAAGTGAACCAGAATAGCAAGTAGTGTAAAAGAAGAAGTTTGTGCAACGCCTAGTTTATTTTGTTAGTTCCCTTCTCCAGGGGGCTAGACCAAGATATTCTGGTGTGCAGAAATTGCTTTTTGGTCTTCTCATGGACTCAAGGAAGTTGCGCTACTACTTTCAAGAACATCATATCACCGTCGTCACTCGCTTTCCGATGCAGAGGATGTTGAGAAATCCAGATGCGATCTACAGGATTGTTGAGTGGGCGTTGGAACTGTCAAGCTTTGACCTCAAGTTTGAAAGTACTTCAACTATTCAGAGCAGAGCCTTGGTGGAGTTCATTGCAGAATGGACACCAATGCCAGATGAAGAAACACCAGAAACAGCTCTCCCTGCCAAGGAAGCAATTCAAGACCGGATTATGTACTTTGATGGAGCTTTTTCGCTGCAAGGCGCTGGTGTCGAAGTGCTGCTTATCGCACCCACCGGGTGTCGATGTCAAAACCAGCGGATCTAGGGTAGGGGGTCCCGAGCTATGGATCTTGGATCAATGGGGAACAAGGGACGAAGGAGACGATGTTTACCCAGGTTCGGGCCCTCTCGAAGAGGTAAAACCCTGTGTCCTTCTTGATTATATTGAAGTGTATAGGATGATTAGAGAGTCGATCTACCTCGAGATCAGATGAACTAAATCCTAGGTAAGTAGAATGATGTTGTTGTTTTAGCCTCTATGGACTAAACCCTCTGATTTATATAGGCACCAGGGGTACTAGGGTTACACAAGGTCAGTTACAAAGAAGAGATAAACATGCCAATTCTCTAATCTTGACTTGGAGGACACACCAAGGCTTCGAGGGTTTCCTGTCCAGACACGGAGTCACCTTATAGCCCGGCCTTGCAGTAGCCGTATAGTGGCCCACCTGTCCGGCCCATAAGAGATAGGCCGGCAGCCCAAGGACCCCCTAGTCGGAGACTCCCTCACCAGGGATCACCTCAAGTACGTAATGCAGATGCATTTCTCATGGGAGAAGGCAACAAATAACACTGTTGAGTATGAAGGATTGCTTGCCGATCTTAGGATCGCGGCAGACCATGGGATCAGAAAACTCACTATCAGAGGCGACTCACAATTGGTTGTGAAACAAGTCAACAAGGATTATCTGAGTCCTTTGATGGAAGCTTATGTGGATGAAGTGAGAAAATTGGAAGAGCACTTTAACGGATTGCAAACAGAGCACATTCCTCATGCAGAGAACAGCATAGCTGATGATCTGTCAAAGCGTGCTGCACTCAAGCTACATGTGGAACCAGGAACCTTTGTGCTCCATTTGACTCGGTCATCTATAACACCATCAATAGGGCATAACAAGAGAAGAAAGTTGAATACCGGCAAGTACTTTCCCGCCGAGCTCCCAGAAGCTGCCGACAGGGATGTTGCCAGAAACAACGACAATCTTGTCGGTGAGCAGCAAGCTCCGACAATTATTGCCGTCGAAGCTAGCGCTCCCACAGCTGAAGATATGCCTTTAGTCCTTGTCGTCGAGCCACAAGCTCCGGCATGGGCACAACAGATCGTCCAACTCCTTCAAACAGGAGAACTTCCCTAAGATCAAGAAGAAGCTCAAAGAGTAGCCCATCAGTCTAGTATGTATCAGTTTGTCGGCAATGACCTATACAAAAAAGGACCAAATGTGGTAAAATTGAAGTGCATTTATCGAGAGGATGGACAGAAGATGTTGGCAGAGATACATGGAGGCATATGTGGCTCTCACATAGGATCAAGGGCTCTTGTCGGTAAAGCATTTCGGCAAGGCTTCTAATGGCCCACTACCCTCCAGGATGCAACTAAGCTAGTAACTAAGTGTGAAGCATGCCAGTTTCATTCAAAGAAATCACATCAGCCAACCCAAGCTCTTCAGACGATCCCTCTCTCCTAGCCCTTCTCGGTCTGGGGGTTTGACATACTGGGCCACTTCCCTCGTGCTATCGGGGGCTTTGAGTACTTGTACGTTGCAATCGACAAGTTCACAAACTGGCCGGAAGTAGAACCAGTGAGGAGGGTGACAACACAATCAGCCGTCAAGTTTCTTAAGGGACTTGTTTGCCGTTTTGGAGTACCCAACAGGGTCATCACTAACAATGACACATAGTTCATGAGTCGCATCTTCATGCAATACCTTGAAAACCTTGGTAGCAAAATTTGCTTTGCATCAGTTGCTCATCCAAGGAGAAACGGCCATGCGGAAAGAGCAAATGCTGAAGTGCTACACGGTCTCAAGACGAGAACTTTCGACAAGCTGCACAAGTGCGGAAGACGCTGGATTGATGAGCTATCGGCCAGACACCCTTCTCCCTCGTATATGGTGCAGACGCAGTGCTCCCCAGGAACTCATGTACGGGTCACCTCGAGTGTTTGCTTATGATGAGCTTGAGCAAGAGCAGCTACGTCAAGATGATGCCACGCTCCTTGAGGAAGATCATCTTCAGGTTGATGTACGTGTTGCACGTTATCAGCAAGCTTTGCGCCGCTACCATAGCCGCAAAGTTCATGCACGGAGTCTTAAGGAAGGCGACCTTGTTCTTCGATGGATGCAGTCCGCCAAGAATTCAAATAACTTGACGCCAAAGTGGGAAGGCCCTTATCGAGTAGTACGAGTTACTAGTCCTGGCGCAGTCCGCCTAGAGACCGAAGATGGCACCCTAGTGCATAACTCATGGAATATTGAGCATCTTCGTAAGTTCTATCCATGAGGCGCGGGTTGCCGGGCTGCCCGGCAACCACCTTTTGTATGATTCTGCTGCCAAGGCATGTAATCCTTTGTACAAAGCCAGACGCAGATCCTGTGCATAGTGAAATAAAGCTAAGTTTTTCACAACACTTTTTCGCATGTTTAATTGTGCTTGTTTGTATGAGATGTTGTGTTACATTTGTCTTGTATGGATGTTAACGAACCATCAAGGTTCCATACCTTTATTTTCTCTTCTTTCTTTGTCTCAAAGGACAGAAGGTTGCCTCGCGTGCAAGCTTGCCGGGGGGAGTGATGGTATGGATACCCACAAGTGACGTTCAAGTTAATATTCCACGACAAGAAGTACATCAAAGAAAAGCTAAGTTGAAAACTTTCAAACAAATTCTTTGTTGTGGAGCTATTTTCCATTGAACATTTTGGCTTTTGTATGGAAAACCTACACACGAAGGAAACCTTGTCGTGACCAGCTGCGCCCTTACATTGTTTTGAGTACGCTCAGCAACTTAAGTAGCTGCATTGGGATCGTCGGGTAACCTTGCCGGCGGCGGCATTTCTAGGAGGCTGCTAAGGACCCGTTCCTCAAGCGCTTGCAGCAAGTGTGCGCGCTGGCAAGTTTCCAAAACAGCGTAGGGTATAAGACATGCAAAAATAGAATTGAACAAGGGAAAACCGCATAGAGTCATCAAACATAGATAGTTATATTACATTAGAAGCTTGCCGCAGTTCTAACTTAAGATAAATGCTTGCCTTTTACATGGACTGCTCGCGACAAGACAAGGCGCGACAACTAGTCCCTGCGCTGCCCCTCAATCCTCTTCACCTCACTTACCTTGTCGATGATTAGCTTAACGGCCTCTTCAATCGCTTTGGTGTCAGCATCCTTTCGCAAGGACACGAGGACGTTGGTGAAGTCAATATCTGGGTTCCGGTAGCTGATCTTGATGAGCACCTTGGAGAGGACAGCTTGATAGAGTTTGCGAGCTTCTGCGGCAAGGGAAGCGGCACGATTGCCTTGGATTTGCTTGAGGGCATCACTGATGCTCTCGACGAACATGGTCAGCCTGGCACTCTCACTCACCCTATCATTGGCGGAGTAGCTGAAGTTCTATAGGCCCATGTTGTCCAGTTGTGTAGTAAGCTTTTGAGCTGCATCGACGAGCCACTTGGTCCAGATCTTCACACCCTTCTCATAATCATTGTATGTCACGGCAGCACTGGCGAGCAGATTCTTCTCGTTTTGAAGATCCTTGAGCAAGCCCTTCTCGCGAGCTTTGCTCTCTTCCAGGTTCTTCTTGTGTGTCGCCACCTTCAGCTGCAAATCCTTTATGGAGTCATTGGCGGCAGTGAGATCCTTGGTCTTGTCGGATATGGTGGTCTGCATATCTGCCAAGTCGTAAAGCACTTTCTCCCTTTTAGCCTTGAAAGTTGAGATCTGCTTGTCAAGGTCTTCAAGATCTGCCTCCTGCTTCTTCACCTTACTCGCCAACTCGTTCTTGGCGGCCTCTATAGCTTCGGCAGCATCGACGGCTTCCTTGAGCTTACTGGCGTGTTCTGTAGCCTGAGCTTCAAGTATTTCCTTATGCTTCTGCTCCAGCTCCAGAGTGCGCTGCGTGACAAGCTTTTCAATCTCTTTATCCTTGCTACTGAACTTGGCAGCAAGTGTTGCCTCGCACGCAGCAAGGTCCTCCTCATGGGCATCAAGATCAACCTTGCACTTAATCAACGCAGCATCCTCTGTTGCTATCCTTTGTCTGGCCTCATCATGTGCCTTTTCAGCGTCAGGCTTCTCCAGTACGAGCTTTTCCGAGTCCTTGTTCAGCTTCTCCCGAAAGTTGGTCACTTCTTGGATAGCTTTAGCATACCAGATTTGCGAGTTCTCAACACGCTTCTAGAAATCTTCCTCTGTTGCTTCCATGACTACTGCTCTGGAGTAAATGCTCTCTGTTCGCCTATGGAAAAGTGCCTGGAGTTGGCCGAAGTTACTGCTCATGGCCTGGAGGAGCTGCTCTTCTTTAGGCTCGCTGCTATAGGCAATTGGTTCATTAACAATCTTTAGCCCGATAGCAGTGATGATGTCTTCATCAAAGGTTTCTCCTTCGACTGGCACCCCAATGCTTGCCATGCCAGGAATGCACACAGACAAGTTGTCGCCCACCTTGATGTACTTGCTTGCCAGAGGATCTTCATATGTTGATGGCTCATCCTCGGCAACAACCTTGCCAGCAACTAACGACCTTGTGGCCGGGGTAGTGCCAAGCACTCCTGTGGTAGGAATGTTGTTAGTTGGTCCACTGGTCTCGTTGCCGGCCTCCTCGGCAGACTTATTGGCGGCCTCTTCTTGAGCAGCCCTAGCGGCCTCATCGACAACGATCTTGTTTGCTTTCGCAGCGGCATCCCTGACAATCTCAACAACTTCAACATCAATGTTCATGTCACTGGTTGAGGGTGGATCTGAAGATGGAGGAGGAAAAAATATTCAAGGCCAAGTTCAAGAAAACAAAAACAATAAAGGAAAAATAGATGCTCAAGAGTAAGAGGATTACCCATGTGAGTCTGTTGAGGAGGAACTCCTTCTCCTCAGGCTACATCAGTTGGCGTCGCATGGCTATTGGCATCCTTGCTTACCGGCTCCTCAATGCGGACAGACTCATCGGTGGATACCCTTGCCGGAGAGCCATCTCCGGGCAGCGTGGTTGACAAGGATGGCACGTCAAGGTTCACCTCTGGCTGTTCCTCTTGGCACCGTTGTTCTCCTACAAGCTCGTTGATGTCAGCAGTGAAGATCTCCATGCCAAGGCTCGCCAGCGGGAAATGAGTGACAAACTCACGGTGGGGGCTGGGCTAGGGGCTGCATCGAGGTGTGGCACCCCGGCTCAGAGGGAACCGGAACGCCCCGTATTCCAGTCCCAGGGACAAGTCCACTGGAATACGGCACTGTTGGCATAGAACAAATCAGCTCTTTATTGCTATAAATACGATTACAAGGGTACAAGGATTACATCGGCACGGCGACACTATGCCTGCTCAAAATAGCTCTATGCTAACAGCGGATCGACCTGAGGGAGCGAAGCAACTCTCGGCAGCGGAACAACGTCGACGGGGATGGACTCCATTCCGCAGGGACTCTGGCTGGAATGCGTATCCTAGCTCGCGCAATCAACATCTTTGACAATCAAGCAATCATGGCATGACCTGCAAACTGGCATGACACGCCAGGTGAGTACTTTGAATGTACTCGCAAGCTCACAACAAACATCAGCATTAAGGCAAGACAACATCACAGCAATCAAGATTAAGTTAAGATTTATTGTTACCGAAGGAATGGTTGAAATGAGCAATAACAGGCTACTCTTCCTGCATTCTGGTGACCAACTCATGATCACTCCCAGATCCTCCAATGATAATCCTCAATATCGTTACCAAGACTTGCCCATGGCAAAATATCCAACTGTTACCATACTCAGATGAGTTCTCCCATCATTACTGTCATTATAACGGTTGATCTCCTATAGAGGTCTGGACGGGCTGTCCAATACTGTGGACACGGCTATTCGAATAGATTTTACACTCTGCAGAGGTTGTACACTTTACCCACACCACAGAACTCATGGCCTCGTGCTCCCATTCGGCTGGACCAACGACGTTCCGACGAAACCCGCCTGACCCGTGACTCTTCCATCGTACGACCGGCAATCATACTCCCTCTTGGAGTCAAGCCCTGGGTGGCCCCGTGTCCTCAAGACACCTGCCAGCGTCCTGGCCAAATAAACTGTCCCAAACGGGGACCTGGATCCAATAACTCAACTGGGCTCACAGGGTTATCGCGACTACCGGGCCAGGGTAGCGCGCGCGCATAACCCTTCCTCTTTGGAGGTACCGGTGGAAGAGCACGTGATCAGACCAAGTCAAGGCCGTCCCATACCGGCAAATGTGGCTGCATGAATAAGCCCGGACAGGTGACTCTCGATCAACCAACTAAGTTCACCTATTACCAGGTTGTTTCATCAAGTTAACTTAGTTGGTCATATTAAGCATCTTATCCCCGAACAATCTTTCTGTCATAGCTGATACTCCGATATCATAGTAATCCAATAACCGGCATGCTTAGGCTACTGCTACTAGTTCATATTCACAAATGCCGGATGAAATCAAAAATAATCATAGACGGTAATCTCAACATCATAACCTCAACGAGTGGGTAAACTACTACTCATTAACAATCCGGTATTCAACATCTACTCATGCATGTCATAATCCAATCCATGCTACAAATAACATTCTTGCTATTAAAGTAATTAATTAAACTATGATATTGCATTGCAATTATGCAGATGAGGGTTGTGGCTTGCCTGGGGATGAAGGATACACCGGGGAGAAGTGCGGAACGATCTCGGAAGGAATCATCGGAAAAGTTTCTCCCTCGGAGGGGGCTGATTAGGGGCAAGGGCAATAAGGTCATTTCCAGTATGTCAAAACATAGTGAAAATGATAGGAACAGAACGGGCTCGACGAGACGAAGACGTGGGCGTTGGTTTCACCTGATTCGGAGTTACGGATAAAAAGATGTGGTTGTTTTTCTGCCAGGGACCTATCTGTAATTAAAACTCTCACAAACAGGCCCTCAGCTGAAAAACAGGTCGCGCCTTTTCGAAGAATACGCTTCCCTGCGGGGAAAACGTATTTTAGCCCGAAGCGGCAGCGGAGTACGCTTTCGTTATAAGAAAACGTATTTTCTGAAAACCATCTCCACTCATAATCCGCGGGCCCGGGCGTTGACCTCGGCCTGCGGCTGACGGGTGGGGTCCGCTGGGAGGTGGGGCCCTCCTGGCCTGGCCGTCTCCTTCCCCTCGCCTGTTCCCCGCACGGAGCAGAGGAGAGGCAGGGGAGGGGCGCTGCCAGTGACGGGCCGGGCGGCTCCGGCAGTCTCCCGCCACGGCGCAGGCACCGGCGGGCGCGGGAGGACCAGCCGCACCCGTCTAGGGCAATAGCAGCGCCGGGGAGGAGCGGAAACGATGGCGGCATCAGAAGAGGGGCGCCGGCGATGGGGCTCGCGGCTCCGGTGGGCTCCGGTCATGGCAAGGGCACCGGCGGGTGCGGGGCGGCCTACCGCACCCATTCAAAGGCAACAGAAGCACCGAGGAGGAGCGGAACGGCAGCGAGGCGCTGCGCCACAAGAGGACAGAGAGGCGGCGGCTGCGGTGGTTGCCGGTGATGCGGGCCGTCCCCGGCGAGGGAGAGGGGTTGGGGCGGCTCGCAGAGGAGTGGGGAGTGCGGTGGTGGCGTCAGGGAGGCGAGGGGAGGCCTATAAATAGCCGAGCGACGAGGAGGGCCGGCCATTGCCACGGTGGCGCGTACTCCGGCTTCCCGGAGCTTCGGGAGCTCGCCCAGAGGAGAGCAGGGGGTTCTAGGGAGGTCGGGGAAGGGCGGAGAAGGCTCGGGTGTGGTCAGGAGAGCTCGGGAAAGCTCGCGAGCTCGCAGGCGATGGGACATGGCGGCGGCAGAGACGACAAGGTGCGGGCGCGGCGGTTCTGCTCGATGGAGGGGACGGGAGAGGGGGAGATTTATCCAGGGAGGAAGGCGACGAGGAGGGGAGGCTGTTGGACATGACTACTCGCGCGGAACCGACGAGGAGAAGAGGGGCCCGAGCTGACCAGTACGCAGCTCGCGTCCATGGCATGCCAGGGCGGCGGTCACCGCGTGGACGCGGCGTTTCCACGTGTCCTGGTCAACTCCACCATGTCAAATCGACTGGTCACTCAGAGGATGAGGTCAAGGAGGAAGGATACAGGCACAGAGGGACTTGAGGTGACCACAGCAAGGTGTTTGAGACTTGGTGAGGAAGACTCGTCCAGTGATTGGCTCTGATCTTTGGCATAGTGTGATCACCTGCTAAGATGAGTCCTATGGAAAAGTTTCAGCCCATATGGATGAGTGTAGATAACACTTGCTGTTCAAATGGCCTCACTGACCAGATTTGCCAATCTTGAAGTAGCACTCACACATCACATGGGATTGGGCTGAAATTTGGAGGAGATGATTGATATGGTCATATGAAGGTACTGTATAAATTTCATACCATTTGGATAAACCAAAATGGTACTTCCTTCACACAGCTTCCAAATGGATAGAATCTTTGAAAAATTCTAGGAAATTACTGGTGAAATGGAATGAGCCCAAATTTTGTGGAGAAGTGAGATACGGGTAGAAGCATGTTCTGGAAATTATTCATGAATTATGGAGCAATAAAAATTATAGTTGCTTCACAACCCATAATAATTACCAGAAACAAAGATTTGATGCTGTGATCACATAGATGATTGGATAGGGTTGAAATTTGGTGGAGATTCATGATTTTGGAATATGAAGATGCTTGCAAAATTTCAACTCATTTGGATACTCCTAGCTAGCACTTGCTTCACAAAGGTTCTAGTTGACCAGAAACTTTGGAAATTAGCCAAAGGAGATTTATTACCCAAATAAAGTTGAATTTTGGCATGTGGCAATGATATGGGTTGGAAAGAGTGCACAAAAAGTTTGAGAGCAAGCAATCAAATATAAAGGGTACTTGCTTCTCAATCTGACAGATAAGGCAAAATCAGAAAAGGAATATTTGTGAAATATTTTTAAACATGGCAAGGAAAGGTTTGACATATTTGTGGAATATATGACCCAAACAATTTATGAGAATTATTTGGGAATTTTGGGAATGATGGAAATGTGAGTTGCTTCACAACTCAGAGCAAACGGGGTTATTCCTTTAATAGAAAAAGGAATATTCCCAAGAAAAAGAATATTGGGATTGGTCCAAGATGGAAATGACATGGTCTTGGGATGGTTTGGAAGTTGACAAGCCCCTGGGGAGAGGAATCAAAGGTGATCTCTCCAGGTTTCAAGACCACTAAGTCACAGAAAAGCAAATCCGGACCAAAATTAAAAGCAAAAGAAAATGGGCAAAATCCAGGGTGTTACAAACCTACCCCCCTTAAAGAAATCTCGTCCTCGGGATTTGGTTGCTCAGGGATCAAACATGAACATTTCCTCTTTGAGGAAACCGTTTCTAATTCGGGTTTCCTTTTTACCTTAGTATAATGTTCCCACTAAATTTCATATGACTGGCTGCCTTGCTTCGGGGTGGTTTGCTTTACTGGACCCTTTTTTTTGGCTAATCTTACCTCATATGCTACTCTGACTCCAATCCTTTTGTGTCTACTGACCTATCTGGGGTAATAAATTATCCTGACCAAACAATGTGCCATGCTCGTAAGTCCGAGGGTGATTCCTCATGGATGTGTCGTGACGAGGTCCAATATGAACGATTGTTCACTGAGTTGTGAACAGGTTCTCTTGGTGGACACAAAATCTTTTACTCATTGCATTGAGTGGCTTCAAATGGCTGTGTGTCCACCAGGCTCAAAACAGTACTGTGAATTGTACCGTTCTCCTGGCGGAATCTGACTTCTCGCACGATTTGCTGCGTCATCTTGGGTATCTCCATTGTCTCGGGTATAAAGCTCCTGCCAAATGTTTGACTGTCACCTGTCGTGACCAGCATAAAGGTGTACGGTGATATTATCCATAGACTTGACTGACAGTGGTCCTGGCAGCAGAATCTTGTTCACGGCAGGTTAGTCCTTAACTGATTCCCATCTATGAAGACACATGCTTCGAGACTGTTGTTCATCCTTCTGACTACTCAGTCTGCCAGCATCTCCATATGGATGGTAGGCCGTGTAATGATTTAACATGGTTGCTGAATTTCAACTGCCGAGTTAATCTTTTGACTGACCTGACTAGCTTGATTGCCCTCTTCTGACAATTCTGAGCATATCTGGTTGACTGGGCGGGTTGTCTTGATATGGGGTCCTTGCAAATGGAATAGACCCCGTGGGTGTGTACCCATGGTGGTCGGTATCTAACCCGATTACTCTGAGTATCTGTACCATGTTGACCTTGCAACCATTATCATACCTTTATGGCCAAATCTTTGCTCCTTCATTATGGTTCTCTTTGCCTGGATCCTTTATCAAAGGAGCTTGCCTTATGTGTTCTTTGATTCTCCGTGTGACCATGGGTGTTGTCAGGTGCAATATTCCGGTAGGCATATTACTTTACAAGTTGTAGCTGTAGGTAACGATCGTCTGAACCCTTGGATAAAACCGGCAAATAAACCAGTAGCCACCAGAACGGTCTTTACAACTCAGATCTGGGACTTTCACTGGAATAACTCAACCCCGACTCAAGACGGCTGAAAAGCAGCTCAGAGCATGAGACGGTGTCGATAAGAAGAAAGTAGCAACTCCCTAAGACGGCCGAAAAACAGCTCAGAGCATAGGGTCATTGCTACGAAGAGAAATTCAACAGCTGCCCGAGACGGCCAAAAAGCAGCTCAGAACACGGGCCAGTTGCTGACAAGAGAAATAAAAATCGGCATCCACCCCGGACGGCCGGAAACAGCTCAGAACACAGGCGTGGTGCCGTCACCAAAGAAAAATAGGCAAGGGTTCATCCGTGTCCCATACAGCTCACTATTATGTATATACCTTACCGTTTCTGCTGTCGGTTACTTGTTGTATGCAACAGGGTATTCGGCTATCCTTCTTGCTGAACTCTAAGTTCATAGCACATTATGGCTTGCTTCCAAGACATAGCAGAGTTCAAATTGTACTCATAGCAGACTTAAACCTTGTATATATGAATCATACCTTTGGCACGGAATGCGCTGTGGATCATGTACACAATTTGCCTTCTTGCTGATGTGATCATTGCTGTTGTGAAAGTTGCACTGATGTATACTGGATGCTGATAATTAATCCGGCTAGGATATCATTTATATTCAGGCTCGATATTCCTGATATAGCACAGTCGGCTGAAAATTTCATATTGCTGAGCTGAGCTTCCACATGACTGTCTCTTCACTGATTTCTTTGGGTTCAGGGTCGGTGAGCAACTTCCATAAGGGGAAAATAAGGTAACACCAAGGGCCCAAATAAACAAAAGAAACGACTAAAACAAAGCACACAAAACAGCAAGACAACACACACACAAGCAATAATATGCATTCCTACTTAAGCACACACTTTCACAAGAACTCCGGTGTTACGGTCTAACATGTTGTGGCGATGTGCACGAAAGTGAATCAATGTGTGGAAGGAAGTTGGTGTAAACAAGGCTACACCAAACATAGGCTTAACACGGATGGAACCGGTGGCGAGGACGAACTTGGTGATCGGGGGTCGGAACACTAAAGTTACGACCACATCATCATCAAGCGTACGGAAGAAAACCGTACACGTCCAAAGAATAGGTGATGGAATGAAATAGTGGTGCAGAGAAAGGCTTGCAGGCATTGCCCTTTTCTGATAACAAGGGTCAGTAAGGGTTGCCGAAGCGGCTAGTGGAATGGCCCGATTTGGGATTGAAACATGTCTATCACCGAAACGATAGGGTGACTGAAGAGAATATATTGGTGTAGTACCGGTGCATCAATCTTGCTAGAGATCGACACCACCAAGCACCTTGGCATCACTCCGCTGGGACGAAGATGACACCACACCAAGGAACAAATATGCAAACTGGAGAGCGCAGGTAGGAAATCGAAACTAATGCCACCTACACTCACTAGATCCATCGTTAGTGATAAAATATCTAGTCTATATGCATGCTGTGCACAAACAAATGCAACAACCAAGTGCAGCAAACCAACCGGGTCCTAAACTACCGGGTACTAACGCTCGCACCTAGACCGCGCGTCCTATAGCCAAACTTGCTCTGATACCAACTTTTGTGGCACCCCGACTCAGAGGGAACCGGAACGCCCCGTATTCCAGTCCCAGGGACAAGTCCACTGGAATACGGCACTGTTGGCATCGAACAAATCAGCTCTTTATTGCTATAAATACGATTACAAGGGTACAAGGATTACATCGGCATGGCGACACTACACCTGCTCAAAATAGCTCTATGCTAACAGCGGATCGACCTGAGGGAGCGAAGCAACTCTCGGCAGCGGAACAACATCGACGGGGATGGACTCCATTCCGTAGGGACTCTGGCTGGAACGCGTATCCTAGCTCGCGCAATCAACATCTTTGACAATCAAGCAATCATGGCATGACCTGCAAACTGGCATGACACGCCAGGTGAGTACTTTGAATGTACTCGCAAGCTCACAACAAACATCAGCATTAAGGCAAGACAACATCACAGCAATCAAGATTAAGTTAAGATTTATTGTTACCGAAGGAATGGTTGAAATGAGCAATAACAGGCTACTCTTCCTGCATTCTGGTGACCAACTCATGATCACTCCCAGATCCTCCAATGATAATCCTCAATATCGTTACCAAGACTTGCCCATGGCAAAATATCCAACTGTTACCATACTCAGATGAGTTCTCCCATCATTACTGTCATTATAATGGTTGATCTCCTATAGAGGTCTGGACGGGCTGTCCAATACCGTGGACACGGCTATTCGAATAGATTTTACACTCTGCAGAGGTTGTACACTTTACCCACACCACGGAACTCATGGCCTCGTGCTCCCATTCGGGTGGACCAACGACGTTCCGACGAAACCCGCCTGACCCGTGACTCTTCCATCGTACGACCGGCAATCATACTCCATCTTGGAGTCAAGCCCTGGGTGGCCCCGTGTCCTCAAGACACCTGCCAGCGTCCTGGCTAAACAAACTGTCCCAAACGGGGACCTGGATCCAATAACTCAACTGGGCTCACAGGGTTATCGCCGCCTACCGGGCCAGGGTAGCGCGCGCGCATAACCCTCCCTCTTTGGAGGTACCGGTGGAAGAGCACGCGATCAGAGCAAGTCAAGGCCGTCCCATACCGGCAAATGTGGCTGCACGAATAAGCCCGGACAGGTGACTCTGGATCAACCGACTAAGTTCACCTATTACCAGGTTGTTTCATCAAGTTAACTTAGTTGGTCATATTAAGCATCTTATCCCCGAACAATCTTTCCGTCACAGCTGATACTCTGATATCATAGTAATCCAATAACTGGCATGCTTAGGCTACTGCTACTAGTTCATATTCACAAATGCCGGATGAAATTGAAAATAATCATAGACGGTAATCTCAACATCATAACCTCAACGAGTGGGTAAACTACTACTCATTAACAATCCGGTATTCAACATCTACTCATGCATGTCATAATCCAATCCATGCTACAGATAACATTCTTGCTATTAAAGTAATTAATTAAACTATGATATTGCATTGCAATTATGCAGATGAGGGTTGTGGCTTGCCTGGGGATGAAGGATACACGGGGGAGAAGTGCGGAACGATCTCGGAAGGAATCGTCGGAAAAGTTTCTCCCTCGAAGGGGGCTGATTAGGGGCAAGGGCAATAAGGTCATTTCCAGTATGTCAAACCATAGTGAAAATGATAGGAACAGAACGGGCTCGACGAGACGAAGACGTGGGCGTTGGTTTCACCTGATTCGGAGTTACGGATAAAAAGATGTGGTTGTTTTTCTGCCAGGGACCTATCTATAATTAAAACTCTCACAAACAGGCCCTCAGCTGAAAAACAGGTCGCGCCTTTTCGAAGAATACGCTTCCCTGCGGGGAAAACGTATTTTAGCCCGAAGCGGCAGCGGAGTACGCTTTCGTTATAAGAAAACGTATTTTCTGAAAACCATCTCCACTCATAATCCGCGGGCCCGGGCGTTGACCTCGGCCTGCGGCTGACGGGTGGGGTCCGCTCGGAGGTGGGGCCCTCCTGGCCTGGTCGTCTCCTTCCCCTCGCCCGTTCCCTGCACGGAGCAGAGGAGAGGCAGGGGAGGGGCGCTGCCAGTGACGGGTCGGGCGGCTCCGGCCGTCTCCCGCCTCGGCGCAGGCACCGGCGGGCGCGGGAGGACCAGCCGCACCCGTCTAGGGCAATAGCAGCGCCGGGGAGGGGCGGAAACGATGGCGGCATCGATGAGCAGAAGAGGGGCGCCGGCGATGGGGCTCGCGGCTCCGGCGGGCTCCGGTCGTGGCAAGGGCACCGGCGGGTGCGGGGCGGCCTACCGCACCCATTCAAAGGCAACAGAAGCGCCGAGGAGGAGCGGAACGGCAGCGAGGCGCTGCGCCACAAGAGGACAGAGAGGCGGCGGCTGCGGTGGTTGCCGGTGATGCGGGCCGTCCCCGGCGAGGGAGAGGGGTTGGGGCGGCTCGCAGAGGAGTGGGGAGTGCGGTGGTGGCGTCAGGGAGGCGAGGGGAGGCCTATAAATAGCCGAGCGACGAGGAGGGCCGGCCATTGCCACGGTGGCGCGTACTCCGGCTTCCCGGAGCTTCGGGAGCTCGCCCATAGGAGAGGAGGGGGTTCTAGGGAGGTCGGGGAAGGGCGGAGAAGGCTCGGGTGTGGTCAGGAGAGCTCGGGAAAGCTCGCGAGCTCGCAGGCGATGGGACATGGCGGCGGCAGAGACGACAAGGTGCGGGCGCGGCGGTTCTGCTCGATGGAGGGGACGGGAGAGGGGGAGATTTATCCAGGGAGGAAGGCGACGACGAGGGGAGGCTGTTGGACATGACTACTCGCGCGGAACCGACGAGGAGAAGAGGGGCCCGAGCTGACCAGTACGCAGCTCGCGTCCATGGCATGCCAGGGCGGTGGTCACCGCGTGGACGCGGCGTTTCCACGTGTCTTGGTCAACTCCAACATGTCAAATCGACTGGTCACTCAGAGGATGAGGTCAAGGAGGAAGGATACAGGCACAGAGGGACTTGAGGTGACCACAGCAAGCTGATTCTATCCAGAACAGCAAGGTGTTTGAGACTTGGTGAGGAAGACTCGTCCAGTGATTGGCTCTGATCTTTGGCATAGTGTGATCACCTGCTAAGATGAGTCCTGTGGAAAAGTTTCAGCCCATATGGATGAGTGTAGATAACACTTGATGTTCAAATGGCCTCAGTGACCAGATTTGCCAATCTTGAAGTAGCACTCACACATCACATGGGATTGGGATGAAATTTGGAGGAGATGATTGATATGGTCATATGAAGGTACTGTATAAATTTCATACCATTTGGATAAACCAAAATGCTACTTCCTTCACACAGCTTCCAAATGGACAAAATCTTTGAAAAATTCTAGGAAATTACTGGTGAAATGGAATGAGCCCAAATTTTGTGGAGAAGTGAGATACGGGTAGAAGCATGTTCTGGAAATTATTCATGAATTATGGAGCAATAAAAATTATAGTTGCTTCACAACCCATAATAATTACCAGAAACAAAGATTTGATGCTGTGATCACATAGATGATTGGATAGGGTTGAAATTTGGTGGAGATTCATGATTTTGGAATATGAAGATGCTTGCAAAATTTCAACTCATTTGGATACTCCTAGCTAGCACTTGCTTCACAAAGGTTCTAGTTGACCAGAAACTTTGGAAATTAGCCAAAGGAGATTTATTACCCAAATAAAGTTGAATTTTGGCATGTGGCAATGATATGGGTTGGAAAGAGTGCACAAAAAGTTTGAGAGCAAGCAATCAAATATAAAGGGTACTTGCTTCTCAATCTGACAGATAAGGCAAAATCAGAAAAGGAATATTTGTGAAATATTTTTGAACATGGCAAGGAAAGGTTTGACATATTTGTGGAATATATGACCCAAACAATTTATGAGAATTATTTGGGAATTTTGGGAATGATGGAAATGTGAGTTGCTTCACAACTCAGAGCAAACGGGGTTATTCCTTTAATAGAAAAAGGAATATTCCCAAGAAAAAGAATATTGGGATTGGTCCAAGATGGAAATGACATGGTCTTGGGATGGTTTGGAAGTTGACAAGCCCCTGGGGAGAGGAATCAAAGGTGATCTCTCCAGGTTTCAAGACCACTAAGTCACAGAAAAGCAAATCCGGACCAAAATTAAAAGCAAAAGAAAATGGGCAAAATCCAGGGTGTTACACGAGGACTGGCTTCCGGGCTGATGACGATGGTCTCTAGATCAGCCCCGGCGCTTACCGGGGGCTTGTCGCCCATTGAGGTCTTTGCCTATTTTGCCACCCTCTGCGCCAACATTTCTGCGTCCCTATGGAAACAAGACAAAACAAGACGAAATGAAGCAAGTTAGATCAACAAATCAAGGAAATTAAAGATTAAAGGGTGCAGCAAGAGTTCTTACTCTGCTTCGCCTTCACTAAAAGCAGAAATGTCAAAATCGACATCTGCTTCAGTGTTGCTATTGGGAGGTGGAGTAGGAGACCTTGCACGCTTGATTGTGGCAGCAACGGCGGATCAAGATGATCCAGCCGCTCCAGTGGCCGGCGTAGCCGCACCGGACGACCTTGCTACCCTAGCTGTTGGCGCGCCTATGCGTCTTGTGCGCCGCAAAGGTTGTTGTTGAGATCCTAGCCGCTGCTTAGCCTTGCCGGCGAGCCCCTTGTTGGCGGCCTTGTCGCTGGAAGAAGACGGGCGGACTGGATCGCGAGAGGCAGTTTTTCGAAGGACACGTTGTTTCCTTGGTGGAGCAGGGGGCTCTTCATGCGGTTGTTCTTTAGCTATTTCTTACTCAGTAGAACCCCCGGCAACCTAATCGCCCTGCTCCTTGGCAACCATGTCTTCGTCAGCAGGATCATCCTCGGGCATCCATACCTATTCTTCGACATTTTCAGCCGCCAAGTAGCCGAAATCATCGGCCTCTGCAGTAATCTGAGCTTCTTCTGCTCTGCTCGCAATATAAGCAATCTTCTCGTCGGTGGTGTCGCATATGAGGTTTGTCTCCTCTCTGGTGGCTTTCTCTGTCAAGTTGTCAAAGAACTCCTGCACGCGTTCTTCTGAAGGTTCATCCCAATTCTCGACGACACTATGAGCATTGCATTCCGACATCATGGCGATGATGGAAGAGAGGGCAGAATTGTTGCAGAGAGGGATAATCCTTGTCGGCAGCTTGGTCTTGCCGTCGGGTCTGAATAGAGCATGGTAGAGAGCTATATGTTGCATGACTGTCAGGTTGTTGTTCAAGCCAGGGTGTGTAGCCTCATGATGTCAGTGGCGTTTTTGAAATCCCACGTCGGCCTCCCTTTGTTCTGCAGAGGAGCGATTCGGCGACAGAAGAAATCAGCGCCAACCATCTCTATGGTGAGCTCCGCAGCCCGGAGGCGGGTGATCCTCATGATAGCAATTGTTAGCTTCCCCTCTTGAGGATCGAAGTCGCTCCAATCGTTGTGGCAGGATGGCTTCACCTGACGGAGCGAGCAAAACGGCGGAAAATCCTTATCTTCAATCCAGCACCATTCACCCCGCCATTCCTCCCCCTTCTTGTGCAGATTCCCACTTGGGTAGATGTCCTTATTCCAACCCCTTGGAATCCAAGTGACAAAACCAGAGAGGGCATCTCTAGTTTCGATGCGGGGGTAGAAATAATGGCGAAAGAGGGCTGTATTGGGGGTGATTCTGACAAAATTCTCACAAAGATGAGTGAAAACCGACATGCAAGTGACGACATTCGGCGTGAAATCAAGAAGATAGAAACCGAAAGTGTACATGATGTCATTGAAGAAATCAGAGAAAGTGGGGGCAGAGCCTGCAACAGAAATAAGCAACAGAGAAAGGAAATCCATTTGCGTTGCCCTTGGCGGATCCAGGAAAAATGCGAGGAGCAGGGTGAGCTGCTGTTCTCCTCCCCCACATATATGCATACCAGTCCACGAGGTCGTGTTTGGTGGGCACCGGCATGAAGATGGCATGCTTCTTCCGCGCCTCCGCCAAGGCTTCTGCATCCGCGCTAATGGCCTTCACCGCCTTATCCTTGCTTGTCTTCGGCGGCATGGTGGCTATGGAAGCGAAAAGCTGAGCAGAAACGGAAGCGTGGAGGCGGCAGAAGGATGCGGTGTGCTCTGTTCCGAGCACAAGGAGGAAGACGATAGCAACTGCTAGATTGGAAAGGAAGGAAGTAAATGAGCAACACCTGCTGCGAATTCCTTTTTACGGGGAAAGCACGAGGTTGGCTCTTTACTGTCCGACCTGGATGCGCTTTTGCAAGCGCACTACCGTTGCTGCCATTTCATCCACCTCTCCCATGTTCCGCATTTAATGCGCGCCGGTGGGGGCGCAGTTAAAGAGAAGATTATGATATAATTTGGCAGTTATCCTCTGCCACGCATGCCTTTGCATTGTTTTGGGCCTAGCCCAACGACGCCTCGCATGCGTGTGTGGCCCAGGCCCGGGGGCTCCTGTCGGTGTACTAAGATTTGGGTCCTTAGTACCCCAGACTTATGCACAGGCAGTGGTAGCCTTCGCAACGGCAAGGCTTGCTGGATGACAACTAAAGATGAACTCAAGATACAAAGAAAACTTCCAGTCATGTGCCAAAAAGTACTACAGAAGAGTACAGAGGACCAAGGCCCAGGTTGCCGGCAAGCCCCTTGCCGACAAGCAAGTGAAGACCCGGCAAGCTCCGAGTCCGGCAAGAATCCCACTACCTCGCAGCCCCTCCACCTCATCGATCAAGTTGTCACTTGTCGTGCAGGTGTCGAGCGGGCAGGTGGTTACATGAGTCATGTCTGGGCACGTGTCAGCTCGCCGCGAAGACACAACTTTAATGAAACCCATCCTAGAGGCGTGTCGAAGGAATACGAGGTAGCTGGACAAACGGCACAGAAGGAGAGGTGATCCTTGTCGGGGAGATTTACCAGCGTGACACCTCACGGCAATTAATGCGTTTGTCCTAACCCATCAGAGTTAGGTATTTGGCACTGTAGCTACTGTTCACCTTGTGTCAAGACCATTTTGCCACAGTGGTGACCCCTTTGTCTATAAAAGGAGGCCCATGGCTACCTTTACAAGGGTCAAAACCCTATCCATTTGCACGCGTAGCTGCATCTTCCGAGCACCTTGCCGGGACGTGCACACCTTGTAACTGGACTCATACACATCCAATACACAAAGCAGGAGTAGGGTTTTACGCTTCACAATGGCCCGAACCTGGGTAAATTCGTGTGTTCCCGCTAGTTTTGCTCTTTGTGCTCACCAATCTCCCCAGTTGAACCGCAAAGGGATCTTTGCTGGTCCCATATATCGTCGTACGCACAACATATTTGAGCTTTATGCTCTGGCCGACACATAGGCAACATGCAACTATAGGAGTGTTGTGTTACAATTTCAAATTATTCAGGGTTCGTTTAGCCTTTTTATACATAATTTGAGTTTCTAGGCATTTAATGTGCATAATTCAAATTTGAAGTACATGCACATGCCCTAGTGCACCAAACCGGGTTGAAAAATCATATATGTGTCCTTGGGTCAATGTTTAGGTCTCATCCAAGAAATGGGAATGAATTTCAAACATCTGGGCATCGTGGCTCGGCCGGAAACATTGAGACACTTGGTTTTAAAATTTCTGTAAATCCAAAACTCGCCTGGAAATCATGAAACTTGGCATGGTGTCATGACATGGCACCAACGTGTTGTGGTAAAAAATGTATCTGATTTGGGACAAGTTTTAGTATAAGCTTCTTACAAACCGTGGCTTCTCTCAAGAGGCCCCATGGTTCCGAGAGGGAACGTGTCATCTCTGTGTGTGAAAACGACATACACTACCTCTTCCCGCCTTATTTATTTTACAAAGGCAACATGCAACTATGGGAGTATCGTGCTAAAATATGAAATTATGCAGGGTTCGTTTTGTCTTCCTTATACATTATTTGATTTTTCTTGGCATTTTGGAATAAATAGTTGCCACGTTATTATCGCAAACGGTTGTATTATTTCCAACCGTGGGCGTTCCACTAACTATTTACTACCACAGACAGTTGTTTGATTAGACAGGACATGTGCGAGCCGTCCGCCACGCAGGCTCAACGGAACGCGTGCGAGCAGTCTACCTTGCAGGCATGAGCGGTGCCAAAAATTTATTTATGGTTTTGGTTTCGGCCGCCTCGGTAAGGTGCGTAGAACAGTCCCCGTTCTTATCTACAAGCGCCCACCGAGGATTGCCGCCTGCTGCGATGGAGGACGAGCCAGCCAACAAGCGGGGGCGGGTCGAGCCAGAACAACAAAAGCCTCCAGCGAGCATGGACTTCATCAGCAGCCTCCCCGACAAGATGTTCGTAACAATCATATCCTTCCTCCCCATCAAATTTGGAGTGCGGACCACTGTCCTCTACCGGTGGTGGCGCCCCCTATGGCACTCCACCCCCTGGACCTCTTCGACGATGATGAACTCTGCAGTGGGGAGCACAAACACTTGGACGCATTCCCCCTGGCACTCCGCCCCCTGGACCTCATCGACGACGATGAGCTCTGCAGCGGGGAGCGCAAATGCTTGGATGCATTGTCCCACATCCTCGCCATGAACCCTGGGCCGGTCAGATGCCTTGCCATCGCCGGCAAGTTCCGTTCCAACTACAAGGCCGAATCCAAGTTTCATGAGTGGTTCCTATCCCCCGCCCTAGATCGGCTCGAGGAGCTCAGCTTTCATGATGTACATCCGCGCCGCTGCCGCCGTCCGTGCCCCGCCTCGCGCCCATTGCTACTTCTTGAGCTTGCGTTGGTTTTTCCCTTGAAGAGGAAAGGGTGATGCAGCACAGTAGAGGTAAGTATTTCCCTCAGTTAAGAACCAAGGTATCAATCCAGTAGGAGAAGAACGCACAAATCACCAACACCTGCACAAACAATCAAACACTTGCACCCAACGCGATAAAGGGGTTGTCAATCCCTTCACGGTCAATTGCAAAGGTGAGATCTGATAGAGATAGATAAACAAAAGATAAAATATTTTTGGGTTTTTGGTATATAGATCTGAAAATAAAAGATTGCAAAATAGTAGATCGGAAAGTAATATGATGGAAAATAGACCGGGGGCCATAGGTTTCACTAGAGGCTTCTCTCATGAAGGCAAATAATACGGTGGGTGAACAAATTACTGTCGAGCAATTGATAGAAAAGCGCAAAGTTATGACAATATCCAAGGCAATGATTATGCATATAGGAATCACGTCCGTGTCAAGTAGACCGACTCCTGGCTGCATCTGCTACTATTACTCCACACATCGATCGCTATCCAGCATGCATCTAGAGTATTAAGTTCATAAAGAACGGAGTAACGCCTTAAGTAAGATGACATGATGTAGAGGAATTAACTCAAGCAATATGAAGAAAACCCCATATTTTTATCCTCGATGGCAACAATGCAATACGTGTCTCGCTACCCCTACTTTGTCACTGGGTGAAATCACGCAAGATTGAACCCAAAGCTAAGCACCTCTCCCATTGCAAGAAAAACCAATCTAGTTGGCCAAACCAAACCGATAATTCGAAGAGAAATACAAAGATATTAAATCATGCATAAACGAATTCAGAGAAGATTCAAATAATATTCATAGATAAGCTGATCATAAATCCACAATTCATCGGATCTCGAAAAACACACCGCAAAAGAAGATTACATCGGATAGATCTCCAAGAACATCAAGGAGAATGTTGTATTGAGAATCAAAGAGATAGAAGACGCCATCTAGCTACTAGCTATGGACCCGTAGGTCTGAGGTAAACTACTCACGCATCATCGGAAGGGCAATGGAGTTGATGTAGAAGCCCTCCGTGATCGATTCCCCCTCCGACGGGATGCCAGAAAAGGCCCCAAGATGGGATCTCACAGGAACAGAAGGTTGCGGCGGTGGAAAAGTGTTTTTGTGGATGCCTCCGGTGGTTCTAGAATATATGTGAATATATCGGAGGAAGAGCTAGGTCAGGGGAGTCCCGAGGGGCCCACAAGGTAGGGAGCGCCCCCCCTTAGGGCGCACCCTCCACCCTTGTCGCCGCCTCGTGGCTCTTCTGACTTGGACTCCAAGTCCCCTGGGTGCCTTCTGGTCCAAGAAAAATCATCGTGAAGTTTTATTCCGTTTGGTATTCCTTTTCTGCGAGGCTCAAAAACAAGGAAAAAACAGAAATTGGCACTAGGCTCTAGGTTAATAGGTTAGTCCCAAAAATAATATCAAATAGCATATTAATGCATATAAAACATCCAAAACAGCTAATATAATAGCATGGAACAATCAAAAATTATAGATACGTTGGAGACGTATCAAGCATCCCCAAGCTTAATTCCTGCTCGTCCTCGAGTAGGTAAATGATAAAAACAGAATTTTTGATGTGGAATGCTACCTAACATACTTATCCATGTAATTTTCTTTATTGTGGTATGAATGTTCAGATCCATAAGATTCAAAACAAAAGTTTAATATTGACATAAAAACAATAATACTTCAAGCATACTAATAAAGCAATCATGTCTTCTCAAAATAACATGGCCAAAGAAAGTTATCCCTACAAAATCATATAGTCTGGCTATGCTCCATCTTCGTCACACAAAGTACTCAAATCATGCACAACCCCGATGACAAGCCAAGCAATTGTTTCATACTTTTGATGTTCTCAAACCTTTTCAACTTTCACGCAATACATGAGCGTGAGCCATGGACATAGCACTATAGGTGGAATAGAATATGGTGGTTGTGGAGAAGACAAAAAGAAGGAGATAGTCTCACATCAACTAGGCGTATCGACGGGCTATTGAGATGCCCATCAATAGATATCAATGTGAGTGAGTAGGGATTGCCATGCAATGGATGCACTAGAGCTATAAGTTTATGAAAGCTCAAAAAAAGAAACTAAGTGGGTGTGCATCCAACTTGCTTGCTCACGAAGACCTAGGGCAATTTGAGAAAGCCCATCATTGGAATATACAAGCCAAGTTCTATAACAAAAAATTCCCACTAGTATATGAAAGTGACAACATAGGAGACTCTCTATCATGAAGATCATGGTGCTACTTTGAAGCACAAGTGTGGAAAAAGGATAGTAACATTGCCCCTTCTCTCTTTTCTCTCTCTTTTTTTTTGTGGGTTTCTTTGGCCTCTTTTATTTTATTTGTGGGCTTCGTTGGCCTCTTTTATTTTTTCCTCACATGGGACAATGCTCTAATAATGAAGACCATCATACTTTTATTTACTTACAACTCAAGAATTACAACTCAATACTTAGAACAAAATATGACTCTATATGAATGCCTCCGGCGATGTACCGGGATGTGCAAGGACTCAAGAGTGACATGTATAAAAATTATGAATGGTGGCTTTGCCACAAATACTATGTCAACTACATGATCATGCAAAGCAATATGACAATGATGGAGCGTGTCATAATAAAATGGAATGGTGGAAAGTTGCATGGCAATATATCTCGGAATGGCTATGGAAATGCCATAATAGGTAGGTATGGTGGCTGTTTTGAGGAAGGTAAAAGGTAGGTGTATGGCACCGGCGAAAGTTGCGCGGTACTAGAGAGGCTAGCAAGGGTGGAAGGGTGAGAGTGCGTATAATCCATGGACTCAACATTAGTCATAAAGAACTCACATACTTATTGCAAAAATCTATTAGTCATCAAAACAAAGTACTACGCGCATGCTCCTAGGGGGATAGATTGGTAGGAAAAGACCATCGCTCGTCCTCAGCCGCCACTCATAAGGAAGACAATCAATAAATACCTCATGCTCCAACTTTGTTACATAACGGTTCACCATGCGTGCATGCTACGGGAATCACAAACTTCAACACAAGTATTTCTACAATCCACAATTACTCACTAGCATAACTCTAATATCACCATCTTTATATCTCAAAACAATCATAAGGAATCAAATTTCACATAGTATTCAATGCACTTTATATGAAAGTTTTTATTATATCCCTCTTGGATGCCTATCATATTAGGACTAAATTTATAACCAAAGCAAATTACCATGCTATTTAGAAAGACTCTCAAAATAATATAAGTGAAGCATGAGAGTTCAACAATTTCTATAAAATAAAACCACCGTCGTGCTCTAAAAAGATATAAGTGAAGCACTAGAGAAAAATTGCCTAGCTCAAAATATATAAGTGCAGCACATAGAGTATTCTAATAAATCACGATTCATGCGTGTCCCTCTCAAAAGGTGTGTATAGCAAGGATGATTGTGGCAAACTAAAAAGCAAAGACTCTTATCATACAAGACGCTCCAACCAAAATGCATATGATGTGGTGAATAAAAATATGGCCTCAAGTAAATTTACCAATAGACGAAGACGAAAGAGGGGATGCCTTCCGGGGCATCCCCAAGCTTAGGCCCTTTCCACTCCTTATTCCATAGTCCATCAAATCTTTACCCAAAACTTGGAAACTTCATAACACAAAACTCAACAGAAAACTCGTGAGATCCGTTAGTACAAGAAAATAAAATCACCACTTTTGGTACTGTTGTGAACTCATTCTTTATTTATATTGGTGTAATATCTACTGTATTCCAAATTTTCCATGGTTCATACCCCCCGATACTACCCATAGATTCATCAAAATAAGCAAACAACACAAAGAAAACAGAATCTGTCAAAAACAGAATAGTCTGTGAATATCCGAATTGTTCTAATACTTATATAACTCCAAAAATTCTACAAAATTAGGAAAACAGAGGCAATTTGTATAAAATCCTGTGTAAAAAATTCAGGATTTTTCCATGCTCCAGCGAATTATTAAAATTCTGTGACTGGACACAAAAGTTTCTGTTTTTCAGCAAGATCAAATCAACTATCACCGTAAGCCATCCCAAAGGTCTTACTTGGCACAAACACTAATTAAAACACTAAAACACATCTAACCAGAGGCTATATGAATTATTTATTGAAAAACAGTAAAGAAAAATATTGGGTTGTCTCCCAACAAGCGCTTTTCTTTAAAGCCTTTTAGCTAGGCATTGATAATTTTAATGATGCTCACATGAAAGACAAGAATTGAAACACAAAGAGAGCATCATATAGTACGTGAAAACACATCGAAGCCTAACATACTTCCTATGCATAGGCATCTTATAGGCAAACAAATTATCAAGACAAGCAAATCCTAGCATATGCAAAGAAGAAGAAAGAAACAATAGCAATCTCTTAATAACGAGAGGTAATTTAGTAACATGAAGATTTCCACAAACATATTTTCCTCTCTCATAATAATTACATGTAGGATCATAATCAAATTCAACAATATAGCTATCACATAAAATTTTCTCTTTATGATCCTCATGCATGCAAAGTTGACACTCTTTCAAACCCACTTTCAATATTATAGCAAACATATTCATCATGAGGCTTAAATAAATTTTCAGGATCATAAGAAAAATCACACCAATCATGATCATTGCAACAAGTAGTGGACCTAGCAAAACTAGCATCCCCAAGCTTAGGGTTTTTCATATTATTAGCACAATTAAAATCAATAGAATTTATAGTAAAACCATTGCAATCATGCTTTTTATTCAAGGAGCTATCGTGAATCACTTCATAAATTTCTTCAACACAATTTTCAGATTCATGAATTTCAAGCAAAATTTCATAAAGATAATCTAGTGCACAAAACTCACTAGCAATTGGTTCATCATAATTGGATCTCTTAAAAAGATTAGCAAGTGGATGAGGATCCATAAACTTTTAGCAAGCGAAGATGCGAGCAAAAAGATAGCACATGGTAACACAAGCAAACAAAAGATCAAACGGAAAGAAGGCAAACAAAAGGGCAAATCTTTTCAAAAATCGCTTTAGAAGTGGGGGAGAGGAAAACGAGAGGCAAATGGAAAATAATGTAATGCAAGAGATGAGAGTTTATGATGGGTACTTGGTATGTCTTGACTTGGCGTAGATCTCCCCGGCAACGGCGCAAGAAATTCTTCCTGCTACTTCTTGAGCTTGCGTTGGTTTTTCCCTTGAAGAGGAAAGGGTGATGCAGCATAGTAGAGGTAAGTATTTCCCTCAGTTAAGAACCAAGGTATCAATCCAGTAGGACAAGAACGCACAAATCACCAACACCTGCACAAACAATCAAACACTTGCACCCAACGCGATAAAGGGGTTGTCAATCCCTTCACGGTCAATTGCGAAGGTGAGATCTGATAGAGATAGATAAACAAAAGATAAAATATTTTTGGGTTTTTGGTATATAGATCTGAAAATAAAAGATTACAAAATAGTAGATCGGAAAGTAATATGATGGAAAATAGACCCGGGGGCCATAGGTTTCACTAGAGGCTTCTCTCATGAAGGCAAATAATACGGTGGGTGAACAAATTACTGTCGAGCAATTGATAGAAAAGCGCAAAGTTATGACGATATCCAAGGCAATGATTATGCATATAGGCATCACGTCCGTGTCAAGTAGACTGACTCCTGCCTGCATCTACTACTATTACTCCACACATCGACTGCTATCCAGCATGCATCTAGAGTATTAAGTTCATAAAGAACGGAGTAACGCCTTAAGTAAGATGACATGATGTAGAGGAATTAACTCAAGCAATATGATGAAAAACCCATCTTTTTATCCGCGATGGCAACAATGCAATACGTGTCTCGCTACCCCTACTTTGTCACTGGGTGAAATCACGCAAGATTGAACCCAAAGCTAAGCACCTCTCCCATTGCAAGAAAAACCAATCTAGTTGGCCAAACCAAACTGATAATTCGAAGAGAAATACAAAGATATTAAATCATGCATAAAAGAATTCAGAGAAGATTCAAATAATATTCATAGATAAGCTGATCATAAATCCACAATTCATCGGATCTCGACAAACACACCGCAAAAGAAGATTACATCGGATAGATCTCCAAGAACATCAAGAAGAACAATGTATTGAGAATCAAAGAGAGAGAAGAACCCATCTAGCTACTATCTCTAGACCCGTAGGTCTGAGGTAAACTACTCACGCATCATCGAAAGGGCAATGGAGTTGATGTAGAAGCCCTCCGTGATCGATTCCCCCTCCGGCGGGATGCAGGAAAAGGCCCCAAGATGGGATCTCACGGGAACAGAAGGTTGCGGCAGTGGAAAAGTGTTTTCGTGGATGCCTCTGGTGGTTCTGGAATATATGTGAATATATAGGAGGAAGAGCTAGGTTAGGGGAGTCCTGAGGGGCCCATAAGGTAGGGGGCGCGCCCTCCACCCTTGTCGCCGCCTCGTGGCTCTTCTGACTTGGACTCCAAGTCCCCTGGGTGTCTTCTGGTCCAAGAAAAATCATCGTGAAGTTTTATTCCGTTTGGACTCCATTTGGTATTCCTTTTCTGCGAGGCTCAAAAACAAGGAAAAAACAGAAACTGGCACTGGGCTCTAGGTTAATAGGTTAGTCCCAAAAATAATATAAAATAGCATATTAATGCATATAAAACATCCAAAACAGATAATATAATAGCATGGAACAATAAAAATTTATAGATACGTTGGAGACGTATCAAGCATCCCCAAGCTTAATTCATGCTCGTCCTCGAGTAGGTAAATGATAAAAACAGAATTTTTGATGTGGAATGCTACCTAACATACTTATCCATGTAATTTTCTTTATTGTGGTATGAATGTTCAGATCCATAAGATTCAAAACAAAAGTTTAATATTGACATAAAAACAATAATACTTCAAGCACACTAATAAAGCAATCATGTCTTCTCAAAATAACATGGCCAAAGAAAGTTATCCCTACAAAATCATATAGTCTGGCTATGCTCCATCTTCGTCACACAAAGTACTCAAATCATGCACAACCCCGATGACAAGCCAAGCAATTGTTCCATACTTTTGATGTTCTCAAACCTTTTCAACTTTCACGCAATACATGAGCGTGAGCCATGGACATAGCACTATAGGTGGAATAGAATATGGTGGTTGTGGAGAAGACAAAAAGAAGGAGATAGTCTCACATCAACTAGGCATATCGACGGGCTATGGAGATGCCCATCAATAGATATCAATGTGAGTGAGTAGGGATTATCATGCAATGGATGCACTAGAGCTATAAGTTTATGAAAGCTCAAAAAAAGAAACTAAGTGGGTGTGCATCCAACTTGCTTGCTCACGAAGACCTAGGGAAATTTGAGAAAGCCCATCATTGGAATATACAAGCCAAGTTCTATAACGAAAAATTCCCACTAGTATATGAAAGTGACAACATAGGAGACTCTCTATCATGAAGATCATGGTGCTACTTTGAAGCACAAGTGTGGAAAAAGGATAGTAACATTGCCCCTTCTCTCTTTTCTCTCTTCTTTTTTTTGTGGGCTTCTTTGGCCTCTTTTATTTTATTTGTGGGCTTCGTTGGCCTCTTTTATTTTTTCCTCACATGGGGCAATGCTCTAATAATGAAGATCATCACACTTTTATTTACTTACAACTCAAGAATTACAACTCGATACTTAGAACAAAATATGACTCTATATGAATGCCTCCAGCGATGTACCGGGATGTGCAAGGACTCAAGAGTGACATGAATAAAAATTATGAACGGTGGCTTTCCCACAAATACTATGTCAACTACATGATCATGCAAAGCAATATGACACTGATGGAGCGTGTCATAATAAAACGGAATGGTGGAAAGTTGCATGGCAATATATCTCGGAATGGGCTATGGAAATGCCATAATAGGTAGGTATGGTGGCTGTTTTGAGGAAGGTAAAAGGTAGGTGTATGGCACCGGCGAAAGTTGTGCGGTACTAGAGAGGCTAGCAAAGGTGGAAGGGTGAGAGTGCGTATAATCCATGGACTCAACATTAGTCATAAAGAACTCACATACTTATTGCAAAAATCTATTAGTCATCGAAACAAAGTACTATGCGCATGCTCCTAGGGGGATAGATTGGTAGGAAAAGACCATCGCTCATCCTCGACCGCCATTCATAAGGAAGACAATCAATAAATACCTCATGCTCCAACTTCGTTACATAACGGTTCACCATACGTGCATGCTACGGGAATCACAAACTTTAACAAAAGTATTTCTACAATCCACAGTTACTCACTAGCATAACTCTAATATCACCATCTTTATATCTCAAAACAATCATAAGGAATCAAACTTCACATAGTATTCAATGCACTTTATATGAAAGTTTTTATTATATCCCTCTTGGATGCCTATCATATTAGGACTAAATTTATAACCAAAGAAAATTACCATGCTGTTTAGAAAGACTCTAAAAATAATATAAGTGAAGCATGAGAGTTCAACAATTTCTATAAAATAAAGCCACCGTCGTGCTCTAAAAATATATAAGTGAAGCACTAGAGCAAAATTGCCTAGCTCAAAAGATATAAGTGGAGCACATAGAGTATTCTAATAAATCACGATTCATGCGTGTCCCTCTCAAAAGGTGTGTACAGCAAGGATGATTGTGGCAAACTAGAAATCAAAGAATCTGATCATACAAGACGCTCCAAGCAAAACGCATATCATGTGGTGAATAAAAATATAGCCTCAAGTAAATTTACCGATAGACGAAGACGAAAGAGGGGATGCCTTCCGGGGCATCCCCAAGCTTAGGCTCTTGGTTGTACTTGAATATTACCTTGGGGTGCCTTGGGCATCCCCAAGCTTAGGCTCTTGCCACTCCTTATTCCATAGTCCATCAAATCTTTACCCAAAACTTGAAAATTTCACAACTCAAAACTCAACAGAAAACTCATGAGATCCGTTAGTACAAGAAAATAAAATCACCACTTTTGGTACTGTTGTGAACTCATTCTTTATTTATAATGGTGTAATATCTACTGTATTCCAACTTTTCCATGGTTCATACCCCCTGATACTACCCATAGATTCATCAAAATAAGCAAACAACACAAAGAAAACAGAATCTGTCAAAAACAGAACAGTCTGCCAATATCCGAATTGTTCTAATACTTATGTAACTCCAAAAATTCTTAAAAGTTAGGAAAACAGATAAAATTTGTATATAAATCCTGTGTAAAAACTTTAGGGTTTTTCCTCCCTCCAGTGAATTATTAAAATTTTGTGACTGGACGCAAAAGTTTCTGTTTTTCAGCAAGATCAAATCAACTATCACCGTAAGCCATCCCAAAGGTCTTACTTGGCACAAACACTAACTAAAATACCAAAACACATCTAACCAGAGGATATATGAATTATTTATTGAAAAACAGTAAAGAAAAATATTGGGTTGTCTCCCAACAAGCGCTTTTCTTTAAAGCCTTTTAGCTAGGCATTGATAATTTTAATGATGCTCACATGAAAGACAAGAATTGAAACACAAAGAGAGCATCATATAGTACGTGAAAAACACATCTAAGCCTAACATACTTCCTATGCATAGGCATCTTATAGGCAAACAAATTATCAAGGCAAGCAAATCCTAGCATATGCAAAGAAGAAGAAAGAAACAATAGCAATCTCAACATAACGAGAGGTAATTTAGTAACATGAAGATTTCCACAACCATATTTTCCTCTCTCATAATAATTACATGTAGGATCATAATCAAATTCAATAATATAGCTATCACATAAAATTTTCTCTTTATAATCCTCATGCATGCAAAGTTGACACTCTTCCAAACCCACTTTCAATATTATAGCAAACATATTCATCATGAGGCTTAAATAAATTTTCAAGATCATAAGAAAAATCACCCCAATCATGATCATTGCAACAAGTAGTGGACCTAGCAAAACTAGTATCCCCAAGCTTACGGTTTTGCATATGAAAGTGCGTTATATCGACTAGAGGGGGGGTGAATAGGCAATTTTTACAAATTCGTCACTGAGGAATTTTACGGTGAGGAAATTCCTAAGTAACGAACTACTTAGCAGCGGAATAAGTACTCAGATGCAAACATAACATGGCATAAGTACAGTCATCATGATGAAATTAAATAGGCACAGAGTACAGGTAGTGTGAAACACAGGATAAGCAGGCTGAAGACTATGTGACTGAAGAAATAGAATTGAGGAAATTGAGAAAGTCTTCAGTCAAAGTCTTCACACAGTAACGATCAAGTAAATCAACACATGAATGAGGAAATGAAAGGGTTGAGGAAATAGAACCAGTAGCTCGGTGAAGACAATGATTTGGTAGACCAGTTCCAACTGCTGTGACAGTTGTAGGTCTGGTTGGAGCAGCTAGGTATTTAAACCTGAGGACACACAGTCCTCACCGTATTCTCCTTGAGCTAAGGTCACACAGACCTCGCCCAATCACTCATGGTAAGTCTTCACAGGTGACTTCCAAACCTTCACAGACTCGGTCACTCGGCGATCCACAATTCCTTTTGGATGCTCTAGACCATGACGCCTAATCGTCTGGAGGATGCACAGTCCTCAAAGGTAACAAGCGTCGGTTCCACACAGGAACAATCTCTTCAGTGATGCTCAATCACTTTGGGTTTGTAGGTGTTTGGGTTTTTGGGTTTTTCCTCACTTGATGATTTTTGCTCAAAGTCCTTAGAGGATGGGATGCTCTAAATGACAAGTGTCATTCTATCTCTCGGAGCAGCCAACCAGCTAGTGGTTGTAGGGGGCGGCTATTTATAGCCTAGGGAGCAGCCCGACATGATAAGACATAAATGCCCTTCAATGATATGACCGTTAGGTGGGTAGGATATTTGGACAGCTGGCGCGTAGCACAGCAACGGTCGGAAATTTGAGCTCTCAAATTCCTCAGGGCTATCATGTTCCTCACTTGTAGGCAATCCGCACTGGTGAATTCCTAACTCCTCAGTCAGAGCAAATTCCTCAGAGAACAGAAGAACTTCGTCTCTGTCACTGAAGAAATTGACTGAACTGTATGAGACTTCCAATGGCTTCACTCAAAAGGATTAGGTAGGTGTAGGATTTTGAGATGAGCATCACTTGGAAACTTTTCCTTAGTTTTACCTCGACCCCCTTTAACAGTACGGTGTTTCCTATGACTCAAGAAGAAGAAAATGAAACTACAAAAACAAAAGTCTTCACGCTTCATAATCCTCGCATGAATATCAAGTCTTCAAGGTCACACCAATTTCTTCACTTTCAAAGTCTTCAAGAAAACCAAAGTCTTCAACTGAAGACATTCATTTTTAGGGGTCGACTTTCATCGTAAATATCAAACTCCTCATAGACTTATAGACCTGTGTACACTCACAAACGCATTAGTCCCTTAACCTATAAGTCTTCAATACACCAAAATCACTAAGGGGCACTAGATGCACTTACAATCTCCCCCTTTTTGGTGATTGATGACAATATAGGTTAAGTTTTCAACGGGGATAAACATATGAAGTGTAAATACTGATAATGAGGAATTTGATTGCAAGATATAGAAGAACTCCCCCTGAAGATGTGCATATTTGAGAAATTTGCGTTGAATAGCAAATGCACATTGTAGAGTAATATCATGGAGATCTCCTCCTATATCTTGTAATTCATACACGCATTTAACATATGATATGAAGAATTTGAAATGCATGATGAAATATGGTGTCTGACGAAATTCAGCATGCGTGCATTAAGGTACTTGAGGAAATAAGCATGCAAAAAGCAGTTCAAAAGTATCAGACCACCATAGGACTTAAGTTTACAACTCATCAGAGCAAACACCTCAGAAAAGCAAGAGTTGTAACTTAACAGAAATATAGCCCATATATAAGACCCGTTTGAAGGCTAACTCAAATTCTCCCCCTTTGTCATCGAATGACCAAAAGGGACGAAAAATGAGGACTAACGCCCCTGAAGAATATCATCATGATGTCGATGGAGGAGCGCCAGCGTTGTTGGGGTCGTCCGTTGAGTTAGGGCCTGCCGCAGTGTCGTTCAAATCTTCAGCTTCATCCGTCTCGTGCGATGAAGAATATGAACTGGCAACAAGCTGAGGAACTTTGACCTTCTTGTATTTCTTCGAAGGTGGCTGAGACCAGTCAAAGTCCTGTTGGAAGCCCATCTCCTTGAGATCTTCAGCATTATGAAGATTCGACAGAATAGCCCAAGTGCGGTCAAAGACTTCATGCAAGTAGTAGTGATTCTTCTTCACAGTATTTTGAGTGACTGTCATGTTCTGAAGAATTGCACCAAACTGACGCTTGACCCACTTGTGATTTTGATCAACTTTCTGATGAATACTAAGGAGAAGTTCACGATCAGTCATCACACGCGGAGCTGTGGCTTGAGGATTATGTTCTGAAGCTTTGGCGGCAGAATCTTGTGTTGCAGAGTCATCATTGGTGGAATATGAAGTAGCTTTGCGAAACTGTCCATCCAATGGACGAGTTCCCTCATCAATAACTGCAGCCTTGCCCTTCTCATTAGCTGAGGAAATAGTTCGTTTGAGGACTTCAATAGGGGGCAAATAGCTGACATGGTTTTGAAAGTCAGCCTAATAATGAATTGAAGACCTTGATCTAATGAACTTCATGATCCAGGGAGCATAAGGCTTCAACTCAAAAGGTGACAGAGCAGCATTGGCCAAAGTCCTCATGAAGAAATCGTGGTAGTTGATAGGAATACCATGAATGATATTGAATAGCAGATTCTTCATAATGCCAACAACCTCTTCGTCATCAGAGTTGTGGCCCTTGATTGGACTGAGGGTTTTGGTCAATATGCAATAAATCGTCCTTGGCACATAGAGCAATTCCTTGACAAGAAATTTGGTCCTTGGAGCTTGGCCTGGCTTCAAAGGCTTCATCAGCACTTGCATCAGATGATCGGATAGTTCAGGTTCAACATAGAGAAGCCTTGCACCTTCAGTGGGAGGACTGACTGAGACGGCATGAAGCAATTCAGAGGCCGGTGCTTTGAAATGAGTATTAACGGTCATCCAGTCCAATACCCATGAATTGACATCATCAACATTTCCAGTAATATGCAGCGTGGCAAAGAATTAAAGAATGAGTTCTTCATTCCAATCGCAGATGTCGGTGCAGAAGTTGAGTAACCCAGCGTCATGAAGAACACCGAGGACTGGGGTGAAGCATGGTAGCGATTCCATATCCACATGAGGAATTTGCTCATGGTCAAAGATCTTGTCCTTATCAAACAACAATGAGGAATAGAAGTTCATCTGGCTAGCAGTCCAGAAGCACTTGCGACGAAGTCGAGCAGAATCATAGGGATTGTAGTCAGTGAAGAATATGTGCTCATTGAAGAAATCTACAACATTGAACTTCTGCTTCTTGGAGTGAGGGTTCTGTGGCTTGGGCTGAAGATTAACAGTTGAAGTCTTCACAGCCTCTTGAGGTATAGCCACTGGAGCCACAGGCTGAGGAATTTCAGGAGCAAAGGCATCAGCAACAGCCTTGGCCTCCATTTCTTCAGAAACATGTACATCAGCACTAGTGGCTGGAACTTCTTCAGTTTGAGCAGGGGACTGAGGAATTTGTTGCAGTGGAGTCGTTAGTGGTGAATTGGGGTGATGACTTTCCCAGTAGTCATCATTCAGAATTGGTGTAGTACACCCAATATTCACATCTTCATCTTCATCATCAATTTCCTCAACGCCTGCCTCTTCAGTTGTGAACTGAGGCATGGGCGATGATACCAGCGGAGTTGAAGTGATATTGTCCACTTCAATTTCTTCATCTAACTGCTCTGTCGAAGCAGCAGAAGGATCTTCTTCATCAGATTCACTTGAAATTGCATATTCCTCACCAAAGGGAATAATCTCCTTTGATGGCATGCCTGATATTGGAACAGCATCTATAGGATTTGTATAAGAGCTCGTGAAAGTCTTCACTTTCTTTGGAGCAGAAGACTCTAAGGAGGCAGATGCTTTCCTTTTCTTCACAGCTGCTCGCTCCGCAGCCTTGGTTTTCTTCGCTTCTGTTGCAGAAGGAAGGTTGATGCTTGTCATCGGTGCAGGAGGAGCAGAGGAAATTGGTTGAAATCATTCAGGCACAACTGATGCAGTTGCCCTGGCATTTTCTTCAGAGACTGGAATTTCTTCATCAGCCCTGGTGCTTTCATTTTCTTCGGCAGTCTGATTTTCAACAGTTGTGCTTGCACGTTCTTCAGTAGGCTGAGCAGATGTTTCAGTCGGAGGAAATTTGGGTTGCGATGAAGCTGCAACATTCGGAGTGAATCCCTTTGCCATTCTGACGAATCTGACTTTGGCACCTAGCCAATCTGCACGATATGCGTCAAATTGATCACTGAGTGCTTTGATCTCAGCCTGCATATTCACAAGTTCTTCAGGAGACATATTCACAACATGCTTCTTCAGAAAACACTCCTTCTTGTATTGAGCTTTCTTGACTTGCCTGGCCTTCTCAAATTTCCATTTTTCTTCGGCTATGAAGGCCGTCAACATGTGGCTCTGGCCAGGAGTATTTGGATCCTTGTGCCATAGATCGATGAAATCAAGGATCTTCCTTGGATCCAGCATGAGGGGCACAGCACTGCCTTAGGCACCAGCGGCCCTTTGTTGTCGATCTCTGATGATCTCAGCTAATTCTTCATCATCAGCTTCGTCTTCGCTTGACGGAACCTGAAAGGCGACCTGCTTCTTGTGAGGACATGGCCTTGTGCCTCGTCCAGCAGTGGCCTTTTTCTTCAGCAAGGTCAGAGCTATTGAAGACTGAGGTGGAGCTGAGGAACTTGCAGAGACTCCTGAAGCAATTGAGATTCCAGTAGTCCTTTGGCACGTGGCAAGATGCACAGGTGCTGAGGACTTTGCAGGAGCAGCTGAGGATTTTGCAACTGAGGGAGTTGGAGTTGCTTTTGAAGAAGTTGCTTGAGGATCAGGCCGTGAGGGCTTTGAAGAACTTGGCCGTGAGGGCATTGCAGCTGAGGATCTTGTCTTGATAGCTGGTTTCTTTGTCATAGCCTTCTTAGGCTTGCTAGCAGAGGCCTCAGTAGCGGCAGTAGCAGAATCTTCGTTGAATTTCTTCACTACCTCTTTAGCCATTTTGGCCAGCTTGGCTTGACGCTTAGCCCACTCCTGAGGAAATTCCTCACCTCTTCTGATGCTTGTGGGATCAGCTTCTTGGCCTGGAGCCAATGGAGGTCTTGGACATGGAGGGTTAACAGCGAATTTCTTCATGTACTTTGGAGTCACATATCGATACTCCCTCCATTCTCTTGCCCATCTCCTCTCAATCTTCTGAATGCGCACTTTGCATTGATTTTTGTTCTCCTTGCCATGAGTTGCTTCATCAGGAGTACAATATTCATCATAGATGTCTTCAGGGATCTCAAAAGCAGTATTTTTCTCTGGCCTCTTTCCTCCCTTCTGAGGTCTCTTCCCATCAGCCATTTTCTTCACTTGAGGATTTTGAACAATGAATTTTCTGACGAGGTATGCATTTTTTCTTCAAGGAACGCTGCAAATGAGTTAAGTTGATGAGAACCTAGTGATTCAGCAGCGGACATGTGTACCTGTGAACATAATATAGGTGCGAAGAATTTGGAGAGGTCATATGCGTTCTCAGAAGTTTTTCAAATGTATCAAGTTTGAGGAATTTGACCAGGGGTGTCTTGAGGAATTTCACTAAGCGATCTTTGACTTAGGTTCCAGAGTTGTATAGATTGAAAATCCACACAATTGAGGAATCTTGAAGAAAAACATTGCTTAGAGAAACAGATCAAGAACAGAAGCAAGTTGGTGTTTAAGAACATGAAAGTTGAAGAATAAACACCTTTTGAAGATTTTGTGGAAATCATCAGAATCAACAAGGGCAGTAAAAATAAATTTAATTTACCCTTGACGAAGAACACGACGAACTAAGAGTAGCAGTGGAGAAGCTCGTCCGTTCAGATCTTCCACGCCCTAACTTGGCGATGGAAAACAGCTACGGCGGCGACGGAGTGAAGATTTCCGCGGCCGGCGTGAGTACGACGGCGACGAGGTCGAGGCAGCGAAGCTCTTCCTCACCGGCGACGATGGAGTGTAGCGGCGGCACTAGGTCTGAGAGCTCGAGCGAGGGGAGTAAGGTCAAGCGGGGTAAATGAGATCTGAGGAGGGCGAGGGGTATTTATAGCCGAGGTGAAAAACCGCTCGTCCGAAGAAAATGGACGAACGTGCCCCTGACCCTTCTCATCCTAACGACATGTGTCACCCACGTACTGTGAAATGGAGATTGTGTTAGATCGTGGGTGAATAGATAAATCTTATCGAGGGATATGGAACGGTTTGAGCGGCAAAAGCCGAAAATTCAGATAAGAATATTTTAATGTTTCGTTCGCAAATTCTTCAGCTGTCAAGGACACAGTGAAGACTTTGAACGGGTTTCAAATAGAACGCACATGAAGAATTTGTGAATAGACTGGGTTGAGTTTAGCATAGAGGGGGAACGGGTCCGATCACATTCACTTATAAGAAAATCAACTTGAAGAATTAGCAATAAGTGAATGCTGTTGAGGACATGAAAAACTCAATTATATATATATAGTCAATGAAGAACACAGTCGAAAAGAGAGAAGACTTTGCAAAGTTGAAGAATTTGAACAACTGAAGATTTTCAATCAGAAGAAAAACTCAAATTGAAGATTTTCAACTTTTGTTGGTGGCATGACCCACCGTGTAAGAATGGTGATTTCAGACGTCGCGTACAATTGTCGTAGGGCTCTGAGAATCAAATTCTTCGTTAATTTCTTCACACTTAGAGGGTTAGTCTTCATTGATTGAAGAAAAACATTTCTTCGTGTGTTGCACATCTAAGTCATCAATTTGCGTAAGTGTTAGGATGTGTGTCCTTTTCAAAGGACATTTGAAGATTCTAAGATATTTAGCTCACACCGCAGCTTGCTAAATCTCTTCTCATCCAAGGGCTTTGTGAAGATATCGGCTAGCTGTTCTTCAGTCTTCACGTGCTCGATTGAGATGTCGCCCTTCAACACATGATCACGAAGAAAGTGATGACGAATCTGGATGTGCTTTGTCTTTGAGTGCTGAACTGGGTTATGAGCAATTTTGATGGCACTCTCGTTGTCGCAGTAGAGTGGCACATTCTTCACATTGATGCCATAGTCCTTGAGGGTTTGCTTCATCCATAGCAATTGAGCACAGCAAGAACCAGCAGCAATATACTCAGCTTCAGAGGTAGAGAGTGATACACAGTTCTGCTTCTTCGAGGACCAACATACTAAGGATCGTCCGAGGAAATGGCATGTGCCTGATGTTGACTTGCGGTCCACACGATCACCAGCATAGTCAGAGTCAGAATATCAAATGAGATCAAAAGCCGAGCCCTTGGGATACCATAATCCAAGTGTTGGAGTGTGAGCTAGATATCGAAGAATATGCTTCACAACCTTATGGTGTGATTCCTTCGGTGTAGCTTGAAAACGGGCACACATGCAAACACTAAGCACAATATCTGGCCTAGATGCACATAGATATAGTAAAGAGCCAATCATGGAGCGGTATACCTTTTGATCGAAGTCTATACCATTTTCATCAGTGCATAGGTGGCCATTTGTGGGCATAGGGATTTTGACGCCTTTGCATTCTTGCATACCGAATTTCCTCAGAACGTCCTTGAGGTATTTCTCTTGAGAAATGAAGATGCCATTGCGCTGTTGACGAATTTGAAGACCTAAGAAGAATTTCAATTCTCCCATCATGGACATTTGATATTCCTCACTCATCGTATAAGCAAATTCGTCACTGTAACGTTGGTTAGTACAGCCAAAGATAATATCATCAACATATATTTGGCACATGAATAATTCATCATCATATGTTTTGGTGAAAAAAGTTGGGTCGAGTGAACCGGGTTTGAAGCCTTTCTTCATGAGGAATTCCTTCAGAGTATCATACCATGCCCGAGGGGCCTGCTTGAGGCCATAGAGGGCCTTATTGAGTCTGAAGACTTGATCAGGATGCTTAGGATCTTCAAAACCTGTGTGTAGCCTTGAGCTACAAGACGAGCCTTGTTCCTCACCACTAGGCCATTTTCATCTTGTTTGTTGCAGTAGATCCATTTAGTGTCGATGATATTGTGCTTGCATGGGTCTGGTCGCTTAACAAGCTCCCACACATTGTTCAGCTCGAATTGATGTAATTCCTCTTGCATCGCTTGAATCCATTCAGGCTCCAGAAATGCCTCATCAACTTTGGTGGGCTCTATGATAGAGACGAAAGCAAAATGCCCACAAAAGTTAGACAAATGTGAAGCTTTTGAGCGAGTAAGAGGACTTGGTGCGTTGATGTCGTTGATGATTCTCTCAATCTGTACTTCATTTGCAACGCGAGGATGAGCAGGTTGGCGACTTTGATTTGGCTCAGCATTTTCTTCAGAGCCATTTTCTTCAGATGCACCAGCATGATTTTCTTCACGATCAGGAATGACTTCTTCAGCAGATTCTTCAGTAGGTATGACATCCTTAGTAGCCTTTAGCTTGATGGATTCCTCAGAAGTCATTTCATCTAGCACAGGAGGTAGGTGCTCTCTTTGCGAGCCATTAGTTTCATCGAACCGCACATCTACAGTTTCAACAACCTTGTTGTGATAGGTGTTAAAGACCCTGTAGGTGTGCGAGTCCTTTCCGTAACCAAGCATAAAACCTTCATGTGCTTTCGGTGCAAATTTAGAAATGTGATGGGGATCTCTAATCCAACATTTAGCACCGAAGAGTTTGAAATAACTCACATTGGGTTTCTTGTCAGTGAGGAGTTCATATGAGGTCTTCTTGAAGAATTTGTGAAGATATACCCTGTTGATAATGTGGCATGCAGTATCAATTGCCTCAGGCCAGAAGCGACGAGGTGTCTTGTATTCATCAAGCATAGTGCGAGCCATCTCAACAAGAGTCATGTTCTTGTGCTCCACGACGCCATTCTGCTGAGGAGTGTATGGGGCAGATAACTCATGAGTAATACCAAGTTCATCGAGATAGTCATCAAGACCAGTATTCTTGAACTCAGTCCCATTGTCACTACGTATATGCTTGATCTTCACACCGAAGTTCGTCGAAGCCCTTGAGGAAAATCGTCTGAAGACTTCCTGCACTTCATTTTTGTAAGTAATGACATGCACCCAGGTGTAACGAGAATAATCATCAACAATGACAAAGCCATATAGAGATGCTGCATTTGTTAGTGTGGCATAATGAGTAGGGCCAAAGAGATCCATATGAAGCAATTCAAAAGGACGAGAGGTGGTCATGATAGTCTTCGAGGGGTGCTTGGCTCTAGTCATCTTTCCAGCCTCACAAGCCCCACAAAGATGATCTTTGAGGAATTTAACACCCTCAATGCCAATGACGTGCTTCTTCTTCACGAGCGTGTGTAAGTTCCTCATGCCAGCATGACCTAGTCGACGATGCCATAGCCAGCCTTCTGAAGCTTTTGCAAGTAGACAAGTGGCAGGCTGTGGTCCTGCAGAGAAATCAACAATATACAAGTCTCCTCTCCTAAAGCCTTCGAAGACTTTGGAATTGTCAGATTCCATGAGCACTAAGCAACGATATTTGCCAAAGACAACAACCATATCAAGATCACAAAGCATTGAGACAGACATGAGGTTGAATCCGAGGGACTCGACAAGCATGACTTTGTCCATGTGTCGATCCTTTGAGATTGTAACCCTACCTAGACCCAATACCTTGCTTTTGCCTTTGTCTGCGTAGGTGATATGCTTCAAATGTGATGGAGATAAAGGAGTGTTCATCAGTAAGCTCTTGTCACCAGTCATGTGATTAGTACATCCACTATCGAGGACCCACTCAGTAGCTTTGGGTAAATCATCCTTGGCACCTTTTGCCATGAAGCAATAGGTGGGAGCATAGTCATCGTTGCTGTCATCAGCAATGTTGGGGAAGCCATTTTCCTCAGTGTTGAAGATGGACTTGCTGATGTAAGCAGTAGCGAGGGCTAGGCTCGCCACACCAGAGTCTGACTCCTCAGATGCCTTCTCTTCCTCATGTTCCTCAGATTCAGCTTCAGAGTCCATTTCCTTGCCAATGAATGCCCGAGCCTTCTTGGAACTGCTCTTCTTGTGAGATGAAGACTTTGAAGATTTTGATGATGAGGACTGTGAAGATTTCTTCTTCTTCTTTGAGTCATCTGAACTATCATCCTTGTATTTCTTCTTCTTTGATTCCTTTGCCCACTGAGGATAATCAGTTATGTAGTGACCAGGTTTCTTGCATTTGTGGCAAGTCCTCTTCTTGTAATCACGGGATGAGGAATCTGATCTTGTGTCATCACCTTTTAAAGATTTTACAAAGCGACCACGCCTTGAGAACTTCTGGAATTTCTTCACGAGCATTGCTAGCTCCTGGCTTAGTTCTTCAGGGTCACCAAGGCTGTTATCAGAATCTTCTCCTTCAGATGAGGAAACTTCCTTGGCCTTCAGTGCGCGTGATCTTCCATAGCTTGGCCCGTAGAGATCTCTCTTTTCAGCTTGTTGGAATTCATGAGTGTTTAGCCTCTCAAGAATATTAGCGGGATCAAGTGACTTATAGTCTCCACGTTCTTGAATCATCAGTGCCAGTGTATCGAATGAAGAATCGAGTGACCTCAGCAATTTCTTCACCACCTCATGGTCGGTGATGTCAGTGGCACCCAGTGCTTGAAGCTTGTTTGAAATGTCAGTGAGGTGATCAAAGGTTTGCTGGACATTCTCATTGTCGAGTCTTTTGAAGCGGTTGAAGAGATTGCGAAGAACGTCAACTCGAGAATCACGTTGAGTTGAGATTCCTTCGTTGACCTTGGACAGCCTGTCCCAGATAAGCTTTGCAGACTCCAAAGCACTCACTCTGCCGTACTGTCCTTTGCTCAGATGGCCACATATGATATTCTTCGCTTGAGAGTCGAGTTGCTTGAATCTCTTCACATCAGCAGCGTTCACGGAAGGAGTGACAGAGGGAACGCCATTTTCCACAACGTACCAGAGATCGTTGTCAATTGCCTCAAGATGCATGCGCATCTTATTCTTCCAGTAGGGGTAGTCTGTCCCATCAAAGGTAGGACACCCAGCCGAGACCTTGATCATGCCTGCAGTCGACATAACTAAAACTCCAGGTGGTTAAACCAAAATCACACAGAACAAGGGAGTACCTTGCTCTGATACCAATTGAAAGTGCGTTATATTGACTAGAGGGGGGGTGAATAGGCGATTTTTACAAATTCGTCATTGAGGAATTTCACGGTGAGGAAATTCCTAAGTAACGAACTACTTAGCAGCGGAATAAGTACTCAGATGCAAACATAACATGGCATAAGTACAGTCATCATGATGAAATGAAATAGGCACAGAGTACAGGTAGCGTGAAACACAGGATAAGTAGGCTGAAGACTATGTGACTGAAGAAATAGAATTGAGGAAATTGAGAAAGTCTTCAGTCAAAGTCTTCACACAGTAACGATCAAGTAAATCAACACATGAATGAGGAAATGAAAGGGTTGAGGAAATAGAACCAGTAGCTCGGTGAAGACAATGATTTGGTAGACCAGTTCCAACTGCTGTGACAGTTGTACGTCTGGTTGGAGTGGCTAGGTATTTAAACCTGAGGACACACAGTCCTCACCGTATTCTCCTTGAGCTAAGGTTACACAGACCTCACCCAATCACTCATGGTAAGTCTTCACAGGTGACTTCCAAACCTTCACAGACTCGGTCACTCGGCGATCCACAATTCCTCTTGGATGCTCTAGACCATGACGCCTAACCGTCTCGAGGATGCACAGTTCTCAAAGGTAACAAGCATCGGTTCCACACAGGAACAATCTCTTCAGTGATGCTCAATCACTTTGGGTTTGTAGGTGTTTGGGTTTTTGGGTTTTTCCTCACTTGATGATTTTCGCTCAAAGTCCTCGGAGGATGGGATGCTCTAAATTACAAGTGTCAATCTATCTCTCGGAGCAGCCAACCAGCTAGTGGTTGTAGGGGGCGGCTATTTATAGCCTAGAGAGCAGCCCGACATGATAAGACATAAATGCCCTTCAATGATATGACCGTTAGGTGGGTAGGATATTTGGACAGCTGGCGCGTAGCACAGCAACGGTCGGAAATTTGAGCTCTCAAATTCCTCAGGGCTATCATGTTCCTCACTTGTAGGCAATCCACACTGGCGAGTTCCTAACTCCTCAGTCAGAGCAAATTCCTCAGAGAACAGAAGAACTTCGTCTCTTTCACTGAAGAAATTGACTGAACTGTATGAGATTTCCAATGGCTTCACTCGAAAGGATTGGGTAGGTGTAGGATTTTGAGATGAGCATCACTTGGAAACTTTTCCTTAGTTTTACCTCGACCCCCTTTAACAGTACGGTGTTTCCTATGACTCAAGAAGAAGAAAATGAAACTACGAAAACAAAAGTCTTCACGCTTCATAATCCTCGCATGAATATCAAGTCTTCAAGGTCACACCAATTTCTTCACTTTCAAAGTCTTCAAGAAAACAAAAGTCTTCATTTTTCAGGGTCGACTTTCATCGTAAATATCAAACTCCTCATAGACTTATAGACCTGTGTACACTCACAAACGCATTAGTCCCTTAACCTATAAGTCTTCAATACCCAAAATCACTATGGGGCACTAGATGCACTTACAGCATATTATTAGCACAATTGACATCAATAGAATTTATAGTAAAACCATTGCAATCATGCTTTTTATTCAAGGAGCTATCGTGAATCACTTCATAAATTTCTTCATCACAATTTTCAGATTCACGAATTTCAAGCAAAACTTCATAAAGATAATCTAGTGCACAAAACTCACTAGCAATTGCTTCATCATAATTGGATCTCTTAAAAATATTAGCAAGTGGATGAGGATCCATAAACTTTTAGCAAGCGAAGATGCAAGCAAAAAGAAGGCACATGGTAACACAAGCAAACAAAAGATCGAACGGAAAGAAGGCAAACAAAAGGGCAAATCTTTTCGAAAATTGCTTTAGAAGTGGGGGAGAGGAAAACGAGAGGCAAATGGAAAATAATGTAATGCAAGAGATGAGAGTTTATGATGGGTACTTGGTATGTCTTGACTTGGCGTAGATCTCCCCGGCAACGGCGCCAGAAATTCTTCCTGCTACTTCTTGAGCTTGCGTTGGTTTTTCCCTTGAAGAGGAAAGGGTGATGCAGCACAGTAGAGGTAAGTATTTCCCTCAGTTAAGAACAAAGGTATCAATCCAGTAGGAGAAGAACGCACAAATCACCAACACCTGCACAAACAATCAAACACTTGCACCCAACGCGATAAAGGGGTTGTCAATCCCTTCACGGTCAATTGCAAAGGTGAGATCTGATAGAGATAGATAAACAAAAGATAAAATATTTTTGGGTTTTTGGTATATAGATCTAAAAATAAAAGATTGCAAAATAGTAGATCAGAAAGTAATATGATGGAAAATAGACCCGGGGGCCATAGGTTTCACTAGAGGCTTCTCTCATGAAGGCAAATAATACGGTGGGTGAACAAATTACTGTCGAGCAATTGATAGAAAAGTGCAAAGTTATGACGATATCCAAGGCAATGATTATGCATATAGGCATCACGTCCGTGTCAAGTAGACCGACTCCTGCCTGCATCTACTACTATTACTCCACACATCGACCGCTATCCAGCATGCATCTAGAGTATTAAGTTCATAAAGAACGGAGTAACGCCTTAAGTAATATGACATGATGTAGAGGAATTAACTCAAACAATATGATGAAAACCCCATCTTTTTATCCTCGATGGCAACAATGCAATACGTGTCTCGCTACCCCTACTTTGTCACTGGGTGAAATCATGCAAGATTGAACCCAAAGCTAAGCACCTCTCCCATTGCAAGAAAAACCAATCTAGTTGGCCAAACCAAACCAATAATTCGAAGAGAAATACAAAGATATTAAATCATGCATAAAAGAATTCAGAGAAGATTCAAATAATATTCATAGATAAGCTGATCATAAATCCACAATTCATCGGATCTCGACAAACACACCGCAAAAGAAGATTACATCGGATATATCTCCAAGAACATCAAGGAGAACATTGTATTGAGAATCAAAGAGAGAGAAGAATCCATCTAGCTACTAGCTATGGACCCGTAGGTCTGAGGTAAACTACTCACACATCATCCAAAGGGCAGTGGAGTTGATGTAGAAGCCCTCCGTGATCGATTCCCCCTCTGGAGGGATGCCGAAAAAGGCCCCAAGATGGGATCTCACGGGAACAGAAGGTTGCGGCGGTGGAAAAGTGTTTTCGTGGATGCCTCTGGTGGTTCTGGAATATATGTGAATATATAGGAGGAAGAGCTAGGTCAGGGGAGTGCCGAGGGGCCCACAAGGTAGGGGGGCGCCCCCCCTAGGGCGCCCTCCACCCTTGTCGCCGCCTCGTGGCTCTTCTGACTTGGACTCCAAGTCCCCTGGGTGTCTTCTGGTCCAAGAAAAATCATCGTGTAGTTTTATTCCGTTTGAACTCCGTTTGGTATTCCTTTTCTGCGAGGCTCAAAAACAAGGAAAAAACAGAAACTGGCACTGGGCTCTAGGTTAATAGGTTAGTCCCAAAAATAATATAAAATAGCATATTAATGCATATAAAACATCCAAAACAGATAATATAATAGCATGGAACAATAAAAAATTATAGATACGTTGGAGAAATATCACCCATGCTGCACCACGCTAAGTTCAGGCAGTGCCTTTTCGCCATCTTGATGTCACGCCTGCTCTTCATCTCCCTAAACTAAGGCACCTCGAGCTCATGAGCGTTCACATGTCGAAGGAGGATTCGGAGCGCCTACTCGGTGGCTGTACAGTGCTCGAGTACCTTTGTTTTCAGGTGATGGATGGGTTTAGTATCCTCCACATCGCCTCGACGAATGTCCGTATAATTTATGTGCATTGTTGGTGCCGCAACAGGCTGTCAATTGAGTGGTTTCACGATATGGTCATGGAGAATGCACCTTTCCTTGAGAGATTGTTTGTACTTGATAAAGAAGGTCCAATAAGAATCAGGGTCATTGACGCACCGAAATTGACAGTGTTGGGCTATTCGTATGATGAATTCTCTAAACTTGTTATTGGATCATTACCCGTTCAGGTACAACAGTCTTCTTCTTCTCCTTCTTCTATTGGACATCACATTTTATCTAATTTCTGTTGATCTATGTTCGACTATCATCCAAAAAAATGATTCCCAGAAGCTTGACCACGTCTCTGCACACAGTGAAGATCTTGGCACTATGTCCTATCGACCCTGATCTAGATGAAGTTGTTATATTCCTTAGATGCTTTTCGTGCATGGAGAAGCTATACATCAGGGTGATGCTCCTTTCCTGTTAATTCTTAACCACAACGGAGTTCAATTTGTTGTTACTTTTACCCATGATTACAATGACAAATGTAGTATGATTTCTAAAGGAAATTTGGAGGATTTCAATATATATATTTTTGAGATGTTAATCATGAACGATTGAAGATGGCATGTCACTCTTCGTGTATTTTAGAAATCCTGCAAATCAAGGGGCCCTAAGTGTTCAAAACTGCAACTAGGCACTAATATGTTGTCTTCGTTTGTAGATACATGCAGGCCGGAAAGTGGAAAATGTGGCGCAAGGTAACAATCCCATTGAATGCGTTGATCTTTATCTCACAGAAATTACTTTGAACGAGTACCGAGGCACCACACCATAGATTAAATTCGCTAGTTTTTTTGTTCAGAAAGAAAGTGTGCTCAAGGTAATGAGGTTTGCCCTACATATAGTGTGCATAAGTGAATGGTTTGCTAATCAGCTCAGGCATCTACAGTTGAATGAAAAATGCTATGCAAAAGCAGAATTTCAGCTCGTAACTTCATCTGACAGATTATTCGGAAGTTACCGTATCAAGCCGCTATATGACTTCCCGGTGGCTGATCCTTTCGTAGAAATAATGCATAACCCAGATTCTGAAGAAGATGAATTTGATTTGTAAGAACAATTTGAACATTGTAATCTTTGAATTTGGGCCTTGTAATGCTGGAATTTGAACCTTGTATTATTTTTGGTATTTGTAATATAAGGTAATTGGATGTTTAATTTGGTTATGCAATCATGTCCTTATAAGTATATATGTTGTTGTTATGTAGACAGAGCATAGCTATTGTGCAGGATGAGTAAATCACATCGCATATGGATTAAATTAAGGAACCCGTCGGTGATTATTTCATCAATCGCTCACAATTGTTTACCACCAACCGTTTGTCCACAACACACACAGCTTATTTGGAGCAATCATCTGTGTTATTATCGGTCTTCCCGCACATTTATGATTACTGAACTGTTTGCCGCATATCACACATCTTGTTAAGACGAACCATTTCTGTTGTTTTGGCTCATCGCAAACAGTTCATCCGAGTGAACTGTATGCCGTCTATCGCACACGTTGATCTGGCCAACCATTTCTGTTGTGTTGCCTAATCGAAAATGGTTCATCTGAATTGAACTGCATGTCCTCTATCGCACACACCTTGATATGGTTGACCATTTCTGTTTTGTGGCTCATCGCAAACAGTTCGTATGGATCAACTGTATGCCATGTATCACACATGCAACTCTAATCTGAATCATGCTTGATGTCAGCGCCATCGCACACAGTTCATATTATTGGCGATGGTTTTATTATCATACCGTTTGTGATTAATGCACCGCATACAGTTTGGCCGAAGGGTCTCTAATTCATGTGTCGCGTTAGCAACATCCTGCAGTAGTGAAATTCCTCTAAATATTGCAAGTTAGGTACCTGCAAATTCCTCTGAATATTGCAAGTTATGTAGGTAAATAAATGTCAAAATAGTGTCTGAAGCTCATATTAGTTCAAGGTCAGTAAGGCTTGATTCATGAAATTATTTTACATAAAAACTCGAAGATAAAATGTGTGCTCTAGGTGTCAATGCAAAGAACATGCCTAACTCCAATTAGTTTACTATGGTACAAAGAGTTTCTTCAATCAAATCTACATACAGATGAATTGATAAGTGGAGTATAGTTCCTTTATGCCATTCTAAAACCACAATTATACACTAGTGTTACTTGTAACTTATGATGTTTGACATGAAACTAGTATGCTTGTTCTAACAGTGCATAATTCTTTTAGTTAGAAAAGGTCTGATTTCAAGTTGTTATAACACGGCCGATTCTCTGAATATCGCAAGTTAGGTAGGTAAATCATTGTTAACATAGTGTTTGATCCTCTGAATATTGCAAGTACTGCACTGAATTGACACAATTTTAAAACAAGTTTGAACATTAAATTGAGCACAACTACTAACACATCCCATCAATCAAATTACTTAAAACCATATACACTGACTCGCTCCATCTGTGGCCAACTTGTCTGATGCATCACTTAACCCAAATTTAACTCATCTACTCACTGCACAAGACCATAGTGCTCCGCAAATTTAGTAGTGGCATTTAGTGTCATTTACATTCAGTGACAAGAATAATTCATATGCAAACTACATCCATCAATCATTAAACTAACATAGATAACCCTACCATAATTCATACACAGCAATACTAGCTCTATACTAGAATAGTTCATCATTGGAAGGCCCCTAGTCAAACAGACTAAAACTCTATTTTCAAAACCCTAAATTCGATCAAACAAGACAAAAACATTCAGCTAATTCAGAACCCTAAATTTAGTACTTCAGTTAATTCAGTCAAACAGCAACATTCTATTAATTTGAGTTCTAGAAACATCTCAAACCCTAAATCAGCAAACCCTACTTTCCAAATCTGGAACCCTAAAATTGCAGCAATGAAATGGATATAGAGAGAGGAATGTCGCTCACGTAGGGGCATATTTGCAGTTGGTGGCTCGACCACCACCCTGCGGGTGAATTCTGCCGCCGCCGTCAGTGGCGACGATGAACGAAATATGTTGCTTCGGTAGCAATCTTCCTCCTTGCCACGGGCACCCCCTGCCATGCCGGCCATCCGCGCTTCATGTTATGTCCCCACCATGCCCTCAACCGATGGATCTGAAGCCGCCTTTGACAGATCCCGCCGCCATGCCCCACGAGGGAGAGAGGGAGGTGAGGGAGGGGAGTGACTGAGGAGAGAGAAAGAGAGCGCTCGGGCTAGGCCCGTCGCTTCGGACGGAGCAGTTAACGGTCGTTAAGGCCGTGTCGTCAACGCTGTCGGCTCGCGAGGGATCAACCACGTCAAAACATGCTCAGAAAATACTTTTGTGTTTTTTGCCACCGTCAGAAATTCGATTCGATGCAAAATGCCATGAATCGTAAAGTGATGGTTTTATATTAATCGTGACACGAATGTGATGGTTCTATACATTTTACTATGCTAAAAGGGTGAAATTGAAGCAAAATGCGCTTATATGTCAATGACTGAGAGATAATAACTTGTTTTTCAATCTCCATGCCTCCATGGTGTTTCTTTTGACAAGAGATATTTTTTTGCAAGTCTTTTGACAAGAGATAAGAGTCACATTCGAGCAACCTTCGAGGCTTTGCTACTATTTAAACATGTACCACTTTCCGTTCCATTTCTTAGGGCGTCTAGAAGTCTTTTGAGGTTAAGATCTCCTTTGATTTATATAGAATAGAAATATCATACTTCCTTAATCTGGAATTACTTATCCCAGAAATAGATTTATTTCTGCGACAACTTATTCGCAACGGAGGGAGTAGGACTAGAAAAGTTATAGAAAATAGAAAATTGAATGACATGTATCTCGGTTTCTATAGAAAAGAGGTGTCATTTGAATCATAATACCTTCATATGGGTTTATTAGTCCTTATCGTAGTTTGGGTCAAAGTTTGATCACATATTTGATTAGCAAAATGTTAGTACATGTTATAAAAAAATTATATTGTTCGATTCATATTTGAATATAGTTTTTAAATATATTACTTTTGCTACGTATAACTTGTATTTTATTAGTTGACCCAAAATACGAAGGGGAGAGTAAATCATGACGGAGTTAGTATGATAGAATTTTTTTATTAGGTCAGTGCTAATGTTTTTCCTTAAAATATGAAAGATAGTAACCAATCGTATATAGGATTAGGAATACATTCCTACAAGAGCTCTAAAGATTATTATTTTTCATAGAATTCACACCCTATATAATTCCTGCCGAATTCCTACAAACCATCCATAAACCATGTTTCCCATCAAAATAGGCACATCAGACATGTTTCGTTTACAACCAAAGATTGTCAAACGGAAGCACTGGGTCAATCACTAATTAAGTAGTACTCTGTGCAAAGATTACCCCGAACTTCTCTAGTGGTGACTATAACACCCCCAGTGGTTAGCTACAGTAATCCCTCTTTGATAATGCCATGTCATCATGATCAACAGTGCTTAAACATCACTTGGATCATATCTCTTTTCCAATTCAAATTCAAATGGAAGTTCAAACTGAAAGTGAAAATAAAAGTTGTTCAAATTTGAAAACTAAAATGTTCATAATATTGTAAATAATCCAGAGACAATTCTAAAATTATAACCAACATATACTAAATTAATTATGTGCCTCTAACAGCAACAAAACAGAGATATTTAATCCATTTTCATTTAATTAAAATCCAAATAAAATTCATTTGCCTCCAAACCAATTTCTAACAGTGAATAAAACTGCACTATAAATATGTGGCTAGTTCACCTATTTTACAAACATCAATTTACGGCTAAACAATTTGCAAAACAGGAACTAAAAAGAAAACAGAAAAGAAAAAGAAACAAAAGGAGAAAAGGGCCGCAGCGCCTGGGCCTAAGTGGCACAGTGCGGCCCAGCCCGCCTGGCGTTTTCCCCTACCTCCTACTGCTCCTCCCCGTGCTGCTGTCGCCCGCGCGCGCGCACCGCACCCTGGCCCCCCTGCTCGCCGCTCGACACCGCACGCCGCGCTCGCCGTGGATAAGGACGAGCCCCACGGACCCCCGGGCTCCTCCCTCGCCTCGCTCGCTCCCTCTCTCCCTCGTTCCCCTCACCTCACCCGACGCCGCCATGGCTGCGCCTCCCTAGATCGCGGGTCCACCGAGCCCTCCTCGTCGCTCCGACGTGTCCAACGGCCTCCCCGACGTCGACTACGTCGGCTACGCCGGCTAGAACAAGCCGAGAGGCCCTCCTCCATCGCCATCGCTGCCATCTCCGCCGCCTCTGCCCGGTGGTCGCCGTCGTCGATCTGCCGCCCCAAGTTTCCCCAAGCCCACGCTAGCACATCTGCAGGGCGCTGTGAGCCCTTCCCCCCTCTCCCACTCTCCCTGCGCTCTTCCCCTCGCCGTAGCCGCCGTTCCATCCGTGGTCGTATTGGACGCCGCGGAGCTCGGCGCCGCCATGTTGTCGGTGACCAAATGGCCCCGTGGCCTTGTCCGCTAACTTCCCCGCATCGCGTAGGGCCTCGCGGCGTAGTTAGTTTGCTCGCGCGTGTGCTGCTGCTGCATCTTCTTCGCCACCCGAACGCCGCCGTTCGCCGTCACCGTCGTAGCGCTCGTCTCCGGCCTCCCCAGCTCCGGCCACCGTCACCACTGGACGCGGCGTGGAGTGGCCGTCCCAGTGCAACCAACCGCGCCCAAAACCGTGCACCGTAGCGCATTTCTGAGCTCGCCGGAGTTCTCTGCCACGTCCGGCGCTCGCCGGCGCGTCTCTGGCGGCCGGCGCCGACGTGGCCAGCCCCCAGCGCCACTGCCACTGGGCCCCAGTGGGGTCCGTTGACCAGTCAGCGCTCCTGACTGGGCAACCCGTGTCACTGACACGCGGGCCCCACCGCTAAAATGTTTTAAAAATAAATGAAAATGTTAATTAAAATGTTAATTAATCTGTTAGTTAATTAGTTAACTAAAGCTGACACTGACAGTGGGTCCCACTAGATAGTTAGGTTAATTAGTTAGTTTAATATCTGCTAAATTAGTCTAGCCTATGACAGGTGGGTCCCACCTGTCAGGTTTGACTCCGGTCAGCCCCTGTTGACTGCTGACGCCATCAATGCGTCATGCTGACGTCACCCCCGCACTGTTCTGGATAATGTTGATTTAAAATGATTAAATAATTCCAGAAATTAATAAAAACTTTAGAAAATCATATCTTTTAAACCGTAACTCGGATGAAAATACTTTGTACATGAAAGTTGCTCAGAACGATGAGACGAATCTGAATACGCAGTACATTCATCCGCCACACGTCCCTAGCATAGCGAACATGCAACCGTCCCCCTCTGTTTCATCTGTCCGAAAATGCCAAACTTCGGGAAAACATTCCCGGATGTTTTCCCTCTTCACCTATATCGTGTAGCACCGCGTCAGAACACCCCTAGCTCTGCGTATTGTCATGTCATGCTCTTGTTTGCATTATAATTACTGTTTCTTCCCCCTCTTCTCTCCGGTAGACCCCGAGACCACTGCTGATGCCGCTGTGATCGACTACGTCACCGACGACTCTTCTTCCTTTTCAGCAGAGCTTCCAGGCAAGCACCCCCCCTTGAGCATACCGATATCGCCTATTCCTTCTCTCTCATGCTTGCATTAGAAATTGATGCTGCTACTGTTTAACCTATTCTGATGCATAGCCTGTTTATTGTAACCTGCTATTGAAACCTTACCTGCTTATCCTAAACTGTCTAGTATAGGCTGGGTAGAGACCTATCAGTGACCCCACTTGTCCCGATTGTCCCGCTGGATTATCATAAGACTCGACAACCAGGCCCCGGCACCGCACATCACCCCCTTAGTTGTAACGACACTGTAGCGTTACTATCGAGTGCAGACGGTGATACCTCATGTAGCACTTCTGATGTTAACTCTGTAGAGTAGCTATTTGGTCGTGGTCATCGAGGGTGATTCCTCCTTCACCACTTCCGATAACGACACTGTCGTGCAACACCTCAAGTGTGAACCCATCGTGGGTGATTCCTCCGAGTTCACCTTGACAGTTACATCGAGTAGGAATCCAACGAGGGTGATACCTCGGATTCCCTTGATGTTATGGACACACGGATAATTGGACTTTACACTGTTACTTGGAAGGCGGGTCAACCCTGAGGGGTACCCGCGAGTGATATGGAGACGGGTTGACCTGGATGGTGCCCGAGTGATGAATACGAGGCATGGCCGGGCATTCTTGGCCCTTGCCGCAAGTCCTCGAGACGGGGCGACGGGGTCACATCGATCGTGAGTCTCTGCTCGTTACCGCACTACCAATACACTACGATTTGGATATGTGATCTGAGTGGGCCTCTGGCCCGATAGCACTAACCATCACACGGGAATAAATATGGGTACTCTGCATCGTGGTATCAGTCGACAGCTCTGTCAGACATCCAGTTCAGCATTGTGGCCGGGTCGGATCATGCCATTGGCGCTGGTATCCACCCTGCTCGCAACGACCCGTGGTGCACAGGGCGACGGCCCAAGACCCCTGAGCGCTTAGCATGTAGACCTGCGGGGACCTCTCTGCTGAGCTCTAGGTAGGGCTGCGGTGTGTCGTTTGGCCGAGGTCGGGCATGACCCAGAAAACTGTGTCCGGCCGGAGTTAATCGAGCGTGGTGGGTAAGTTGGTGCACCCCTGTACGGAAGAACTAATCTATGCATAGCCGGATCCTCGGTAACGGACGCTCGGAGTTGTATCCCGATTGATACAACTAGAACTGGATACTTGTGATGAGTATGGCTCTGGGATTACTTTCTCGCAGGGAGTCGAGAAAGGATCTCTGGCCGAGGTTGATGACAGTATGGCTCTGGGATTGCTTTCTCGCAGGGAGTCAAGAAAGGATCTCTGGGTGAGGTTGAGACTTAATGATACTACTACTCTATACTGTACTACTCTGCACTCTTCTAATGCTGCAAGACCGTTGAAGATGCTAGTCTTCGATAGGACTAGGCCTTCTCTCTATTCTGGCATTTCTGCAGCCCCTTCCACATATACAGCCTCTCTTTGATAATGTTGCATATGTAGTGTAGATCCTTGCTTGCTGAGTACTTCGGATGAGTACTCACGGTTGCTTTGCTTTCTTTTTCCCCCATATCCATTTGATGCAACCAGATGACGAAGCCCCGGAGACAGCTGCACTCGCCGACGATCGCTACTACTACCCCGAGGTGGATACTACTACGAGTTGGTCGACGACCAGGAGTAGGTTCGGAGGGTCCCAGGCAGGAGGCATGCGCCTTTCGATCGTAGTGTGTTCTTTTGCCCCGCCTTTTAAGGGCCTATCTGTGTTTTCTTTTATATCTGTACTCAGATATCTGATGCTTCCGCTGACGCTTGTATGCGAGCTTATGTATTTGAGCCCTCGAGGCCCCTGGCTTGTAATATAAAGCTTATATGACTTTATTTATGTTTTAGAGTTGTGTTGTGATATCTTCCCGTGAGTCCTTAGGCTTGATCATGTGCATTTGCTTGTATGATTACTGCACGATTGAGCCGGAGGCGTCACAAGTTGGTATCAGAGCCGACTGCCTATAGGTTCCCCCTTTCCAACTCCTTGGCCGAAGTTGAGTCTAGTATCCGAAAACTGTTTTACTAACTTGGCTGTGTGGCTTACGGGCCCACGTCGCCAATTGGGTGGTATTAGGATCTTTTATTCCTCGTCTATACTCTGGGACTTTGATCTCTCTTCTATTCGGGTTAAATGAATTTTACTAACGCGGACACTTAGGATCTCGTAAATCTCGTCTACCCGGAGAGCTGGATATATGTGCTTAGGGCCAGTTCTTTTGCTGGCTTTTAGAATAAGCTGGAATAAGCTACCCCTACCCAGCTTATTCTAGAAGCCCAACCAAATTTATTTTTTTAGAAGCCTAGTAGTTAAGACTTGACTAATAGGCTTCTATAATGAAAATTTTGGTTGGGCTTCTAGAATAAGCTGGGTAGGGGGCAGCTTATTCTGGAAGCCCAAAAAAGCCAGCAAAAGAACTGGCCCTTAATTCCTTACCATTGATTTGATTAGTCTAATAATCATTTTCCTTTCCATTGTTTTATTTAAACTTTCTCTCCGAGTTGTATTATACTTCTCATTGTCCTTTGACAACCCTGAATTTCCTCTGTTTCAGATGGATCGTTTGTTTCCACCACGCCCTACGACGCAGCTTGTGCTTCGCACTTGGGCTCGTGGTGCCCCTGGTTTTTCCAGCTGTCCTGATCGCCCTCCTGACCAGGCTGGGCTACCGCTGGTACCCCGAGTACATGGTCTACGAGGATTACCGCGAGTTCAACCAGGAGCAGTACCATGCTGATGTTCGTATCTATGATCCGCGCGATGACTCAGACACCGAGCTGCACCTTTTCCACGGTATCAGCGTGACGATTGAGATGGCAGTACATGATGCCGCCTACTCTACTGTCGCACGTCTCCGAGGAGAGTTCAGCGATAGCTTGGATGCCTCTGAGTTCCGATACATTCCGTATGCCCCTACTAGAGATACTACTGGATACTACACAGCTATCTGTGCCCCGTATGAGCTTCGTCGATACGACCCGCACGTTCTGATTCAGTGCACTCAGGCTCTGGATCGCACTGTTCGGGCTCTTGCCATCGAGTTGGTTGCCACTCGAGCACGCCTCTACGATGCTATGACGTAGTTGCTACCAGCTATTCATGCAGGGATACATCCAGAGTACATCCTTTACCTGAGCAGGACTCAGATGTATGCTGGTATTGATTGGCCTACTGTTGGAGGACACGCACCTCCACGTGGACCTCTTCTTTCAGCTCAAGACCGGGTTCTGCATCAGAGTGCACATGGAGCGCAGGATCCTTCCGCGACGAACATTCGTCGTCCGCATGTGCAGCTACCCTGTTTCAGTGGATCTTCCCGACATTGATGTAGCCTTTGCTATGTCTCGTGGTGTACTTTCTTACTGCGTGCCTACGCGCCGCCTACCATGTCTAGCTTTTGAATTTGCGCCATTATGCTATTCGCATGTACCCGACTCTGTGTATGGATCTGTATGTCTTAATTGACTACTATTAAGTATCTAGTACACTGCTTAATCATTGTCGTGTTACATCATGCTTGTCGCTAAACACCCGCAACTGCTTTTACTGAACTACCCCTGTTGAAACTTAGCAGGATGGTTAGACCAGGTGGTCGTGGTCGTGGTCGTGCCCCTGAACGCCCACCACCACCAGATTATATGGCCGCTATGATGCAACAATTCGAGCTCAACCGCCAGTTCATAACTGGGATTATGACTGAGTTCCCGCATCTGAACAACCAGAACCAGAACCCTCCTTCAATAACTCTGCCATAATTTATGCGTCTTAACCCAACTCAGTTCCGCAACTCTGAGAAGCCACTGGATGCTAATGACTGGATTCGCGATATCACTCACGAGATGGAGTCTGCAAATGTCTCCCCTGCCAACTTTGTCGCCTTCGCATCCTTTTTCTTAAAGGGTCCCGCTGCTCAATGGTGGGACACCCACAAACGTACACTACCTGCTGGAACAACCATTACTTGGCCTGAGTTCCAGGCTGCCTTTCGTGCCTGATATATTCCTCAAGGAATCATGGAGCGGATGAAAACTCAGTTCCGCAACCTCACTCAGGGCAACAAGACTGTCGAAGCTTATCAGCGGGAATTCCTTGACCTGTCTCGCTATGCTGAAGAAGACATCGCCACGGATGCCCGTAGGTAAGAGAAGTTCCGTAATGGACTCCATCCAGACATCGAGCTTGCACTTGCTGCTCAAGACTTCACCGACTTTACTAATCTTGTGAACAAGGCTATTCTGCTTGAGACTACTCAAATGAAGCATAAGGAGTCGCAGAAGCGCTATCGTGATGTTGACTCATCTTCGGGCTCAACACAGAAGCATCGAGTCTGGATTCCCAACAACGTGTTTCGTCAAGCTGCCCCTGCCCCAAGTAACAACTATACTGCACCACGTATTCCACCCAATGCTCCTCTTCATCCTGAAGATGGTCTTTGCTTCAAGTGTCACAAACCGGGCCACCTTGCTAAGGACTGCTGCCAGACTCAGAATCAGTTGGCTTTCCCTTGTACTGGCCATGGCAATGGTCGTGGCAACGATCAGGCCCACAACTATAATATTGGGTCTGCTGCTCATGGTCGTGGACACGCTTACAACATTGATATAGAACAAGTCCAGGATCAACCTGCCACTGACATGCGTACCCTTCTCGTTAACTCAGTACCTGCTTCTGTTTTATTTAATTCAGCAGCATCACATTCATTCATCTCTGAAAAAATTGCATTCATGCATGACCTTCATTATGAGGAAATGCATACTCCGTTAGTCATCCGGGCTAGTGAATTATCGTGCCCAGACAACTCAAAATGCTGAGGCTAAAATATACACCTTGAATGTGTTGAATGCTTCTCCGCTTGAGGGGATCGAAAACATTCCAGTCGTTCGAGATTTTCCAGACGTTTCTTTGGAAGAACTTCCAAGAATACCCCGCTTTCTTTCAGTCTTCCTCTTAATTCTCGGGACGAGAATTCTTATTAGTGGAGGAGATTTGTAACACCCCCAGTGGTTAGCTACAGTAATCCCCCTTTGATAATGCCATGTCACCATGATCAACAGTGCTTAAACATCACTTGGATCATATCTCTTTTCCAATTCAAATTCAAATGGAAGTTCAAACTGAAAGTGAAAATAAAAATTGTTCAAATTTGAAAACTAAAATGTTCATAATATTGTAAATAATCCAGAGACAATTCTAAAATTATAACCAACATATACTAAATTAATTATGTGCCTCTAACAGCAACAAAACAGAGATATTTAATCCATTTTCATTTAATTAAAATCCAAATAAAATTCATTTGCCTCCAAACCAATTTCTAACAGTGAATAAAACTGCATTATAAATATGTGGCTAGTTCACCTATTTTACAAAAGTTTATTTGCGGCTAAACAATTTGCAAAACAGGAACTAAAAAGAAAAAAGAAAAGAAAAAGAAAGAAAAGGAGAAAAGGGCCGCAGCGCCTGGGCCTAAGTGGCACAGTGCGGCCCAGCCCGCCTGGCGTTTTCCCCTACCTCCTACTGCTCCTCCCCGCGCTGCTGTCGCCCGCGCGCGCGCGCACCGCACCTCGCCCCCCTGCTCGCCGCTCGACACCGCACGCCGCGCTCGCCGTAGATAAGGACGAGGCCCACGGACCCCCTGGCTCCTCCCTCGCCTCGCTCGCTCCCTCTCTCCCTTGTTCCCCTCACCTCACCCGACACCGCCATGGCTGCGCCTCCCTAGATCGCGCGTCCACCGAGCCCTCCTTGTCACTCCGACGTGTCCAACGGCCTCCCCGATGTCAACTACGTCAGCTACGCCGGCTAGAACAAGCCGGGAGGCCCTCCTCCATCGCCATCGCTGCCATCTCCGCCGCCTCTGCCCGGTGGTCGCCATCGTCGATCTGCCGCCCCAAGTTTCCCCGAGCCCACGCTAGCACATCTGCAGGGCGCTGTCAGCCCTTCCCCCCTCTCCCTCTCTCCCTGCGCTCTTCCCCTCGCCGTAGCCGCCGCTCCATCCGTGGCCATTTTGGACGCCGCGGAGCTCGTCGCCGTCGTGTCGTCGGTGACCAAATGGCCCCGTGGCCTTGTCCGCTAACTTCCCTGCATCGCGTAGGGCCTCGCGGCGTAGTTAGTTTGCTCGCGCGCATGCTGCTGCTGCGTCTTCTTCGCCACCCGAACGCCGCCGTCCGCCGTCACCGTCGTAGCGCTCGTCTCCGGCCTCCCCAGCTCCGGCCACCGTCACCACTGGACGCGGCGTGGAGTGGCCGTCCCAGTGCAACCAACCGTGCCCAAAACCATGCACCGTAGCGCATTTCCGAGCTCGCCGGAGTTCTTTGACGCGTCCGGCGCTCGCCGGCGCATCTTCAGCGGCCGGCGCCGACGTGGCCAGCTGGGGCCCGCCCCCAGCGCCACTGCCACTGGGCCCCAGTGGGGTCCGTTGACCAGTCAGCACTGCTGACTGGGCAACCCGTGTCACTGACACACGGGCCCCACCGCTAAAATGTTTTAAAAATAAATTAAAATGTTAATTAATCTGTTAGTTAATTAGTTAACTAAAGCTGACACTGACAGTGGGTCCCACTAGATAGTTAGTTTAATTAGTTAGTTTAATCTTCTGCTAAATTAGTCTAGCCTATGACAGGTGGGTCCCACCTGTCAGGTTTGACTCCGGTCAGCCCCTGTTGACTGCTGACGCCATCAATGCGTCATGCTGACATCACCCCCGCACTGTTCTGGATAATATTGATTTAAAATGATTAAATAATTCCAGAAATTTAAAAAAACTTTAGAAAATCATATCTTTTAAACCGTAACTTGGATGAAAATACTTTGTACATGAAAGTTGCTCAGAACGACGAGACGAATCCGAATACGCGGTCCGTTCATCCGCCACACGTCCCTAGCATAGCGAACATGCAACCGTCCCCCTCCGTTTCATCTGTCCGAAAATGCCAAACTTCGGGAAAACATTCCCGGATGTTTTCCCTCTTCACCTATATCGTGTAGCACCGCGTCAGAACACCCCTAGCTCTGCGTATTGTCATGTCATGCTCTTGTTTGCATTATAATTACTGTTTCTTCCCCTCTTCTCTCCGGTAGACCCCGAGACCGCTGCTGATACCGCTATGATCAACTACGTCACTGACGACTCTTCTTCCTTTTCAGCAGAGCTTCCAGGCAAGCACCCCCCCTTGAGCATACCGATATCGCCTATTCTTTCTCTCTCATGCTGGCATTAGAAATTGCTGCTGCTACTGTTTAACCTATTCTGATGCATAGCCTGTTTATTGTAACCTGCTATTGAAAGCTTACCTGCTTATCCTAAACTGTCTAGTATAGGCTGGGTAGAGACCTATCAGTGACCCCACTTGTCCCGATTGCCCCGCTGGATTATCAGAAGACTCGACAACCAGGCCCCGGCACCGCACATCACCCCCTTAGTTATAACGACACTGCAGCGTTACTATCGAGTGCAGAGGGTGATACCTCGTGTAGCACTTCTGATGTTAACTCTGTAGAGTAGCTATTCGGTCGTGGTCATCGAGGGTGATTCCTCCTTCACCACTTCCGATAATGACGCTGTCGTGCAACACCTCAAGTGTGAACCCATCGAGGGTGATTCCTCCGAGTTCACCTTGACGGTTACATCGAGTAGGAATCCAACGAGGGTGATACCTCAGATTCCCTTGATGTTATGGACACACGGATAATTGGAATTTACACTGTTACTTGGAAGGCGGGTCGACCCTGAGGGGTACCCGCAAGTGATATGGAGACGGGTTGACCTGGATGGTGCCTGAGTGATGAATACGAGTCATGGCCGGGCATTCTTGGCCCTTGCCGCAAGTCCTCGAGACGGGGCGACGGGGTCACATCGATCGTGAGTCTCTACTCGTTACCGCACTACCAATACACTACGATTTGGATATGTGATCTGAGTGGGCCTCTGGCCCGATAGCACTAACCATCACGTGGGAATAAATATGGGTACTCTGCAACGTGGTATCAGCCGACAGCTCTGTCAGATGTCCAGTTCAGCATTGTGGCCGGGTCGGATCGTGCCGTTGGCGCTGGTATCCACCCTGCTCGCAACGACCCGGAGTGCACAGGGCGACGGCCCAAGACCCCTGAGCGCTTAGGATGTAGACCGGCGGGGACCTCTCTGCTGAGCTCTAGGTAGGGCTGCGGTGTGTCGTTTGGCCGAGGCCAGGCATGACCCAGAAAAGTGTGTCCGGCCGGAGTTAATCGAGCGTGGTGGGTAAGTTGGTGCACCCCTGCAGGGAAGAACTAATCTATGCATGGCCGGATCCTCGGTAACGGACGCTCGGAGTTGTATCCCGATCGATACAATTAGAACTGGATACTTGTGATGAGTATGACTCTGGGATTACTTTCTCGCAGGGAGTCGAGAAAGGATCTCTGGCAGAGGTTGATGACAGTATGGCTCTGGAATTGCTTTCTCGCAGGGAGTCAAGAAAGGATCTCTGGGTGAGGTTGAGACTTAATGATACTACTACTCTATACTGTACTACTCTGCACTCTTCTAATGCTGCAAGACCGTTGAAGATGCTAGTCTTCGATAGGACTAGGCCTTCTCTCTATTCTGGCATTTCTGCAGCCACTTCCACATATACAGCCTCTCTTTGATAATGTTGCATATGTAGTGTAGATCCTTGCTTGCTGAGTACTTCGGATGAGTACTCACGGTTGCTTTGCTTTCTTTTTCCCCCATATCCGTTTGATGCAACCAGATGACGAAGCCCCGGAGACAGCTGCACTCGCCGACGATCGCTACTACTACCCCGAGGGTGGATACTACTACGAGTTGGCCGACGACCAGGAGTAGGTTCGGAGGGTCCGAGGCAGGAGGCCTGCGCCTTTCGATCGTAGTGTGTTCTTTTGCCCCGCCTTTTAAGGGCCTATCTGTATTTTCTTTTATATCTGTACTCAGATATCTGATGCTTCCGCTGACGCTTGTATGCGAGCTTATGTATTCGAGCCCTCGAGGCCCCTGGCTTGTAATATAAAGCTTATATGACTTTATTTATGTTTTAGAGTTGTGCTGTGATATCTTCCCGTGAGTCCTTAGGCTTGATCATGTGCATTTGCTTGTATGATTAGTGCACGATTGAGCCGGGGGCGTCACAGTGGCAAGTGGCATAGCGCTTGTGCGCCATTTGTCGCCACTATAGGGTTCTGGTGGGTTTTCACATCAACGCGTGTGGAACTAGAGGTTGGTTGCGTGCTTTTTTCTTTGTTTTTTTAGAAATGAAATATCTCGTGAACCATGAATCCAATTACAAAGCGCTTTTTATTGTTGCATTTCTCGCATAGAGATCTTCAAAAGTAGATTCGATTCTGACGATTTTTTGAAGAAATTTGAGCTACCAGCTACACTAATATATGCTCCCAACGTGATCTAATTCGTACTCCCGCCTAGCAGTAACCTGTCCTTCCCAACTTTATACTCTCAACTACTACTAAAATGTGTCCTCCCAATAACGCGTGGGAGCGCGTGGCTCGGCCGACCTATTGGCTTAGTACGTAGCCCCTTCGCTTCATTCCAGCCATACTGAAAGCAGCTAGCTTTAGTACAACCAAAACCGGCTTCACCACTTCGCTCCCCTAGGGAAAAATAGCGCAAATTTCTTCAATGATTTTTAAAATGTTCACGATTTTTTTTAAAAGTTACACTCTTTAATGATTTTGTCGGCACCCAAATGTTCTCGAATTAGTTTATTCAAGAATTCAAAACACCCCAATGCGATAAAAGAATGGAATCCTAGAATTTCTATTCGAGAAATTTTTGGGAGCTTAGGCGCCATAGTATATCACATTTTTCTTCATCTTACTATTTACTAATGCATAATAAATCCTATTAAAAATATATATCCTTGACAATTTGAAACAAACCTTCCAAGTACTTCAATGACTTGAATACTCTTTAATAGATCAAATAAAAGGATTTCTAATTCCGATAGTAACGTAATATTAAATCCATCTCTTTTGAATTGTCACTTTGTCCATTGTGGTTCTTGTGAAGAGACATTTGAAATAATTCACCTTGGACATTTTATTTGTGAAAATGCATGTCTATTTGAATCGCACATAAAAAAACTGGTCAAATGGAGAATAGGACGATATCTTTCTCGAAACAAGTAAAAAAGAAAACAAAGAGAAAACATAATCATGATCAACTAAGCCCTATGAGGGCTTGCTTAAGGATAAGAAAGAAGAATTCTATGGAAATAGCATGGAATAAGGTTCATGAATTCAAGAAACGTTCATTGATTTTAAAAAAACACTCATAAAATGTTCATGAATTTTAAAATATTCATGGATTTTAAAAATATTCATAAATTTACAAATATTCATGAACTAGAAAATGTTCACGAATACTAAAATTACGAATTATAACAAATGCTCACAAATACATAACATGTGAATTCTAGAATTGTTCACGAACTAAAAAAACATTTTAACACAATATTCATGAATCTGAAAGAAAAGCACCAAACAAAAAGAAGCCAAAATAGAGAAAAACCCAAAGAGAAAGAACTAAGAAACAAAAAAAGAAAATGGAGAAAGCAAAAATTGCACAGAAATCCAGTAACTCGGAGACAACAAGTAAAAAAGAAATAAAAAAAATGTACGTAAGCTTCTGGAACCTTCACAAACTTGTGAAGGGAGACTCCATGGGCCGGTTCATTACCAAAAGCAACGCCACTAACACAGGTGAGCACTTTGTACATATAAGTTGTATTTTCCTGGTGTGACCGATCCAACCTGTTTGGAAGCTATCGCCATACGTGAAGCACTGGCGTTAGCTATGGATTTGAACATCTCTCATCTGGTCTTCGCCTCTGATTGTAAAGGAGTGATAGATGACATTGGCAAGGGAACTGTCATTTTGCATGGAATTGTCGTCAAGGAGATCAAAGCAATGGTAGGCATGTGTTTTGACATGCTCTTTCATCTTTGAAAGCAGGGATTCAAATATCGAGGCACATAGCCTCGCTAAACATACTCTAGGATTATCACAAGGTCGTCATTTATTGCTCTTACAGCCTCTTTAATTGCATTGTATTTGTATGAACATTTAAGCAATGAATAAAGTCGAGTGTGTTTAGCCTAAAAAAGTTGTATTTTCGACAAAAAAGCGGGAAATAGGATAGGTTATCACAAAATCACACTATGTCTCGCTTGCAGTGAGATGGCTCGCCTCGCCTCAAGGGATCTTGTAGTGGGTCGGCCTTGTAGGAGTTGGTTGTTTTGTTTCGTTCGTATTTCCTAATCTTTTTTCCTATTATATTTTGGTGTTTGCTACTTAATTTTGAAAAGCTCATCACGCCTTGAAAGAACGTTCATGTAATGTAAAAATTGTTCATATAATTTATTCATATCATTCAAAAAATCATTCATCACATTTTGAAAATGTTAATGCTTTTAAACAATATGTTTGAATTTTTTAAATAAAATGTTCACACAATGTAAAAATGGGTTCGCATAATTTTGAAAAAATGCTTAATACCATCCAGGAAAACATTCATGAAATTTTTAAAGAATGTTCTTAACACTTAAGAAAACTATTGTGCATTTAAAAATATTTATGGTATTTATGAAAAATCTTAAACGTGTTTTTCAAAAAAAATTCACTATGTTAAAAAAATGTTTCAATGTTGGACAAATGTTCAACAATGTATTTAGAAAAATGTTCAACATGTACTTGGAAAATGTTTAACGTGTATAAGAAAACTGTCAACCTGTTTACGAAAAATGTTCAGCATGCATTTGAATAAAGTCAACTTGTATTTGAGAAATGAAAAACAAAATGTTCATGGCATTTATGAAAATGTTTAATGTGTGTTTAATATATATTTGAAAAATATTCAACCCATTAATAAAATATGTTCAACATGTATTAGAAAATATAAAAAATACAAAAAATGTTCATGACATTTATAAAAAATTACAACATGTCTTTAAAAAATATTTCACCGTGCATTTGACAGATTTTGAAAACCTATTTGGAAAATGTCGAACATGTATCTGAAAATTGTTTAACCTATATACCAAAAATGTTCAATGTGGATTTAAATAAAGTTGACATGTAAACAAAACAAATGAAAAGGTAAAAATAGAAGCTGAAATAAAATGGAAAGAACATTAATAAAAACCAATGAACAAATGGACAGAAAATGAAAAAAATTTGATAAAGAAAAACACATGAAAACAAAGAAAAAAGTTGCACCGAAGTTTCATAACCAGTCAGTTATGAAACCTTCCCAAAACTACTCTATTGGGTCAGCCCACTACGACGAGCACAGACCCGAGTGCAGAGTCGACATGGAGCTACAACATGCATGAAGCGAGACATAAGATTAACTAGTTATCACTGTGTTTCCTATTTGCTGCTTGCTATGGAGAATTGTGTTTTTTTTAGGGAAACGCCATCATGGCTTACTTTATTGAAAATTCAAATCAGGCTTACATCGTTCACGAGAAATTCAAGAATAAAGTCTGGAGGTTCATCGACCCAATTACAAGAAAAATTGTTCTCAAAACTATGCCTAGCAATCTCATGAGCGACAGAATTTGCCTCCCGTAAGCAATGACAAAACTGGACGTTCCCAATAGAAGCAATCAAGTCCATGCAATCAGCAAAGATTGGGGCACTTTCATTCCACCATGTAATGTTTGTGCAAGCATCAATAACCATGGCGAATTGTGGTTGTTTCGCAATCGCACAGGAGGGACGCAGCAAGCGTGTATATGGGACGGCCATTTAGCGCTAGGAAGAGCTTCCATTTTGGGGAACGTTCTGGACGGCACCAGCTAGTTTTTTTGTTTTGTTTTGGGAGCCATCTAGAACTTTTTTCAACCGTTTTTATCATTTCTATTCGTTTTCTTAAATTTTTTAAAGTTTTTCTGTGTTTGTTTATTCTCATTTTATTTTATTTTTCATTTTTTCGTTTTCATTTCGTGGTTTTCTTTCTTTACCTTTTTTTACTTCTTAATATATCAAAAATTTCAAGTATGTTCAATATCTTAAAAATTGTTTGGAATTTGAGATTTGTTTGTTGTCTCGAAAATGGTCGAAATTTCTAAAATTGTTCAAGTTTAATAATAAATGTTCATAATTTAAAATATTGTTCTTGTTTTCTTTAAAAAAGTTCTCGATTTGCAACAAATAGGAAATTAAAACATGATTGTGTTTTCAAGAAGTGTTGATAATTTCAAAAAATATTTCCATTATGAAAAATTTGTTCAAATATTTCAATAAATTTTCGTGTTTTCAAAAGTTTGTTCATGTTCAAAAAATTCTTCATGTTATCAGAAAAGTTATCGCTTTTTAAAAATGTTCAACTTTTTAAAAAGTTCACGTTTTCAAAAATTGTTTAGAATTTTAGATTGTTTTTACAAAACACACTGAAAAAATTGTGCACTAAAGTGTTTTGATTTGCTTCGGTGTTTCCCTTGTTTGTTCTTGGTTGCAATAGTTTGGTGCTATGGGTTTCACATACCTGCGAAAGAAAATACAAAATGGCCTAATGGGGTGGCCCGTTTCGCTCGCTCCTGTGCGAATTGGGGGCAATTGGACGGTTCATTTGTTCAATTGGAGTCCTTGGTTATCATTGTTCCTTTGCTTTTTTATGGGCTTGCCCAATCCTCCCAGTCCTATCTGCACAGCCACTTTATTTCCACGCCAGGCCCGCCTTCTGTGGCAGTCAGCCAACGTAGCGAGTGCACTGTCCGTCTCGCATGAAGCTTTTTCCATGTCGTGTGGCTACAAGAACTTCTTCACCTTCTTCACCCTCTTTCTTAATCTTTTTTTTCCATTTTTTGATTTTTTATTCATTTGTTCACCGGTTTTCTTTGTTTGTTTCACAATTTCTACTGGTTTTCCTTTATTTCTTTAGTAATTCTTTTTTCTTTGTTTCTTTCTCGATTTTCACTGATTTTTTATTTCTTTCTTCATTTTTTCTTTTTTGTTTCTTTATTGATTTTCTTTGTTTTTCTTTGATTATGTCCCAGCTTTCTCTGTTTCCATTCTTTTGCATTGGTTTTCATTTTATTTTGTTTATTTTATTTGTTTTTATTTTGGTTTCTATTGGGCTTATCCATTTTGTTTGTTTTCTTTTGTCGATTTCGGTTTCTTTTTTGGTCAACACATGTCAACCTATTTAGTAGACATTCAATATATTTCAAATATATCAGAAACATATTTCATATACATGTTTAACATTTTAAAAATACATGATTTATATTTCTTGGAAACTTAACTTTGTATGTCTATTTTTTTCCATACACATTGTACATTATTGATACATATGTAATACATTTATAACACACGTTTAATGTTTTTCACGTTCAATATTAACTTTTTTAATACATGGTCAACTGAAAGTGCAATCATGCTCTTACATTATATTTTTTATGTTGATGACAATATACATGTAGGGGACTAACTATGCTTATCAAGTAAATCTCAGGTGTTAGCCCTCGGATGACACATGTGTGTGGATCATGGACGTACGAGATTGATATGACTCAAGGAAGAAGAAACATTACATCAACGATTCTTTTATTGGTTTATTCTTGAGTATAGGGATCCCGCACTATTAAGAGGGGATCGATAGGGTTAGCAAATGACTTCCTCAAGTCATTACGTATTCCTCTCAGTTTTCCTTCCTTCTACATCTCCTGAAAATGCCCAAGTCTTTTGGATCACTGGTAGGTTCAACTATCATCTCATACACTCACTCCCTCTCTTCTTCATGTGTTTCTGGCCTGGTGGTCGCTGGATGTCCGGGGCCATTGCCGAAAATCCGGCCCCTATCATAGAATGAGATCAACTGCTGATTCCTGGCTGCCGGTTGTCCGACCCCTTCGTCGGATGTCCGGGTTGCGTAGCGCCGGATGTCTGGGCAGCCATGTGCTGCCGGATGTCCGGGTGCTCCCCAGAAATCCGACCCCTTGTCCAGAAGCTTTGCTACTCTTCGGTCTGCACAGGCTGGATGTCCGGCCACTGCTGGATGTCCGGGGCATCACTAGTATGCCGGATGTTCGAGTCCACCCCCGGATGTCTGGCCTCTCTGTTTTTTCTCTGCTCCCTATGCTTCTTACATCGCTGTCTCACTATGCCGGATGTCCGGCCCCTGGCCCAGATGTCCGGCCTAACCCTGTCACTTACACTACAACGGCCATATTTGCTCCATCACTATATATAGCCTTCTTCCCCCACAGGATAAGGTCGACCATTCACTTTGAGCAAACCCTAGAACACATTTCACTCTCTCTCTCACTCATACAACAAATCTTAGATCCCAGAGGGATTTGAGAGCATTTGTGAGAAGTTGTCCAATCAAGTGATAGATCCACTCCTTCCCCTTCTTTGCACCAAAGGAATTCATGATTTGAGCAAGTCTTGAGGTTTTCCCCATCGTTCTTGTTACTCTTGGAGGTTGGAGACTCCTAGGCGGTAGGAGTTCTTCGGAGAGGAATCGACCATTGTGATTACCCCTGAAAAGTTTGTGAGGGTTTGGAGACCACCCCAAGGTCTACCACTAGTGGTTGAGAATCGCCTTCGTGGTGATATCTCAAAGAGAGAATATGTTGAGCCTTCGTGGAGTTGGTGTGCCTTCATGGTAACATCCACCTCTCTAAACGATGACGTAGCTTCCCTCCAAGGAAGTGAACATCGGCATACATCCTCGTCTCTCAGAGTTGTGGTTATTCCTAACCCTAGCTCCCTAGTTATGGTTACTTGTCTCTTAGCTTGTACTTACATTATATTGTGCTTGCTTGTTTAAATACTTGTTGTTCTCACTCTCTTCCTTAGCACTAGTATCACCTTTGCAATTGTTAGGCCCACTCTCATATTCCGCATTATTGCCTAAAATTGCTAAGTAACAATTAAAATTTGGAATTGTACCTATTCACCCGCCCTCTAGGTCCATCTCGATCCTTTCAATTCTTGTGGCTTAACCGCCCTAGAGCGAGATGAACCTAGATGGGACTTCCCTTGTTCCAAATCCAAAGGAGACGGACTCGGGTTCTTCGGAAGTCAAGTCCTTCACCTCTGAGGATTCAGAACGGGCCCTTGCTATGCAAAAGGAGGAGCATGATGCTTCTCTTGAGGCCTTGGTCCAACTGAGGTTAGCCGCATTAACCATGATTCTCGCACCACTTGCCAATCCAGGTGGTGGAGCCTCGAGGCCAACTGCGCCTACTCCTTCACTTGGCCAACAACCTCCTAGTAATGATCACTCAAGTGTTCCATGGCTTTATGCAAGACCTCAAGTAGAGAAACCTAAGTACAACCCTAGGGGAAAACCCCCTTTGCTTGATGACAGTTCTGATTTTGCTTTCTGGAGAGTTGGTATGCAGGACCGTCTCAGGTACGCCAATGATGAAATGTTGGACATCTTGGAGCATGGTTACAACATAGTCGAGCCAAAGAATCTCACTCCAAGAGAAACATATGACAAGCATCTCAACGACACCGCAATCATGTGCATAAGGAAAGGAATGAATGATAAGCAAAGGAGACCTTACATACACGTCACAAGTGCCAAGGAGTTATGGGATAGTATTGTGAGGACCAAGACCGGTACCTCCTGTAACGCCCGGTTAATTAAGCTACAGTAATTCCCTGCTAATGATGACACGTCATCATGATTACTGTTGTTGAACTCGCGTTGATTCAAAGTCGGTTCAAATTCAATTTTAAAACAAAGTCAAAATTAAAAGTTTTCAAATTTCGAAACTAAAATGTGCAAACTGTGGCAAATAATTCATAAATATTGTTGGTGAAGAAACCACTTTTTATAAAAGGTTTAAACGCACAAAATTAATTAAACAGTGGCTTTAACATTTAATAAAATGCCTTTTCTAATTTATAAAATAGCAAACTATTTTATTTGGGAGTAGAACCTTTCGTGGTAGAGGGTTAAACTAAAACACTATTTTAGGTACGGGTCTCATATTTTTATTAAACTAAAATGGTGTGGAAATTAAATAAAACAGTAAAAGGTAAATGATAAAAAGTAAAAAAAAAAGAGAAACTCCCCCTCGGCCCAACTGGGCTCTAGCCCAGCCGGCCGGCCCACCTCCCCTCCTACCTAACCCCCCACTCCCATGAAACCCTAAGCCCACTACCCCACTTCCCCCGATCCCCCTCGTCTCCCCTCCCCGTCATCTGGATCGGGGGCAACCGCCGCCCCCGACGCCCCGCCGCCGTCGCGCGCCATTGCCCCGCCGCCCTCATCGCCGGCGGCTCGGACGCCGCCCCGTCCACACGGCCGACGCCCGTCTGCCTCCCCGAGCCCACGGCCATCCCCTGCAGCTCCTCTATGAGGACCCCCTTTCCCCTCTCCCTCAATCTCTGTCGTCGCCGCCGCGCGACCGCGCCCGCCCCCGTGCCGCTGCTCGCCGCGCCATGACCTCGCCAGCGCCGCTGCCGCTCGCCTCGCTTGCCCTGCTCCGCCGCCTGGCCCCGCCGCTCGCGCCCGTGCTCGCTGCGCCTCCCCTCACGCCCACCCGCGACTGCCGCCGCCCGTGCCCGCTGCTCCGCCCGCGCGCCCGCTCCTCCCTCCCGCACGCCGCTGCGCGACGTGGCCCGCCCGGCCGGCCTCGCCGTGCCGCGCTCCGGCCTTGGCCTCGCCTCTGGTGCACGCGCGCACGCTGGCCCGGACATGTCCGGCCCCGGACAGGCACAACGCGGACATGTCCGGCTATAGCCGCTGACCACTGGGGCCCAGCCCCTGTTAAAAAAAAGGAAATAAAAATAAAACAATTAATTAGCTAATTAGCTAATTAATTAATTAACTTAATTAATTCTTTTAGTTAACTATTTAAACTTAATTAACTTGTTAATTAACCTTAATCATTTGTTAATTAGGAACAGTCTATGACATGCGGGCCCCACATGACAGTTTGACCCAGTCAACCCCCTGTTGACTGCTGACGTCATGCTGACGTCATGATGATGTCAGCCCGCACTATTCTGGATAATGTTGTTTTAATAATTTAAATAGTTTCAGAGTATTGTTTAAACTTTGAAAAGTCATATAAAATAATTCGTAGCTCAGATCGAAAAACTTTGTACATGAAAGTTGCTCAGAATTTCGAGGCGAATCCGAATACGCGGTCCATTCGTCCGTCACACGTCCCTAACTATCCGAACATGGAACCGTTCCCCTCCGGTCGTCTGTCTGACAAATGTCCGGAACCGGGAAAACATTCCCGGATGGATTCCTCCTTCCTCGGTAACATGCAACCACACGTTAGAACACACCCGGCACTGCATATTGTCATATTATACTTTGTGTAGCACTTGTTTGCTGTGTATTTATACTATTTCCCCCCCCCCTCTTCTCTCTCGTTAGACCCCGACGCAGTTCCCGGTACCGCCGCAGCTCCGGAGACCGAAGACACCATTGACGACCTTGCCCTTGCCGCCAAGCAACCAGGCAAGCCCCCCCCCTCTTTGATCATCCCGATATCACCCATTCCATTTTCTCATGCTTGCATTAGAATTGCTGCTGCTACTGCTTTACCTATTCTGATGCATAGCCTGTTTACTATAACCTGCTGTTGATAATTACCTGCATATCCTAAACTGCTTAGTATAGGCTGGGTATAGACCTATTAGTGACCCCGCTAGTCCCGACTGCCCCGCTGGATTATCAGAAGACCCGATCAACGGGATTGAAGACCAGGCCCCGGCACCGCACATCACCCCCCCTTAGTTGTAACGACACTGCAGCGTTACTATCAAGTGCCGAGGGTGAAACCTCTTGTAGCACTTCTGATGTTAACTCTGTAGAGTAGCTATTCGGTCGTGGTCATCAAGGGTGATTCCTCCTTCACCACTTCCGATAACGACGCCGTCGTACAACACCTCAAGTGTGAACCCAGCGAGGGTGATTCCTCCGAGTTCACCTTGACGGTTACATCGAGTAGGAATCCAACGAGGGTGATACCTCGGATTCCCTTGATGTTATGGACACACGGATACTTGGACCTTACACTGTTACTTGGAAAGGCGGGTCGACCCTGAGGGGTACCCGCGTGCGCCTAAGTGGCGAGTGTTGTGAAGACGGGTTGACCTGGATGGTGCCCGAGTGATGAATACGAGGCGCGGCCGAGCATTCTTGGCCCTTGCCGCAAGTCCTCGAGACGGGGCGATGGGGTCACATCTTTCGTGAGTCTCTGCTCGTTACCGCAAGCCCTAGTCCACTAACGATTTGGATATTTGATCCGAGCAGGCCTCTTGCCTGATAGCACTAACCATCACGTGGGCATAGTATGGGCGTTCTGCATCATAGCATCAGCCGAAAGCTCTGTCAGACGTCTAGTTCAGCCTTGCGGCCGGGACGGACCGGCGCCCTCTTGGTGCCTGGCTTCACCTTGCTCGCAACGACCCGGAGTGCACAGGGCGATGGCCCAAGACCCCTGAGCGCTTAGGATGTAGACCGGCGGGGACCTCTCTGCTGAGCTGTAGGTAGGGCTACGGTGTATCGTTTGGCCGAGGCCGGGCATGACCCAAGAAAGTGTGTCCGGCCGGAGTTAATCGAGCGTGTTGGGTAAGTTGGTGCACCCCTGCAGGGAAGAACACATCTATCGATAGCCGGTCCTACGGTAAAGGACACTCGGAGTTGTATCCCGATCGATACAGCTAGAACTTGAGATGAGACCTGGATATGAAGCTCTGGGATTGCTTCTCGCAGGGAGTCGAGAAGGGATCTCTGGACGAGGTTGATGACTATATGGCTCTGCGATTGCTTCTCGCAAGGAGTCGAGAGGGATCTCAGGACGAGGTTGATGACTGTATGGCTCTGGGATTGCTTTTCTCGCAGGGAGTCGAGAAAGGATCTCTGGGTGAGGTTGAGACTTAATGATACTGCTACATTATATTGTACTGTTCTACTCTCTTCTATTGCTGCAAGACCACTGAAGATGCTAGTCTTCGATAGGACTAGGTTTTCCCCTCTATCCTGGCATTTCTGCAGCCCAGTCCACATATACAGCGTCCCTTTGATAATGTTGCATATGTAGTGTAGGTCCTTGCTTGCTGAGTACTTCGGATGAGTACTCATGGTTGCTTTGCTTTCTTTTTCCCCCATATCCTTTTGATGCAACCAGATGATGGAGCCCCGGATACAGCTGCCCACGCCGACGATCGCTACTACTACCCCGAGGGTGGATACTACTACGAGTTGGCTGATGACCAGGAGTAGGTTCGGAGGGTCCCAGGCAGGAGGCCTACGCCTTTCGATCGTAGTGTTTTATTTTGCCCCGCATTCTATAGGCCTTTCTGTGCTTTCTTTTATATCTATACTCAGATATCTGATGCTTCCGCTGACGCTTGTACGCAAGCTTATGTATTCGAGCCCTCGAGGCCCCTGGCTTGTAATGTAAAGCTTGTATGACTTTATTTATGTTTTAGAGTTGTGTTGTGATATCTTCCCGTGAGTCCTTAGGCTTGATCGTGTGCATTTGCGTATATGATTAGTGCACGATTGAGCCGGGGGCGTCACACCTCCACTCTCCGACAAGCTCAATATGAAATTGCCAAGGGTCAATTGCAAAACTTTTGTATGGAGAAAGGTCAATCCCCCAAGCAGCTCCTTGAGCGTCTCATGACCCTCTTCGCCGACATCGAATCTTGTGATTGTAACAAGACACAAGATGGTTTCAACTTGACTAAGCGATTTCTCATGGACAAATTACTTCATGATCTTGCTCCGTGTCATCACCAAATGGTGTGGGACATAAGGCAACATCATGGATTCAAGGAAATGACTCCGGTTGACATCATATCCACTTTTCAACTATTCGAACAATCCAAGGCAAATGCTATAAAACATCTTGCCATGCATGGTACCTCAACATCAAAGATGAATCTTGCTTTGAAGGCCAAGCATGTATGTGAGGAAGAGCAAAGTGAAGAAGAAGATGATGATGAAGATGGTGATGAGATTGACTCCGATGAGAGCCCTTCATATGAAGACATTGCCCTCTTTGTCAAGAAGTTTAGTGCGGGAAAATTCAAGGGAAGATTCCAGAAGAAGAAAATGAGAAAGTGCTACAACTATGAAGAAACCAACCACTTCTCCAACGATTGCCCTTATGAGAAGAGAGAAGATAAACGAAGGTTTCCCAAGACCTTTCCTAAGAAGAAGTTGCCAAATCCTCTGAACTCCAAGTTCAAGAAGAGAGATGGGAAGGAAATGTTTGCTCAAGAAGAATCCGACCCGGATGATGTTGGTGGTGTTGCCGGAGTAGCTCAAGATTCTCAAAACACTTTGAGGCTAGTCAACAAGAGTGGTGATGTTGTCACCTACAACTACATGAAAGACTACAAGGGCAACGCTCACAAGTGCTTAATGGCAAAGGCCGTGGTGGCAGATGGAGAGAACCAAAACTTCCCTTACAAGGTCAAGGTAACCCCATGTTCAAATCCTCCTCTTTTCACTCCATCTACTCCTAGCGATGAGTATCTTGATGCGGACGATAATTATGATGAGGATGATATAGATGATCCTGTGCTTGCTAAACTAAATAAGTTCATGTGCTCCCTTAAAGGAAATAAGCTCACTATGTTTCGTATGCTTATGGAGATGGTGAGTAAGCACACCATCACCATTAAGGAACTCGAAACCCTCGTCACCGAGGAAAAGGAAAAATACGAAATCCTTGAGCGGAAAGTCCAATATGAGGAAGCACGAAATGATGAACTATGCTTAAAAATTGGTGCAAACATTGATGTTCATGCTAAAGATCTTGCCTCCTCAAAAAAGGCCAAGAACTCTTGGAAAGAGTTGATGAATGATAAAAGTGAGCTTGTGGAATCTCATGCTTCTCTCTAAGGACTGTGAGCTTCTATCTTTGTCCCTCAAGACTAAGGAAGAGGAGCTCACTCTTCTTACAAAGAGCTTTGAGATGCTCAAACTTACTTATCTTGAAACTCTAGCCAAGGTTTACTCCTCACCTATTATCAATGTTGGTGCTTGTACTACTAACTCTAGTGGTGACCTAGCACCTATTCCTGAGGAAAATTGCCTTCTAAAGGCACAACTCGAGAGAGGACTCATGACATGTGCTCGAGGACAAAATAAACTTAATGAGGTATTGAGCCAATACAATGAGGTGGTTGCCAAGGAAGGGGTTGGGTTTGCCCCAAGCACAAGCAAGAAGAAAACGTCTTCTCAAAAGTGCACCACACCTCTTAAGAAGACGTTTGTACGTGAAGGGCACAAGGAGAAAGGTAAGGTTGTGAGTGGTAAGGCCACTAGGGGCATGCCCACTCTCAACAAACCAAAGGAGTTCATGCCTCCATCCTATGTACTTCGTAAAACAAAGGATGGAGAAGTTTATGCTAAATTTGTTGGTCCTCGTAATGCATTCCGTTTCTATGCTATTTGGGTTCCTAAGACCCTTGTGAGTAACTTGAGAGGTCCCATTGCAAAATGGGTGCCTCTAACCAAGTCGTGAATTGTGTGTAGGTTGCTTTCTTCGGCGGAGTCAAATGGGTGATAGATAGTGGATGCACCAACCATATGACCAGAGATAGCAAGCTGCGCTTCGATTTCATGGAAGCTATTCAACCATTTTATGAGCATTGTGTTTGGTGGAGGATCAAAAGGACAGGTACTTGGGTTGGGCAAGGTGGCTATCACAAATGACATGTCTCTTGCAAATGTCATGCTTGTCCAATCCCTTAAATACCATTTGCTTTCCGTTCATCAATTGGCTTCCGTTGGTTATGATACACTATTTGGACTAACGGATGTGAAAGTCTTTAAGAGAGATACTCTCGAAGTGGCCTTGGTTGGAGAGTTGGATGGCAACCTTTACACGGTTGATTTCTCAAAATAGAGTGCATTCCATGCAACTTGTATAATGGCCAAGGCCAACAAGGGGTGGATATGGCATCGCCGGCTAGCCCATGTCAGCATGAGAAATCTTCAAGATCTCTTAAAGGGTAATCACATCCTTGGACTAACCAATGTTTCTTTTGAGAAAGATCGTGTGTGTAGTGCATGCATAGCCGGGAAGCAACATCAATCAAAGCACCCACCCAAGAATATTGTATCTACTTCAAGGCCTTTGGAGCTCCTTCATGTGGATCTCTTTGGGCCTCCTTCTTGGGATAGTCTTGGTGGGAAAAGGTATGGACTTGTCATTGTTGATGATTATTCAAGATACACATGGGTGTTCTTCCTCAAGTCCAAGGATGAGACGAAGATCACCTTCATTGATTTTGCCAAGCAAGCCCAACGCAAATTTGACAAAGAAATCTTGGCAATAAGAAGCGACAATGGCACCGAGTTCAAGAACTACACTTTGGAAGAATTCCTTAGTGATGAGGGGATTGAGCATCAATACTCCGCACCCTACACTCTCCAACAAAATGGTGTAGCCGAGAGGAAGAACCGTACTCTGGTAGAAATGGCAAGGTCCATGTTGGTGAGTACAAGTCACCGCATAGTTTTTGGGCCGAGGCCGTCAACACCGCATGTCATGCATCAAACCGGCTCTTCCTCCGCAAGATATTGGAAAAGACTCCATATGAACTCCTAACAGGGAACAAGCCCAATGTCAAGTACTTCCGTGGATTTGTGTGTAAGTGCTTCATTCTCAACAAGAGAATGGTTAGGAAAATTTCAATCCAAAACAATTGATGGCATATTTGTTGGTTATGGATCAAACTCTCACACCTATAGAGTCTACAACAAATCCAATGGATGTGTTGTAGAAACTTGTGACGTGGTGTTTGACGAATTTAATGGCTCCCATGGGGAGAAAGTTGATCTAAGTGATGTAGGTGAAGAAGATCCCTCTCAAGATATTTTGACCATGGGTGTTGGTGCTCTTCTTCCAATGGAACAAAAACCTCATGATGATGAAGAAGAAGATGTGTGTTTCACTCATCATCAAGCCACTGCTACACCCATGCCACCACAAGATCCTATTGCTCGAGCGGAGCCCGTTGTTCAAGAACAAGAAGAAGAACAAGTCCCTCACCATGATCATATTCAAGAAAAAGATCATCATCAAGAGCAAGAACAAGAAAGTGCAATCACTGATGATGAACCTCAACAAATGCAACATGAAGAAGAAGATCTTCCACCGCATATTAATGTTCCATATGTTGAAGATTTGGATGATGGAAACGAAGTTGAACTTCGTGAAACCCTCACCTCCATCATGCCTCGAGTGGCTGGTCGTGTTTATGTTGATCAAATTCTAAATGGCATATCGGAAGGTAGAGTCACTCATAAACAATTGACAAACTTTTGTGCTCGCTTTTCGTTTGTCTCTAGTGTTGAGCCACTCAAGGTACAAGATGCATTGATGGACAATGATTGGCTCATTGCTATGCAAGAAGAGTTGAACAGTTTTGAACGCAATAAAGTGTGGTCGTTGGTCAAGAGACCAACTAAGGAACACAATGTCATTGGAACAAAATGGATTTTCAAAAACAAGCAAGATGAGAATGGCGTAATCATCTGAAACATGGCAAGGTTAGCGGCACAAGGGTACTCACAGGTTGAAGGTTTGGACTTTTATGAGACCTTTGCTCCCGTTGCCCATCTTGAGTCAATTTGCATCTTACTTGCCTATGCTGCTTTCAATGGTTTTACTTTACATCAAATGGATGTGAAGAGTGCTTTTCTTAATGGTCCTCTACAAGAAGAAGTGTATGTATCACAACCACCTGGGTTCGTTGATCCTGATCACAAAGACTATGTGTATAAACTTCACAAGGCTTTGTATGGCCTCAAACAAGCACCTTGTGCTTGGTATGATCATCTTAAGAAGTTTTTACTCGATGATGGCTTTGTGGGAGGGGTGATTGAACCCACTCTTTTTACTAAGAGGGAAAAGGGTGATTTGATCTTATGCCAAATCTATGTAGATGACATCATTTTTTGTTCTCCTAACATTCATTCGTGCAAGAAGTTTGTGGCCTCCATGACCAAGACCTTTGAGATGTCACTCAATGCGGACTTGAAGTTCTTTCTCGGATTTCAAATTCAACAATTTCAAGAAGGAATTTTCTTGTCCCAAACCAAGTATCTCAAAGACCTTGAGAAGTTTGGAATGACCAGCTCCAGTCCATGCAAGACACCCATGCCAACCAAACTCGTTCTTAATGAAGACACAAACTGTATCCCATTTGACCCATCTCTTTATCGCTCTATGATTGGTTCGTTCCTTTATCTTTGTTCATCTAGACCAGACATCATGTAAAGTGTAGGCATATGTGCAAGATTTCAAGCTCCCCCTAGGGAAAGTCATCATAAGGCGGTTAAGCATATTCTTAGATACATTGTTCACACCCCAAAGCTGGGTCTATGGTACCCCAAGGATGCCAAGTTTGATCTCATTGGGTACACGAATGCGGATTGGGCAGGAGACAAAGTGGGACGGAAGTCCACCTCCAGTGCATGTCAATTTCTTGGACGCTCCTTGGTAAGTTGGTCCTCGAAGAAGCAGAATTGTGTCTCCCTCTCCACCACCGAAGCCGAACACATTGCAACCGCAAGCTGTGCAACTCAATTACTATGGATGAGGCAAACGTTGAAGGATTATGGTATTACTTGTAACACCCGGATAATCATGCTACAGTAATCTCCCCTCTAATCTAGCCAAGTCATCATGATTTCAAGCTTAAGTACCCCTCGCAAAAAAAATCAAAGTCAAATTCAAGTTTAAAATAAAGTCAAATAAATTATTTCTTCAAACAGTAAAACAAAAATGTTCATAATATTGCAAATATTCACTAGCTAATTTTCATGATAGAACCAACCTCATTTGGATTCCCAAAATGCCCCTGGAAATTAATTTATTGGTCCAGCAGCAATTAATTTGTCCTTTTCAATTTCTAAAAATGGTAAGACAACTCCAATTGGCCCCAAACTTTTTGTGACAGTGCCAAATAATGCAATGCTATTTATGAGGAAAGCTACACATTTTTGAAAATTCATTTGAAGGCTTGTTTAATTGCTAAACCCTGGGTGGAGCATTTTCAGAGAATAAGGAAAAGCATAAGGGAAATATTCTATGCATTCTGGCCCATTTACAATAGAAGTGGCCCAGCCCACACTCCCACTTACCCCTCCTCTCGCTATAGTACAGGAAGCAGGGGCGTGGCGGCCATCCACGGCGCCATGGCCGTGGTGGCAGCCATCCGCCACCCCCCGACGCCCTAGAAGACACCCCCTGCCCCCTCTCACTCCCTCCCTCAAACCCTAACCCACTTGCCCCTCTCCCTCTCGGTTTCCCCCTTCCCCACAGCCCGCAGCCGAGCTACTGTGGCCATGGTCGTCATCGTCGTCGCGGCCACCGACTTCCCCGGCGCCTGAAAAGATGTCCGGAGTTGCGCCATGGACGTCTCCTTCGACCAGTGCTACCGGTTCGAGCGGGGAAGCACTACATCGCCGGGATCGACGCGTTTTCCTCGCCTACGGCCGCCGCTGCCCCGCGCCCGATCTACCTCACCGGAGCTCCTCCGCCACGCCGGCCGCGTCCTCCGCCTCCCCCCGTGAGCTCCTCTCCCCATTCCCCCTATTTGCCCCTCGATTTGGTCGCCGTAGGTCCCCGTTCCACTGCCATGGCCGCTTGCTCCCGTTGAGGCCGCCATGGCCTGAGCTTCGCGCTCACCCGCAAGCGTATGCCTGCCCCTGTCCAGTCCCGCGTGCCCCGCGCCTGCCCTCGTGTGCCCAGCCGCGCCCCCTGGCCGCGCCTGGCGTGCCCCTGCCCGTCCGCCCGTTGCCACTCACGCGCGCCTGTGCTGACTACTGCCAAGCCGCTCCCGCTGCTGTTGTTGCTCTGCTGCTGCACTACTACTACTACTCCGCTTGCTGCTCTTGCCGTTGCTCGCTGATGCTCTACTGCTAGTACTGCCGCCTGCTGTCGCTGTTAGTGCTTGCTGCGCTGCTGCTCTTGCTTCCTACTGCTGCTCTTCCATCGCTGCTGCTAGCTGCTCTTAGGCCGTTGCTCCTCCACTGCGGCTTACTACTGCTGCTGCTTAGTCCTGCAACTACATTGTTGCTTGCTACTGCTGCTAATGGCCATGTCTCTGCGCCCATCTGTGTTGGCCATGGCAACACAGCCGTGGCTGGATGTGTGGCCGGCCCTCTGCAAATTAGTTTAGGGACTAATTACTGCTAGTTAAATTAATTGCTACCCTATGACATGGGGTCCCAGTTAATTAGGTTAGTTTTATTTAATTGTTTAGGTACAGTCTATGACATGTGGGCCACACATCCCCTTTTGACTAGTCAAATTGATTTGGTCAATTCGGATTAATCTAAAGTTCAGAATATGTTTAAAACTTTGAAAATTCATATAAAATAATCAGTAACTCGGATGAAAATAATTTGTACATGAAAGTTGCTCAGAAAAACGTGACGAATCCGAATATGCCATCCGTTCATCTGTCAGATGCCCCTAGCATAGCGAACATGGATCCATCCCCTCTGTTTCATCTGTCCAAAAAATGCCAAACACTGGGAAAACATTCCCGGATGTTTTCCCTCTTCGTCTGTATCACCTAGCACTGCGTTAGATCACCCCTAGCACCGCATTTTGCCATGTTATGCTTTGTGATGCTTTGTTTGCATTATATTTATTGTTTCTTCCCCCTCTTCTCTTCGGTAGACCCTGAGATCGCTGTCGATGCCACTGTGATCGACTACGTCGACGACGACCCTTCCTTCTCAACAGAGCTTCCAGGCAAGCACCCCCCCTTGAGCATGCCTATATCGCCTATTCTTTCTCTCTTATGCTTGCATTAGAAATTGATGCTGCTACTGTTTATCCTATTTCTGATGCATAGCCTGATTTTGTAACCTGCTATTGTTACTTACCTGCTTATCCTAAACTGCTTAGTATAGGCTGGATAGAGACCCACTAGAGACCCCACTTTGTCCTAGTTGCCCCGCTGGATTATAAGATGACTCGATCAACATGATCGACAACCAGGCCCCGGCACCGCACATCACCCCCTTTAGTTGTACGACACTGCGGCGTTACTATCGAGTGTCGAGGGTGATACCTCATTTAGCACTTCTGATGTTAAGTTTGTAGAGTAGCTATTCGGTCCTGGTCATCGAGGGTGATTCCTCCTTCACCACTCCCGATAACGACGTCGTCGTGCAACACCTCAAGTGTGGACCTCGAGGGTGATTCCTCCTAAGTTCACCTTGACGACTCCATCAGGAGGAATCCATCGAGGGTGATTCCTTGGGTTTCCCCCTGGTGTTTGGTCACACGGTTACTTTGACTTAACACAGAACCATGATGACATCGGGTCAGCCCTGAGGGGTACCCGCGAGTGTTGTGAAATCGGGTTGACCTGGAGGGTGCCCGTGAGATAATTACGAGGCGTGGTCGGGCATTCTTAGCCCTTGCTGCAAGTCCTCGAGACGGGGCGACGGGGTCACATCGATCATGATTCTCTGCTCGTTACCGCAAACCCCCAATACACTAGCGATTTGGATATTTGATCCGAGTGGGCCTTTGGCCCGATAGCACTAACCATCACGTGGGAACAGTTATGGGCACTCTGCGACGTATGCATCAGCCGAATCTTAATAGACGTCAGTGACTGAGCGGCGCGCACTGAGTTGGACTGGTAACACCCTGCACTTGTATAAGGGGGGCTAGGTCTGCTCACCGGCCATGTTCGCAACATGCAGGAGCGTCCGGGGCGATGGCCCAAGACCCCTAGGGGCATAGGTTAGTCCGGTGTGCTGACCTGTCTGTTAAGCCTAGGTCGGGTTGCGGCGTATCGTTTGGCTGAGGCCGAGCACGACCCAGTAAAGTGTGTCCGGCCGTTGTTAATCGAGCGTGGTGGGTAAGTTGGTGCACCCCTGCAGGGAAGAAAACATCTATGCATAGCCTGATCCTCGGTAACGGACGCTCGGAGTTGTATCCCGATCGATACAACTAGAACTGGATACTTGTGTTGAGATATGGATATTAGGGCTCTGAGATTGCTTTCTCGCAGGGAGCCGAGAAAGGATCTCTGGCCGAGGTTGATACTTGGATATTAGGGCTCTGGGATTGCTTTCTCGCAGGGAGTCGAGAAAGGATCTCTGGGCGAGGTTGATACTTATTACTGCTATTACTTTATACTGTACTAATCTACACTCTTCTAATGTTGCAAGACCGTTGAAGATGCTAGTCTTCGATAGGACTAGGCCTTCCCTCTATTCTGGCATTTCTGCAGCCCAGTCCATATATACAGCCTTTCTTTGATAATGTTGCATATGTAGTGTAGATCCTTGCTTGCTGAGTACTTCGGATGAGTACTCACGGTTGCTTTGCTTCCTCTTTTTCCCCATACCCGTTTGACGCAACCGGATGACGGAGCCCCGGAGCCAGCTGCCCCCGCCGACGACTACTACTACCACCCCGAGGGTGGTTACTACTACGAGTTGGCTGACGACCAGGAGTAGGTTCGGAGGGTCCCAGGCAGGAGGCCTGCGCCTTTTCGATCCTAGTGTTTTCTTTTGCCCCGCCTTCTTAAAGGCTTATCTGTTTTACTTTTATATCTGTACTCAGATATCTGATGCTTCCGCTGACGCTTGTAAGCAAGCTTATGTATTCGAGCCCTCGAGGCCCCTGGCTTGTAATATATAGCTTGTATTATTTTAAATTTGTGTCTAGAGTTGTGTTGTGATATCTTCAAGTGAGTCCTTAGGCTTGATCGTGTGCATTTGCGTGTATGATTAGTGCATGATTAAGCCGGGGCGTCACAGGTTGGTATCAGAGCCAACTGCCAGTAGGAATCCCCCTTTCCAACTCCTTGGCCGAAGTTGAGTCTAGTCTATGAAAACTGATTTACTAACTGGGCTGTGTGGCTTACGGGCCCACGTCACCAATTGGGTGGTATTAGGATCTTTTATTCCTCGTCTATACTCTGGGACTCTGATCTCTCTTCTATTCGGGTTAAATGAATTTACTAACTGCATTAGGTTCTCGTAACGGTTTTCCCCGAAGAGCCCCTTCATTCTGGATGGTTGCCTGCTTCACCAGAAGACTTCGACGATACTCTCTGATCTTCTCCCGAGAACTTGTGTTCATTCCTTTTGCAATCTCTTAACACCGTTGAATCCTTATGGATAACTGCGTACCCTCGCCGTTCATACTTTCATCCCTAGTTGTTCTTGTTATTACAAGATACCCAAAAGTATTCTCCGACTTTCGAGAATCCTTTTTCCGACTGCCTTGCAGCTCTTTTCCGCCTGAATACCCCTATGAATAATTCCTCACACTTATCGGGAATTCGTTCATCCCCAGTTATTCATATGTCTCACAAAATTCTTCGAATGCAATTCGATCTCCCGAAAATCCTCTGCAGCCTATTGTTCTTGAATCTCCATGCCTGCTTGCATTATGGTTAATTCCACATGTCTAACAATATTTACTATAATCCTTTGTGATTGACATTCTGATCCTATTGAGTCAACATGTGTGTGAATACTCGCAATCATCAATTAATCCTTAGAAAATTTTCTTTTCGGCTCAGACATCGTTCCGGATATGAGCTGGTTCTTGCCCAATCAAGATTTGATCGGTGTGCCTCTAAGTCTGTTCAACCTATCCATCTTCAATCAGAGCATCTGATTCTGATACACCGATCTAGAAATCAAGATTCTTTGTAATTAAAGCATCGAATTATTCAGACGTTTTGATAAGCCGATGCCCTTGCATCCCTTCTCCCTCTGACTGATAACCGATACTCACATCAACTCCGTCGTGAATCACCAGATCCATTATTGGGTTGTTATCCGACAGTTTCCTTAACATCTGAAATCTTGAGACTTTTTCCCTGATACATAATGCCTTTGGTAAATTGTATCCTCTCCTTTTGTCAACCATGCTCTACTGTCGAGCTTGTGTTAATTACTCCTGAAGTTCGTGGTATATGTTCCTAAGATACCCCTACGGGTTGAACCTATGCTTTTCCTAATCCGTGTGAACTTGAAAGTTATGCGAGTCATACTCTTCTGGTGCTTCACCAGATAAATCTTCCGCACTACAATTTCTTCGAAAACGAGGAGTGAATGAAAGGTTATGCATTGAAGAATTGGGAGTCGACCTTGAACCTTTGTGTTCATGCCTATGGACCTGATGTAGAACTCATCATGGAAGCTGCTCGTAAAAATAATTGTTCCCTTGGTATAAGTTCATCTAGTATATGTGAATTGATCCTTTGCAATCGTGGTTCCGACCATATTTCTCCTTGATTCCATTTCCCGGACAAGATAAAATACTTGTCCTCTGCAGATCATTTCACCCGTCCAACCTCTACTCTGATTTACCTTCGGGTATTATCCCTAGTACTTGTTACTGGGAAGTTTAATACTCCATCACATCATTCCTAGCCTGATCGGCTATATCATTATCATGCTAATTTTAACCGTGCTACCTGGTTCTTATTCCCGGAGCACAACTTTTCGACGCTAAGCGAAGCTTACATCGATCTTCCTCATCTTATCATTCCACCCTGAACAACAAGCTTGATTTCGATCTTGTGTCGTATCCGTGGTTCCAATAGCCTTCACTTTATCATTCCTTTTGCTTGATGTCGTTGCTGCTCGATGGCATCTTCATAGAGCCTCTCAACAAAATTAGTCGTGATCACCATCTATATACTACCTTGTCCTAAGATATCATTCGAATTCATGATGCGAAATACCATCCCTGCCCCTCCATGATTTGTGTTATCATCGACAACATCCTTGACTTCCTACCAATACAGACTTGGTCATGTTTTGGGTATATCTTACATTCCTCGACATTCTTGGAATTGTTCCTTTGTTCTTCTTGTGACTTTTAGATTCAATCTTGCTTGAAACACCATGTTAATGCTACCTCGAAGCATGACTGTGGTACGCCAAACAACAACGAGAACATTGGAAGTGTATTGCCAAATGTTTCTTGCTCTATTATCCAAACACCGTGATATGGATAACATCATGAATTCCCTTGCCCCCTTTATCCAAATGGTGATTTACTTGTTGATCTGACATGTATATCATGCTCTACTTTTCCTGGGAAAAGATACACTCCTATATCTTGTGTATAAACACATTTTCATTTCCATTGGTTTGTTTAACTTTTCTTGTGATCTATATAATATAAGCAGAAATAATTCCCTGCTTATGAAAACACCTTGGTGTACAACTCGGTCAGTAAGACCCTGTTACTATAGTTGATGACATTCCGGTAACCACCGATGGACGAGAACTTTGCCTATTGGTCCGCCTCATTTTAACGAGCAGGAAAATGGTTCTCTTCGTCCCTCGCCCTTGGTACCGATGTTGTCGCCGACATAACTGACAGACTATTCTCTGACATACTTTGTTGTCGAGACCGGTAAGATGTCACCGTTCTCCCTACTCTCGATCGACCCTCATCACAGTTCCACAGGATCGGAACCTGACTCTCCTGTATATCCTTGATTCCGAAGTATCATATGCTCTTGGTTTTGTGTGTTATCACGAGCCACCCTCCGAGAGATTATCTATTCCCGATGCTCTGAACCCCTTTACACACTCTGGTCAGATATCGATCGTTTGTCCATTCGCTTGAAACTTCCTATTGTACCTTCATACTTTGCTCTCGATGTTTTCGTAAGTTTCAACTCGAGAGATACTTCTGCCACATTCCCTGAATTGTTCACCAGATAATTAACCCTATAAGGGTCAGTTCTCCCGAAGTTATCCTTTACTTCCCCACTTAAATCTCGGGACGAGATTTCTTGTAGTGGAGGAGATTTGTAACACCCGGATAATCATGCTAGAGTAATCTCCCCTCTAATATTACCAAGTCATCATGATTTCAAGCTTAAGTACCCCTCGCAAAAAAATCAAACTCAAATTCAAGTTTAAAATAAAGTCAAATAAATTATTTCTTCAAACAGTAAAACAAAAATGTTCATAATATTGCAAATATTCACTAGCTAATTTTCATGACAGAACCAACCTCATTTGGATTCCCAAAATGCATCTGGAAATTAATTTATTGGTCCAACAGCAATTAATTTATCATTTTCAATTTCAAAAAATGGTAAGACAACTCCAATTGGCCCCAAACTTTTTGTGACAGTGCCAAATAATGCAATGCTATTTATGAGGAAAGCTACACATTTTTGAAAATTCATTTGAAGGCTTGTTTAATTGCTAAACCCTGGGTGGAGCATTTTCAGAGAATAAGGAAAAGCATAAGGGAAATATTCTATGCATTCTGGCCCATTTACAATAGAAGTGGCCCAGCCCACACTCCCACTTACCCCTCCTCTCGCTATAGTACAGGACGCAGGGGCGCGGCGGCCATCCACGGCGCCATGGCTGTGGTGGCAGCCATCCGCCACCCCCCGACGCCCTAGAAGACACCCCCTGCCCCCTCTCACTCCCTTCCTCAAACCCTAACCCACTTGCCCCTCTCCCTCTCGGTTTCCCCCTTCCCCACAGCCCGCAGCCGAGCTGCCGTGGCCATGGTCGTCGTCGTCGTCGCGGCCACCGACTTCCTCGGTGCCTGAAAAGATGTCCGGAGTTGCGCCATGGACGTCTCCTTTGACTAGTGCTACCGGTTCGAGCGGGGAAGCACTACATCGCCGAGATCGACGCGTCTTCCTCGCCTACGGCCGCCGCTGCCCCGCGCCCGATCTACCTCACCGGAGCTCCTCCGCCACGCCGGTCGCATCCTCCGCCTCCCCCCGTGAGCTCCTCTCCCCATTCCCCCTATTTGCCCCTCGATTTGGTCACCGTAGGTCGCCGTTCCACCGCCGTGGCCGCTTGCTCCCGTTGAGGCCGCCATGGCCTGAGCTCCGCGCTCACCCGCACGCGTATGCCTACCCCTGTCCACTCCCGCGTGCCCCGCGCCTGCCCTCGTGTGCCCAGCCGCGCCCCCTGGCCACTCCCGGCGCGCCCCTGCCCGTCCGCCCGTTGCCGCTCACGCGCGCCTGTGCTGACTGTTGCCGCGCCGCTCCCACTGCTGTTGTTGCTCTGCTGCTGCACTACTACTGCTGCTCCGCTTGCTGCTCTTGCCGTTGCTCGCTGATGCTCTACTGCTAGTACTGCCGCCTGCTGTCGTTGTTAGTGCTTGCTGCGCTGCTGCTCTTGCTTCCTACTGCTACTCTTCCATCGCTGCTACTAGCTGCTCTTAAGCCGCTGCTCCTCCACTGCAGCTTACTACTACTGCTGCTTAGTCCTGCAACTACATTGTTGCTTGCTACTGCTGCTAATGGCCGTGTCTCTGCGCCCATGCATGTTGGCCATGGCAACACAGCCATGGCTGGATGTGTGGCCGGCCCTCTGCAAATTAGTTTAGGGACTAATTACTGCTAGTTAAATTAATTGCTACCCTATGACATGGGGTCCCAGTTAATTAGGTTAGTTTTATTTAATTGTTTAGGTACAGTCTATGACATGTGGGCCACACATCCCCTTTTGACAAGTCAAATTGACTTGGTCAATTCGGATTAATCTAAATATAATAATTTCAGAATATGTTTAAAACTTTCAAAATTCATATAAAATAATCCGTAACTCGGATGAAAATAATTTGTACATGAAAGTTGCTCAGAAAAACATGACGAATCCGAATATGCCATCCGTTCATCTGTCAGATGCCCCTAGCATAGCGAACATGGATCCATCCCCTCCGTTTCATCTGTCCGCAAAATGCCAAACGCTGGGAAAACATTCCCGGATGTTTTCCCTCTTCGTCTGTATCACCTAGCACTGCGTTAGATCACCCCTAGCACCGCGTTTTGCCATGTTATGCTTTGTGATGCTTTGTTTGCATTATATTTATTATTTCTTCCCCCTCTTATCTCCGATAGACCCCGCGATCGCTGTCGATGCCACTGTGATCGACTACGTCGACGACGACCCTTCCTTCTCAACAGAGCTTCCAGGCAAGCACCCCCCCTTGAGCATGCCTATATCGCCTATTCTTTCTCTCTTATGCTTGCATTAGAAATTGCTGCTGCTACTGTTTATCCTATTTCTGATGCATAGCCAGATTTTGTAACCTGCTATTGTTACCTACCTACTTATCCTAAACTGCTTAGTATAGGCTGGATAGAGACCCACTAGAGACCCCACTTTGTCCCAGTTGCCCCGCTGGATTATCAGATGACTCGATCAACGTGATCGACAACCAGGCCCCGGCACCGCACATCACCCCCTTTAGTTGTACGACACTGCAGTGTTACTATCGAGTGCCGAGGGTGATACCTCGTTTAGCACTTCTGATGTTAACTCTGTAGAGTAGCTATTCGGTCATGGTCATCGAGGGTGATTCCTCCTTCACCACTCCCGATAATGACGCTATCGTGCAACACCTCAAGTGTGAACCTCGAGGGTGATTCCTCCTAAGTTCACCTTGACGACTCCATCAGGTGGAATCTGATACGTCTCCAACGTATCTATAATTTTTTATTGTTCCATGCTGTTATATTATCATTCTTGGAAGTTTTACAATCATTTTATATCATTTTTTTGGTAGTAACCTATTGACATAGTGCCCAGTGCCAGTTGCTATTTTCTGCATGTTTTTTACATCGCAGGAAATCAATACCAAATGGAGTCCAAACACAGCGAAACTTCTTGTGGATTTTTTTTGGACCAGAAGACATCCAGTGGGCCGGAGAAGCACCTGGGGGGTGCTCCGAGGGGAGCACAACCCACCAGGGCGCGCCTGGAGGCCCAGGCGTGCCCAGGTGGGTTGTGCCCACCTCGGGGGCCTCCCGCACCGCCTCTTTGCTCTATAAATACCCCAATATTCCAGAAACCCTAGGGGAGTCGATGAAAATTAATTCCAGCCGCCGCAAGTTCCAGAACCACCAGATCCAATCTAGACACCATCATGGAGGGGTTCATCATCCTCATTGGTGCCTCTCCGATGATGCGTGAGTAGTTCATTGTAGACCTTCGGGTCCGTAGTTAGTAGCTAGATGGCTTTCTCTCTCTTGTTTGATTCTCAATACAATGGTCTCTTGGAGATCCATATGATGTAACTCTTTTTTGCGGTGTGTTTGTTGGGATCCGATGAACTTTGAGTTTATGATCAGATCTATCTTTTTATCCATGAAAGTTATTTCAGTCTTCTTTTATCTCTTATATGCATGATTGCTTATAGCCTCGTATTTCTTCTCCGATATTTGGGTTTTGTTTTGCCAACTTGATCTATTTATCTTGCAATGGGAAGAGGTGCTTTGTGATGGGTTCGATCTTACGGTGCTTGATCCCAGTGACAGAAAGGGAAACGACACGTATGTATCGTTGCCATTAAGGATAACAAGATGGGGTCTATTTCTACATAAATAGATCTTGTCTACATCATGTCATCGTTCTTATTGCATTACTCTGTTTCTCCATGAACTTAATACACTAGATGCATGCTGGATAGCGGTCGATGTGTGGAGTAATAGTAGTAGATGCAGGCAGGAGTCGGTCTACTAATCTTGGACGTGATGCATATATAATGATCATTGCCTGGATATCGTCATGAGTATTTGAAGTTCTATCAATTGCCCAACAGTAATTTGTTTCCACCGTTTGCTATTTTTCTCGAGAGAAGCCACTAGTGAAAACTACGGCCCCTGGGTCTCTTCTTTAATATATTTGCCTTCAAGATCTATTTTGCCATTCGCTCTTTTATTTGTTTGCAACTTTTATTTTCAGATCTATTAATCCAAAAACCCAAAAATACCTCGCTGAATTTTATTTGCTTTTATTTGCATCTTTCAATCTACTACAATTTTATCTATCTCGTTACTCGAAAGGGATTGACAACCCCTTTAACACGTCGGGTTGCAAGTATTTGTTCTTTGTGTGCAGGAGCTATTTACGTGGTGTTTTGTGGTTCTTCTACTGGTTCGATAACCTTGGTCTCATCACTGAGGGAAATACCTACCGTTGCTGTACTGCATCATCCCTCCCTCTCTAGGGAAAAACCGACGTAGTTCTAGCAGACATCAGAATCCAACGAGGGTGATTCCTTGGGTTTCCCCCTGGTGTTTGGACAAACGGTTACTTTGACTTAACATAGAACCATGATGACATCGGGTCGGCCCTGAGGGGTACCCGCGAGTGTTGTGAAATCGGGTTGACCTGGAGGGTGCCCGTGAGATAATTACGAGGCATGGCCGGGCATTCTTAGCCCTTGCCGCAAGTCCTCGAGACAGGGCGACGGGGTCACATCGATCGTGAGTCTCTGCTCGTTACTGCAAACCCTCAATACACTAACGATTTGGATATTTGATCTGAGTGGGCCTTTGGCCTGATAGCACTAACCATCACGTGGGAACAGTTATGGGCACTCTGCGTCGTATGCATCAGCCAAAGCTTAATAGACGTCAGCGACTGAGCGGCGCACGCTGGGTTGGATTGGTAACGCCCTGCACTTGTATAAGGGGGCTAGGTCTGCTCACCGACCGCGTTCGCAACATGCAGGAGCGTCCGGGGCGATGGCCCAAGACCCCTGGGGGCATAGGTTAGTCCGGCGTGCTGACCTCTCTGTTAAGCCTAGGTCGGGTTGCGACGTATCGTTTGGCCGAGGCCGGGCATGACCCAGTAAAGTGTGTCCGGCCGAAGTTAATCGAGCGTGGTGGGTAAGTTGGTGCACCCCTGCAGGGAAGAAAACATCTATGCATAGCCGGATCCTCAGTAATGGACGCTCGGAGTTGTATCCCGATCGATACAACTAGAACTGGATACTTGTGTTGAGATATGGATATTAGGGCTCTGAGATTGCTTTCTCGCAGGGAGTCAAGAAAGGATCTCTGGCCGAGGTTGATACTTGGATATTAGGGCTCTGGGATTGCTTTCTCGCTGGGAGTCAAGAAAGGATCTCTGGGCGAGGTTGATACTTATTACTGCTATTACTTTATACTGTACTAATCTACACTCTTCTAATGTTGCAAGACCATTGAAGATGCTAGTCTTCGATAGGACTAGGCCTTCCCTCTATTCTGGCATTTCTACAGCCCAGTCCACATATACAACATTTCATTGATAATGTTGCATATGTAGTGTAGATCCTTGCTTGCTGAGTACTTCGGATGAGTACTCACGGTTGCTTTGCTTCCTCTTTTTTCCCATACCCATTTGATGCAACCAGATGACGGAGCCCCAGAGCCAGCTGCCCCCGACGACGACTACTACTACCACCCCGAGGGTGGTTACTACTATGAGTTGGCTGACGACCAGGAGTAGGTTCGGAGGGTCCCAGGCAGGAGGCCTACGCCTTTTCGATCGTATTGTTTTATTTTGCCCCGCCTTCTTAAAGGCTTATCTGTTTTACTTTTATATCTGTACTTAGATATCTGATGCTTCCGCTGACGCTTGTAAGCGAGCTTATGTATTCGAGCCCTCGAGGCCCCTGGCTTGTAATATATAGCTTGTATTATTTTAAATTTGTGTCTAGAGTTGTGTTGTGATATCTTCAAGTGAGTCCTTAGGCTTGATCGTGTGCATTTGCGTGTATGATTAGTGCACGATTAAGCCGGGGCGTCACATTACTTATAGACATGTGCTTCTTCTATGCGACAATGAAAGTGTCATCAAGATAGTTGAGAACCCTATTGATCACCCTCGCACCAAGCACATTGATATTAGATATCACTTCTTGAGAGACCATCTGCAAAAAGGTGACAGATATTGCTCATGTTGGTATGGATATGCAACTTGCCGACATTTTCACCAAACCATTGGATGAAGCAAGGTTTTGTCAGCTTAGGCGTGAACTTGGTATCTTGGAGCTTGATAACATTATGTGAAATCTTGTACCTATGCATACATTTAGTTCATGTCGATCTTGATGTAGGCATATATTTAGGGGGAGAAATTCAACTCATGAATTGCCTTCTCCCTATATAATGCATAAATGGAACAAATACTCTCAAAGTTATCATGTTCTTCGAACTATGGTGCTTTAAATGATGGAGTAGAGATTATGTACCCAAGGTTTACATCTTTGTGGTAACATGTCACATATGCTCAAACATGGTGACCTCGGTCACCGCTCGTGTGTTGCATATATCAATCATTGATTTTACATGTTTGGGTCTCTTGCTTACGCAAATCTAGTTCTATGATGTTAGAGATACTATGACTATAAATCTCCTTAGCGGAGTCTATACCTATATATATCCTCATATGACCCATCAAAATTTCCTTTACGGGCCCTCTCTAAATTCTGTTCACTGTCCAGTGGCCGGATATCCGGCACCTCTGCCGGACATCCGGGCCCTGGCAGTTTTCATTGAGCCAGCTCCTCCAGCGGTCGGACATCCGGGCCCTGGAACTTTTTCCTCTCTGTTCCTGCCGCCGGATTTCCGGGCTCCCACCCGGGATGTCTGGCCCATCCGCTCCTGACTTAAAACAGGGGGGCTCAGGGATTTGGGGGCAGTTCATCCCCATCTCCCTCTGCCCCCCACTGCTCCTACGCTGTCGCCGGGTGCTGCCCCAGCCCGCCCCGGCCATTGTTACTTAGAGATGGACCTAGAGGGGGGTGAATAGGTATAATTCCAAATTTTAATTGTTACTTAGCAATTTTAGGAAATAATGCGGGAATATGAGAGTGGGCCTAACAGTTGCAAAGGTGATACTAGTGCTAAGCAAGAGAGTGAGAACAGCAAGTATTTAAACAAGCAAGCACAATATAATGTAAGTACAAGCTAAGAGACAAGTAACCACAAGTAGGGAGCTAGGGTTAGGATTAACCACAAGTTTGAGAGGCGAGGAGGTATGCCGATGTTCACTTCCTCCGAGGGAAGCTACGTCACCGTTTAGAGAGGTGGATGTTACCACGAAGGCACACTAACGCCACGAAGGCTCACCCTATTCTCTCTTTGAGATATCACCACGAAGGCGATTCTCAACCACTAGTGGTAGACCTTGGGGTGGTCTCCAAACCCTCACAAACTTTCTGGGGGTAATCACAATGGTCGATTCCTCTCCGAAGAACTCCTACCGCCTAGGAGTCTCCAACCTCCAAGAGTAACAAGAACGATGGGGAAAATCTCAAGACTTGCTCAAATCACGAATTCCTTTGGTGCAAAGAAGGGGAAGGAGTGGATCTATCACTTGATTGGACAACTTCTCACAAATGCTCTCAAATCCCTCTGGGATCTAAGATTTGTTGTATGAGTGAGAGAGAGTGAAATGTGTTCTAGGGTTTGCTCAAAGTGAATGGTCGACCTTATCCCGTGGGGGAAGAAGGCTATATATAGCGATGGAGAAACTATGGCCATTCTAGTGTAAGTGACAGGGTTAGGCCGGACATCCGGGCTAGAGACTGGACATCTGGCACAGTGAGACGGCCATGTAAGAAGCATAGGGAGCAGAGGAAAAACAGAGAGGCCGGACATCCGGGGGTGGACCCGGACATCCGGCATACTAGTGAGGTCCCGGACATCCGGCAGTGGGCCGGACATCCGGCCTGTGCAGACCGAAGAGTAGAAAAGCTTCTGGACGAGGGGTCGGATTTTCGGGGAGCACCCGGACATCCGGCGAATAGCCGGACATCCGGCGCTACGCAGCCCGAACATCCGGCGAAGGGGCCGGACATCCGACAGCCAGGAATCAACAATTGATCTCATTCTGTGATAAGGGCCGGATTTCCGGCAAGGGCCCCGGACATCCGGTGACCACCAGGCCAGAAACACATGAAGAAGAGAGGGAGTGAGTGTATGAGATGATAGTTGAACCTACCAGTGATCCAAAAGACTTGGCATTTTAAGGAGATGTAGAAGGAAGGAAAACTGAGAGGAATATGTAATGACTTGAGCAAGTCTTCTGCTAACCCTATCGATCCCCTCTTAATAGTGCGGGATCCCTATACTCAAGAATAAACCAATAAAAGAATCGTTGATGTAATGTTTCTTCTTGCTTGAGTCATATCAATCTCGTACGTCCATGATCCACACACATGTGTCATCCGAGGGCTAACACCTGAGATTTACTTGATAAACATAGTTAGTCCCCTACATGTATGTTATCATCAACATCAAAACATGATGTAAGGGCATGATTGCACTTTCAATCTCCCCCTTTTTGTTTGTTGATGACAATCATACATGTAGTACCAATAAAAATATTTTGCAATATAATACATATGTCATTTTTGATTGAGCTCCCCCTTATTGTGTGCATAAGATCCTTATTAATAATTCAATGCACATTTTATATGTATGCGAATGGGAGAGTAGTTAAAATACAAATCAGCCCATGCCATAGACAACCCATAGTGAACAATGAATTTTGTGATGAGCAAAGAAAGATGGCAGAAAAATAGCAAATATATGAGATACACCATCAACTCAAAGTCTCATAGATAATAGAATAGAGTCTCATAATTAAGTACCACACATAGCATACATAGATAGTTCAAAATGATAGCAACGCAAACATAGAGCTTGACATCAAAGGTACTACAACTACAACTCCCCCTTTGACAGCAACACGCAAAAAGGGGCGAAGATAATTAGAGGAACCAAAGCTAGATCACTCCTGGCGGATGTCATCATCATCGACCACCCCATCAAAGAACTCGGCGTACGCGTCGCGAGACGAGAAACCGAAGGAGGAGGTGGACGGAGCAGTGGGAATGGGATCATCCTCGCTCGCCCCATTTTCTAATGTACATAATTTTTTTTTCACTCACCATGTATTTTTCATATATTCCAGGAACATTTTTATCTACAAGCTTAACATGTTTTAAATTTCAGAATCAACTTGAAATATATCTATTTTATGTCTACTTTTAATGTATGTTGTATATTTTTCGTATACACCAGGATTTTTTATACACGTCAATAGTTTCAAAATACATTATTAACCTGTTTCATACACAATGTATTTTTTTGCATGATAATATGTGTCTCATTCATATCATAAAGATTATAGTACAAGTCACATAAAGACCGACATGACAAAACTGAAATGACAACAAAACGTCTCTGAGCTTGACACCAACGCCTGTCACCTGTCTCCGACACCACCACAGCAGCCACCGAAAGAAAAAATAACTGATCACCTCCTCACCCGAACTCGACGTGGCTCCATCACTGATATGCAACTTTGCGGACCTCCAAGGTGGCTCGCTAAAGGCAAAACCATTACCGTGAAAACAAATCAGACCGGGGCAACACCCCGGACACGCCATCGAACTTCAGATCTGACACCCCCATATGACAAGACGTCGGAGGAGGAAACCATACCTGCCATCCACGAACCACGAACCCAGCACACATTCCTTCTTTCAGATGTCGTCGATGCAGACCACAATCTGCATCCGCTCCTCAACTACCTCCTAAGCTCTTCGCCGACGTTGGAGCAGACGTCGTCGCAACGACGGAGTCCGAGGACACATGTCTACCATAAGGATGCCTCCGCCGCCACGACATTCTCGCTTGAACAGACTGGTTCCCAAATATATATGACAAACATTTTTTCTATACACATTTAGCATTTTTGAAATGCTTAATTAAAAAAATTAATGCATGATCAATTTTTTTTCATACACATTGTATATTTTTCGTATACATTTTTCATAAAACATCACAAATATTTTTCTATATATATTTAATTGTTTTATGCAAAGTATTTTTTAATATATATATTTAGAATATTTTTCTGTATACACGAAAGTAAAAAAAGCAAAAAAGAAACAAAAAATATGAAAAAAGGAATAAAACAAGGGTATGGCCTGGCCTCGCGCGCGCCTGGGCCGGCCCATGTCGCACTCGCCTTCATAGGCCTAAAAAAACTCTTGCTACATTCGGAGCTAGTCGGGCGGCCCATTCACGTGCGGAGCAAACTGAAAACAGAATATTGGAAAGGGGAGTACGAGAACTCGATCCCGGGTTGCCAAGTCTTTGACACGCGCTCATAGCCACTGTGTTGCAAATTTATTGGTGGTAACTTCATGGGGCGCACCTTACTTGAGGCAATTTGAGCCGGCCTTTTCTTTTCTTTTTCCGTTTCTTTTATTTCTTTTCTTTTTTCTTCTCCGTTTTTTCTTTCTTTTTTGGATTTTCATTCTTAGGTATTATTTTCATTTCTTTTTTCCTTCTTTTTTGTTTGGTTTTCTTTTTTATTCTCCATTTTTTGTTTGGTTTTATTTTTTCTTTTTTCTCATGTTTGTTTTCGTTTTTACTCTACAGTTTCGTATATGTCAAAAACATTCTTTTAATAAGTGATCAACAGTTTTTCTATACATGTTCAACATTGTCTGAACGCTTATTCAACATTTTTCAAATAAGTGTTCAACATTTTTAAATATTTGTTCAACATTTTTCAAATACTCAGACAATACTTTTTAATACTTATTCAATATTTTTCAAATACTTGTTCAACATTTGAATATTTATTCAACATTTTCAAATAGTTATTCAACATTTTTCATATACTCGTTCAACATTTTAAAATACTTGTTTAACATTTTTAATACTTATTAAACATTTTTTTCAAATACTCGTTCAATATTTTTTATATACTCGTTCAACATTTTTAATATACTCGGTCAACATTTTAAAATACTTGTTCAACATTTTCCAAATACTTGTTCAACATTTTTCATATACTCATTCAACATTTTTTTAATACGTTTTCAACATTTTAAAATACTTTTTCAACATATTTAATACTTATTCACCATTTTTAATACTTATTCAACATTTTTAATACTTATTCAACATTTTTCAAATACTTGTTCCACAATTTTAATACTTATTCAACATGTTTTAAATACTTGTTCAACATTTCTTTTCAGATGCTTGATTGACATTTTTTTAAATACATGATCAACTTTTTTATTCACATTTGTATTTTTAGTGTAAATTTTGTGTATACATTAGAATCATTTTCTCTGTACGCATTTAACTTTTTTTTAAATGCTTGGTTAACATTTTATAGATAAAAAATGTATGTAAAGTTTGATTGGCATATAGTTCTTGTCCGCTTGATCTATTAGTAGAGCGTAATGCAAGCGTTAGATGTGATGCCTAGCAGCCTCGCCTCCTAGTGAGGCACCCAGGGTTCGAATCCTGGAACCGCCACCCCCCCCAATCGCGAGTTCTCTTCAGCGAGAGGCTCGATCAAGCTCGCGTAACGCGAGGAATAGGCGCCCCCTTTGACGCTCGCGTGCGTCCGAATGCAGCTATTTCGCATAAGCGCGCGAGCGCGTAGCGCGAAACGGGCCGGCCCACATTGTGCGTTCAAGAAGTGCCTGGCAAACCGGTTTTCGAAACCTTCTAGAGGTTTCCCACAACCGATTTTTTTCTTTTTTACTGGTTTTTTGGTTTTTCTTTTTCTTTTTTGTTTCTATTTATTTTTCTCCTTTTCTATTTCTATTTATTTTATTTTTCCTTTTCTTTCTATTTATCCTTTAAAAAATATTCAAAATTCCAAATTTGTTCATAACTTAAAAATTGTTCAAGGTTTATAAAAAAATCTATTTCTTAAAAAAATCACAATTCAAAAATTGTTCAGCGTATATTAAGAAAATGTTCAATGTATATTTCAAAATTGTTCGTGATATATCACAAAAATGTCCAATGTTTATTTAAATATTGTTCAGCTTATATCACAAAATGTTCAATGTCTATTTAAAAAATGTTCATCATTTATTAATAAAAAATTGTTTTAATGTATATTTAATAAAATGTTCAGCATATATCAGAAAAATTATGTGTATTTTAAAATTGTTCAGCATATATCAAGAAGTTCGATGTGTATTTAAATTGTTTGTGGTATTTTTACAAAAATGTTCAATCGTTGAAAAGTTTTGATTTTTTCTGGATCTGCCAACGCATTGATTTCATAAATGTATGCGTGGCCTATTGATAACCAATACTTAGTTGGTCAACTGGTTGAGAAAGCTGACTCGCTGTCGCCTGGTTACAAGTTCGAATCCTCGTGAGAGCTTTGTTTTTCTTTTCTTTTTAGTACCGTCTTCGCCATGATGCCATCGAATGGGCTGGCCCATTAAGATGGCGCCTGCGTGGAAGCTCATCCTTTTGACGCTAGCGAGCGTCAGCTAGGGACTCTCCTCCTAGTCAGCGCCTTCGGCGCTCACTTGAGTCTTAAGCACCCCTCAAAAAGAAAAAAACATGAGTCTTAAGCGGGCCGTGGCAATTAAGCGCTTCCTGTGCTCGCTCGCTCGCTGGTCTTCGCGCTTGCACAGGTGTTCATGGTTGACTAGCGAAGTTGACCGGGCTGGTTAACCAGTTGACTTTCAGTGAAAAAAGTTTAAAAAAATCACAAAAATAATAAAAGTTCACTGAATTCGATGAAAGTTGGTAAATTTGAAAAAGTTTCATCAGTTTTGAAGGACAGCTCATGAATTTGAAAAAAATCATTAATTTCAAAAAAGGTTCATCAATTTTAAAAAAGTTCATCCAATTTTGTAAAATAGTTTATTGATTTGAAAAAGGTTCATTGAATTAAAAAAAATCATCGAATTTGGAAAAAAGTCTTCAAATTCAAAAAAAAATCATCAATTTTGAAAAAAAAATCATTGATTCTGAAAAAAGTTCAGAAATCTAAAAAAGAGTTAGCCGATTTTAAAAACAAATTAGAAAAATTGAGAAAAGTTCACGCATTTGCAAAAGAAAAAGAAACAGAGAAAAAATTAAGAAAAATAAAAAACCAACAAAACCGCGATCTGGAGAAAGAATAGAAGTAGAAAAACGAGTAACTTGTCACATGTAGGGGGTTGTCCCATATGGTCTAGGTCCCGGGTTCGAATCCTTCGCTGCCCACCTTTTTCCAGTTTTTACATAAAAAGATATGGCAAGCAACTGGGTCTGCCCAAATCGTGACAGGGTGTGTGCGCTGCATGCGCCCGTCCACTACTAGGGAAATGCTTATAGGTAGGACACCAGTAGTAGCGCTGGAAAATAACAAGCATTGCTGCTAATTAGCAGCAGCGCTGGTCCGGGGCAGCGCTACAAGTGATGCCTTAGTAGTAGCGCTGGAAATGAGAAGAGCGCTACTGCTATTGCCAGCAGGTGGGCCCAACTTAGCAGTAGCACTGTGCTACCTAAACGCGCTACTGCTATGAAGCTTAGCAGTAGCGGTGTTTGCCAACCAGCGCTACTACTATGGGCGCCTTATCCACCCCGCACGCGTCCTCACTCTCCCCCCACACTCTCTCACTCGCTCTCTCTGCCACCGCGCGCCGTCGTCGTCGTCGGCCGCCGTCACTCCTCTCTCCTCCCTCCGGCGGAGGCTAGGTATCTGCCTCCCTCCCTCCTCCTCTCGCCGCCCTCCTCTCTCCTCCCTCCGGCGGCCCTCCTCTCTCCTTCCTCCTCTCGCCGCCGCCCGATGCCCTCCCTCCACCTCCTCCGACCGCCCTGCTCCCTGCTCCCTCCTCCCACTGCCCTCCTCTCTCCTCCCTCCCCCCGCCACCCGATGCCCTCTTGCTCACTCCTCCCTCCTCCTCCTCCTCCTCCCACCTCTCTCTCTATAAAAATTTAGGTATAGAAATTTTTAGTAATAGAAATTTTTAGGTATAGAAATGTATTAGAATGCTATATGAGATTTTTTTAGTAAATGTAGGTTTTTCGAATAGAATAGAAAAAAATCAGTAAATGTAGGTCTTTTGAATAGAATAGGAAATTTTTAGTAAATTTTCTTCTTTTGAATAGAATAGAAAATTAATAATTGTAGAATAGAACAGAAAATTAGAAAAATATCAGTAAATGTAGGTCTTTTGAATACAAAAGATTTTTTTTATTAGTTCGATGTCGGTCTTTTGAACCCATTATCTTTAAGTATTATAGGTATCAAATAAAATATGAAAATTGTGACGACCCGGCTTAATCGTGCACTAATCATACACGCAAATGCACACGATCAAGCCTAAGGACTTACTTGAAGATATCACAACACAACTCTAAAACATAATTAAATTCATACAAGCTTTATATTACAAGCCAGGGCCTCGAGGGCTCGAATACATAGCTCGATGGCATACAAGTGTCAACGGAAGCATCAGATATCTGGGTACAGATATAATACAGAATGAAGATAAGCCTTTAGAAGGCAGGACAAAATAAAATACTACGATCGAAAGGCGTAGACCTCCTGCCTAGGATCCTCCGAATCCTACTCCTGGTCATCCGTCGGCTCCTCGTAGTAGTACTCGCCGGGAGGGTAGTAGTAGTAGCCGTAGTCGTCGACGGGGGCTGCTATCTCACGGGCTCCGTCATCTGGCGGCGTCAAATGGATATAGGGAGAAAAAGAAAATAAAGCAAACATGAGTACTCATCCGAAGTACTCAGCAAGCAAGGATTTACACTACAAATGCAACATTTTCAAAGGGGGCTGTATATGTGGACTGGGCTACAGAAATGCCAGAGAAGAGGGGAGATCCTAGTCCTATCGAAGACTAGCATCTTCAATCATCTTCATCGGTCTTGCAGCATTAGAAGAGTGCAGATTACACAATGTAAAGTAGTAGTAGTGTATCATCAACCTCGGCCAGGGATCCTTTCTCGACTCCCTGCGAGAAAGCAATCCCAGAGCCATACTATCCAGTTATCATCTCAAGTTCTAGTTGTACCGATCGGGATACAACTCCGAGTGTCCGTTACCGTAGGACAGGCTATCGATAGATTAGTTCTTCCCTGCAGGGGTGCACCAAGTTACCCACCACGCTCGATTAACTCCGGCCGGACACACTTTACTGGGTCATGCCCGGCCTCGGCCAAACGATACGCCGCAACCCGACCAAATTCTTAACAGAGAGGTCAGCACGCCGGACTAAACCTATGCCCCCAGGGGTCTTGGGCCTTCGCCCCGGGAACTCCTGCACGTTACGTTCACGGCCGAGAGCAGACCTAGCAACCCCTTAATACAAGCGCAGTTGCGTAACCAGTCCAACTCAGCGCGCGCCGCTCAATCGCTGACGTCCATTAAGCTTCGGCTGAAGTATACGACGCATAACGCCCATACTAGGCCCACGTGATGGTTAGTGCTATCAGGCCAGAGGCCCCTCGGATCAAATATCCAAATCGTTAGTGTGTTGATAGTGCGGAAACGAGCAGAGACTCACGAAAGATATGACCCCGTCGCCCCGTCTCGAGGACTTGCGGCAAGGGCGAGGAATGCCCGACCACACCTCGTGGTCAACCCTCGGGCACCATCCAGGTCCACCCGATTCCACATCACTCGCTAATAAGCTCGCGCGGGTACCCCTCAGGGCCGACCCGTCTTAAGTATCATGTTACAGTGTACAGTCATAGTAACCAAAGTATCAGTGTGTCTGACACCAAGGGGAACCCTGAGGAATCACCCTCGATGGAATTCCCTCTGATGTTACTGTCAAGGTGAACGGAGGAGGAATCACCCTCAAGGTCCACACTTGAGGAGTTGCGCGACGACGTCGTTATCGGGGGTGGTGTAGGAGGAATCACCCTCGCTTACCACGACCGAATAACTAACCTACAAGGTTAACATAAGAAGTGTTGATGAGGTATCACCCTCGGCACTCGATAGTAACCCAGCAGTGTCGGCAACTAAGGTGGATGTGACGTGCGGTGTCGGGGCCTAGTCTTCAATCCCGTTGCACGGGTCGTCTGATCATCCAGCGGGGCAGTCGGGATAAGTGGGGTCTCTGATGGTCTCTACCCAACCTATTCTAAGCAGTTTAGGATAACAGATAAGTATCAACAGCAGGTTACAAGTAAACAGGCTATGCAGCAGATATAGGATAACAGTAGCAGCAGTAACTTCTAATGCAAGCATAAGAGAGAAGAGAGTGGGCGATATCGGAATGCTCAAAAAGGGGGTACTTGCCTGCAAGCTCTGGGGCAAGTGGCTGGTCGTCGGGGACGTAGTCGTACTCCGGAGCGGCGTCTGCCTCAGGAGCTACGTCAACGTCAGGGTCTAATCGAGAGAGAGAAGGGGGAGAAAACAGGTAAACATAATGCAATCAAATGCAACACGGGGCATGCTATGCTACAATGCAGTGCAGGGTTGCCTAAAAGATGCATCTAGGTCATTTTAGTTATTATAGGATTAAGGTGGGATTTATTTACCGGTGATTATGCACTATTCATCTACCGGAATCGGGCTAACAGTTATGGGTTCTCCTACGTAGGAGGTTCCGACAGGGAAACAGACGGCATGATTAGACTCGTCTCATCGTTCTGAGCAACTTTCATGTTTTAAGTTTTTCAATCCGGGCTACGGTTTAAAAGTTATTAATTTTCAAAGATTAATTGGTTTTCTAGAATTATTTTTATTAACAGAATTAATTTATGATGTCAGCATGACTCAGAGATGACATCAGCAGTCAACAGAGACACTGACCTGGTCAAACCTAACATGTGGGTCCAGTGGGACCCACATGTCAGTCTCTGTTGGGCTAACTGTGGATTAATTAAACTAACAGAGTGATTAGTGGGGTGGGCCCTAATGTCAGCAACTAATTATCTAAATAATTAATTAACAGGTTTTAATTAATAGTTTTATTTATTTTAAAAACGTTTAACTGGTGGGGCCCGCATGTCAGTGGGCCTGAGTGCCTAGTCAGCATAGTTGACTAGGTCAAAGGGGTCAGCGGGGCCCACCCGTCAGTGACTCAGGGGGACCCACACGCCAGGCCACGTCGGCGCCGGCCGGAGACAGCTCCGGCGACCTCAAACGCGGCGGCGCGGCGCCGGAGTGCGTCGGATTTGCTCTACACATCACCAAATCACGTGCGGTAACTTGCGTTCGAACGGCTGTAACGATCCGCGTCGACTGGCGGCGGCGCCGGACCGAATGGTCACCGGAAAAGTGGCCGGCGACAAGCTTAGGCGGCAGCGCAATCGGGACCTCGTCGGGGACTAGGTTAGGAGGCACGGGGAGACACGCGCTCGGGCTGGCTGGGCTCCTGGGAGCACCTGGAGCACATCTGTGGCCTCGGACGAGCGTGACAGCGCCCTTAGTGGCGGCCACAAGCTCGACGGCGGCGATCAGAGCACGGACGTGTCGGCGGCTAACTACGGCGCACGACGAGGCCAACAGAGAGGAGCAGTAGATGGAGAGGCTCACCGAGCGGCACGCCGATGACCCTTGGAAGATTAGGAGCTGCAGACGCGTCGCCGGCGAGGAGGGAGATCACCGGCGGCCGAGGAAGAAGACGAGGTCGATCCAGCTCCTCGGTGCTTCCCCGCTCCAACTGAGACCACCGTTCGATGAAGTAGTCGATGGCGGAGCTCCTCGACAAGTCGGCGGAGCGAGGTGGTAGCGGTGGCCGCGGAGATGGGCGAGGCACGGCGGCGACCTCGTCGGGCGCCGATGGGGAAAAGGTGGAGAGCGCGAGGGGAGAGGGGAGAAGTGAGTGAGGAGGCCAGGGAAAGGGAGGAGGAGTCCCTTATCCCCTCAGCTGCCCCTGTAGTGTCGGCGGCGCTGCGCTGTCGACGCCGCACCGGGGAGCGCGCGCTCGACCACCGGCGCAGTGACACGGGGAGGGAGAGAGAAGGAGTTGGGCCAGGTGGGCCGTTTCGGGGCATTGTGCACTTAGGCCCAGTGCACAGTGCCTCGTTATGTTTTATGTTTCCTGTTTTGTGTTTTTCTTTTATTTGTTTTCTATTTTGTATTAGTTAGTACACTTTTGCACTTTTGTAAAATATGAGACTAGGCCCAAATATTACAATGCAATATTCCTTGTCACCAAAAACTTGTTTGAGCAGATTTGTATTTCATTTAAATTTGAATGAATTTAATTAGATTAAATAATTCTGTTTTGGTACTGTTTCATGTGGTTTGAGTCATTTAACCAATCCAAGTATCATTGGTTACATTTTTATGAGTGCTTCTGGAATATTTGCTATTTAGTGAACATTTTTCCAAAGGTGTTTGAGCAAATCTATTTTGCACTTTTGAATTTGAGTTGATTTTCAGAATAGAATTTGAATTGATTTGGTTAACCACTATGACTAAGCATTGCAAATGATATGACTTGGCATTATTAGCAGTTGATCACAGTGGCTATTACACAGGGGTGTTACAGAAATGCTCATGTCGATGATTAGAACTAGGTTTTACAAATTTTTAGGGTTAGAACTTGGTTTTACAAATTTTGTTTTTGTTTTAGACATAGGGTTTCACTAAGTCCTAAGATGAGGATAATAATGTTTTTGTTTATATTTTGTTTTTGCAGAAATTAAGGAGCCCCTGCATCATCCCCGCCGTCGTCCCCGTCACCGACCCCCTCCGACGTCAAGGTGAGACCAGCCAAATCCACATGTTGATGATGATGTAGATGTTTTGATAGATGTAGTAGAGTAGTAGCTAGATGAGTAGTGTTGTGTACTACTAGTGCTTGCCCAAGTGGCCTATGTTTTGCCGGAGTGTTGATTAATTTCCATTCCGGCAAATTTCAGGCGCTCGATATATGTCCTTTTTAGCAAAGGTTATGTTGGATTTTTCAGTGAATTTTGGCATGACTTGTGCTAGAATATGTAGGAAATATCGAGTGGCCCGGATTTTGTAGAAAGATAATTAGACGACATTTCGGGTTGACTTTAAGTCTGTCGGGACTCCACCATATATATGAGAGAAGAATAATGCCGATTGTTGTCGTGGGGGTTGTTCTTCCTCTTCTTTCTCGTGATAGACCTTTTGGTAATGCACGGGAAGGAAGAGAAGAATGACCATCACCGACGGTCACAAATGTCAGAGAGGAATCAGTGAGGGAGAGTCTCCACCATATATGAGAGGACGAAGAATTCCGACTGTTGTCATGTGGGTAGCTTCTTCTTCATTCCAAGGTGCTAGATATTTTGGTGTAATGCACTTTGGAATGACAGGAGTAGCTACCATCACCGACGGTCGCAAATGTCAGAGAGGAAGAATCCCGACTGTTGTCGTGGGGGTCGCTTCTCCTTCGTTCCCGTGTGCTAGACATTTTGGTGTAATGCACTCGAGGACGAAGGGAGGAGCGACCATCACCGACGGTCGAATATATGCATCACGTGAGCTGTGAGTTTTCAAGAAAAGACTCGACAGACCGATAGTCAACCCGTGATGAATAATAATGATCTAATTTAGTTTTTGTAGTACATATATTGAATTGTACAAGTTTAATCTTTGAATTATGAACATAGAAAATGTCTGACGACGACGATAGGCTCCCGGAGTGCGACTAGTGCGGCGACGACCGGGGTCTGTGCGACAGGCCTCACCTGGTAGACGGTCGGCGCTTCAGTATTAAGCTCGACGAGACCTTCGATGTTGAAACAGTACGCAACGACGACAAGTGTTTTTTCGTAATTAAGCATGACTTCTGCTTCTTCAACGTGTAATTTCCGTTTTTTACAATTCGACTAGCTTATCCCATGCCATGCAAGACGCTATGTCTTGGAGAAGCTGGATTTTGAAGACCATGAAAATATGGAGACAAAGATAGTTCATCTAAGGACCCATCAAGTTTATGATTTTGCTGTAAATCTATACAATTCTAAGAGCGTATCCCATTTTGGTTGCTCGAATTAGGAAGTACTGTGCAAGGCGTATGATTTTCAGGAGGGTATGCTTGTCACCTTCGATCTTGGTGATCCTGACATCGACGAAGAGAATATGGACATTTGGGTCCTTGTTGATACGCTTCCACTTCTATCTCTATGTGAGTTTCTCAAACATATTTATTAAGTAATTTATATTGTTTATTTCAAAATAGTTGACAGCTTATTTTCATTCTTCAAAAAATGTACGGAAGATGGTAGACAGAACCTACTACACTGATGGCGCAGAATTGACTTATCAGGAGAAAGATCATCTTATCTCATTTATTAATGATGTTGAGAATTACAATATCAATTATCAAACTCCTGCACATTATGGTCAATACGTGCCACTAGTGCACGTGTTGAACTACGGTAACATCCATGGAGATGGCATGGTAAGATTTTTTACTATTACGACATCCGTGCATCTTTTGCATAAATTCTTCTAAAGCTAAACTACATTGCTAACTACGACGTTATTACTATGTTTTTCAACAGAAAATCCCGAAGGATTGTGTGCCTGATCTGATGTTTCCGAAAGGTCGCCTTGATGTTATTAGCTTACGGTCAGGTCATCCTAGGTTTCACTGCTGTTCATACCGGATTTCTAAAACCGATGAAGGCATGACAATCAAAGAATGGAAAAAATGTATGGACAATCGTAGGGAGCTACTTGGAAGCAACATTGTGCGAAGCGCAAGAATTGGAGACAGGATAATCTCCATTCTCCAAAATGAAGCGTCAGGGCCTATCTTGTTTTATGCTATTTTACCTTAGAGAGGGTAGTAGGTCCTAGCTAATACTCATGATCATGTGCTAAGAACAATTAAGTAGGGTTGGTTAGATGACTATGATGATGATGAGTATGACTTGTTATTATGATAACGAGTAGAAGTTGTATGATGATGATGAGTATGACTTGTTATTATGATAACAATGATGAGTTATTTATTATTATGATGATGCATGATACTAAGTTGTTATATGAGCATGATGAGTTATTATATATATTAGTGGGTGAAATGAACATGGATTAGTAGTACTTTCGATGTGCACCACATGTTGCCTCCACTTGAATCTAATCCACATTCATTTCACCCACTGATATATATAATAACTAATCATGGTCATAAAATCATATGATGAAAGTACTGTATATAAAACATATACAAATACAGCGACAATAAGCTGCATTTTCAAAAATACAGGAAAATTTAGCAATAGCGCTTTTCATAAGAAACGCTACTCCTACTTACTATTATCAGTAGCGCTGGTTTCATTGGAGCGCTACTGCTAATTAGGTATATCAGTAGCGCTGGAAAACCAGCGCTACTGCTACCAGTTAGTTGTAGCGCCTTAGTGGTAGCGCTTGTACTAGCGCTACTGATAGCTATAAATCCAACGCTACTGCTAGGTTATCCCTAGTAGTGGTCCAACAAAATGCCCTGTAACGTGGAGCGCCAAATAGGGTTTGCCGTCGGCCAAGGCCACGCACCGTCTCACCTTTGAGAGAATTCCTTATTTGTCCCTTTCTTAAAATTTGCTTCCCTATTTGACCCAAAATAAAAATTTCTTCCCTATTTGACACCTAAAGTAAATTTTGTTCCTTATATGACACTTCTGTCCATTTTAGACACTAACGGTGTTAAGTATGAGGTGAAAAGACCATTTTGCCCCTAGTGCATTTTGTAACTATTTTGGATGTAGTAAAAAAGCAATCAGTTCACCCATATTTTTTGGATGTTCAATGGATGATGCACATGTATATGTATGCTTCAATATTTTCTTCCTTATGTAATCTGGTTTGTACATGTAAAAGCTGTACAAAACATCCATATAATTTGTACAGTACCATATTTTGATTAGTGTTTGATGAATTTTTTACGCACTAAACCCAATTATTTATGTAAGCCGTGGTGGACCGGCAAACAAATAAATACGAGTGTATATATGTGAGGAAAATATAAGTTTGATCTAGCAAAGTACTACTGTACGATGTGTAGGTCCCACGTGTTGCTAGAAAATTTATGAGTGAGAGAATATATTCAATATTGGACTTTATTTGTAGAGTTCATCATGTAGAATAGAGTGCTGCAAAAAGATTGAAGTTTTACACTTTGATCCAAGAGAAATAATTGCTAAAAGAGATAAATACGTGCATGCAAAACTATTCAAGTTTGTAATTGGCCTGCATGCATGCACTCATGTATACTCCGTATTTGCACCCAACGGTGACTCAACAAGCCAAGGCCCACGTTAGCTATCAGCGATCGATAAAGCCTCCCGTCCCTTGCAACCATGAGGGAAGACACGCACGCAGACCGCCAGGCTCGGCTCGGAGGAGACGCACGCACACGCGCCGCCAGGCTCCACGCCGAGGCTCCCCTCAACCCGCACGTCACGGCGCCATGTGCGTGGACGCAAGGTCGAGACCTCCTCAGCGTCGTGGGCTAATCGGCCGGCGAGACTAACCAAAATATGATATATGGTACTGTATTTTTCTGCGAGTGTATTTGTATGCTTTTACACGCACAGACTTACTTAATGAACAAAATATTAGAGCATACACATATATGGATGAACTGGTTGCTTTTTTACTACATCCAGGATAGTTACACAATAGACTAGGAGCAAAATGGTCTTTTCACTTCACACTTAAACCATTTAGTGTCTAAAATGGATGAAAATGTCAAATGAGGAACAAAATTTACTTTAGGTGTCAGATAGGGAACTTTTTTTATTTTGGGCCAAATAGGAAAGCAAATTTTAAGAAAGGGCCAAATAAGGAATTCTCTCCTCATCTTCTGGGAACCCGGCATTGCGCTTACGACCAGATTCGGTCTACGGTTCATGCCACGGAAAAAACGGTCGCAACGCGTGTAACACCCGTGTGTAATTAAGCACTGTGACTTTGTGTTAATCATGACAAGTCATCATCATTTGCATCATAATGATCTCAGTGGTTAAGCACTTCCATCCAAATTCCTCTCTGAAAACAATTCAAACTCAAAGTGCAAAATGTAGTTGTTCAAAAGTTGCTGGAAAAATGTTCACCCTCTAGCAAATAATCCAAAACATTTGTTGTTAAAGAAAACAACATCACCATCAACCACAAAATGGGGCTAAGCATTTTAAACAGTGCCAAAATAGTACTATAAATGCTATATTCATTTTTTTAAAATCCAAATGAATCCCAAAATTGCCCAAACTTCTTGTGGCAGTGCAGAATATTTCATAGTATTTATGTGGCCAAGCTCCACATTTATACAAATTCATTTGGTGGCTTGAATTATTGCAAAACTGTCGCTGTGAATAAAGCAGAAAAAGAAATAAGAAAAAGGCCTGGACCGACTGGGCCTTAGTGCACAGTGGCAGGCCCAGCCGGTCCAGCCTGCCCCGCAACAGTCGTCGTCCTCCTCGCCTCCGTGTCGGTGCGCCCCTGGCTGCGCGCGCGCTCGCCAGCCAGGCGCCGACACGGCGACGCCCGCGGCCAGGCGGGAGGATAAGAGGGAGCCCCTCGGCCTCCCCTCCATCCCTATCCACTCTCCCCCCTCTCCACCTCTCCCTCTCCGCCGATCTGGAGAAGAGGCCGACACGCTCGCCGCCGTGCCTCGCCATTGCCGCGGTCACCGGCGCCTGCTCCTCCCTCCGTGGTGTCCAGAAGGTCCGCCGGCGACCGCCTCTTCGTCTGGTGCTCTCCGCTGGAGCCGGGGAGCCCTACTGACGCCATTCGCCTTCGACCCCATCTCCGGCCACCGCGACGCCGTCGCCGCGATTCCCTGCCGTCTGCGCTCCTAACCTGTCACTGGCCTATCGTGCGCCGCTCGGTGAGCCCCCATCTCCTTCCGTTTCCTTCCCCCGAGCCATGCTTTTCCCCGTAGCCGCTTCTCCGCGAGCACCGAGCTCCGGCTGCCGCTCGATCCAACACTGCCGTGGCAACTGGCCGCCCCGGGGCCAGCTGAGCACATGGGAGCACTCAATGCTCCACCACGAAGCCACCTGACCCGTTCGCTGGATGAACCCGAGCCCTAGCGCGCGATTCGCTCGAAGCCCGAGCTCCGGTCGCCGCCACGCTGGTCACCGCCGTTGTTCTAGGCCTCCTCTGCCGCTGCCGTCTGCCCAGATGGATGCGCGCGAGCTTCCTCGTTCGAACGAGCCCCTCTGCGCCCCATTTGGTCCCCGGACGGCGATTCCCGAGCCTCGCCGCCGCGTTTTAGGTCGCCGGAGCAACTCCGGTGGCCGCCGCCTACGTGGCTGGGTGGGCCCCGCCCCTGGGTCGCTGCGCGTGGGCCCAGCAGGTCCACCAGTCAGGGTTGACTAGGTCAACCCTGCTGACTGGGCACTCTGGCCCACTGACATGCGGGCCCCACTAGTTAAAAATGTTTTTATAAATAAATAAACCTGTTAATTAATTAGTAGTTAATTAGCCACTGACACCTGAGGCCCAGCCCTTTAATTAGTCTGTTAGTTTAGTTTAAACCACTGTTAGTCCCACAGAGGCTGACAGGTGGGCCCCACCTGTCAGTTTGACCCGGTCAGCTGGTCAGCCGACGGCTGACGCCATGCTGACATCATGCTGGCGTAGTATATCTTTTCTGTATTTTAAATAATTTCATAAATTTAATAAAACTTTGAAAATTCATAGAAATTAAACCGTAGCTCGGATCGAAAAACTTTCTACATGAAAGTTGCTCAGAACGACGAGACGAATCCAACCGTGCCATCTGTTTCCGTGTCGGGACCCTCTACGGAGGTGAACCCGCAACTTTTAGCCTGTTTTTGGTAGGTGAATAGTGCATATATACCGGTTAATAAATCCAACTTAAATCCTAAAATAACTAATATGACTTAGACATGCTTTTAGGCAACCCTGTACTGCACGTTAGCGTAGCATTCTCTGTGTTGCATCTATTTGTTGTGTATTTATTTGTTTCTTCTCCCCCCTTCTTCCCGGTAGACCCCCGAGACCGCTGACGATGCCCTGGAGTTCGACTACACAGCTGACGACCCTGTCTTTGCCGCAGAGCAACCAGGCAAGCACCCTCCTTTGAACATACTGATATCGCCTATTCTTTCTCTCTTATGCTTGCATTAGAAATTGCTGCTGCTACTGCTTACCCTATTTCTGATGCATAGCCTGTTTTTGTGCTGTTGATACCTACCTGTTTATCCTAAACTGCTTAGTATAGACCGGTTAGAGACGCACTAGAGACCCCACTTTGTCCCAGTTGCCCCCGCTGGATTATCAGAAGACTCGATCAACGTGATCGATAACCAGGCCCCGGCACAGCACATCACCCCCCTTAGTTGTACAACACTGCAGCGTTACTATCGAGTGCCGAGGGTGATACCTCGTATAGCACTTCTGATGTTAACTCTGTAGAGTAGCTATTGGGTCATGGGCATCGAGGGTGATTCCTCCTTCACCACTCCCGATAATGACGCTGTCGTTCAACACCTCAAGTGTGAACCCATCGAGGGTGATTCCTTCGAGTTCACCTTGACAGATACATCGAGTAGGAATCCAACGAGGGTGATACCTCGGATTCCCCTGATGTTATGGACAAACGGATACTTGGACTTTACAACTGTTACTTGGAAAGGCGGGTCGACCCTGAGGGGTACCCGCGAGTGATGGGAAGTCGGGTTGACCTGGAGGGTACCCAAGAGATAATTATGAGGCGTGGTCGGGCATTCTTAGCCCTTGCCGCAAGTCCTCGAGACGGGGCGACGGGGTCACATCGATCGTGCGTCTCTGCTCGTTACCGCACGCTACCACTACACTAACGATTTGGATATTTGATCTGAGTGGGCCTCTGGCCCGATAGCACTAACCATCATGCGGGAATAAATATGGGTACTCTGCATTGTGGCATCAGCCGAAAGCTTTGTCAGACGTCCAGTTCAGCATTGTGGCACGGTCGGATCATGTCGGCCATCCGAGGCGACGCTGGTATCCACCCTGCGCACAACGACCCGGAGTGCAACGGGCGATGGGCCCAAGACCCCAGAGTGCTTAGGATGTAGACCGGCGGGGACCTCTCTACTGAGCTCTAGGTAGGGCTGCGGTGTGTCGTTTGGTCGAGGCCGGGCATGACCCAGAAAAGTGTGTCCGGCCGGAGTTAAGCGAGCGTGGTGGGTAAGTTGGTGCACCCCTGTAGGGAAGAACTAATCTATGCATAGCCGGATCCTCGGTAACGGACGCTTGGAGTTGTATCCCGATCGATACAACTAGAACTGGATACTTGAGATGAGAAATGAATAGTATGGCTCTGGGATTGCTTTCTCGCAGGGAGTCGAGAAAGGATCTCTGGCCGAGGTTGATACTTATTACTACTATTACTTTATACTGTACTATTCTACACTCTTCTAATGCTGCAAGACCGCTGAAGATGCTAGTCTTCAATAGGACTAGGCCTTCTCTCTATTCTGGCATTTCTGCAGCCCAGTCCACATATACAACCTTTCTTTGATAATGTTGCATATGTAGTGTAGATCCTTGCTTGCTGAGTACTTCGGATGAGTACTCACGGTTGCTTTGCTTCCTCTTTTTCCCCATATCCATTTGATGCAACCAGATGACGGAGCCCCTGAGACAGCTGCCCCGTCGACGACTGCTACTACTACCCCGAGGATGGCTTCTACTACAAGTTGGCCGACGACCAGGAGTAGGTTCGGAGGGTCCCAGGCAGGAGGCCTGCGCCTTTTTGATCGTAGTGTTTTCTTTTGCCCCGCCTTCTAAAGGCCTATCTGTTTTATCTTTTATATCTGTACTCAGATATCTGGTGCTTCTGCTGACGCTTGTAAGCAAGCTTATGTATTCGAGCCCTCGAGGCCCCTGGCTTGTAATATAAAGCTTGTATGACTTTATTTATGTTTTAGAGTTGTGTTGTGATATCTTCAAGTGAGTCCTTAGGCTTGATCGTGTGCATTTGTGTGTATGATTAGTGCGAGATTAAGCCGGGGCGTCACAACGCGTTGTACTGGACGGACATTCCTCCCTCGTGATCAGCACAGAACTGGCCATACTGAAGTGGTCCGCATGCAGCCGATGGACGACCAAATCTTCGACGCGATATTTTCCAGCAAAGTTTATGCACATGAGTAAAACGCCAGCTCCTGCTGCAGTGTAGGCATGGATGCCCACTATAGTAGAAAACAAGGCTTTGGTTGAGGCCAGGATAAGGGCATTAATCCCGGTTCACTCATGAATCGGGACCAAAGGGGGCATCGGTCCCGGTTCGTGAGGCCAGGGCGCCGGCCGGGCCTCGGGGGCCATTGGTCCTGGTTCGTCTGACCCATTTGGTCCCGGTTCCAGACATGAACTGGGACCAATGGGCCTCGCTCCTGGCCCACAACCTTTAATCCCGGTTGGTGGCTGGAACCGGGACCAAATGTAGTCCTTTAGTCCCGGTTTTAGCCACCAACCGGGACTAAAGAGAGGCCTATATATACCCCCGCCCCTGCCCGCAAGCAGAGCTACTGCTCTGTTTTTTTGGCCGGCCGTGGGAGAGCTTTGTGGTGCTCTAGCTCACCTCCTATGCACATGAGGTGTTTGATGAAATGCCCGAGCCACACTTAAGCTTTCTCCTCTCGAAGCTCCTTGTCCAAGCTCCATTTTCCTCAAGATTTGTCTAGGTTTGGCGGTCCGTTCTGTCCCGTCCCCGTCCTCACCGCCGTCGATCGCCCGCGCCGATCTCGTCGCCGACACCACCGTGGTGAGCCTCTTGTTCTTATCTTCTTTCTAAAAGAAAAAAAATTCTTACTTGTATGATTTAGGTAGATACTTGTATAATTTTCTTATTTTTATTATTGTTTGTTATTATATAGTGCAATGGTTTTGGTATCCGCCCCCGTCGGTCCTCATCCTCTCTATGATTCGGATGTGGTATATATTATCTTTTATAACTATTTGTTTCATTTAGTGTTTATGACAATTATGCCGACCAACGTGACATAGATGTTTTTATCTAGGAGGTATGTGAACCGGAAATTCCAACCGACCCTCTTGTCGAGAGGTTAAATTTAGTTGAAAAAGAAAACAATTACTTGAAGAAAAAATTGAAAAGAATTGAGGACGAGAAGATGGAATTGGAGTTGCATGTTGTGGATATCGTCGATGATCACAAGATCAAGATGGATAAAATGTGCTTGAAGAATAGAAAGATTAAAAAATATGCCATTCATACTGAGGCTTGGTATCATTATGCCGTTGGATCAATGTTTACCTTAGTTGCGATTATGATCGCATTTGTTGTTGCATTGAAATGGTTTACATAGTTTCAATGTATGCTTTAATTAGATGCTCTAGAGAGCTATATGTTGTTCAATGAGAACTATGTATGAACTTTATTTATTTATTTATTCAGTAATAACATTTGATCACTACTGTACTTTGGTTTTAATGTGATGATGAACTTCTATTAATTTGGTCACTTCCCTATTCATGATGTTCTGTAATGGTTTTTGACACACATAATTATATATAATGCACACAGATGAACCGGCAATGGATGTACGGTGGCAGACGCACCTCCGAGTACATTAAGGGCGTGCATAATTTTCTCGAAGTGGCTGAGGAAAACAAGCAGAATGGTTTTATGTGTTGTCCATGCCCTATCTGTGAGAATACGAAGGCTTACACTGACTCGAAAACCCTTCACATACACCTGCTTGAGAAGGGTTTCATGCCACACTATAATGTTTGGACCAAGCACAGAGAAAGAGGGGTTATGATGGAAGACAATGAAGAAGAAGAGGATGATGACAACTATGTGCCCCCTGAATACGGTGATGCTGCAACGGGGGAAGCTAAAGATCAAGAGGAACCAGACGATGTGCCCGATGATGATCTTCGCCGAGTCATTGTTGATGCAAAGAGACAATGCGAAAGTGAAAAGGAGAAGTTGAAGTTCGATCGCATGTTAGAGGACCACAAAAAAGGGTTGTACCCCAATTGCGAAGATGGCAACACAAAGCTCGGTATCACACTGGAATTGCTGCAATGGAAGGCAGACAATGGTGTATCTGACAATGGATTTGAGAAGCTACTGAAAATATTGAAGAAGAAGCTTCCAAAGGATAACGAATTGCTCGACAGTACGTACGAAGCAAAGAAGGTTCTATGCCCTCTAGGATTGGAGGTGCAGAAGATACATGCATGCCCTAATGACTGCATCCTCTACCACGGTGCGTACGAGGATTTGAATGCATGCCTGGTATGCGGTGCATTGCGGTATAAGATCAGACGAGATGACCCTGGTGATGTTGACGGAGAGCGCCCCAGGAAGAGGGTTCCTGCCAAGGTGATGTGGTATGCTCCTATAATACCACGGTTGAAACGTCTGTTCAGAAACAAAGAGCATGCCAAGTTGATGCGATGGCACAAAGAGGACCATAAGAAAGACGGGAAGTTGAGAGCACCCGCTGGCGGGTCGCAGTGGAGAAAAATCGAGAGAAACTGGGGGGACTTTGCAGGTGACGCAAGGAATGTATGGTTTGGTTTAAGCGCAGATGGCATTAATCCTTTTGGGGAGCAGAGCAGCAATCATAGCACCTGGCCCGTGACTCTATGTATCTATAACCTTCCTCCTTGGCTGTGCATGAAGCGGAAGTTCATTAAAATGCCAGTTCTCATCCAAGGCCCTAAGCAACCCGGCAATGACATTGATGTGTACCTAAGGCCATTAGTTGAATAACTTTTATAGCTGTGGAATGGAAAAGGTGTACGTATGTGGGATGAGCACGACCAGCAGGAATTTGACCTACATGCGTTGTTGTTTGTAACCATCAATGATTGGCCTGCTCTCAGTAACCTTTCAGGACAAACAAACAAGGGATACCACGCATGCACGCACTATTTAGATGACACCGAAAGTATATATTTGGACAAATGCAGGAAGAATGTGTACCTGGGGCATCGTCGATTTCTTTCGACCAACCATCAATGTCGAAAGAAAGGCAAGCATTTCAAAGGCGAGGCAGATCACCAGAAGAAGCCCGCCGTCCGTACTGGTGATCACATACTTGCTATGGTCAATGATTTACAAGTAATCTTTGGAAAGGGTCCCGGCGGACTATCTGTTCCGAATGACGCTGAGCGACGCGCACCCATGTGGAAGAAGAAATCTATATTTTGGGACCTACCCTATTGGAAAGACCTAGAGGTCCGCTCTGCAATCGACGTGATGCACGTGACGAAGAATCTTTGCGTGAACCTGCTAGGCTTCTTGGGCGTGTATGGGAAGACAAAAGATACACCGGAGGCACAGGAGGACCAGCAACGTGTGCACGAAAAAGACGGCATGCCTCCAAAGCAGTATGAAGGTCCTGCCAGCTATGCTCTTACCAAAGAAGAGAAGGAAATCTTCTTTGAATGCCTGCTCAATATGAAGGTCCCGTCTGGCTTCTCGTTGAATATAAAGGGAATAATAAATATGCCAGAGAAAAAGTTCCAGAACCTAAAGTCTCATGACTGCCACGTGATTATGACGCAACTGCTTTCGGTTGCATTGAGGGGGCTTCTACCGGAAAACGTTTGACTAGCCATTGTGAAGCTATGTGCATTCCTCAATGCAATCTCTCAAAAGGTGATCGATCCAGAAATCCTACCAAGGTTAAGGAGTGATTTGGCGCAATATCTTGTCAGTTTCGAGCTGGTGTTCCCACCATCCTTCTTCAATATCATGACGCACGTCCTAGTTCATCTAGTCAACGAGATTGCCATTTTGGGCCCTGTATTTCTACACAATATGTTCCCCTTTGAGAGGTTAATGGGAGTCTTAAAGAAATATGTTCGTAACCGTGCTAGGCCAGAAGGAAGCATCTCCACGGGCCATCAAACAGAGGAGGTCATTGGGTTTTGTGTTGACTTCATTCCTGACCTTAAGAAGATTGGTCTCCCTCAATCGCGGTATGAGGGGAGACTGACTGGAAAAGGCACGCGAGGAGCAGACTCAATAATATGTAGGGACGGGCATTCTTGGTCTCAAGCACACTACACAGTTCTACATAATTCTACCTTGGTGACCCCGTATGTTAATGAACACAAGAATATTCTGCGCTCCAAACACCCGGAGCAGTGTGACGACTGGATTACATGTGAACACATCAGGACTTTCAGCAGTTGGTTGCAAACACGTCTCATGGGTGACAACACTGTTTCTGATGAGCTGTACTCGTTGGCCAGGGGACCATCTTCGACTGTATTGACTTACAAAGGGTATGAGATAAATGGGAATACATTTTACACGATCGCCCAAGATCAAAAGAGCACCAACCAAAATAGTGGTGTCCGCTTTGATGCAGCAACCAAGAGGGGAAAGGATACATATTATGGTTACATAGTGGACATATGGGAACTTGACTATGGACATGATTTTAAGGTCCCTTTGTTTCAGTGCAAATGGGTCAATCTGTCAGGAGGCGGGGTACAGGTAGACCCACAGTACGGAATGACAACAGTGGATCTGAACAATCTTGGGTACACAGACGAACCATTCGTCCTAGCTAATGATGTGGCGCAGGTTTTCTATGTGAAGGACATGTCTACCAAACCGAGAAAAAGAAAAGATAAGGAAGCGAATACATCATACAATGAGCCAAAGCGCCACATAGTTCTTTCAGGAAAAAGAGACATCGTGGGAGTGGAGGGCAAGACAGACATGTCTGAAGATTATGAAAAGTTTCATGAAATTCCTCCCTTCAAAGTCAAGGCTGACCCAAGCACCCTGTTAAACGATGAAGATTATCCATGGTTACGGCGCAATAAGCAAAGGACACAAGCGAAGAAAAAGTGAAGACTTTCTCTCCACAACTATTATGATGATGCCTTTTGTAACATATGAGTTTTCGTCCGAAACCTTGATACTTCGAAAGAGATTGTCCATTTTGTACATGAAGTGCATCTAGTTTTTGCCGTAACCCTCTCAACTTTTTAGCACATGCTATGTGGGTGAAATGATGATACCATGCCAACTTTCAACCTTTTCAGACTTCATTTGTAGTGCTTTTCAATTTCAGGGGCATTTAGCTAAAAAAAATCAGTAAATGCATGAAAAATACCAAATGAAGTCAGAAATGGTTGAAAATTGATGATGTGGCTTCGAATGGTGCATTTTGAACACACAAAAAGTCTGGAGTTCAAATAAGTTCAAAAAAATGAAATCCCTTTGTAACAGATGAGTTTTCGTCCGAAACCCTCATACTTCGAAAGAGACTGTCCATTTTGTACACGAAGTGCATCCAGTTTTTGCCGTAACCCTCTCAACTTTTTAGAACATGCTATGTGGGTGAAATGATGATACCATGCCAACTTTCAACCTTTTCAGAGTTCATTTGAAGTGCTTTTCAATTTCAGGGTCATTTAGCTCAAAGAATGAACTAATAGCAAAAAGAATGAACTAGAAAACTTTTATGAAACTCTAATAGCAAAAATAATGAACTAAAAATAATCAATTAAAATATGCTGTTGTGATCAACTAAAACAAAACTATAATAGCAAAAAGGAATCAACTAAAAAGATTTTATAAACCTCTAGTATTTTTGAAACTAAAATTATATAAAATTTATGCAACTAAAATTATCAAAGTATTTTTTGTTCAAAACATTAATAGCAAAAATAATTTTCATAAAGAATTTTTTTGTTAGAAACTTTAATAGCAAACTAAAATAACAAAATCTATTTTTGATTAAAACAGACATTTAAAATAACCTAAAAATTACCAAATTGAATATAATGATAAAAAACAGTAATATTAAATAGCAGGAAAAAGAATCACTCAAACATCTATTTTTATAGTAAAGTTATTCACAAACTAATGATTCACTCCAATTTAAAAGAATTCAAATTTGAAAACTAATGGCACTAACAGAAAATTTATAATTTTTGTGACCTAAAAGCAAAAAGAATCACTGAAAAACTGTAAATATTTAGCTGTAAGTACAAACAAAAGAAAATGAATAAAGCAAAAAAGAAAACAAAAAAATTAAAAAAATGCCACCTACTGGGCTACCACGTCCTGAATACGATTAGAAACCCAACCAGCTAGTTGGGTCAGGATTCAGGCCCGCAGCAGGCCCAGTAGGCCCACAGGCAGAGGAGTGTGCGATTAGACCCTTAAGCCTGCAGTTGAGAGGAGCTCGAGAGGGTTGGCGCAGCAGCGCTTATAAACCACTCTTGAGCCCCCTCAGCTAGCGAGGTGGGACTAAACTTTTGGCCCCGGGCAGCACCCCCCTTTCGGCACCAACCGGGACCAATACCCACCTTTGGTCCCGGTTGGTGGAACGAACCAGGACCAATACCCACCTTTCGTCCCGGTTCGTGCCACCAACCGGGACCAAAGGTCTCTGCTTCCCGCCCTTTGGGCTGACGAAAAGAGACCTTTGGTCCCGGTTTGTGGCACCAACCGGGACTAAAGGGGGGCATTGGTCCCGGTTGGTGCCACGAACCGGGACCAAAGGTGGTTGCTATATAACCCAACACTTAGGATTTTTCCCCGGTTTCTCCCATCGCCGCGCCCTGCCTCCTCGACGCCATCGCCGTCGACGCCCTCACCCTGCCCTGCCCTGACGCGCCGCCCTCCTCTCGCCGTTCCGACCGGCCCGGAAGCCTCCCCACGCTCGACCTCGTCGCCTCTGCCCATTCGTTTGCCCGGGGAAGCACCACGCCAGCGCCTGCGACCCCTTCCTCCCCGACGCCGTTCGTCACTACCGCCACCGATTCCGGCGACCTCGAGCCCTCCCCGAGCCCGCTGCCGTTCCCTACGACCGCGCTGTGAGCCCCTGCCTCCTCCCCTTTCCTTCTCATCGCCGTCCCCGCACGCCACCCGTAAGCGCCGCCGCCAACCATCGTCGCCGTCCCCGACCTCGCCGTCCTCAACTCTGTATATGCTCTTTTTTGCATTTTTAGAAAAATGTATGTATGTTCTCTGTATATGCTCTTTTTTGCATTTTTAGAAAAATATTGGAGATTATGTAAAGCTCACAAAAAAGTCTATTTTTTGTTCATAAAATTGTTGTCCATTTTTTTTGCAATGTATGTATGTTCATATGCAAAGTCTATTTTTTGTTCCTATGCAATGTATGTATACATTCAAAAGATTGCATATGAAGAAAAAAAGAAAATGTATGTATGTTCATATGCAAAGAATATGCGAAAGTTAGAATTTTTTATGTTCATAGAATTTTTTTTGGTGATATTGTAGAATATGAACATTTTGAATATGGATGGATGGATGAACATTTTGTTAGATAATTTTTTCTGTAGTATATATATGAAAACTTGGTCAATTTTTTTTGTAGTAGATGATGATGATGATATGATGATATATGAAAACTTGGTCACTTTTTTTCGTAGTAGATGATGATGATATGATGATATATGAAAACTTGGTCAATTTTTTTTTGTAGTAGATGATGATGATGATAAGATGATATATATATGAAAACTTGGTCAATTTTTTTTTGTAGTAGATGATGATGATGATAAGATGATATATATATGAAAACTTGGTCAATTTTTTTTAGTAGATAATGATGATATAATGATATATGAAAACTTGGTCAATTTTTTCTGTTGTAATTTTGTTCGATGAATGTTTTGTGTTAAAACTCATATTAAGTTTGTTCAATGAATGTTTCATGGGAGAGAGGGAGTAAAAACTCATCAGACATGAGGGGGGAGGAGTCCCCCTCTGGTTCATCTGTCCGAACATCCCCGGATGTTATCCCCCTTCACCTATATATCGTGTAGTGCCGCGTTAGAACACCCCTAACTCCTCCCGCCCCTACCTGATAACTTCGACATGAGGGGGGACGTCGGACATGCATGAGAGAGGCGGTCCGCAACTAATCCATTGCTCATATATGCATATGATTCCTTGTTGTGATATTAGCTAGGTCTATGTTTGCCACTAATATATCCAGCTCTCATGTTTGTATATTGCCATGTTGTAATATTTGCAGAAACTATGGACAGAGACTTAGAACAAGAAGAGTTGTTGGGGGATATAATCCGCGACGGAGGTGATCCCTTGTCGTTTCTCAACGACACCGATGGTCAGGAAGGAGAGGATGACGGCTCCGGTAATCCAACAATGGAGGAGGAAGGAGATCATGACGGCTCCGGTGACCGAATGGAGGAGGAAGAAGACCATGATGACGGCTCCGGTGACCGAACGGAGGAGGGAGCTGTTGCAAAGTCCGACGAGGTATATATATTAATTAAGCCTGTGCTGACTTGATGCATTAATTGTTTTGGTATGCACATATATTAACGCTTCTTTCTTCTTTTATAGCCCTCCAGATCGAGCCAAACTTTCGTAAGGAGACGAGGCCCAAAAAAAGGTTGCGCCAGGATGAAAGGTTAACGATCACAGCAATCGCGGACAATGGCCAACCGATTGAACCCAAGCGGACCAAGGACGCATTTGTACATCAGTGCGGAGCTATTATTAGGGACAGCGTCCCGATCAGCGTCCAGCAATGGAATAAGAGTAAGGACGACCCTGAAGTTTCTTATGTCCAGGATAGACTGAAAGGTGATCTTTGGACCTCGCTGATGGCAAATTTCAGCCTACCGCCAGAGGAGGATCCGAATAACCCAGTTATAGAGCCAAAGGTCAAGACATTTGCTCTTAAGAAGATGGCAGATCTATTCAGGAACTGGAAGAAAGAGTTGAACACAAAGTTTGTCGACAAAGGGAAGACTCCAGAATTCACCGGCCGATATGAGAAGATAAGAGATCACTGGCCCGCATTTGTGGCCTACAAGAAATCGGATAAGGGTAAGAAAAGGTCAGAGACAAACAAGAAAAATGCTGCAAAGAAGAAGTATCACCATCACCCGGGGTCAGGTGGCTATTACAAATCCCGGCCGTTGTGGGACAAAGCTGAGCAAGACCTGCTTGCTAAAGGGGTCCAACCAGCGACATTGAACTAGCCAGATCGGTGTAGGACCTGGTTCTTTGGGTTGGGGGAACTTTGGACCCAGAAACAGGGGAGTGTCGTTGGACGGACGAGCAACTTGCAATACCCTTCAAGAAGCTTCAGCAATATATCAGTGCAGCGCAGGAAGGGACGTTCATTCTCGACAGAGAGAAGTACGAGCTGACTGAGGCCCTCGGGAATCCTGAGCACCCTGGACGAACACGAGGCACACCAGGCTCCGTTCCATGGGTGGTTGGGTTTCCCGGCAGCGGTGGATACAGAAGCCGAGAGAGAAAGAGGAAAGTGGAAATGGAGAAGCTCAATGCAAGAATAGAAAAGCTAGAGGAACTTGCAGTTGCCGGCCAACCATCTCAGCGGCACGAAGATCCTTCCTTCGATGCTGCCCCAGAAGCTACCCCACCATCTCAGCGGAGAAGCAGCGTGGCTTCCACGGAGCTCGTTCAACCTGATTTCACGGCTCCTCGCCATCCCGTGGATACTATCACGGAGGCTCAACATTGCGAGCTAATGACGAAATGGCAGAACCTCACTTTGAAGGCGGCTGTCGGCTCTGTTGCACCTCCTCAAGCTGACGGAACTTTTCACTGCGGTCCGATTCCACATGGCTATGCTGTTGTGACGGTGGATGAAATAATGGAGGGATTTCAGGAGCTGGAGCTTGACCACCCTACAGGTGAAGGGGAGAATCATCTTGTTTATGCTTTGAGGAGTACATGTCTATGGAGGAAGGAGTACATCAAGCTTCCAAACTGGACGCCTCCTCCTCCTCCTTCTCAGGCGACTCAGGGCACTCCGCCTCCTCCTCCGCCTCCTCCTCCGGCGAGTGATCAGGGCACTCCGCCTCCTCCTCCGCCTTCTCCGGCGCATGAGGGCACTCCGCCTCCTCCTCTGCCTCCTCCAGCGCGTCGGAGCACTCCGCCTCCTCCGGCGTGTCAGCGGACTCCGCCACGTCAGCAACGGCGGAAAAGATACGGCGCCGCTCCGGCGACTAGCAGTACAAGAGGCGGGAAGAATTTCAAATACGGTCCAAGCCTCAAGCCTCTGGCAAAGGACCATATGAGAGGACCGATGAGGAAACCGCGGAAATCAATGCTGCCGAAGTGGAGGCCCATTTTGCACGGAAACCTCCACCTCCTAAGGAAACAATAGATCAGGTGAAAGTGAAGCGCACTCTGCATGCCCTTAAGCGACCACCACCGTCTCCGCCGCAATCCAACTATGAGCACATTATTGAAAGGACATATAAGGAAGCGGAGCGGTCGGGAAGTACTTGCAGTGCTGCAAGAGAAGCAAAACGAAGAAGTGAGAAAACAATTCCCCAGCTCGGCGAACAGGCGAAGCAATCGTGCCCCCCGCTCAAGGTGTCTAGCGATATCATCGCTAATCATCGGGGGCTAGTGCCCGGTACCAATCCTGCTGATTACCTGGCCGATGATGTACAGTTTGAAATGTTAGAGGTAGTAGATATCTTCAGATACGAGCACGGGAAGCCTCTCGTCAAACCTGATCATCCTCCTCTAACAACGATGATGCGAAGATTGCATGAATGGTACATGGATACCTGCAGGAAGTCTGGGAAGAATAGTTTGATGCTGGCAATTAAAGAGGAGCACGACCTCGTTGGAACTGAGGTGATGCCTGTTGAATTTGTGGAGTTATTCCAGTTATTCAATCAAGACGCCCTCGACAAACAACTCATGACTTGCTACTGTCTGTAAGTATTACTTCTGTAATTAAGTCTCTATAGCTCAGCTCTTTCATTGCATGTATATATAATTATCCTCACTATATTATGCAGACTGAAGATCGTCGAATGCAAAAAAGCACAAATCTATGACATTGGGTTCATTAACCCAAATATCATAAATGAATGGTCGGTTAAAAACAGAGTCGAAGATACCGAGGACAACTTGCTACAATCGTTGCTTCGAAATCAAAACAAAGGGAAAATACTATTTCCTTAAAATTTCAAGTGAGTGTTACTGTCTTGTGCATATTCGGTTCCGCTTACTCGAGGTTATAGTAATGTAATTGATGAGTTATGCATGCGTGCACAGTTTCCACTTTATTCTGCTAGAGATTAAGCTTGATCGGGGAGTAGTAACTGTCTTAGACTCGAGACGAAAAGATCCCAATACGTATGCGGACATGACTGCAATGCTCCAGAAGTAAGTTCAATCGATCATTACCGCTTATTGGTGCGCACCATATCATATCGGCAACTTTGTTCATTTCCAGATATCAAGTAATTATTTTCTTTGTCTGGCAGGGTTTGGAAAGAGTTCACCGGAATCGTTCCGGGACTGCCGAGGGAGCTGCGATTTACACACCCGAAAGTAAGTAGTACTAGCTAGTTCCGCGCATCTCCCATTGACTCTAGTTTCATCAATACCATTTATCATGCTTGATTATCAGTTTGATTGAACTCTATTCTTGTAAAGTGCTTGTGGCAGGAATGCGAGAATAATTTATGTGGATATTATGTTTGCGAGTTCATCCACAGCGCGACCTCTCAGCGGGGCTACTCTGACAAACAATATGAAGTACGTAAACAATAATATTCACAATTTTATTTTATTACCATCAACTGTGCTGAGTTTCATTCATATATATATATATATATAGGGTGGGACTATTATGCAACCCCTCTCTAGAGTTCCTAAATAAGCTTATTTAGGAACCACCCCTCCTAACCTGTTTCTTTTCCCGAAGGGGGCGAGGGAGCGCCCGAGCGAGCTCCAGTGGTCTGGATGCCTGTTGTAGTTCCGCCGTGCAGGTCCCGAACAAAACTGGCCCGCACCTCCTCCCCGCATTTTCTCTCTCTCATCACCACCACTTTCTTCCGTCCCGTGCTTGATCCAGATCGGGAGTCAGCCAGGATCCCTCACCTCCACCGGCGGAGCAGCCCCCACCATCGTCGCCGGTCCTACTCGGGCCTGGATCGAGCTCTCCGCCTCCTTCTTATTGCTCGCCGGCCGCCGCGAGATCCACGCGCCTCCAACCTTCTTTTCGACGCTCGCCTCCCACTTCCCAACACCGATGATGCGCCGGCCCTTCGACGCCGCACGCCTCCTCTCCACCTTCTTCCTCGGTCGCTGCCCCCCTGGGATCTCGACATCCTGCGCCTCCATGGCCACCTCCCCCCGGTGAGGCCTGCCTCGTTCCCTGCTCCAGACCAAGGCAAGGACGACCACCGTGGTGCCTAGCCGACCATTGCCGAGCACCGACGACTTGCGCCATGCGTCCAGCACCCCGAGCTCACCTGCGAGCCGCGCTCCTCCCCTAGGTCTCCCACATCACCAGACCCCCTCGTGGTCTCCGCATCGAGAGGCCGTCGCGAGCCCACCACTGTCCCGCGCACCATTCGTGGAGCTCCAAACGCAGCTGGTACCTCTTCCTCTCTCCTCTCCTGCGTCTTCTCCATCCCGTGTGGCTCCACCACCAATGCCAGGAAGGTAGGCTGTTAACCTCACATTGGTGGATCAGTAACTTCCCATCGACATCGATGGATGTTCGTGGTAGTTTTTTTCCTGAACCAATACTTGACTTCAGCATTTTTTGTTTCAGAAATTAACTTCCCATCGATGGATGTTTCTCGTTTCTGTAGTTAACTTCAGTTTCTGCAGTTAACTTCATCGCCACAGCTTAGGCCACTTCTCTGTTTCAAAGCAATTAAAAAGTGTTGTTAAAGAAACGAAGTTGGTTTTGGTGCCGATGAGTGCAAGGAGCTTGCCCCTCCCCCGCGTCATCCCTGTTCTCCCAACGTCGGCCAGTGAATCATCCTGGTATTCCTCCAGTAGCAGTTAACTACGCGATTTGATTCATGAGTTAACTTACATAGCAGCGAGGTGACGGGGAGTAGCAGTAAGTCGTTAACTGCTCAGTTAGGTGGATAAAAGACCTGAAGTTTTGTACACATACATAGCGGCGAGGTGACGGGGAGTAGCAGTAAGTCGTTTTGTAGTACTTTGTCGCGCTGTCTCTAAAACCTGGAAAAAAGTCTGCAATTAGAATTTTCCCTCTTGTAGAAGTTAACTTCGCTCTGGAGCATGTAGCAGTTAGTTTTTTTTTTTTTTTGATATGTACCTTTAGCAGTTACTTGATTTAACTATGTAAGTTAAGTTTTGCAACTTGCGATTGTTCACTAGAAAAAAAGAAAAAAATTATCTACACAAGAAAACCTAAGTGAAAACCATGAGGCAGTTAACTTCCCAGACCATATCAGTTAGGTGCATAAAAAAATGTTTGAACAATTATAAAAAAAACATGTTCACCGCCGGACCATGCATAACTGACCGTTAACTACTGCATTCGTGACAGTCAGCTATTTCAATCCCGGCAACTAGCTTGACCCGGGGAATAAAGAAATTGAAGGAAAAAAATTAGTACTACCAGTCCCGGCAGTTATCTTGGTGTTAACTGATGTAGTCCTGGGCAGTTAGCTATTTCATTCCCGACGGTTACCTTGATCCCGACAAATTACAATCTTCAGTCTGGCCCCGGCAATTAACTTAGTGTTAACTGTCACAGCAGACAGTTAGCTATTTCAATCCCGGCGGTTAACTTAACAAGGGAAAAAATAGAAAAAAAGAATAAAAAACAAAAGAAACCAAAAAAAAAAGTATTATCAGCCCTTGCAGTTAGCTTACTCATCGTCGGGAAGTTAGGTATTTCATACCCGCAGTTAGTGTGACCCAATCAAAAAAAATATGTCCTGACAGTTAACTTGGTGCTAACTGCTGCGATTCCTGGCAGGTAGCTATTTCACTCCCGGCGGTTAACTTGACCCGGCGATAAAAGTATAGAAGGAAAAAAAATAATTTCTTCGGTCTCAGCAGTTTGCTTCTCAGCATATGTCAGTTAGCTATTCTGCGTTAGCAGTTAGCACGTACTGTAGCAGTTCGAGCAAAAAATGTCAAAAATGATGTTAGTTTTTTAAAAACTGCTCTTAAACCGTAGCAAATCTGAGAATGTGTTATATATGCCAAAGTTCGGGCTAATCGATAGATTTCTAACGGTATATCATACGCATCGTTCCGATAATTTTTCTAAAAATTCCTTCCACTAAAACATTGAAAACTTGTTTGATGGATTTTCAGTTTTTTTAATTTTGTTTAAAAACAGAATCGATTTTGGGAAAATGGTCAACATGAGTTTTTTGCTCCTTTTCAATAGCTATCCAACGGTATATCATATGCATCATTCCGATTAATGGTTCAATAATTACGACCAAAAAACAGTGCGAAAAAACGGTGCCAGAAAAAGTCCGTCCGGCAGTTAACTAGTATAGGTCGCACAGTTAGCTGTCTGTTCTCGGGTAGTTAGGAAGGGTTCCTGAATAGCTTATTCAGGAATGGGTTGCAGAATAGCTGGGATGCATATATATATATATATAAGTAATTCTTCACCCGAGGTAATCTTACGATCGCTTCATAAATAAATTACGTTTGAAATACAAATAGTTACATTCATATTGATTCACTACGTAAAATTTGGTATAAGAAAAAAAAAAGATTATAAGACCAGAAATATCGCATTTTATGTATGTTTTACACTATGTTTTAAATTCGTAATTTTACGTAACATAAAATATTTTTTACGGCGAGTATATATTTTCTTACGTTCTCTTTTTACGTATGAAATAAGACAAAATTTACGAAACCTAAAAATACGGTGCATTGACCTCAAAATAGAGAGGGGGTGAAAAATAACTATTCCTCACCCAAGGTGACGAATAGCGCGACCCTATAAATTTATGAGGAATAGTTATTCTTCACCCCCTCTCTATTTTGAGATCAATGCACCGTATTTTTAGGTTTCGTAAATTTTGTCTTATTTCATACGTAAAAAGAGAACGTAAGAAAATATATACTCGCCGTAAAAAATATTTTATGTTACATAAAATTACGAACGTAAAAACATAGTGTAAAACATACATAAAATGCGATATTTCTGGTCTTATAACCTATTTTTTTGTTTTCTTATACCAAATTTTACGTAGTGAATCAATATGAATGTAACTATTTGTATTCCAAACGTAATTTATTTATAAAGCGATCGTAAGATTACCTCGGGTGAAGAATAACTTATTCTGCACCCTGGGTGATGAATAGGATTAATATATATATATATATATATATGTATATATTGACCCCTTCTTTAAATTAGATGTGGCAGATGCAGGATGAACTCCTACCACATGATCGCATAAGAGCAATTCAAGAGGAATTGGCGGGATTCTTTCTTGACCACGTCATACATAAAGACGGAGAATACCATGTGGAAATTGAAGCTGACTATCGTTAGATGATGTCAGGGATCGTAAGATATGTTATATTGTATATATGTAGTAGCGTCGGATAGAAATACGAAAACTTGTTGTTCGACCAATCTCGGAGAAAAAGAGGTCACTTCTCTTTGTATATGTTCATGACGATCTTGTGTAATTAATGATTCTTTCATTTGCTTAGTAGCGTCGAGTTCTCTCTATATGTAGTAGCTAGCGTCGACCAAGCACGGAGAAAGAGATGTCACTTCTCTCTATATGTAGTAGCTATAGCTAACACAATATGAAACCCCTAATTAAACCATTCAAAACCCCTATTAAACCCCCTTTAAAAAAACGAAAACCCCAGCGCCTGCGAGCTGCTGACGCGTGGCAGCCTTTTGGTCCCGGTTGGTGTTACCAACCGGGACTAAAGGTCCTCCTGTCTGGATGCCCCGCAGCGGTCACGTGAAGCCCCTTCTGTCCCGGTTCGTAAGCGAACCGGGATCAAAGGTTTTGGGCTTTAGTCCCGACCCTTTACGAACCGGGATCAAAGGTTTTGGACTTTAGTCCCGACCCTTTGGTAGAATCGGGACTGATGACCTGTTTTCTACTAATGCCACGTCCACTTGGGGATGGATGGATCCAGTCCGAGATAGTACCATGTCATTAGGCGATCTTACTACACAGTAGGCTTCACTGCACCGCACGAGGCAGCCATACCATGCAAGCACACGTGAACTTGTTGCGCCCGCACAGTTGTTTCAGTTCGCACTGTGCGTCGACCCGTACGTGCCCGCTGGCGCCTACGCCTGACTCCACTCGTGTCGAAGCCAACAGCGAGGAATCAATCCGGCCACTGTGCAGGGCTCGCCGCAGGGCGACAGCGTGACCAGAACGCTCGCAGTTTACGTGGTACTACTACTACGTGTGCATGCGCGCGCGCGCGCGGCTCACCTACAGCTACAGTGGACCAGCCGAATGCATGCATCAATGCCGCTCGCTCGCTGCGTATGATATATGCGGGCCTCTGGCTTACCCAGCCTAGGGAGGCTAGCTACGTACGTGTACGTCCACCGACGGCGACGTCCCCAGCTAGAAGCTAGCCAGCTAGCCTCCACCAGCAGCGAGTAAAGCCGTCGCCGTCGGCGACGCGGCCAGGACGCGTACGTGCGTGCCCCAGCGCGTGCGGCTCGAGGTTGGTGCATGCAAGGTGCGCGCGCGCGGCGCGGCCGGCCGGCCGACCGGCGCGGTGGGTTCGACCACGATTGCATATATGCGCGATGCATCATCGATCGGCCTCCCGGCTAGCGGCTAGCGTTGGTCAAAAGTGCAGCGCAAAAGAGACGCAGTCCACGAGAAATGCATTTGCACGATCGAGCTACATGGTCTAAACAAACAAGGTTGATCATCATTGCAGATAAAGGCCATGGTGATCGCTCCCACTCGATCGATCCATCGGCTGTGACCAAAGGTTCCCCGTGACCACGTACTTGCTACACATACAATAGCCATTAGGAATCCAGTAGTCAATGCTCACACGACCGAAAGTGTGCGTGCGGCCGGGTGGAGATGATGCCATTTTGCGGCGCCGTCGAGTGATCACCGGTCTGATCATATAAAGATTGCCGTGCGCTAGCCGGGGCCTGGATTCACTTTTGTGTGTTCAGTTCGTACGTGCAACAAGGAATAGGACAACGCCGGTAGTGCATCTGTGCATGTGTCCGGCCGATAGTTTAACTTGACTTTTGGCCGCGGCGACCAAGGTTTTGGAGGTTTGGACCGACCCGAATCAGCTAAACAACAGGCGATCGATCCATCGATGAATGGTTCGAGCATGAGCGTGCAAGCAGCTGGCGGCCGGTCACTGGCCGAGCGGGATGGGCTAAACTATTGGTGTTCATGTGCGCTTTGGAAACGATCACATCCAGAGGACACGTACTCGCGAGTAGCACCATGTGCATGCACGCCTGAACACCAAGGAAAATACCTTTTTTTTTCTCATGCATGCTACTCCCTTCGTTTTCTTTTTATTCCGCATATAACATTTGTTTCAAGTATAACTTCATAAAGTTTAACCAAATTTACATGAAAATATATCAGCATGTACAATTCTAAAGTAATACAGTATGTAAGTTAATTTTACAATGCATCTAATGATATTAATTTCTCAAACTTTATGAAGTTCGACTTTAGACATATCTTATATGTTGAGTAAGAACGGAGGGAGTACTATATTGTGTGCTCACAAGCCAGCACCCTATCTGCTGAGTAAATAGGCAATTTTTCGACTAATTTAATCCATAAATAAATCACTAGCATGGCATTGACTAAATTGATGACGTACTGACTCTGATCTAAACATGTACGTACTAAGCAAACAGTAGACAAATCTACACATACTGCTAGTACTGCTAATACGAGAATAAACAGGAGCGGGATAAACGCGTTATACCCTCCAGTAGGCCATGCAGACGCCGCGGCGGTGGTGGCGGCAGCAGCGTCCTCGGCGGCCTTCTTGTCGGCTTCAGCTTTCTCGGCGGCGGCACGTTCGGCGTCGGTGGACATGATGATGATGAGGGCGATGCAGACGTAGAGGATCGGAAGCGAGCAGTCGCGTAGTCGCTGCCCAAAAACCTATTCGCCCCTCACCCGTACAGGAACCAGAAGGGCGTGGTTTCGGAGACCTGCTCTCCCGTCGACCGTGTACGCGGCGGACGGGATGGAGTCACCGGCGGCAGCAGCAGCAAGGGAACGGTGGGTGTGCGCGTGAGCAGGAACTCTCCGTTAGTGACTGGCAAAAATAAGCGCGTAGGTATGAGCTCGGCTCGGCTCAATCCCGCAACCCGCGGCGCGGCGGGCGGCGGAGGAGGAGTGCGCGAGGGCCTCTTCTATTCTCAAGCTCCAATAGCATGTGAAAGAACACCCCTTATAAAGAGGTCCAACTCCTCTTCCACTTCCGGGGTGGGACTAAACTTCCCACCTCCACCTAGTGCCAATAAACCCACATGGGCCCTTAGAGATTTTCAGAAATTGCTATATGGGCCTGAAGCCCACTCCAAATTTCAGCACTATCGTCCACCTAGCTACTCTAATTTTCGTACTGCGTGCAGTGTCATTGTTGCCACCCTGGGACTTCGACGTGTTGACATGATGTCGCAGAGCGAAGAAGTCCATGGAAGGCAGGAGTATGAAAAACTAATTACTCCTACAACATGAGGGTCTAGAAATACTTGTACTCCGTTAAAATGTAAATTTATATAAAACCTAGAAAATTGGAATTCAGTTATTTAAATAATGCATTTTCAGTATAATTCTAGATTATGTTTTATATTATAGTATATTGTTCGCATAACATATGATTTTGTTCGGAAATGCACGACATGCATATGATTTGACCAAGTTTCTAGGGGAGTAACTGCAATTATTGAGATGCACCTTGATTGCTCTTTTGCAAAATAATTTCGCTTTGCAGACGCCTGATTTAACACATCTTCTCACATTTGAAAATTGAAATACTCCCTTTATATCGAGAAAATATTGTGTCCACCTAGCCTCAGGTTCCGCCCACACATGGGTCTGCCAGTATCTTTCTTTGGGGAGGGGTTGTTCAAATTTTTGAACGAACTTCTTTAATCCGATAACCAGTGGAAAGTTTCCCTAGCTGAATTAACAGTAGAAGTGAAACTGACTCTAGAATTTACGCATGTTTTTCTAGGGTTTATGCATGTTTGGTTTAATGTGTTAGTTATATCAGAAAGTTGCGTTAGCTGAATATGTTGATAATAATTGAGGGCGTGCTACAAACCCAGCTAAAATTAGCTCAACCCCATGACAGAATAACTTATGAGAAAACCCCTCAATTATTAGTGCAAGTTGTACAACCAAAGATCTAAAGGAATATGTTTCCCACATGCACGCACGCACAAAACAAAACAAAATACAAAGAACGCCAGAATGCAGCAGCGTAAACAAATCCACATGAAAGGCCATCAACTTATGGCCTAATCTTGCGCAAAAAAAAAACTTATGGCCTAATCGAGTGGAAGAGGCACCGCCAGCGAATCGGAAGGCGCCACGTACGCCACCGCCCCTGGAGCTGCTTTTCTAGCGGGAAGGTCAGGTCATCAGGGCCGCCGTGTCGCACGTGCAACGAGCTTATTATTGGCGCCTCCGCCCGCCAGCAACAAAAGAATGGTTGCATGATCTGCGTGGACCGATCGATCTGCATCAGAAGAACGTACGAAAGTGAGAGGCACTCACTACCCTCCCGATCGTTCCATATGATTGGCGGCTCTGCGATGCGCGTACGTACGTATTTTCTTCGCAGAAAAAGTGCGAATCGATCGTGCGTACGTTATAATGCATGTACCGGTGGTTGCACGTACGTACGCACGCACGCTCCTGAGTGAGTTGCATAATAGTACAGCCCATTGACAAGCCGTTGCTACTGTACTTGCTAGGTAGCTCGGGAGTTGGGAATTATAAGACGGCATCGTCGATCGATCTATACATTTGTTTCTGGTGGTCCTGCTGCATGCATGCGCGCTCTAGCCTGAGAAAAGGCCCCTTTGGAAGAAAGCCAGCTACAGTAAAGCTTATGATCGATTGCACATTTGAGAAAGCATTCATACCGAGAGACACCGCCCATCGTATTCTAGTTTCTTCGGTCGCTGAATTACCAGGACCGACGGGTGGAGCACTCCTTATTTGTTCTCTTCTCTTCTTTTTGAGATACGGCGCTGCAGTTTACTACATACTCGTGTGTCTGTGTGTATTGGTTGCTGTTAGAGAGGGCGACAACGCCGACATGCACGGTAGCTGGATAGCCATGTGGGCTACCAAATGGATGCGGACCAACTCGATCTCGATCGCATATTAATTGGGTCGGTGGTGCGTGCGTGCATGCATGCATGCTCTCCTGCACATGGCCTGGCCTGGCCTGGCTGCCCCTCTCCTCTCCACTCCTCCCGTCGAATGATGCACACGCGCGCGCCCGCCAATGACGCATCATACCATGATCGTCCATCTCTGATTGAAGACAGAATGGCAAGGCTTCAGCATCGCACGTACACGTACGGCGTCCCAAAATGGAATTGAAGCTGTCCGTGCGTGGCATGCGCGCACCAACAAGTTTTACCTAGCATGTAGTAGTACGACCATATCATGCATGTGTACCTTCTGTGCCATCTCGGATCATTTTTCTGCATGGAAAAGTTTAATCCAACTACTCACTTCGAAGGTGGTAGTACTCCTATTTGTTTTTCGTCATTTATATTAGTATAATCTAACAGTGTATCACTACATATTGACCTGATATGCTGTCGCAAACGAATAGTACGGATAACCCCACCAGAGATATGGTCAACAAAGCATTTCGCCGAGTTTTGGATCCATCTTTTGTCAGTTGTTCTGTTGATTTATTTCCCAATGCCTCACTGGATTGTCTCGAGTGCAGATATTAGGGAGCCATCGGTCGTCTTGTACAGTAGCTAATATTGGTATACATGGCCACACAAGCACGACGTTAGTAGTGGTAGTAGGTAATTTCTAGCAGCGCGTCTGTGTTCAAAAAAAAAAAAAGCAGCGCGTCTAGAGCTTGTCGATCATATCGGATCAGTGGATCATATAAATCCATTAATATGTTTTTTTAACACGGTACAGACGCAAGCGCTCAAATACACGCGCATACACTCACCCCTATGAACGCATACACGCACATCCTACCCCACGCATCGCCGGAAATTCTGAAATAAATCCAGAAATAAATGTGAGCACCAGGATTTGAACCCTGGTGGGCTGGGGATACCACAATCCCTCTAACCATCCAACCACAAATTGGTTCGCAAATCCATTAATATGTTGGGGTACGTATATATGGATGAGTTATTTGTCCTGATTCCTGATGTTGATTGCTTGCGCATTGTTTTCCTCCTGTTTGAAAGCCTGAGGGTGTGTCGTCAGTGCTAACATAAGCGGGATTTCGAATCCCGGGAACACTACTTGGATCCAAGTACTACGTCAGCATAGATCCTCTGGCGGGATCCCGGGAAACATTGCCCCTTGCGGGACTATTTTTAGCACTGAGTATGTAAGGCTGGCAGATGCAGATCGAACAGTACATTGCTGATATTAAAGAGATATATACGACATTAATCTTATATACATAAATAGCAAATCTCCACTAACTCAATTCTCTTAAACAAACAACTATGCAAACTCATCATGCTACCATACATGCCCCACTAACTTTGATTCTTTTAACATTTTTCTATGCCAACTAACCAAGCCATTACACATGAGAAAAAGACCCACCTTCGCACACACCATGCATGTTATTCATATTCAATATATATTATACCAGTATATAATAATCAAGTATAGTAACAAAATATAATAAATTATATGTATTTTAGTTTCAATCCGCTTATTGCTAATCAGAATACTAAACTTTCGTACTATCAAATCTCCTAGAAATAAATGCATCCAAGTCCGGCAGCGACGTGCGGGGTATCATCTCTAGCTTGTGTTGTTGTGCTTACAAGAAGAATGCATATGCGGGCCACATCACTCACACGCTCTCACGAGCGTGTCTTGCCTCAGACGCTAGAACTAATATTGATCGAGCACAAATCTGCGAAATTCACTATAATCCTAGTGAATGCACCTACATGTGTAAATTTGAGCACTAAAATTTAAATATTCTTGTGAATACAAAATATTTGTCCACAATTTTAATTGTTACATAAGTGAAACACTGAATAGTATGATTAAATATTTTTTAGCATTTGCATTTCCGCAACATTAAAAATATTTACCTGCAAAGAAAAACCTAACGAACTCCCCACCAAAATAAATAGTAACCGGAACTTCTGACTTGAACTACGGTAGTGAGGTTGTAATCCATTTAAGCAAAATTATTAGTTATTTATTGATTAGTTGCCAAAGGGAAAAATCCACATTAATGGGAAGCTATCTAAATTATTGGTCAACTCCATACATGTTCAATGAGCTCCAATGGAAGACATCCTGGACACTAAAACTGTGGAATTACAATGATTCTTGGAAATAAAAGAACTAAAGAAACACATATTGATTAATCAAATAAAAAATTGTCAGCTTTTTTGATAATTCATGGGAACAATAATATCTGAAGTGTTTCAGAAACAAAACCGAAAAATCTGAATAATGGAAACTCATAAGTATTACAAAGTACAGACCATGAATACCTACAAAATCATAAAAAACTTACGAACAACAAAATAATAGGATAATTGTCCATGCATGCCCGTCAATTATTTGTGTGAGTTTTCTTGAATCTCTGATTTTTCATAACACTTTAGAAAACCCCAAGATGTTCATGGCTTTTTTAGAAACACGGGGCATATGTAAACACTCAGGTACACTCATCCCTACACACTACATCTATGAGCACCTATGAGAGACTGAGTCGGCATCATTCATGTTTTCAGATTTCACTAGCTGTTTATTATTTCTTTGGATTTTGATATATTAAATGATTTTGCTAATTACATTGCCACGGGTGGGAAACCACCGCAATTTTACATGCAAAATTTTCTTTGTTTTTTGCTGGAATTGTACTGGTCACCAGGGGCGGACCTAGAGAGAAAATGACTTGGTGTCCTAGCATATGATCACTCATATTTTTTATCTAAAGATGAAATGTCACACATTATATTTTGCATGAAACTTACAAAGAAAACATTTTGCACCCGGTGTCCTGTGCACATGGGTAGCTCAACTTGGGTACGTCCCTGCTAGTCACACCAGCTTGAGTGTGTTCGGAAGCAAAATTTGCTCAATCTTACTATAGTTAAGGGGTCCAACTCGTTATTAGTTCATGGACGAAATATCGAACGGCTCGGTGGTTGAGGAACGAAAAATGGATCGTCTTCCTCCAAAACGGCATTCTGCAGTGCACACCAGACCAGAGTACATTAGTACGGACAGACACGCGTGGTTAGCAGTCTGGAACTCAAAAAGGCAGTACAGTATGTTGAAAATATTAGCGAATTACTACGAGATTTAATCCGAATAAATAGAAGATAAATCATGATAGCACTAGCAGAGATTAAACTAATCATGCGAACTAGCATAGTAGATGAATAGATCACATCTAGGATACATACTAGAAACATGAATTCTACCACGATCTCGAACAAGAAGGATAGAATCACATACGATGCAGCGGGAGCATCACCGCCGGCGTTGATGTTGTCGCCCATGTCGTTGAGGATGAGGTTGCCGAGATCGGAGAAGAGGTCGTCGCTGCCAGCAGTCGCGCGAGTGCGCTCCCCAAAAACCTGATCGACCCTCTCCCGTATAGGATCACGAGAGGCGGGGTTCCATAGGTCTGCTGTCCCTTCTCCCGGTGCACGCCGAGAGGAGGGATGGAGAAGACTTGCGTGGCGGCGCAATGATCTGGAACGGTGGTGCGAAACCATATGATGCGGCGGCGGCTAGGGTAGACGTCTGCCTGACTATATAATGCGGGCCGGGTAGGTCGTGGGAGTAAACCCCACGTCCGAGTCGTCGCGATCCAAAAGAATCGGAAACGGTTCAGTAATTAACGCGTCCGTCCGTTAATTATTGATTAATGACTCATTAATTTTTCCCGAGCAGCAAAAATATAGACAACGTGCATAGCTCTGTCCTCGGCTCGGCTCAATCCCGCAACCCGCGGCGCGGCGCGTCGTGACGAGGTGAGCGAGGAGGAGGAGCGCGCGTGTAGGTCTCCTCTTCTCATGCTCTTACAAGTGGTAGAAGAGCTCACCTTATAAAGAGGTGCAAGTCTCACTCAACTTCCGGGGTGGGACTAAACTTTAGTCCCACTCACAAGCTATGCACGAATGGGCCAAGAGAATTTCAGAATTTTAGTTGGGCTTTGGGCCAAAGGCCCACTAGCAAATTCCAACAATCCCCCACAAAGTCTCATTGGCACATCTCATCATTTTGTTCCAAAACATTGTTTATATACCGGTGCTTAGTGAAGACTGTGAAGTTGAACTTCCACTTAGAGTTTTATGCTACACTAGATCACAACTTGAATAGTGGACTATGCCTTGAACTACAAGTTTTCTGCGAGACTAGTTTCACACAAATTCTTGACCGATACTGGGCTGCCGCAAGGCTTCCCCGCGGGTGGAGCGTATACGTCATACTCCAAGGCCTTTCATGAATTTATTAGAGAACACCCAATTCTCACAGACTGCGACGTTAACAGTCAAATTCATATAGGTGTGTTCCTCAGGAGATGCTCTGCAGGACAACATCTCTGCTTACTCAAATAAGCCACTTGAAACACATTAAGATAAATATCAACCTGCCATGCAGATCAGGAGAGTATTGCATCTTCACGGAGTGAGATAATTAAATTAGGGATACTCTCCTCTCAGCTGACCAACAGCTTGTCTCCCACTTCTACTTCACGGGATCTCCAATCACATAGAGTGGGTTACCACTATGGACAACTCATGCGGTGGGTCTCAAACCCATCTCCATCGATGCATTATCTATCACATTACATGATAGACCCTTTGTGAAGGGATCTGCCAAGTTTTTCGATGTTTGAATATAATCCTACGTAATAACTCCGGAGTTCCGTAATTTTCTGACATATTTTAGTCTCCTCTTCACATGCCTTGAGGACTTCATATTGTCCTTAGAACTGTTTATCTTGACGATCACAGTTTGATTATCGCAGTTCATCAGGATAGGGGGTTTTGGTTTTTCAATCATAGGTAAGTCCATCAAGAGCTCACAAAGCCACTCTGCTTCAACAGTGGCAGTGTCTAATGCTGTGAGTTCTGCTTCCATAGTTGACCTCGTTAAGATGGTCTGCTTGCAAGACTTCCAGAAAACAGCGCCACCACCAAGTGTAAAAAACATAACCACTTGTGGCCTTAATCTCATCAGCATCAGATATCCAGTTTGAGTTACTATAACCCTCTAGTACCCTCGGATACCCGGTGTAGTGAATCCCATAGCTCGCAATGCCTTTCAAATAGCGCATAACTCTCTCAAGCGCATGCCAATGATCATCTCCCGGTTTTGACACAAACCGATTCAGTTTGCTTACAGCAAAAGAGATGTCAGGCCTCGTGGAACTCGCCAAATACATAAGCGAGCCAATAATCTGAGAATACCTCAGTTGATCTCTAGCAATCCGTCGATTCTTTCGAAGCAACACACTAGCATCATATGGAGTTGGAGAAGGCGTGCAATCGCTATACCCAAAACGACTCAAGATCTTTTCCACATAGTGAGACTGAAGCAGTGTGATCCCACCATTCTCATCTCTCAACAGCTTGATGTTTAAGATAACATCAGCTACTCCTAGATCTTTCATCTCAAAACAGCGAGATAAGAAATCCTTAACCTCCTTGATTAGATCAAGTTTGGTTCCAAAGATCAGTATGTCATCGACATACAGACAAAGAATAATTCCTTCGCCCCCACCATAGCGATAGTACACACACTTGTCACCATCGTTTACTACAAAGCCGGCAGCAGTTAATGTTCTTTCGAACTTCTCATGCCACTCCTTAGGAGCTTGTTTAAGGCCATATAAAGACTTTAATAACTTGCACACCTTTCCTTCCTGACCAGGTACTACAAAACCATCTGGCTGATCCATGTAAATTTCCTCCTTCAACTCTCCATTGAGGAAAGCCGTCTTAACGTCCATTTGATGAACGAGAAGACCATATGAGGCAGCCAGTGATAGTAGCACCCGAATTGTGGTCAGTCTAGCCACGGGTGAGTAAGTATCAAAGAAGTCTTCACCTTCTTTCTGGGTATAACCCTTAGCCACAAGCCGTGCCTTGTACTTTTCAATCGTACCATCAGGTCTAAGCTTCTTCTTGAACACCCACTTACATCCTACAGATTTGCACCCATAAGGACGGTCAGTGATCTCCCACGTTCCGTTAGCTAAGATGGAATCCATCTCGCTACGAACAGCTTCCTTCCAGTAGTCAGCATCAGGAGATGCATAGGCTTCTGAAATAGTCCTGGGTGTGTCATCCACGAGGTACACAATGAAATCATCACCAAAGGACTTTGCAGTCCTCTGTCTCTTACTCCTCACAGGAGTTCCATTGTCACCCTCAATAGGATTCTCAACGTGTTCCATCGCAATGGTGGGTTCAGGAATTACAGCGAATTCCTCACTAGATGGAGTAGGTATCTCCTGATTTGATGAACTTGACATATCCTTCATAGGAAATATGTCCTCAAAGAAAATTGCATCATTCGACTCCATAATCATACCAACATGCATGTCGGATACCTCAGATTTTATTATCAAAAATCTATAACCAATGCTATGAAAAGCATAGCCCAGAAGAACACAATCCACGGTTTTTGGTCCAAGTTTGCGCTTCTTGGGAATTGGTATATTGACTTTCGCCAAACAACCCCAAATACGTAGGTAAGAGAGTTTCAACCTTTTCCTTTCTCATTCCTCAAATGGAGTCATGGTCTTATGCTTTGTGGGACCTCGGTTTAGGACATGACACGTAGTCATTAGTGCCTCCCCCCACCATTCCTTAGAGAGACCCGATGTGTCTAACATGGTGTTAACCATATCAGTTAGAGTTCGGTTCTTTCTTTCGGCTACCCCATTTGACTGAGGTGAGTAGGGAGGCGTCCTCTCATGGATTATACCATGTTCCGCACAAAACAAATAAAATTCATTGGAAAAATACTCTCCACCATGATCAGACCTAAGCCGTTTAATTTTTCGATCAAGTTGGTTCTCTGCTTCAGCTTTATAGTTTTTGAAGAAAGTTAAAGCATCATCTTTTGATTTCAGAAGATACACATAACAATATCTAGTGGAGTCATCAATCAACGCCATGAAGTATCTCTTTCCACCTTTTGTCAACACGCCATTCATCTCACAAAGATCAGAATGTATAAGCACTAGTGGCGCCAAGTCTCTTGCCTCTGCAGTCTTATGGGACTTGCGAGGTTGCTTAGCTTGCACACATACTTGGCACTTGGAGCCTTTGACAGTAGTGATTTTCGGAATTAAATTCATATTGGCTAGCCGCGTCATGCAACCAAAGTTAATATGACAAACTCGTGAATGCCAAATATCAGACTCATTATTGTGGCAAACATTATTAATAACTTTAGTGCAAATATCTGACAAAGACAGGCGAAACAAGCCTTCGCCCTCATAGCCTTTTCCAACAAATTGTCCATACTTAGAAATTACAACTTTATTGGATTCGAAAACCAACTTAAAACCATCTCGACATAAACGGGAACCGCTAACGAGATTTTTATTGATGGACGGCACATGATGAACGTTCTTCAGATGCACGGTCTTCCCCGAAGTAAACTTCAGATCGGCCGTACCAACACCTCGAACGATGGCATGTGACCCATTCCCCATCAGCACGGGAGAAGTCCCTGTGACCTGGTAAGAAGAAAACTTGGAGGTGTCAGCACAAACATGTACATTGGCACCAGTGTCAATTAACCAATCAGGAGATTGAAATACTGAAAGGATGGTAGGAAGAATACCGTACCCAGATTCCTTCATATCAGTATCACCGATGACAACATTAGCGGACTTGCCGCTCTTCTCATGTTCGCGCTCCTCAAAGCGGTTAGGACACTTCGGAGCCCAGTGATTAGGATCACCGCAGACATGGCAAAGTCCCTTCCCCTTCTTATGAGAATTCCTCTTGAAGTTGGTAGAATGTGACGGTTTGTTCTTTGTATCAAACTTGCCTTTGCCCTGAGTTTTGTTCTTGTTTTTTTTTTGAACTTGTTGGGCTGGAAGTTCTTCTTCTGTACCATGTGGGCACTAGAAGCTCCCTCAGCAACTCGAGCACGTGTGTCCTTTGCTCTCGCCTTCTCTTCAACATCAAGAGTACCAATGAGATCCGAAACGGAAAACTCCTGTCTCTTGTGTTTCAGGGAAGTAGCAAAATTGTTCCACGAAGGTGGAAGCTTGGCAATGATGCTTCCGGCAACAAATTTGTCTGGCAACACACACTTGAAGTACTCAAGTTCTTTTGCGAGCGACTGTATCTCATGAGCCTGCTGGACAACATAGCGCTCATCAGTCATCTTGTAGTCATAGAATTGCTCCATGACATACAACTCGCTGCCAGCGTCCGAGGCCCCAAACTTGGCCTCGAGCGCAGCCCACATGTCCTTGTCGTTGTCAAATGACATATACGAATCCACAATGGAATCGTCCAGAACACTCAGAAGGGCGCCTTTAAAGAGGGTATCGATCTTCTCAAAAGCTTCCTGCTATGCAGGTTCAAGATTGCCCTCAGGCTTGCCCTTGGTGGCGTCATAGCAGTACATGGTCTGAAATCGGTAAACTGCTCTCGTGCGCCACCTCTTATATTGCACGCCCTTAAACATAGGCGGCTTCAGATGCGCAGCAAAACCACTCGGAGCAAATTGCCTATAATCGGGTTTTTCGATTGTTGAAAATATGAGGAAATTACTACGAGATTTAATCCGAATAAACAGAAGATAAATCATGACAGCACTAGCAGAGATTAAACTAATCATGCGAACTAGCATAGTAGATGAACAGATCACATCTAGGGCACATACTAGAAACATGAATTCTACCACGATCTCGAACAAGAAGGATAGAATCACATACGGTGCAGCGGGAGCAGCACCGCCGGCATTGATGTTGTCGCCCATGTCGTTGAGGATGAGGTTGCCGAGGTCGGGGAAGAAGTCATCGTCGACGAAGTCGTCGCTGCCAGCAGTCGCGCGAGTGCGCTCCCCAAAAACCTGATCGCCCCTCTCCCGTACATGATCACGAGAGGCGGGGTTCCGGAGGCCTGCTGTCCCTTCTCCCGGTGCACGCCGAAAGGAGGGATGGAGAAGACTTGCGTGGCGGTGCAATGATCTGGAACGGTGGTGCGAAACCATATGATGCGGCGGCGGCTAGGGTAGACGTCTGCCTGACTATATAATGCGGGCCGGGTAGGTCGTGGGAGTAAACCCCACGTCCGAGTCGTCGCGATCCAAAAGAATCGGAAACGGTTCAGTAATTAACGCGTCCTTTAATTATTAATTAATGACTCATTAATTTTTTCCGAGCAGCAAAAATATAGACAACGTGCATAGCTCTATCCTCGGCTCGGCTCAATCCCGCAACCCGCGGCGCCGCGCGTCGTGACGAGGAGGAGGAGAGCGCGTGTAGGTCTCCTCTTCTCATGCTCTTACAAGTGGTAGAAGAGCTCACCTTATAAAGAGATGCAAGCCTCACTCAACTTCCGGGGTGAGACTAAACTTTAGTCCCACTCACACCACTCACAAGCTATACAGAAATGGACCAAGAGAATTTCAGAATTTTAGTTGGGCTTTGGGCCAAAGGCCCACTAGCAAATTCCAACACAGCACAAGTACGGTGTGGCTCACGGATAGTCATGCATCGGCTAGGCTCCAAAAGCCGAACTAGGCATGGAACCTCGGAAAGCAAGAGCACAGCAACAGCAAGTAGGCAAGTACACGAGGGTGGTCATCGACGATCAAAAGTTGTTCGCTGTTCACGTCCGTGCATGCACATGTCCGTAATTGTGTAGGCACTGTACCACCATGCATCCTCTACTGAGCTCTAGCCACGCATACCCGCATGCATGCATGCACGGTCAGTTTCCCGCGCATGCCCGCACGGCGCGCCGGGGCATGCAGTTACGACCACGTGCACTGTGCCATGCGTGACCATGCTGCTTGCCTAGCTTTTAGGTTTGGCACTGCTACTGGCTAGCTAGTGTGGGCGTGTACACGTATCGTACGTGTCGAGACGTCGCTAGCATGGCTAGCTAGAGCAATGGGGTGCTATAGTAGTATACGCGTATGAATTTATTGTATTGTTGATCTGCGTACAGGACTGCACCGCATTGACCATGTATGCTGCTCCATACGGGCGAATCGAGCACTGTGTGTTCATCGAAGACGACGCGTCACGTCATGGGATAAACATATACGTGTACTGTTGCAAAAACAAAAAGGTATACATGTTGCAGGCATGGGTGGGATGGATAACTGTATCATGCATATTCCGGGCTACGACGTGCTAGCTTTTCGCGACGGCATGCATGTGTTTTATTTAAAAGAAAATTATCATGGCGCTTTATTAGGGAATGTACAATGGTGCTATCTTAGGAGTACCATGTAGGATAAATGATGAGGTGGAGGAGAGAGAATTCATAAGAAAAGGTTTGTCTTCTCTTATTTAAGAGAAGACAAGAGATGATCTCTTAACACAATATGTCTCACCATATTTTAGGAATAACTAGTTATTGAAGATAAGGCTAAGAGATGATCCATTGTAGACATTTTTTTTGCCATCTCTAAATTACATGCAGGACTTAAGATAAGACTATCTTATCAACCATTGTACATGCCCTTAAAATTAAACAATTTGGAATTAGTACGTACATTGTTTACAAGAGAAATTAAAATCAAGTTAAGGGGCTTTTTGAGCCCGTCAGACAACCTCTGGGACACCATATAGAGGCATTAGCAAAAACAGAAACGAGATCCTCTACAGCATAGGGATGACACCCATGAGGTGAATTCAGGCCGTTAATCGCATTCTGGTCTAGAGATCAGAATGCATAAATCAGACTGAAATGCTTGCCTCTTTAGTAAAGGATGCATTGATAAGGGCCTACAGAAGAAATAATGTTAAGTTAAGCTTAAAAGGTTAAAGGGCACCCAATAATAAAAAGATTAGTTGGAACAACCAAGTCTAGCCAGCTAGCTTGTGCGCTGCCATATTTGCAATTCTTGACGGTACATAAAATGGATCTTCGTAGTATCCAGCTTCAAATCATAATTTATATTTTAAACCAAAGTTACTTCATGCACAATGAAATATCGTTCGATTTCGTACCACGCCACAAAGAGTGGTGAGGATGCTTCTTATTTCCTTTGTTTTTATTTACTCTGCATAATAGGTTTGTCTAAAGTCAATTTTAATAAGCGTTGATAAAATTTGTAGAATAAACAAATTAACATGTATAGTGCCAAGTCAATATTATTAGATTCATCATTGGATATATGTTCACATCATATAGATCTGTTAATGTGAAAAATATATTATTTTTTATAAATTTTGTCAAACTTTATAGTGTTTAACTTCAGTCAAACCTAATATAGAGTAAATTAAAACGGAGGGAGCACACATGCAGTGAACGCCACCTATTTTGCATCGTACAAAAATCGTACGGGATTTATTGTACGTGAAGCAGCGCACTTGACAGATGTTGCCGATTTTTGAAATGTGCACTGTTTTTTTTTTTGAACCAAAAATGTGCATTGCTAGAAAAGTAAAAACATTAGTTTTGTGTGGGGCACTGTTTTGTTATAGTTTTTCTTTCTTTTCAATTTAGATATTTTGGCCTTTTTGTGTGGAATGGTTAAAGAAAACTATTGTTTCAAAAGCGCTCAAAACTCTCAATTATTGTACCCTTTCCTGCAAAAAAAAAAAAACTCAACATTACCCGGAGGAGCCGTACTACCTCTGTCATGGTTTATTTATCACCTTAGTATTTTGTGCCAAATTTTGACCATGAATTTAATTAACAAAAATGTTAATGCATGTCATAAAAAATAGTATCATTGAAAACTATGTTCAAATATGAATCCAATGATATAATTTTTTATGACTTGCGTTAACATGTTGTCAGTTAAATCTATGGTCAAATTTTAGTATAAAATGCGAAGAGGACCAATAAAGTAGGACGTAGGTAGTATCTCCGTCTTGATTTATTGGTCCTCTTTGTATTTTGTGTCAAATTTTGACCTTAGATTTAACTAACAAAATGTCAGTGCATGCCATAAAAAATAATATCATTCAAAACTATGTTGAAATACGAATCGAACGATGTAATTTTTGAACATACATTAATATTTTCTTAGTTAAATATATAGTCAAAATAAAGCAGGATGAAGGTAGCTCTAGCGAGCTAGAGATGCTTGCAAGGGAGCATGGATGTTCGGACCAATAATTAATGACTCCTCGCACGGTTGCGGCACACCCAAGGTGTGCACGTATCGATGCGCGCGGCACACCTTGATCCCACGTTTCAATGAATCGGAAGGCGTGGTCGTGGGCGGCCGGACACGTTCCCCGCTCTCACGGTCACGGAGCACAGGAAGTCAGGAGGGGAACCGTGGAAGTCCACCGTCGCTTCGACCTTCGGGACGAGAGGAAAATGGTGGAGAGGGGCCGATCGATGATGAATGAGAGCGAGGGCGACATGAATGCGGCCCTCGTGCGGGTGCTGCGAGCCATGATGATGGCGGTCAGTCAAAGGCCCCTCCCCTGCCCACCACCCGTGCGGCTGGCTGGACCGAGTGCGAGTAGGCCTAGGCCTGCCACCGCACGGGGAATCGTAGGCTGCAGGTGCGAATCCCAACCAATCAGCCTCCACAGTCACACACGTACGCATCCACTCACGCACACGAGCGCTCTCTCTCTTGATCAGACTGCGCGCGCAGGGCAGGGTGAGGTGAAAGATGGTCAGAGGACAGATGAGGTAAAATTTCGTGTTTTGACCCTTTTCTAAAATCTATTCGAGATCTGATCCTAATTTGAAATTTTTTTGAGATCTGATCCTTTTACTGCCGTCAGGGTCCATGGCGGTAGGGTGTAACAGCCTTGGCGGTAGGAAACATCTCTACCGCCAAACAGACTTTGCGGTAGCCTGTACAACCCTACCGTCAAGGTGTTTGACGGTAGGCACGAGCACGTACTGTGTTCAATATTGGAGAATTTTGCGGTAGGGCATGCAACCCTACTGCCAGGGACCTTGGCGATAGGCTGTTATACCCTACCGCCATGGACCCCGACGGTAGTAAAAAGGTCAGATCTCGAAAAAAAATTAAACTAAGGTAAGATCTCGAATAGGTTTCACAAAAGGATGAAAACACGGAAATTTTCCGATAGAGGACGCCCCCCGTGCCGTCTCGAGACGCGCGACCGGCACGGACCCCCGAGGAGCACAGGCACAGTGCCTGCCTGCCCGTGAGGTGATACTAGAAAATTGAATCGTCGGACGTCTACTCGCGCCTGCGGCTCGGCATGGGCTGATTGGATTTGCCTCCCTCCGCTCCCGCCCTGCTCCGGTCCGGCCCGGTCCGGTCGATCGCCAAGCCGAATGTACAGAAACCGCTTTTCCTGTTTTCCGGAAAAAAGCGCTCCCAGACAAGCTAGTACCTGTACTGGTACTGCACAAATCTCGCCTTTGTCACCCTTGTTTGGGTGACGACGACCCAACGTGAAACACGACCGGTCGATCCATCCTCGGCACGGTTAATCATCGCTGCTAACCGTGCGGCTGCTGCTGACTAGCTAATGGCGACAAGACAAGGAAGGACGATTAATAAGCAGGCCGAGCCGCGCGGCTCCAAATCTGGCGCTGCTGCTGCTGGATGTGCCCCACCGCCACAAATCCACAGGAAGATACGGGCGGGGCAAAGGGACAAGCGGGCGCGCACGGGCTGGGGCATCGGCATCTCGATCGCCTCGGCTCGGGCCGGAGAATAAACGACACGCGCCTACGTACCGCCCCCCCTGGCAGCTTTGGTCAAAGCTGCCGTAGCCCCCACATGCACGAGGACGTATAAAAATCTCCCACGGACAGACGAGGATGAGGAGGAGATGACCATGATCCATGCTTTGCTGGGCGAAATTAGTACTCCAAGATGATCCGCTCCATGCGAATCGAAGGCATGGTGGGGGCGACGACCAGGACCGCCAGACAAAAGGATGCCATGACAGCAGATTCCCTCGAGAAAAAAAAAACATGGATAACACAGAGCAATATCTCTGCACATGTCAACACATTAATTAGCGCTTGGTTGTGTCCGTGAAAGATGCAGGAATATGATCGGAGTATGTGCGATCGCGAAGGCCAGATAGGTATGCTTAATTACTGGGAAATTAGGCCAGCCGCCAGAAAAGTTGGGAATAACAGCGCAAGCCGCAATGCAGATATATATTTTGTGAATATATCAACCAGAAAAAGACATCGGATTAGCTACTTAGAGGACAAAAAATCAAGAGGTCCCGTGTCTACTGTCTAGGTGTTTATTCCTAGCTCAATCGTAATTCTGAAGCAATTAGTAGCGGGGGCAGAAAATCAAGCTGCCACTGACTTGCAATAGCGTACATATCGGTTGTCATTTTTGTTGTTACTTTTTCTGTTTGCGATGGATTTTTGTCGTTACTGTGTTTTTTTTAAAACAAGTAGCTAATGAAAGATTACAATATACGCAGATTGTGCAGAGCTTGCACAGGAGATTGAGAAGGTCGTTTCTAATCATTGTTGTAGAGACGAGACTGATCATGAATTGGCTACGGTTTGCTTTTCATATAAATCTTTTTTTATTTGGGATGATGCCCCCCTTGATTTTCTTTTGAGTTATCTCACGAACGATGTAACTATTATTGTTATTCAGAGCTTCTTTGATTCAAAGTTTCTCATAAGAATTTTGAAGGGCTGCAATTCTTTGAATTTTTTTCTACGTTGGTCATTTGCTCTGCAGGATTGAATCCTATGGAGTACATTCCATAGGAATTTCAGCATCCACTCAAACCTTGAAAATAATCCTATGCTTTTCATGTGATGCAATCAAACAAACCAGATTCATGTAGGATTTAATTGGGCATGGCATTGTAATCCTATGTTTTTTCCAAATCCTTTGTTTTTTAAATCCAGTGAATCAAAGAGGCCCTCAATAAAGCACGTGATCAGAAAAAGTACTCTCTCTGGTCCATACTAATTGTCGTTGGTTTAATGTACTGAGATTATACTAAATCAACAACAATTAATATGGATCAGAGGGAGTATATTATCTAGTCAAGATGGATTAACTATACAAGGGCATTCCCATTCAAGAGTTCACTTTCACTGTAGAATAATTATAAGCTTCATTGTGACGCTACAATTTTTCTAGCGTATCTTCTATTGAATTCATCCTCTAGCTAGCTAGTTGTTTCAAAAGTTCAAAATGATAGGGAAGGCAATACTCCTTTCCGGTTTATAGGGCTTATCTCAAAATTTTATATTTTCCGTTTTATAAGTCTCAATTTGATGGTTTTCCATCACATGTTCGGATTTCAAGGTGCATTAAATCATTGCATGTGAGGATTAAGAAAAAATTGACCAATGCATGTACTTTATGCATGCATGCATTGCAATTGATGCATTGAAAACACAATTTTGTGAGAAAAACGAGCACATTAATTGAGTGCTTTTGCAAACTACAAAAATTATTCCATCACTCATCATCTATCTTGCTTGGTGAGATTTTTGAATTGAGCCCTATAAACCAGAAAGGAGGGAGTATATTGCAACATCCCCTCTCACATCTAGCCTTAAATGCTGGTACATTTGTCTACTAAGGCTGGCCATAGTGGGGGTAACATAAGTGATATCATGCACTTGGGACTCGCAAACATGCTTATGTGGCAAATAATTAAAGAAGAAAGAGAGCGTTATAGTAACATAGATAGATACCGTATCATAATTAATGTTATGCTACTATGTGTCTTGGATGGCAATAAATGAGACCACATATGATATTAATCTATGATACTATGCATTATAGATATAGTATCATACACTAGTATCATATGCATGATACTAGTGTATGATACTCCCCACTATGACCAGCCTAAATAATTTTGACCGGATCATGATCCAACCAGAGAAACGAAAGGTTAACACATGAGGCGAAAAGAAATCAACACCAGATCTGACCAATTTGACGACAAAACATACTCTACTAGCTACTCAAATGTGCTGGTGTTTTATGGGCGCCGCATCGCTGAGGCTAATGTGGACCTTTTTTTTTTTTTTGCGGGGGCAGTAATGTGGACCTATTTGTAGTGCAACCGCTGCCACTCGTGCGGCGCTTACTCACGATCACCTCCTCCTCAAGGGTTAACTTAATCCCATTGGTCAAGCAAGCAGCTGCCACAGCTACAAGTACATCTAGGTGTACACCTCAGTAATTCTTCTTGAAACTCAAAAGCTCGCATTTGACTTTAGTTATTTATTGGTAATGTAGTGTACTTCATTTAGGAGTAGACATTTACCTAGGTACTATGCCACAGTTAGAGAAAAAATAGGTTTGACTGTGTGCCACTCCAAGCTACTCGTTCAGGACCTCTTTTTTCTACTTGAAGCTCACAACCTATCATTTGACTTTGGTTATTAGTAATGCAGCGTACTCGTTACACAAAATTTAATTACTTGATGCATATTACTTCTTCCCTCCCAAAATAAGTACTCAACTTTAATACAACTTTATACTAACGTTAGTATGAAATTGAGATCCTTATTTTGGAACGGACGAAGTATTTGCAAGGGATCCCTATTACCGAGTTACTCTGCATTACTCATACAATGGAGATAAATATTAAATTAGTCAACCACACCATTCTACAATTTAACTGACCGAGCTTTAAAACTTACTTGATCTGGAATCGACAATCCGCAAATGTGCGGATTATTATCGGTGCTTTGCTGGGTACACTTTGATACGTCTCCAATGTATCTATATTTTTTTATTGTTTCATGTTATTATATTATCAATCTTGTATGCTTTATATATAATTTTATATTATTTTGGGGAACTAACCTAGTGTCCAGTGGCAGTTCCTGTTTTTGCCTATTTTATTATTTCGCAGAAAAACCATATCAAACGAAATCCAAACGTGATGAAACTTTACGGTAGTTTTTTCTGAACCAGAAGAGACCCTAGAAGCTTCAGGGGGAGACCAGACGCTGCACAAGCGAGGCACAAGCTCACACGGCGGCCCCGATGGGTGGGGGGGAGGGGAGGGGGGTGGGGGCGTGAGCTTGTGGGCCCCTCGCAACTCTATTTGACCTAATTCCAAGTCTATAAATTCCATAAAACCCCGAAACCACCAGAGCAAGACCCAAAACAATTATTCCGCCGCCGCAAGCCTTTTTTTTCCATGATCCCATCTGGTGGCCTCCGCCGGTACTCAGCTGGAGGAGGAATCGATCATGGAGGGTCTCTACATCAACCTCGTTGCCTATCTGATGATGCGTGAATAGTTCCTCACAGGACCTATGGGTCCATAGAAGTAGCTAGATCTCTCTCTCCCCCTCTCTCTCCAATACAATGTTCTCTTCGAAGATCTATTTGATGTAATCTTTTGCGGTGCGTTTGGTGGGATCTGATGAATTATGGGTTTATGATCAGATTATTCATTGGAAGTAATTGAGTTATTTCTGAACTTTATTATGTGTGATTGTTATAGCTTTGTATTTCTCTCCGATCTATTCGTTTAGTTTGGCCAACTAGATTAATTTATCTTTAGTGGGAGAGGTGCTTTGTGCTAGGTTCAATCTTGCGGTGTCCTTACTCTGTGACAGGAGGAGTAGCGAGGCACTTATTGTATTGTTGCTACTAAGGGTAAAACAAAGGGTTCAATCATATTGCTTGGTCTTATTTTGTCTACATTATGTCATCATGCCTAAAGCATTACTCTGTTTGTTATGAACTTAATACCTAGAGAAGCATATAGAAGCGTTCTCTAAGTGGAGTAATAGTAGGATGTAGATGGATGTCGGTCTACTTGTCACGGATGTAATGCCTATATACTGATCATGCCATGAATAACATCATAACTATACGCTTTTCTATCAGTTGTCCAACAGTAATTCGTGTACCCACCGTTTGCTATGTTCTTGAGAGAGATGCCTCTAGTGAAAGATATGGCCCCTGGGTCCATTCACCTCATATTACTAAAAAAGTAAAACCCTAAATAAATTGTTGCAATTTATTTACTTTTATTTAGTCTTGCAATTTATATATTTATCACTATCAGAATTCATCCTTGCAATTAATGAGTACAAGGGGATTGACAACCCTCTTGCCCGTGTTGGGTGCAAGTATTTATTTGTGTGTGTGCAGGTACTATCGACCTTTGTTTGCGTGAATCTCCTATTGGTTCGATAAACCTTGGTTATTTACTAAGTGAAATATTATCTGCTACTATACTACACCACCCTTTCTCTTAGGGGAAATCCCAACACCTATCACAAGTAGCATAGGAATTTCTGGCGCCGTTGCCGAGGAGACTTCATCAAACAAAGCAAGGTCCCTTAATTCCAGCTCGTCCTCAAGTAGGTAAATGATAAAAACATAATTTTTTATGTGGAATGCTACCTAACATGTTCATCATGTAATCTTCCTTTTAGGGTATGAATATTAAGATTCGAATGATTCAAAGCAATAATCTATAATTTGATATAAAGAAATCAATACTCAGGCATACCAACAAACAATCATGCCTTTCAAAATAAAAATGCTAAAGAATGCTATCCCTACAAAATCATATAGTCTTGTCATCCTCCATCTTCTTAACACAAAGTATTTATCATGTACAACCCCGATGGCAAGACGAGCAATTGGTTCGTACTTTTTAATGCACTTCAGCTTTTTCAACCCCCACGCAATACATGAGCGTAAGCCATGGACATAGCACTACGGGTGGAATAGAATGCCGTGATAGAGATTAATAAGGGGAAGTCAAAAAAGAGAGCATAGTCTCACATCGACGCGGCTAATCAACGGGCTATGGAGATGCCCATCAATTGATGTCAATGCGAGGAGTAGGGATTGCCATGCAACAGATGCACTAAGAGCTATAAGTGTATGAAAGCTCAAACTGAAAACTAAGTGGGTGTGCATCCAACTTGCTTGGTCATGAAGACCTCGGGCATTTGAGGAAGCCCATCATCAGAATATACAAGCCAAGTTCTATAATGAAAAATTCCCACTAGTATATGAAAGTGACAACATAGGAGACTCTATATATGAAAAACATGGTGATACTTTGAAGCACAAGTGTGGAAAAGGATAGTAACATTGCCCCTTCTCTCTTTTTCTCTCATTTTTTTGTTGGTCTCTTTTTGGCCTCTTTTTCTTCTTCTTTTTATTTCCTCACTGGGACAATGCTCTAATAATGATGATCATCGCACTTCTATTTACTTACAACTCGATAAAACTGAAACATATGACTCTATATGAATGCCTCTGGCAGTGTACCAGGATGTGCAATGATGCTAGCGTAACATGTATGATAATGATGAACGGTGGCTGAGCCACAAATACTATGTCAGCTATATGATCATGGAAAGCAATATGACAATGAAGGTATAATAATAACGGAACGGTGGAAGTTGCATGGCAATATATCTCGGAATGTCTGTGGAACTGCTATGATAGGTAGATATGGTGGCTGTTTTGAGGAAAATAGAAGGAGGCTTATGTGTGATAGATCGTATCATATCATGGGGTTTGGATGAATCGGCGAAGTTTGCACCAACTCTCGAGGTGAGAAAGGGCAATGCACGGTACGAAAGAGGCTAGCAAATTGCGGAAAGGTGAGAGTGTGTATAATCCATAGACCCACATTAGTCATAAAGAACTCACACACTTATTGCGAAAGTTTATTAGCCCTCGAAGCAAAGTACTACTATGCATGCCCCTAGGGGGATAGATTGGTTGGAAAATACCATTGCTCGTCCCTGACTGCCACTCATAAGGAAGACAATCAATAATAAATCATGCTCCAACTTCTTAGCATAACTAGAGACTATACGTGCATGCTTCGGGAATCACAAACCTTAACACCAATATTCTTACTAAACCACAATCATTCACTAGTACATCCCACATATTACCATCTCAATATCGCAAAACTATGGCAAGGAATCAAACTTATCATATTCACTAATCTACCTGAAAGTTTTTATTATATCCCTCTTGAACACTTATCATATCAGGACCAATGTCATAACATGTTCATATTGCCATTACTATTTATTAGACTCTCAAATGAAATAAGTGAATCATGAGAGTGCAACTATTTCTTTAAAATATAACCACCGCCGTGCTCTAAAAGATATAAGTGAAGCACTAGAGCAACTGCCTAGCTCAAAAGATATAAGTGAAGCACATAGAGTATTCTAACAAATCACGAATAAATGCGTGTCCCTCTCAAAAGGTGTGTGTGCAGAAAACAATGATTATGGCAAACTAAAAATAAAACAAAGCAAAGACTACTATAATACAAAACACTCCAAGCAAAACTCATATCATGTGATGAATAAAAACAAGCTCCAAGTAGTATACCGATGGATTGTAGACGAAAGAGGGGATGCCATACGGGCATCCCCAAGCCTAGATGCTTGGTTCTCCTTGAATATTACCTTGGGGTTCCTTGGTAATACCCAAGCTTATGGTCTTGCCGCTCCTTATTCCTTCATCCATCGTGATCTCACCCAAAACTTGAAAACTTCAGCACACAAAACTCAACAAAAATCTCATGAGATCCGTTAGTATAACAAGCAAATAATAAACTTTAGGTACTGTTATGAACCCATTAATATTTTATTATTGCATAATACCTACTATATTCCAACTTCCCCTTGACTTATACCCCCTGATATAATCCATAGATTCATCAAAACAAGCAAACTATGCAACGAAAACAGAATCTGTCTAAAACAGAACCGTCTGTAATGATCTGAACAAATGCAATACTTTTGTAACTCCAAACACTCTAAAAAATTAGGAAAAAGTGGGCAATTTTTATATCAATATTTTGTAAAAAAAATCAGAATTTTATCACGTTCCAGCAAGTCATAGAAATTCCAGCACTGGGCGCAAGAGTTTCTGTTTTTTCACAGAATCAAATCAACTACCAACCAAATCATCCCAAAGGCTTTACTTGGCACAAACACTAATTAAAATATAAAAACACAATCATAACAGTAGCATAATTGTGTGAACACTCAAAAACAGAAAAGAAAACAAGAAATATAACATAACTATTGGGTTGCCTCCCAACAAGCGCTATTGTTTTACGCCCCTAGTTAGGCGTAATGCATAGTTTCAAGTATTGTCATCCTTAGTTTTCATTCCATATGTGGCCCTCATAATTGATTCATATGGTGGCTTAATTCTCTTTCTAGGGAAGTGTTCCATTCATTTCTTTAATGGAAATTGGAACCTTACGTTTCCTTCTTTCATATCAATAATAGCACCTATGGTTGGTAGGAAAGGCCTACCAAGTATTATAGGACAAGACGGATTACATTCAATATCAAGTACAATGAAATCCACAGGCACATAATTTTTATTAGCAAGAATAAGCACATAATTTATTCTACCCAATGGTTTCTTAATAGTTGAATCTGCTAAGTGCAAATTAAGGGAACATTCATCCATATCAACAAGGCCTAGCGTATCACATTAAGATTTTGGTATAGTGGAAACACTAGCAAACAAATCACATACAACATTACATTCATAATGTTTAAATTTTACTTTAATAGTAAGTTCCCACTCATCTTATAATTTCCTAGGTATTGAAACTTCCAATTCTGGTTTTTCTTCAAAAGCAATTTCTACATTATGTTTAGTAAAAGCTTTATTTTGTTCATAAGCATTGGGTGAATTTTCCATGGATTGCAACAGGGAAATACACTCAATTAAGGAAAAACTATCATAATTAAAGTCCTTGTAATCCAAAGTAGTGGGCATATCACTAATTAAAGTCTTGACCTATCCAAACCCACTTTTATCATTTTTATCATTAAGATCATCACCCACCGAACAATTGGGATGCCTTCTAGCTAAAGTTGACTCATCTCCAGTCCCTTTTTGATCAATTTTTATATTACTAAACAAATATTCAATGGGTGAGACACCAATCATTTTAATATCTTTATCATTATTACGGCAAAAATTGGGCGGAATAGCCTTTTCTAGGAATTCTCGCTTAGCTCTCAATCTAGCGGTTCTTTATTTACTTTCATTAATGGATACATAGATAGCTTTAGTGGAATCATTAATATCAAGCTTAGGTGGCAAAATTTTAGATTTAAGAGTTTCCACATCATGAGCAATTCTATCCATGTTCCTAGCCATATCATCAACTTTATTCAATTTTTCTTCTACCATGGCATTAAATATCTTTTGAGAATTAATGAATTATTAAATATTTCTATCAAGATCAGTAGGTGTATTATTATTATTATTATAAGAATTTCCATAGGAATTACCATAATTATTAGGGGAATTTCCGGATATGGTCTAGGATTAAAATTACCTCTATAAGCATTGTTATTGAAATTATTTCTAGAGACAAAATTCACATAAATGGCATCATTATTTTGCTCAATCAAAGTAGATAATAGCACATAATTAGGATCAACATGAGCATTTTTATTAGCAACCAATTTCATAAGAGCATCCATTTTATCACTCAAAGTATTAATTTCTTTGACGGAATTTACCTTCTTACCAGTTGGTGTTCATTCGGCATGCCATTGAGAGTAATTTGCCATTATATTATTGAGGAGTTTTGTAGCTTCTCCCAAAGTGATTTCCATAAAGGTGCCTGCAGTAGAGTCTAGAAGATTTCTAGAAACAAAATTTAGTCGCACATAGAAATTTTGTATAATCATCCATAAACTTAATCCATGGGTGGGAGAATTTCTTATCATTAATTTCATTCTCTCCCAAGATTATGCAACATGTTCATGCTCAAGTTGTTTAAAATTCATAATTTGATTTCTAAGAGAAATAATTTTAGTGGGAGGAAAATACTTGGCAATAAAAACACCCTTACACATACTATTTTGAGGCAAGGACGAAAACCAAGTTTTAGCACGATCTCATAGTGAGAACAGAAATAATTTCAACTTGACAATATCATTTTCCACATTTTTTTTGCATATCGCATAATTCAACGAAAATATTAAGATGGCATGCAGCATCTTCATTAGGACTACCAAAAAATTGTTCTTTGATAACAAGATTTAGCAAAGCGGCATTAATATCACATGACCCCGCACGAGTGGCGAGAGGAGCAATTGGAGTACTAACAAAATCATTATTATTAGTATTTGAATAATCACACAACTTAGTGTTTTCTTGAGACATAGCGACGAAGCGAGCAAAAGAGCAAACAAAAATATTTTTGTGTTTTCTAAAAAAAATTAGAAGCGGGGAAGATGAAAATGAGAGACAAAGGCAAATAAAATAGGAGCAAGTAGATGATAGTTTGTGCGAAGGTACTTGATAGGTTTTGATGATGTCTCCCCAGCAACGGTGCCAGAAATTATTCCTGCTACATGTGAGCAGCGTTGGGATTTCTCGAAGAGGAGAGGATGATGTTGTACAGTAGAGATAAGTATTTTCCTCAGTTAAGAACCAAGGTTATAAATCCAGTAGGAGAATCACATAAAGCCTCGTGAACAACACCTGCACACACAAAAGCAAATACTTGCACCTGATATGTCTCCAACGTATCTATAATTTATGAAGTATTCATGCCATGTTTACAACAATTTTATATGGTTTTGGTATGATTTGATTAGAACTAACCCGGACTGACGTTGTTTTCAGTAGAGCTATCATGGTGCCATTTTTTGTGCAGAAATAAAAGTTCTAAGAATGGGCTGAAAATTTACGGTGATTTTTTATGGACCAAAAGAGACCCCCAAAGCATCGGAGCTGGGCCAGGAAGTGGCCGAGGGAGCCACAAGCCCGGGGGGGGGGGGGCGCCTCCCAAGTTTGTGGGCCCCTCGGGCACCCCCCTCTCATGGGACTGATGACCCACAAGCATAGGGGATCAATCATAGTCCTTTCAATAAGTAAGAGTGTCGAACCCAACGACGAGCAGAAGAAAATGACAAGCGGTTTTCAGCAATGTATTTTGTGCAGGCACTGAAATTATCGGTAACAGATAGTTTTGTGATAAGATAATTCATAACGGGTAACAAGTAACAATTGTAACAAAGGTGCAGCAAGGTGGCCCAATCCTTTTTATAGCAAAGGACAAGCCTGGACGAACTCTTATATAAAGCAAAGCGCTCCCGAGGACACATGGGAATTATTGTCAAGTTAGTTTTCATCATGCTCATATGATTCGCGTTCGTTACTTTGATAATTTGATATGTGGGTGGACTGGTGCTTGGGTGCTGTCCTTACTTGGACAAGCCTCCCACTTATGATTAACCCCTCTCGCAAGCATCTGCAACTATGAAATAAGAATTAAGATAAATCTAACCATAGCATGAAACATGTGGATCCAAATCAGCCCCTTACGAAGCAACACATAAATTAGGGTTTAAGCTTCTATCACTCTAGCAACACATCATCTACTTATTACTTCCCAATGCCTTCCCCTAGGCCCAAATCATGGTGAAGTGTCATGTAGTCGACGTTCACATAACACCACTAGAGGAAAGACAACATACATCTCATCAAAATATCGAACGAATACCAAATTCACATGATTACTTATAATAAGACTTCTCCCATGTCCTCAGGAACAAAAGTAACTACTCACAAAGCATGTTCATGTTCAAGATCAGAGGGGTAATAAATATCATTACGGATCTGAACATATGATCTTCCGCCAAGTAAACCAACTAGCATCAACTAAAAGGAGTAATCAACACTACTAGCAATCCACATGTACCAATCTGAGGTTCTGAGGCAAAGATTGAATACAAGAGATGAACTAGGGTTTGAGAGGAGATGGTGCTGGTGAAGATGTTGATGAAGATTGACCCTCCCTCGATGAGAGGATCGTTGGTGATGACGATGGCTTCGATTTCCCCCTCCCGGAGGGAAGTTTCCCCGGCAGAATCGCTCTGCTGGAGCCCTAGATTGCTCCTGCCCGAGTTCCGCCTCGAGATGGCGGTGCTTTGTCCCGAAAGCTTCCTGCTTATTTTTTCTAGGTCAAAACCAACCATATAGTAGAAGAGGGGCACCAGACGATGGCCAGGGGGCCCACAAGCCCTGGGGGCGCGCCCTGGGGGTAGGGCGTGCCCCCAGGCTTGTGGCCACCTAGTGGGTCCCCTCTGGTAGTTTCCTCGCCCAATAATTTTTATATATTCCAAAATAATTCTCCGTAAATTTTCAGGATTTTTGGAGTTGTGCAGAATAGGCATCTCAGATTTGCTCCTTTCCGGTCCAAGATTCCAGCTGCCGGCATTCTCCCTCTTTGTGTAAACCTTGTAAAATAAGAGAGAAAAGGCATAAGCATTGCACCATAATGTGAAATAATAGCCCATAATGCAATACATATCAACATAAAAGCATGATGCAAAATGGACGTATCAACTCCCCCAAGCTTAGACCTCGGTTGTCCTCAAGCGAAAGCCGAAATCGATAATCATGACCACATGTTTAGAGATAGAGGTGTCAATAAAATAAAATATGGACATGAGGGCATCATGATCATCTTTAGAGCAGCATATATTGTCATATAATTTCTTATGCTAAAGTGATAATTCGTTCACAAGGTAAAGTATGAATCAAAAACTTTATTGAAAACCAACTAACTATGATCTTGCTCAGAAACAATTGCTATTTATCTTAACATCAGAAAGAGTCAATGTAAGGGCTTTTATCTAGCAAGTTCACATACTCAACCATCATTTAATCTTTCATAATTGCTAACACTCACACGATACTTATGAGGTCAAAGTTTCAATCAAACACATAGGAAGATAGGGGCTTATAGTTTTGCCTCCCAACCATTTACCTTAAGGGTAACGTCAACAATAATAGTTTATGAACACCTACATCTGAGTGGATATATATATCTGGATCTTCCCCAACATATAGTGCTTGCCAAAAGGAAAAAATATAAAAGGAAAGGTGAAGGTCACCATGACTCTTGTATAAAGATATGAAGTAAAATAAAAGATAGGCCCTTCGCAGAGGGAAGCAGAGGTTGTCATGCGCTTTTATGGTTGGATGCACGAACTCTTAATGCAACGGAATGTCACTTTATATTGCCGCTTGTGATAGGAAACTTTATTATGCAGTCCGTTGCTTTTATTTCTTCCCTATCACAAGTTCGTATAAAGTTTATTTTCCTCACACTAATAGATCATACATATTTAAAGAGCAATTTTTATTGCTTGCACCGATGACAACCTACTTGAAGTATCTTACTCAATCCATGGGTCGGTATAGTGGACTCTCATGGCAAAACTGGGTTAATGGATTTTGGATGCACAAGTAGTATCTCTTCTTGGTGCAAAAGATTTGGCTAGCAAAGGTTGAGAAGCAAATTCAACATGTTGGAGGATCCATGACAATATAATTTCTATTCAGATATAAGGAAACATAACCCATTATGTTGTCTTCCTTGTCCAACATCAACCTTTTAGCATATAATATTTTAATGAGTGCTCACAATCACAAAAGATGTCCAAGATAGTGTATTTATATGTGAGACCCTTCTTTCTTTATTACTTCCTATTAATTGCAACAATGACCAAAACTATGTTTGTCAACGCCCAACAAGTTTCATGTGACATACTTCTTATATGTGAAGTCATCACTTCCCATAAGATTATTATATAATCTTTTTATTTCTTTTATTTTCTTCTTTTCTCAAGATCAAAGCAAGAAAGCAAATCCCTCTACTCAAAACTAATTTTTATTATATAACTCTCAGACTCGATTACATAGAGGGAACACAAAGCAAAACTCAAAGCTAGATCATACTAAAAAAACTTTATTCTACTAAACCAAGATATAACCAAAAGGATAGAACTAAGGAAAACGATATAGGTAAGGATGTGATGATGATACGATACTGGGACACTTCCCCCAAGCTTGGCACAAGCCAAGGGGAGTGCCCATACCCAAGTACTCAAGTTTCCTTCTTCGGAGGTGGTGGGCTTGTCCTCCATCTTCCAGGGCATAGGCTCACCATCATAGAAGGATGAATGAGTCTCCAGAATCCTCAAATCTGCAGCCAAACTCATCCTCTTAAATCTATATTCATACTCACAGTTCTGGTTTTGCAGGTCATAGATTTGGGCTTGGAGATGCTCTATTTTCTCATGAAGCTTGAAGATGGCCTTTCCAATCTCACTGGCATCCAGCTTGTGGTCACGGTTAAAGTCCGTGATCATGGAGTGATTGGCGTTGAGTCCGCGTTCCACCATCCCTTTGCACTTGAAAACTTCTTGCTCCACCGCTTCGACCCTGGACTCCACGCTTCCGGTCCTCCTTGGCCCTTGAACATCACAGATGTGAAGCACCCCCTCACACATCTCGATGGTTTGAGGGTGTTGCAGCACCTCCGCAAGGTAGGGGTTGATGACCTTCTTAAAGAACTTGTCCTTGGGGGCGCTTGGAGACGTCATGGTGATCTAGATCTGTCAGGAAAAAAAGCTCAAAACAAGAATAGAGGATATTGCCGTGGTACGGTGGTCAAAACCTTCGGGAAATTATATAATGAATTTTTACTGTGCAAAAAAAGTATTCTGGGAGAAAACAGAGTCCGGAGGGCACACGAGGTGGCCACAAGCCTAGGAGGCGCGCCCAGGGGGGTAGGGCGCGCACCCACGGCTTGTCGCCTACTCGTGCACTTTTTGGACCGCTTCTTATTTTCCCAATTTTTTAAATATTCCAAAATGGAGTAAAATTGCTTTTGGGAAAGTTTTGGAGTCGGTTTACTTACCGTATCACATACCTATTGCCTTTTAGGGCTGTGGAGCGTTCTGGAAAGTTTCCCTTATGTACTCTTCTGGTGTTATGGTATTAATAATATTGGTTTCAATATTTATGGGAGTACTTGAGATATAATGCTTGATTCTTTGCCCATTTACCACCTTCGGGTTGGTACCCTCGGCATTGTTGATCTTGATGGCACCGGAACGATAAACTTCCTCGATAATGTAAGGCCCTTCCCATTTAGAGAGAAGTTTTCCTGCAAAAAATCTTAAACGAGAATTGTATAGCAAGACATGGTCACCTACATTAAATTCACGCTTTAGTATCCTTTTGTCATGCCATCTTTTAACTTTTTCTTTAAACAATTTGGCATTCTCATAGGCTTGGGTTCTCCATTCATCAAGTGAGCTAATGTCAAATAACGTCTTCTCACTGGCAAGTTTGAAATCATAGTTGAGCTCTTTAATTGCCCAATAAGCCTTATGTTCTAGTTCAAGAGGTAAGTGACATGCTTTTCCATATACCATTTTATATGGAGACATACCCATAGGATTATAAGCAGTTCTATAAGCCCATAGTGCATCATCAAGTTTCTTAGACCAATTCTTCCTGGATTTATTAACAGTCTTTTGCAGGATCAATTTTATTTCTCTATTACTTAATTCTACTTGACCACTAGACCGAGGATGATATGGAGATGCAATTCTATGGTTAACATCATACTTAGCAAGCATTTTACGGAAAGCACCATGAAGAAAATGTGAACCACCATCAGTCATTAAATATCTGGGGACTCCAAACCTCGGGAAAATAACTTCTTTAAGCATTTTAATTGAGGTGTTATGATCAACACTACTAGTTGGAATAGCTTCTACCCACTTAGTAACATAATCAACAACAACCAAAATATGTGCATACCCATTGGAGGAAGGAAAAGGTTCCATATAATCAAATCCCCAAACATCAAATGGTTCAATAACAAGTGAATAGTTCATAGGCATTTCCTGACGTCTACTAATATTACCAATCCTTTGACATTCATCGCAAGACAAGACAAACTTACGAGCATCCTTAAAAAGAGTAGGCCAATAAAAACCAGATTGTAATACCTTGTGTGCAGTTCTATCTCCAGCATGGTGTCCTCCGTATGCCTCGGAGTTACACTTGCGTAGGATCTGTTCCTGTTCATGCTCAGGTACACAACGTCTAATAACACCATCTATTCCTTCTTTATAAAGGTGTGGGTCATCCCAAAAGTAATGTCTTAAATCATAGAAAAACTTTTTCTTTTGTTGATATGTAAAACTAGGTGGTATAAATTTAGCAACAATATAATTAGCATAGTCTGCATACCATGGAGTACTACGAGAAGCATTTATAACAGCTAATTGTTCATCAGGAAAGCTATCATCAATAGGTAGTGGGTCATCAAGAATATTTTCTAACCTAGACTAGTTGTCTATAAATCAAATTCTTGTAGCAAGAGAACCCACCTAATGAGTCTAGGTTTAGCATCCTTCTTTTCCACAAGATATTTAATAGCAGCATGATCAGTGTGAACAATTACTTTAGAATCAACAATATAAGATCTGAACTTGTCACAAGCAAATACAACTGCTAAAAATTCTTTTTCAGTAGTAGTATAATTTCTTTGAGCACTGTCTAGAGTTTTACTAGCATAATGGATAACATTTAATTTCTTATCAACTCTTTGTCCTAGAACAACACCAACAGCATAATCATTAGCATCACACATAATTTCAAAGGGTAGGTTCCAATCAGGTGGTTGAACAATAGGTGCAGAAATTAAGGCTTTTTTAAGGATTTCAAATGCTTCTACACAATCATCGTAAAAAAACAAATGGAACATCTTTTTACAAGAGATTAATAAGAGGCCTAGAAATTTTAGAGAAGTCTTTAATAAATCTCCTATAGAAACCAGCATGACCAAGGAAACTTCTTATACCTTTGATATCTTTAGGACACGACATTTTTTCAATAGCATCAACTTTTGCTTTATCAACTTCAATACCTCTTTCGGAGATTTTATGCCCCAAGACAATACCTTCATTAACCATAAAGTGGCACTTCTCCCAATTCAAGACAAGATTAGTTTATTCACATCTCTGCAAAACTCGATCAAGGTTGCTTAAGCAATCATCAAAAGAAGTTCCGTAAACGGAGAAATCATCCATGAAAACCTCAACAATCTTTTCACAAAAGTCAGAGAATATAGCAGTCATACATCTTTGAAAGGTAGCAGGTGCATTGCATAAGCCAAAAGGCATACGCCTATAAGCAAAAGTACCAAAAGGGCATGTAAAAGTAGTTTTTTCTTGATCCTCTTGTGACACAGGTATTTGGGAAAAACCAGAATAACCATCTAGAAAGCAAAAATGTGTATGTTTTGATAGTCTTTCTAGCATTTGATCAATGAATGGCAGAGGATAATGATCTTTCCTAGTAGCTTTATTTAATTTTCTAAAATCAATTACCATTCTATAACCTGTAACAATTCTTTGCGGAATCAATTCATTTTTATCATTAGGAACAACAGTAATACCCCCTTTCTTAGGGACACAATGAATAGGGCTTACCCATCTACTATCAGCAACAGGATAGATTATACCTGCTTCCAGAAGCTTTTATATTTCATTCCTTACCACTTCTTTCATTCTAGGATTCAACCGTCGCTGATGATCAACAACTGGTTTAGCATCAGGTTCCATATTAATTTTGTGCTGACATAGAGTGGGACTAATGCCCTTAAGATCATCAAGAGTATATCCAATAGCGGCACAATGCTTCCTCAGAGTTTTCAATAATTTCTTTTCTTCATGCTCTGAAAGATTAGCACTAATAATAATAGGATATATCTTCTTTTCATCGAGATAAGCATATTTCAAAGTATTAGGTAATTGTTTAAGATCGAACACAGGATCACTCTTGGGTGGTAGAGGATCTGAAAGAGTCTCAACAGGCAAATTGTGTTTCAAAACAGGCATTTGTTTAAAGAATATCTCATCTATTTCATTTCTTTCATTCATGAACATGTCATTTTCATGGTCTATCAACTATTGTTCTAAAGGATCAGTAGGAGGCACGACAATAGAAGCAAGACCAATAATTTCATCTTTACTAGGAAATTCTTTATCATGGGGTTGTCTACGAAATTCGGAGAAATTAAAATCATGAGACACATCCCCGAAACTTACGCTAACAGTTTCTTTCTCACAGTCTATTTTAGCATTAACAGTGTTCAAGAAAGGTCTACCAAATATAATGGGACAAAAATCATCTTGCGGGGAACCAAGAACTAGAAAATCAGTAGGGTATTTTATTTTCCCACACAATACTTCAACATCTCTAATGATCCCAATTGGTGAGATAGTATCTCTATTAGCAAGCTTAATAGTAACATCAATATCTTCTATTTCAGCAGGTGCAATATCATTCATAATTTCTTGATACAAAGTAAAAGGAATGGCACTCACACTAGCACCCAAATCACATAAGCCATGATAGCAATGATCTCCTATTTTAACAGAGATAACAGGCATGCCAACAATAGGTCTATGTTTATCTTTATCATCGGCTTTAGCAATTCTAGCGGCTTCATCACAGAAATAAATAACATGCCCATTGATATTATTGACCAAGAGATCTTTAACCATAGCAATACTAGGTTCAACTTTAATTTGTTTAGGGGGTGTTGGTGTTCTAGTATAACTCTTACGAACTACAGCTGAAGCTTTAGCATGTTCTTTTATCCTAACAGGAAAAAGTGGTTTCTCAATATAAGCAGTAGGAATAACAGGATCAACATTATAAGTAATGGTTTCTTCTTCAGCTTTAATGGGTTCTACTATTTTTACTTCAATGGGAGGATGATAATTGAACCACTTCTCCTTAGGGAGATCAACATGAGTAGCAAATGATTCACAAAAAGAAGCTACTATCTCAGAGTAAAGTCCATATTTAGTGCTAAAATAACGAAAAGCATCGGTATCCATAAAAGTTTTAACACAATCAAACTTAAGGTTTATACCTGGCTCCTTACCTTTGTCGAGCTCCCAATCTTTGGAGTTGCGTTTAATTCTTTCCAAGAGATCCCATTTGAATTCAATAGTCTTCTTCATAAAAGAACGAGTACAAGAAGTATCGAGCAAGGATTGATCATTACGAGAAAGCCGAGCATAAAAATTCTGAATAATAATTTCTCTTGAGAGCTCATGATTGGGGCATGAATATAACATTGACTTAAGCCTCCCCCAAGATTGGGCAATACTTTCTCCTTCACAAGGCCAAAAATTATATATATAATTCCGATCACGATGAACCAGATGCATAGGATAAAACTTTTGATGAAATTCCAATTTCAATCGGTTGTAATTCCAAGCTCCAATATCATCACATAGCCTATACCATGTCAATGCCTTTCCCTTCAAAGATAAAGGGAATTCCTCCTTCTTGACTTCATCCTTGGGCAAACCTGCAAGCTTAAATAATCCACAAACTTCATCCACATAGATTAGATGCAAATCAGGATGTAGTGTTCCATCTCCTGCATATGGATTAGCTAGCAGTTTCTCTATCATACCCCAAGGAATTTCATAATAAATATTTTCAGTAGGTGCAGTAGGTTGAGGAGCAACTCTTTTCTCTTCCGGTCGAGGTGAAGATACCCCGAACAAGCCCCTCGAAGGATGACCTTCCATAGTGACAAGTGACAATAAATTTCAGCACGTAATATAAATGTTTCCTTAACAAATTCCACTTACCAAAGGCACTTCACTCCCCGGCAACGGTGCCAGAAAAGAGTCTTGATGACCCACAAGTATAGGGGATCAATCATAGTCCTTTCAGTAAGTAAGAGTGTCAAACCCAATGAGGAGCAGAAGGAAATGACAAGTGGTTTTCAGCAAGGTATTTTCTGCAGGCACTGAAATTATCGGTAACAGATAGTTTTGTGATAAGATAATTCGTAACGGGTAACAAGTAACAAGTATAACAAAGGTGAAGCAAGGTGGCCCAATCCTTTTTATAGCAAAGGACAAGCCTGGACGAACTCTTATATAAAGCAAAGCGCTCCCGAGGACACATGGGAATTATTGTCAAGTTAGTTTTCATCATGCTTATATGATTCGAGTTCGTTACTTTCATAATTTGATATGTGGGTGGACCAGTGCTTGGGTGCTGTCTTTACTTGGACAAGCCTCCCACTTATGTTTAACCCCTCTTGCAAGCATCTGCAACTACGAAAGAAGAATTAAGATAAATCAAACCATAGCATGAAACATGTGGATCCAAATCAACCCCTTACGAAGCAACACATAAACTAGGGTTTAAGCTTCTATCACTCTAGCAACCCATCATCTGCTTATAACTTCCCAATGCCTTCCCCTCGACCCAAATCATGGTGAAGTGTCATGTAGTCGATGTTCACATAACACCACTAGAGGAAAGACAACATACATCTCATCAAAATATCGAACGAATACCAAATTCACATGATTACTTATAACAAGACTTCTCCCATGTCCTCAGGAACAAAAGTAACTACTCACAAAGCATGTTCATGTTCAAGATCATAATGCAATAAATATCAACATAAAAGCATGATGCAAAACATGATGTCATGGTGCAGCCCTTCACGAAACTTCTCTTGCCTTCGGGCATCAGTGGGGATGTCTTCTTCAGCGTAGAGAGACAATTCAAGGAACTCTCGCTGGTAGACTTCTACAGTCTTGTTACCTTGAACCAGGTTGTGGAACTCAGCCTTCTTGCGTGCTATAACTGCTTGAGGAATATAGCGGGCGCGAAAAGCAGTCTTGAACTCCACCCAGGTAACGACAGTTCCAGGAGGCAGGGTCTGTCGGTGAGTGGCCCACCATTGTGCTGCGGGTCCCTTCAGGAAGTATGTCGCAAAGGTGACATAGTTGGCAGGGGTTACATCAGCGGACTCCATCTCATAGAAGATATCACGCAGCCAGTCATCAGCATCCAGCGGATCCACTGTGTTGCGGAAGAACGACGGGTTGAGTCGCATAAACTCTGGCAGTGTGATTGAAGGTGGCGGCTGGTCGGCATTGGGACGAGGGAACTGTTGCATAATCCCCGTCATGAACTGACGGTTGAGTTCAAACTGTTGCATCATCGCAGCCATATAGTCAGGCGGTGGCGGCGGAGGTGGATTGTTATCTGCCATCCTGCTAAATTCAACAGGGGTAGTTTAGCAGAAGCCAATGCGAGTGTTTAGCGACATGCATGATGTAACGCGATGGAATTTAAGTAGTACTACAGATGCTTAATAGTAGTCATTAAGTCATACAGGTCCATACAGAGTCGGTTACATTTGGGCAGCATAACGGCGCAAATTTAAAAGCAAGACAAACTAGGCGGCGCGCAGGCACGCGGTAAGGAAATACACAACGAGACATAGCAAAGGCTACATCAACGTCGGAGAAAACCATGGAAACGGGGTAGCTGCAAGTGCGGACGATGGATGTTCGTCGCAGAAGGATCATGTGCTCCATGTGCACTCTGATGCAGAACCCAGTCTCGAGCTGAAAGAAGAGGTCCACGTGCAGGTGTATGACCTCCCACAGCAGGCCAATCGATCCCAGGTGGCATCTCGGTCCTGCGCGGGTAAAGAATATGCTCCGGATGTATCCCTGCACAAACAGCTTGTAGCAACTGCGTCATTGCCTTGTAGAATCGTACTCGAGTGGCAAACAACGCGACGGCCAGAGCCCGAACAGTGCGATCCAGAGCCTGAGTACACTGAATCAGAACTCGCTGATCGTAGCGACGAGGCTCGTACGGGGCACAGGTAGCTGTGTAGTAACCAGTAGCATCTCCAGCAGGGGTATACAGAATGTATCGATACTCAGAAGCATCCAAGCAAGCTTTGTGCTCTCCTCGAAGATGTGCGACAGCAGAGTAGGCGGCATCATGGACTGCCATCTCAATCATCACGCCGATACCGTGGAAAAGGTATAGCTCGGTGTCTGAGTCATCCTGATGATCATAGATGCGAACATCTCCTGGTTGAACTCGCGGTAAACCTCGTAGACCATGTACTCAGGGTACCAGCGGTAACCCAGTCTGGTCAAGAGAGCGATCAGAACAGCTGGGAACCCAGGGGCATCGCGAGCCCAAGTGCGAAGCACGAGCTGGGTCGTAGGACGCGGCGGGAACAGACGATCCATCTGAAACAAAGGAGTTCAGGGTTGTCATATGATGATGAGAAATATAACAAATCTCAGAAGGAAAGGTTAAACAAAACAATGGAAAGGAAAATGATTATCAGGCTAATCAGATCAATGACAGGGAAATCCCACAGATATCCAGCTTTCCGGGTGGACGAAATTTACGAGATCCTAAGTGTCGGTGTTAGTAAATTTATTAAACCCGAATAGAAGAGAGATCAGAGTCCCGGAGTAAAGACGAGGAATAAAAGATCCTAATACCACCCAATTGGCGACGTGGGCCCGTAAGCCACACAGCCAAGTTAGTAAAATAGTTTTTGGTTTCTAGACTCAACTTCGGCCAAGGAATTGGATAGGGGGATTCCTAGAGGCAGTCGGCTCTGATACCAACCTGTGACGACCCCGGCTTAATCGTGCACTAATCATACACGCAAATGCACACGATTAAGCCTAAGGACTCACTTGAAGATATCACAACACAACTCTAAAACATAAATAAAGTCATACAAGCTTAATATTACAAGCCAGGGCCTCGAGGGCTCGAATACATAGCTCGATGGCATACAAGTGTCAGCGGAAGCATCAGATATCTGGGTACAGATATATTACAGAAACAGAGTTAAGCCTTTATGAAGGCAGGGCAAAATAAAATACTACGATCGAAAGGCGTAGGCCTCCTGCCTAGGACCCTCCGAATCCTACTCCTGGTCATCAGTCGGCTCCTCGTAGTAGTACTCGCCGGGAGGGTAGTAGTAGTAGCCATAGTCGTCGACGGGGGCTGCTAACTCAGGGGCTCCATGATCTGGCAGAGTCAAATGGATATGGGGAGAAAAATAAAATAAAGCAAACGTGAGTACTCATCCGAAGTACTCAGCAAGCAAGGATCTACACTACATATGCAACATTTTCATAGGGGGCTGTATATGGGGACTGGGTTGCAGAGATGCCAGAGTAGAGGGGGAAAGCCTAGTCCTATCGAAGACTAGCATCTTCAATCATCTTCATCGGTCTTGCAGCATTAGAAGAGTGCAGATTAACATAATGAAAAGTAGTAGTAACGTTATCAACCTCGCCCAGAGATCCTTCCTCGACTCCCTGCGAAAAAGCAATCCCAGAGCCATACTATCCATTTCATCTCAAGTTCTAGTTGTACCGATCGGGATACAACTCCGAGTGTCCGTTACCGTAGGACAGGCTATCGATAGATTAGTTTGTCCCTGCAGGGGTGCACCAACTTACCCACCACGCTCGATTAACTCCGGCGGGACACACTTTTCTGGGTCATGCCCGGCCTCGGCCAAACGATACGCCGCAACCCGACCAAATACTTAACAGAGAGGTCAGCACGCCGGACTAAACCTATGCCCCCAGGGGTCTTGGGCCATCGCCCCGGGAACTCCTGCACGTTGTGAGGGCGGTCGAGAGCAGACCTAGCAAACCCTTAATACAAGCGCAGTTGCGTAACCAGTCCAACTCGGCGCGCGCCGCTCAGTCGCTGACCTCCATTAAGCTTTGGCTAAAGTATACGACGCAGAACGCCCATACTATGCCCACGTGATGGCTAGTGCTATCAGGCCAGAGGCCCCTCGGATCAAATATCCAAACCATTAGTGTGTTGGAAGTGGGGAAACGAGCAGAGACTCACGAAAGATGTGACCCCGTCGCCCCGTCTCGAGGACTTGCGGCAAGGGCGAGGAATGCCCGGCCACGCCTCGTGTTCAACCCTCGGGCACCATCCAGGTCCACCCGATCCCACATCACTCGCTAATAAGCTCGCGCGGGTACCCCTCAGGGCCGACCCGTCTTTAGTATCATGGTTCAGTGTTCAGTCATAGTAACCAAAGTATCTGTGTGTCTGACACCAAGGGGAACCCTGAGGAATCACCCTCGATGGAATTCCCTCTGATGTTACCGTCAAGGTGAACGGAGGAGGAATCACCCTTGAGGTCCACACTTGAGGAGTTGTGCGACGACATCATTATCGGGGGTGGTGTAGGAGGAATCACCCTCGCTTACCATGACCGAATAACTAACCTACAAGGTTATCATCAGAAGTGCTGACGAGGTATCACCCTTGGCACTCGATAGTATCCCAGCAGTGTCGGCAACTAAGGGGGATGTGACGTGCGGTATCGGGGCCTGGTCTTCAATCCCGTTGCACGGGTCTTCTGATCATCCAGCGGGGCAGTCGGGATAAGTGGGGTCTCTAATGGTCTCTACCCAACCTATTCTAAGCAGTTTAGGATAACAGTTAAGTATCAAAAACAGGTTACAAGTAAACAGGCTATGCAGCAGATATAGGGTACAGTAACAGCAGCAGATTCTAATGCAAGCATAAGAGAGAAGAGAGTGGGCGATATCGGAATGCTCAAAATGGGGGTACTTGCCTGGAAGCTCTGGGGCAAGTGGCTGGTCGTCGGGGACGTAGTCGTACTCCGGAGCGGCGTCTGCCTCAGGAGCTACGTCAACGTAGGGGTCTAATCAAGAGAGAAAAGGGGGAGGAAACAGGTAAACATAATGCAATCAAATGCAACATCAGGCATGCTACGCCTAGTATGAAGTGTAGGGTTGCCTTAAGATGCACCTAGGTCATTTTAATTATTTTAGGAATTAAGTTGGATTTATTTTCCGGTGATTATGCACTATTCATCTATCAGATATTGACGAAAAGTTACGAGTTCTCTTACGTACGGGGTTCCGTCATGGAAACAAACGACACGATCAGATTCGTCTCGTCGTTCTGAGCAACTTTCAACTTTTAAGTTTTTCGATCTGAGTTACGGTTTAAAAGTTATTATTTTTCAAAGATTTAATTGATTTTCTGAAATTATTTTTATCTACAGAAAATGATATATGACGTCAGCATGACGTCACTGTGATGTCAGCAGTCAACAGCGGCTGACCAGGGTCAAACCTGGCATGTGGGTCCAGTGGGACCCACATGTCAGCCTCTGTTACTTTTAATAGTGAATTAAGACTGATCAAAGTTAATTAGGGGGATGTGGGCCCCGGGTGTTAGTGGGTGATTAGTTAATCTAATTAGTTTTATTTATTAAAATGTTTTATTTAACCTAATAAGCAGTGGGGCCCGTGTGTCAGCGATAGTGAATGCCACGTCAGGGGGTTGACCCAGTCAACGGGTCAACTGGGCCCACATGTCAGTGACTCAGGCGGCCCCACTGGTCAGGCCAACTCAGCCTCGCCGGCGTCGTCACCGAAACAGGCTCCGGCGACCAATTTTGCGCCGGCCGACCGCCGGAGCTACTCGGAATCTCGTTACAGGGCTCGGTTCGAGCTGTGGTTAGGTGCGTTCGAAAGCTGGAGGACTCGCGCGTCGAGTGGTGGCCTCGTACAGACCAGAGATGATCGGAAATGGCGCCGGCGATGAGCCGTGGCAGAGACCGAACCCCGGCGAACTCGCGTTCATTAAGACAACGGCCAAAACACGCGGCGATCTACTCCTACAACATCTACGCGACGTCGCAAACACGATTGCGGGCTCAGTGGACCACGACGGTCACTGTTGCAATGGCAGCGAGCTCGTTGAAGGAGCTCAGCTCGGGTGGCCATGGCGGCAGTTGCTAGGGCGCGTCAGAGAGCTCGGAAAGGAGAGAGAGAGAGACGAGGGTGGAGGCTCACCGAGCGGCTCAAGGTGGCCCGTGGATGCTTAGGAGCAGCAGTTCGTTGCCGGAGAGGAAGGGGATCGTCGGCGATCCGAGGAAGACGATGATGCATACGGGCGACACAGAGCTCCTCGGCGTCCTCCTGTGGCTCCAGAGGACGTGGCCGACCACGGCGCTCCTCCCTGGCACCTTCAAGCGACGCGGGGAGGCCGCTGGCCACGGCGGTGGCGAGGCGCGGCCACGGCGGCGCTCGGGCATCGCGGATCTAGGGGAGAAGAGGAAGAGGCGAGCGAGGGTGAGTGGGGAGAATGAGCGGATGAGGACGGCGGAGAGATGGAGGGATCGACCTTATCCCCTCTGTGGCCTCTGTAGCATCGCCGTGTTGGCGTCTCGTCGGCGCGCGCCGGCGCGTCCACGGCCATGCCGACACGCGCGAGGGGAGAGAAGGAGATGGGCTAGCTGGGCCGGATCGGGGCACTGTGCACTTAGGCCCAGTGCACAGTGCCTCGTTTTATTTTTCTGTTTCTGTTTTCTATTTTCTTTTATTTATTTTCTGTTTTGAAATAGTTAGGCCACTTATGCTCTTTTATGGAATTTGGGACTTGGCCCAAATATTACATTGTGATATTACCTTTCACCAAAAATTGGTTTGAGCAAATTTGGATTTTATTTGAATTTGAAATGAATTTATTTAGATTAAATAATTCTGTTTTGGTGCTGTTTCATGTTGTTGGGGTCTCTCAACTACTCCAAGGATCATTGGTTATATTTTTATGAGTGCTTCTGGAATATTTACTATTTAGTGAACATTTTTCCCATAGTGTTTGAGCAAATTCATTTTTGCACTTTTGAATTTTTGTTGATTTTTAGACTAGAGTTTGAATTGTTTTGGTTAACCGCTATGACTAAGCACTGCAAATGATATGACTTGGCATTATTAGCAGTTGATCACAGCGACTAATACACAGGGGTGTTACAAGTTCTCCTCCTCTAAAAGAAATTCTCGTCCCGAGAATTTAGGAGGTAGAAGGGAAGAGGTCGGGATATTCTTCCCGAAGATGATCCTCGCGTTCCCAAGTGGCTTCATCTTCAGTGTGATTCGACCACTGTACTTTCAGGAACTTGGTCGTCTTCTGACGAGTTTGATGTTCAGCTTCATCGAGAATGCGGATGGGATGCTCCTTATACGAAAGATCAGCTTGCAACTGGAGCATCTCGTGATCCACTGCGCGGTGTGGAGATTCCTTGAAGCATTTACAGAGTTGTGACACGTGGAAGACATCATGGATATGAGAGAATTGTGGTGGCAACTCCAACTTATATGCCACTTGTCCACGTCTAGCCACGATGCGAAAAAGGACCATTATAGCGAGGAGCTAGCTTGCCCTTGATTCCGAAACGACGAGTGCCCTTCATAGGAGTGACACGAAGATAAGCTTGATCGCCTGGTTGATAAGTCAGACCCCATCGCTTGTGATCATAATTGTTCTTCTGGCGGTCCTGAGCCGCCTTGAGATTTTCTTGGACAATTCGGACTTGTTCTTCAGCATGTTGGATAATGTCCGGTCCCACGAGAGGTCGTTCCCCAGTTTCTGACCAATTCAGAGGGGTTCGACACTTACGTCCATAAAGCACTTCGAAGGGGGCCATTTTCAAACTGGCTTGATAACTGTTGTTATAAGAGAATTCGGCATACGAGAGAGATTCCTCCCATTTCTTACCGAATGATATAACACAAGCGCGAAGCATATCTTCAAGCACTTGATTTACTCGCTCGACTTGGCCTTGGGATTGAGGATGATAAGCTGAACTCCATGTAATGTGAGTTCCCATAGCTTGTTGGAAACTTTCCCAAAACTTGGACGTGAAAAGACCGCCACGGTCCAAACTGATCTCCTTCGGAATACCGTGGAGTGAAACAATTCTGGAGATATACAGCTCTGCTAGCTGGCTAGCAGTGATAGTCTCCTTGACTGGCAGAAAATGAGCAACCTTGGAAAGTTGATCGATGACGACAAGAATAGTGTCGTGACCTTTCTGAGACTTGGGAAGACCAGTAATGAAATCCATCTGCACTTTATCCCATTTCCACAAAGGAATAGGGAGTGGTTGAAGAATTCTAGCAGGCTTCTGATGTTCTGCTTTCACGCGACGACAAACATCACTTTCAGCAACATAGCGAGCAAGGTCCTGCTTCATTTTAGACCACCAGTACCTCTGTCGAAGATCCCGATACATCTTGGTACTACCCGGATGGATAGACAGCGGGGTATCATGAGCCTCCTTCATGACTTTGTCTGTCATCAGTTCGAATCGAGGTACCACGATGCGGTGTCTGAAATACAAGGTTCCGTCTTCTGCAATCAAGAAATCCCTGTACTTCTCAAGATGAAGCTCTTTCTTCATCGGATCGGTTTCAGCATCTTTGAATTGCGCTTCTTTAACATCCTTCTCAAGGTCTGGCTGTACCACAAGGTTATTAAGAGAACCCTGCGGAACGATACAGACGTTCAACTTGCGCAGTTCTTCATATAGCTGGGGTTGAGCTTGCTTAACCATGACGTTATTGCAATAGGACTTGCGGCTCAAAGCATCAGCCATCACATTAGCCTTGCCAGGTGTATAATAAATACCACAGTCATAGTCCGTAATTGTTTCCAACCATCGCTGTTGACGAAGATTAAGATCCGGTTGGGTGAACAAGTACTTCAGACTCTGATGATCGGTATAAATCTCACACCGATTTCCAAGAAGGTAATGTCGCCACAGCTTCAAAGCATAGATCACAGCAGCGAGTTCGGGATCATGAATTGGATAGTTCTCTTCATGCGGACGCAACTGTCGCGAGGCATATGCAATTACTTTATGCTCTTGCATTAGGACACAGCCTAATCCTTGACGAGAGGCGTCACAATATATCTCAAAATCTTTGCGTGAATCGGGAGGAGCAAGCACTGGAGCAGAAGTAAGCTTGTCCTTGAGGGTCTGGAAACTCTCCTGACATTTGTCTGTCCACTCAAACTTAACGCCTTTGTGGAGCAGATTAGTCAGGGGCTTGGCAATCTTGGAAAAGTTCTCGATGAATCGTCGGCAATAACTTGCTAGACCGAGAAAACTTCGGACTTGCTTGGCATTCTTCGGACGGGTGTAGTCAAGGATAGCCTGAACTCGCTCCGGGTTAACGGCAATACCGTCCTTGGAAATCACATGTCCAAGGTAGGTAACTTCAGAAAGCCAGAATTCACATTTCGAGTATTTGGCAAAGAACTTGTGTTCTCGAAGCCTCTCTAGAACAAGGCGAAGATGTTCGGTATGTTCTTCTTTATTCTTCGAATATACTAGAATATCATCCAGATATACCATGACGAACTTGTCGAGGTAATCCATGAATATATAATTCATCAGGCGGGAGAACGTAGCTGGAGCATTCGTTAGGCCAAATGACATGACGGTGTACTCGTAAGAACCATAACGAGTGACGAATGCAGTATTGGGAATATCTTCTTCACGGACACGGATCTGGTGATAACCCAACCTCAAGTCGAGTTTAGAGAACACCGATGATCCAGCAAGTTGATCATATAAGTCATTGATCCGTGGAAGTGGATATTTATTCTGAATGGTTGCCTGGTTGATAGGACGGTAATCTTGAACCAACCTATTCGTACCATCTTTCTTCTTGACAAAGAGAGACGGTGCTCCCCAGGCAGAGGAACTAGGATGGATGAAGCCCATCTTAAGTGATTTATCGATTTCTTCCTTAAGTTCAAGCAGGTGGTGCGGAGGCATCTTGTAAGGACGCTTCGCAATAGGAGTAGTGCCAGGCTTCAAGTCAATAACGAACTCGACAGCTCTAGCAGGGGGTATTCCTGGAAGTTCTTCTGGGAAAACATCCTGGAATTCACAGACAACTGGAACGTTTTCGATCCCCTCAAGTGGAGAAGCGTTCAACGCATTTAAGACATAAATCTGAGCCTCGGCGTTCTGAGTGATATGAGCTCGGTAATTCACTAACTCATCTGATGGATGAAGGAGGTGTACAACTTTACTGGCACAATTAATTGAGGCGTAGTGAGCCTTCAACCAATCCATTCCCAGTATAAGGTCAATCTTGGAAGATTTCAGAATAATGGGATATGCCTGGAACTTCAACCCCTCAATTTCAATAGTGACTTCGGGGCTGAATAAGGAGGCTCGACATTGGCCCCCGGGAGTATTAACCGCTAGTGGATATTGCAAGCTTTCATATTTAATGCCATGCATGAATGCAAATTCTTCTGACATGAATGAATGCGATGCTCCTGAATCAAATAAAACAGATGCTGGTACTGAATTAACAAGAAGTGTACCCATCATAGTTTCAGGTTGATCTTGAGCTTCAGCCATGTTGACGTGATAGTTCTGCCCACGACCATAAGAAGGTCTGGCATTGCTGTTACGTTGCTAAGGAATACCACAGCCAGCAGAAGGAAGAGCTAACTGATTCTGATTCTGAGAACAGTCTCTGACGCGGTGACCTGGCTGGCCACACTTGAAGCAGAGTCCACCGTCAGGACGTGGTGCGGGAGCTCCAGGTGGTGGAGCTTGCAGAGGCTGCCTCGGTGGTGGTGGAGGCAGACGAGGTGCGGCATATGCAGGCCTGTACACTGGAGCTGCTGGACGGTACATGCTCTGTGGAATCCAGATGGGGCGCTTCTGGGAAGACGAACCCGAAGATGAGCCCGCTTCACGAGTGCGTCTGGTCGCTTCCTTGTGCTTCTTCAGACCAGTCTCGACCATGATAGCCTTATTGACCAAGGTGGCGAAGTCAGGATAGTCTTGGACGAGCAGGGCTAACTGAATGTCATGGTGCAGCCCTTCACGAAACTTCTCTTGCCTTCGGGCATCAGTGGGGATGTCTTCTTCAGCGTAGCGAGACAATTCAAGGAACTCTCGCTGGTAGACTTCTACAGTCTTGTTACCTTGAACAAGGTTGCGGAACTCAGCCTTCTTGCGTGCTATAACTGCTTGAGGAATATAGCGGGCGCGAAAAGCAGTCTTGAACTCCACCCAGGTAACGACAGTTCCAGGAGGCAGGGTCTGTCGGTGAGTGGCCCACCATTTTGCTGCGGGTCCCTTCAGGAAGTATGTCGTGAAGGTGACATAGTTGGCAGGGGTGACATCAGCGGACTCCATCTCATAGAAGATATCACGCAGCCAGTTATCGGCATCCAGCGGATTCACTGTGTTGCGGAAGAACGACGGGTTGAGTCGCATAAACTCTGGCAGTGTGATTGAAGGTCGCGGCTGGTCGGCATTGGGACGAGGGAACTGTTGCATAATCCCCGTCATGAACTGACGGTTGAGTTCAAACCGTTGCATCATCGCAGCCATATAGTCAGGTGGTGGCGGCGGAGGTGGATTGTTATCTGCCATCCTGCTAAATTCAACAGGGGTAGTTTAGCAGAAGCCAATGCGAGTGTTTAGCGACATGCATGATGTAACGCGATGGAATTTAAGTAGTACTACAGATGCTTAATAGTAGTCATTAAGTCATACAGGTCCATACAGAGTCGGTTACATTTGGGCAGCATAACAGCGCAAATTTAAAAGCAAGACAAACTAGGCGGCGCGCAGGCACGCGGTAAGGAAATACACAACGAGACATAGCAAAGGCTACATCAACGTCGGAGAAAACCACGGAAACAGGGTAGCTGCAAGTGCGGACGACGGATGTTCGTCGCAGAAGGATCCTGTGCTCCATGTGCACTCTGATGCAGAACCCAGTCTCGAGCTGAAAGAAGAGGTCCACGTGCAGGTGTATGACCTCCCATAGCAGGCCAATCGATTCCTGGTGGCATCTCGGTCCTGTGCGGGTAAAGAATATGCTCTGGATGTATCCCTACACGAACAGCTGGTAGCAACTGCGTCATTGCCTCGTAGAGTCGTACTCGAGTGGCCAACAACTCGACGGCCAGAGCCCGAACAGTGCGATCCAGAGCCTGAGTACACTGAATCAGAACTCGCTGATCGTAGCGACGAGGCTCGTACGGGGCACAGGTAGCTGTGTAGTAACCAGTAGCATCTCCAGCAGGGGTATACGGAATGTATCGATACTCAGAAGCATCCAAGCTAGCTCTGTGCTCTCCTCGGAGATGTGCGACATCAGAGTAGGCGGCATCATGGACTGCCATCTCAATCATCACGCCGATACCGTGGAAAAGGTATAGCTCGGTGTCTGAGTCATCCTGATGATCATAGATGCGAACATCAGCATAGTACTGCTCCTAGTTGAACTCGCGGTAAACCTCGTAGACCATGTACTCAGGGTACCAGCGGTAACCCAGTCTGGTCAAGAGAGCGATTAGAACAGCTGGGAACCCAGGGGCATCGCGAGCCCAAGTGCGAAGCACGAGCTGGGTCGTAGGACGCGGCGGCAACAGACGATCCATCTAAAACAAAGGAGTTCAGGGTTGTCATATGACGATGAGAAATATAACAAATCTCAGAAGGAAAGGTTAAACAAAACAATGGAAAGGAAAATGATTATCAGACTAATCAGATCAATGACAGGGAAACCGCACAGATATCCAGCTCTCCGGGTGGACGGAATTTACGAGATCCTAAGTGTCGGTGTTAGTAAATTTATTAAACCCGACTAGAAGAGAGATCAGAGTCCCAGAGTAAAGACGAGGAATAAAAGATCCTAATACCACCCAATTGGCGACGTGGGCCCGTAAGCCACACAACCAAGTTAGTAAAACAGTTTTCGGTTTCTAGACTCAACTTCGGCCAAGGAATTGGATAGGGGGATTCCTAGAGGCAGTCGGCTCTGATACTAACCTATGACGACCCTGGCTTAATTGTGCACTAATCATACACGCAAATGTACACGATTAAGCCTAAGGACTCACTTGAAGATATCACAACACAACTCTAAAACATAAATAAAGTTATACAAGCTTAATATTACAAGCCAGGTCCTCGAGGGCTCGAATACATAGCTCGATGGCATACAAGTGTCAGTGGAAGCATCAGATATCTGGGTACAGATATATTACAGAAATAGAGTTAAGCCTTTATGAAGGCAGGGCAAAATAAAATACTACGATCGAAAGGCGTAGGCCTCCTGCCTAGGACCCTCCGAATCCTACTCCTGGTCGTCAGTCGGCTCCTCGTAGTAGTACTCGCCGGGAGGGTAGTAGTAGTAGCCGTAGTCGTCGACGGGGGCTGCTAACTCAGGGGCTCCATCATCTGGCGGAGTCAAATGGATATGGGGAGAAAAAGAAAATAAAGCAAACGTGAGTACTCATCCGAAGTACTCAGCAAGCAAGGATCTACACTACATATGCAACATTTTCATAGGGGGTTGTATATGTGGACTGGGCTGCAGAGATGCCAGAGTAGAGGGGGAAAGCCTAGTCCTATCGAAGACTAGCATCTTCAATCATCTTCATCGGTCTTGCAGCATTAGAAGAGTGCAGATTAACATAATGAAAAGTAGTAGTAACGTTATCAACCTCGCCCAGAGATCCTTCCTCGACTCCCTGCGAGAAAGCAATCCCAGAGCCATACTATCCATTTCATCTCAAGTTCTAGTTGTACCGATCGGGATACAACTCCGAGTGTCTGTTACCGTAGGACAGGCTATCGATAGATTAGTTCTTCCCTGCAGGGGTGCACCAACTTACCCACCACGCTCGATTAACTCCGGCCGGACACACTTTTCTGGGTCATGCCCGGCCTCGGCCAAACGATACGCCGCAACCCGACCAAATAGTTAACAGAGAGGTTAGCACGCCGGACTAAACCTATGCCCCAAGGGGTCTTGGGCCATCACCCCGGGAACTCCTGCACGTTGCGAGGGCGGCCGAGAGCAGACCTAGCAACCCCTTAATACAAGCGCAGTTGCGTAACCAGTCCAACTCGGCGCGCGCCACTCAGTCGCTGACGTCCATTAAGCTTCGGCTGAAGTATACGACGCAGAACGCCCATACTATGCCCACGTGATGGTTAGTGCTATCAGGCCAGAGGCCCCTCGGATCAAATATCCAAACCGTTAGTGTGTTGGAAGTGCGGAAACAAGCAGAGACTCACGAAAGATGTGACCCCGTCGCCCTGTCTCGAGGACTTGCGGCAAGGGCGAGGAATGCCCAGCCACGCCTCGTGTTCAACCCTCGGGCACCATCCAGGTCCACCCGATCCCACATCACTCGCTAATAAGCTCGCGCGGGTACCCCTCAGGGCCGACCCGTCTTTAGTATCATGGTTCAGTGTTCAGTCATAGTAACCAAAGTATCTGTGTGTCTGACAGCAAGGGGAACCCTGAGGAATCACCCTCGATGGAATTCCCTCTGATGTTACCGTCAAGGTGAATGGAGGAGGAATCACCCTCGAGGTCCACACTTGAAGAGTTGAGCGACGACGTCGTTATCGGGGGTGGTGTAGGAGGAATCACCCTCGCTTACCACGACAAAATAACTAACCTACAAGGTTATCATCAGAAGTGCTGACGAGGTATCACCCTCGGCACTCGATAGTAACCCAGTAGTGTCGGCAACTAAGGGGGATGTGACATTCGGTATCGGGGCCTGGTCTTCAATCCCGTTGCACGGGTCTTCTGATCATCCAGCGGGGCAGTCGGGATAAGTGGGGTCTCTAATGGTCTCTACCCAACCTATTCTAAGCAGTTTAGGATAACAGGTAAGTATCAAAAACAGGTTACAAGTAAACAGGCTATGCAGCAGATATAGGGTACAGTAACAACAGCAGATTCTAATGCAAGCATAAGAGAGAAGAGAGTGGGCGATATCGGAATGCTCAAAATGGGGGTGCTTGCCTGCAAGCTCTGGGGCAAGTGGCTGGTCGTCGGGGACGTAGTCGTATTCCGGAGCGGCGTCTGCCTCAGGAGCTACGTCAACGTCGGGGTCTAATCGAGAGAGAAAAGGGGGAGGAAACAGGTAAACATAATGCAATCAAATGCAACATCAGGCATGCTACGCCTAGTATGTAGTGCAGGGTTGCCTTAAGATGCACCTAGGTCATTTTAATTATTTTAGGAATTAAGTTGGATTTATTTTCCGGTGATTATGCACTATTCATCTATCGAATACGGACGAAAAGTGACGAGTTCTCTTACGTAGGGGGTTCCGTCACGGAAACAGACGACACGATCAAATTCGTCTCGTCGTTCTGAGCAACTTTCATGTTTTAAGTTTTTCGATCTGAGTTACGGTTTAAAAGTTATTATTTTTCAAAGATTTAATTGATTTTTTGGAATTATTTTTATCTACAGAAAATGATATATGATGTCAGCATGACGTCACTGTGACGTCAGCAGTGAACAGCGGCTGACCAGGGTCAAACCTGGCATGTGGGTCCAGTGGGACCCACATGTCAGCCTCTGTTACTTTTAACAGTGAATTAAACTGATCAGAGTTAATTAGGGGGATGTGGGCCCCGGGTGTCAGTGGGTGATTAGTTAATCTAATTAGTTTTATTTATTAAAATGTTTTATTTAACCTAATAAGCGGTGGGGCCCGTGTGTCAGCGACAGTGAATGCCACGTCAGGGGGTTGACCCAGTCAACGGGTCAACTAGGCCCACCCGTCAGTGACTCAGGCGGCCGCACTGGTCAGGCCAACTCAGCCTCGCCGGCGTCGTTGCCGGAACAGGCTCCGGCGACCAATTTTGCGGCGGCCGACCGTCAGAGCTGCTCGGAATCGCGTTACAGGGCTCGGTTCGAGCCGTGGTTAGGTGCGTTCGAAAGCTGGAGGACTCGCGCGTCGAGTGGTGGCCTCGTACAGAACAGAGATGACCGGAAATGGCGCTGGCGATGAGCCGTGGCAGAGGCCGAACCCCGGCGAACTCATGTTCGTTAAGACAACGGCCAAAACGCGCGGCGATCTACTCCTACAGCATCTACGCGACATCGCAAACACGATTGCGGGCTCAGTGGACCACGACGGTCACTGCTGCGATGGCAGCGAGCTCGTTGACGGAGCTCAGCTCGGGTGGCCATGGCGGCAGTTGCTAGGGCGCGTCAGAGAGCTCGGAAAGGAGAGAGAGACGAGGGTGGAGGCTCACCGAGCGGCTCAAAGTGGCCCGTGGATGCATAGGAGCAGCAGTTCATTGCCGGAGAGGAAGGGGATCGTCGGCGATCCGAGGAAGCCGATGATGCGCACGGGCGACGCAGAGCTCCTCGGCGTCCTCCTGTGGCTCCAGAGGACGTGGCCGACCACGGCGCTCCTCCCTGGCACCTTCAAGCGACGCGGGGAGGCCGCTGGCCATGGCGGTGGCGATGCGCGGCGACGGCGGCTCTCGGGCATCACGGATCTAGGGGAGAAGAGGAAGAGGCAAGCGAGGGTGAGTGGGGAGAATGAGCGGATGAGGACGGCGGAGAGATGGAGGGATCGACCTTATCCCCTCCGCGGCCTCTGTAGCATCGCCGTGTTGGCGTCTCGTCGGCGCGCGCCGGCGCGTCCACGGCCATGCCGACACGCGCGAGGGGAGAGAAGGAGATGGGCTAGCTGGGCCGGATCGGGGCACTGTGCACTTAGGCCCAGTGCACAGTGCCTCATTTTATTTTTCTGTTTCTGTTTTCTATTTTCTTTTATTTATTTTCTGTTTTGAAATAGTTAGCCCACTTATGCTCTTTTATGGAATTTGGGACTTGGCCCAAATATTACATTGTGATATTACCTTTCACCAAAAATTGGTTTGGGCAAATTTGGATTTTATTTGAATTTGAAATGAATTTATTTAGATTAAATAATTCTATTTTTGTGCCGTTTCATGTTGTTGGGGTCTCTGAACTACTCCAAGTACCATTGGTTATATTTTTATGAGTGCTTCTGGAATATTTGCTATTTAGTGAACATTTTTCCCATAGTGTTTGAGCAAATTCATTTTTGCACTTTTGAATTTGAGTTGATTTTCAGACTAGAGTTTGAATTGTTTCGGTTAACCGCTATGACTAAGCACTGCAAATGATATGACTTGGCATTATTAGCAGTTGATCACAGCGACTAATACACAGGGGTGTTACATCAGAGACCGACGGCAAAAAATCCTATAAATACCCCAAACATCGAAAAGAACCCTAGATGAGAAGTTCCACCGCCGCAAGTCTCTGTATCCATGAAAACTCAATCGGGACACCATCCCGGCACCCTGCCGTAGGGGGAAATCATCACTGGAGGCCATCTTCATCATCCCGGCGGCCACCATGATGAGGAGGGAGTAGTTCACCCTCGGGGCTGAGGGTATGTACCAGTAGCTATGTGTTTCATCTCTCTCTCTCTCTATCTCTCTCTCGTGTTCTTGATTTGGCATGATCTTGATGTACCGCGAGCTTTGTTAATATATATGGATCTTATGGTGTTCTTCCCTCTCTACCTTCTTGTGATGAATTGAATCTTTTCCTTTGAGGTTTTGTTATGTCGGATTGAATCTTTTGGATGTGAGTGCACTTGATGTATGTCTTGCGATGGGATATCCGTGGTGACAATGGGATGTTCTATTGATTCACTTGATGTATGTTTCGGTTATCAACTTGTGGATTCCCGTGGTGACATTGGCGTAATCTATGCATAGGGGTTGATACGCCTTTTCATATTCCTTTCTCCCGTATAAATCTTGGGGTACTCTTTGACGTTCTTTGTGTTGGATTGAATATTATGAATCTGAAGTTGTTTGATGCATATCGTATAATCAACTCACGGATAGTTGTGGTGACATTGGGGTATCTAGGTGACATTAGGATTGGTTGATGTGTATCATATGGTGTTATTCTAGTACGAATTCTAGGGCTGTTTGTGACACTTATAGGAATAGCTCAAAAGATTGATCAGAAAGAATAACTTTGAGGTGATTTCGTACCCTACAAACAATTTCATCTTATATTCTCCGTGATAGGAACTTTGGAGTGATTCTTTGTTGCACGTTGAGGGATTGTTATATGATCCAATTATGTTATCATTTTTGAGAGATTTTGCACTAGTGACAGTATGAACCTTAGGCCTTGTTTTCAAGCATTGCAATACCGTTTTTGCTCACTTTTACTACTTGCTACCATGCTGTTTTTATATTTTCAGATCGCAAAAACCTATATCTACTATCCATATTACACTTGTATCCCTATCTCTTCGCCGAACTAGTGCACCTATACAATTTACCATTGTATTGGGTGTGTTGGGGACACAAGAGACTCTTTGTTATTTGGTTGCAGGGTTGTTTGAGAGACACCATATTAATCCTATGCCTCCCATGGATTGATAAACCTTAGGTCATCCACTTGAGGGAAATTTGCTACTGTCCTACAAAACTTTGCGCTTGGAGGCCTAGCATGAGTCTACAAGAACAAGTTGTGTAGTAGACATCAAGCTCTTTTCTGGCGTCGTTGCCGGGGAGGTGAGTGCTTGAAGGTGTATCTTTAGATCTTGCAATTGAATTTTTTAGTTTCTTGTTTATCACTAGTTTGGTTTATAAAAAGAAAACTACACAAAAATGGAATTGAGGTTGCCTCATATTATTCGTCTTTATAATGTGTTTCTTGAAATGATGGATAAGAAAATTGTGCTCAACTGATAGAAGAAGAATTCAATAAAATGTTTGGCATAAAATCCATGAATGATAAGCATGATTGCAATGTTGCTAGTATGAATTCTTTGAATATCCACGATGCTAATGATATGCAAAGCCCTAAGCTTGGGGATGCTATGTTTCATGAAGATGATATTTTTGGTCCCCCCAAGTTTTGATGAGAAAGTCTATTATGATGATAGCATGCCTCCTATTTTTGATGATTACAATGATGAAATTGTGTTTGGAAGAGTGTCAACTCTAGGTAATGATCCCACTATTTTGGAGGGTGTTGAATCTTCACTACTAGGGAAAAGCCTAGCAGTAGCGCGGGTCAAATGCCTAGCAGTAGCGCGAGTGGTCGCGCTATTGCTACGGCGCTACAACTAACTTTTAGCAGTAGCGCGTGTTGGCCCGCGCTACTGGTATATAGGGGTAGCAGTAGCGTATGTTACAGAAACGCGCTACTGCTAAGTGCTCGCTTCGGCTAAAGTCATACCCCTCGCTACTGTTATTTGTTTCTGCTGCATATTTTCCTTTGTATTTATACACCGTTATACAAATTTTGATATAGTAGCAATTAAGGGATTGTTATATCAATATGATCATGTTGAGTTATTATATTATTAGGTGGGAGAAACACATATTAGATTCATGTGACCAAAAGTTGTATTAGTAGGACGACTAATCCAACTTCTGGTCACATGAATCTAATCCGTGTTTCTTCCACCCAATGACATAATAACTCAACATGATCATAATAACTCATCATCATATTCATATAAGAACTCATACATCATCATCATTATAATAACAACTCATCATCATGGTCATATAGGAACTAGCTTATCATTCTAGCACAAGGTAGTACATAACTCATCATCATCATCATCATGATAACAACTCATCATCATAGTCATATAAGAACTAGCTCATCATTCTAGCACAATGTAGCACATAACTACCTAAGACCTCCTACTCTCTCGAAGGTAAAATAGCATAAAACAGGTAATCCCCTGATTCTCCATTATGGAGAATACAGATGAACCTGTCTCCCATTTGTGGGCTGCGCTTGATGTTGCCCCCAAGTAGTTCTCTACGATCTTTCAGAACTTTTCTCCAGTCTTTGATTGTGAGGATGGCATCGCTTCAATGAATCATGTATGCACTGCGGTGAATCGTAGGCCAACTTGGCCGTAAGCTAACAATGTTCATGTCACCTTTCATTTGCATAAGACTAGGTATACAATCTGCCGGGAGTTTCTTTTGACGAACATCATAATAACATACTTAGCAAAATGTAGTTTAGCTTAAGATGAATCTATGCAAAAATTGCACTGGTGACATAATAGGAAAAATCTTACCATGATATCTCGATGGATGTTACCGTAGTTCAACACGTGGACTAGTACCACGTATTGAGAATAACTTGGAGGGATATGATAATTCGTCTTAAAAGTCTCAACATCATTAATCCATGAAACAAAATGATTTATCTCCTCGCAAGTTAGCTCAGACCCATAACTGTAGTAGGTTTTGTCGACTACTTTCCGTACATTTTTTGAAGAATGGAAATAAGCTGTCAATGGAAATAAGTTGTCAAATATTTTTAAATAAACAATATAAATTACTTAATAAATATGTTTGAGAAACTCGCATAGAGGTAGAAGTGGAAGCATATCAACATCGACCCAAATGTCGATATTATCTTCGTCGATGTCATCTTCAGGATCACCAAGATCGAAGGTGACATGCATACCCTCCTGAAAACCATACGCCTTGCATAGTGTTGCCCAATTCAAGCAACCAAAATGGGAATAGGTCACCGCATTGTATAGCTTTACGTTAAAAGCATAACCACGATGGGTCCTGAGGTGAACTCGCTTTATCTGCATATTCTCATGATCTTTAAAATCCAGCTTCTCCAAGGCATAACGTCTTGCATGGCAGGGGATGCACTAGTCGAATTGTAGAAAGAGGAAATTACACGTTGAAGAAACATAAGTCATGCTTAATTACGGAAAAGACTTGTCGTCGTTGCATACCATATAAACATCGAAGGTCTCATCGAGCTTAATACTGAAGCGCCGACCGCCTTCCAGGTGAGGCCTATCGCACAAACCCCGGTCATCGCCGCAGTACTCGCACTCAGGGATCCTATCGTCGTTGTCAGACATTTCCTGTGTTCATAATTCAAAGATTAAAGTTCTGAAATTCAATATATGTACTGCAAAAACTAAATTATATCATTATTATTCATCATGGGTTGACTATCGGTTTGTCGGGTCTTTTCTTGAAAACTCTCAGCTCACGTGGTGTATATATTCGACCATCAGTGATGGAAGCTCCTACTTTCATTTGAAAGTGCATTACACCAAAATGTCTAGCACCTTCAAATGAACAAGAAGCTTCCCTCACGACAACAGTCGGGATTCTTCTTCTCTCATATATGTTGGACACTCTCCCTCCCTGTTTTTTTGACTGTCATGTATGGAGCCCCGACAGAATTAAAGTCAACCCAAAATGTCGTTTAATTCTCTTTCTGGCAAATCCAAGGCACTTGATATTTCCTACATTCTAGCACAAGCCATGCTAAAATTCACGGAAAAATCCGGCATGACCTTTGCTAAAAAGGACATATCGAGTGCCTGAAATTTGCCGAAACAGAAATTAATCAACACTCCGGCAAAACATAGGCCACTCAGAGGTGTTCTCTGCATTGATAATGAAACAGAAGTGCATATAACAGGGAGTAGCCTCACGAATACTTTCTCAAAAAAAAACTAGCTTCATCACATTGTTACAGCTACTCATCTACTACTCTACTACATCTATGAAAACATCTACATCATCATCGACATCAACAACATGGGGATTTGGCTGGTCTCACCTCGAGGTCGGAGGGGGTCGGTGACGGGGACGACGACGGAGATGATGCAGGGGCTCCTTGATTTCTGCAAAAACAAAATATAAACAAAAACATTATTATCCTGATTTTAGGAATTAGTGAAACCCTATAAGCTATCAACTAAACATTATTATGCTGATTCAAAAGACTTACATTTACTAAAAATATATATTATCAAAAATACCCTAGTTCTAACCCTAACAGCTATCCATCCATCCATCTATCTATCCAAAGCATTACTAAAAAACCCTAGTTTAATCCATTTGGCTATCCATCTATCTATCCAAGCATTAAAAAAACCTAATTTCATCCACCCATTTATCTATAAGCTTTCTACTAGTAGTGGGTTCATACATATGAACACCTAGGGTTACATATATCTACATTCTATTTTACTCAAAAAACCTATTTAGTGCTCTAATGATGAAAAGGGCTCATATATATGAACACCTAGGGTTCATATATATGAGAAAAATTAGTAAAAAAATCTGAACATATTGCATTTGCTAATTCATTCAACACATTCAGAGATACCTAGCTTTTGGGTGAATTGAGAGGAGGAGGAGGTACTCACGGTAGGCAGCCCGGGGCCGAGAAGGGGATGGAGAGGGCAGGCGCGGGGGAGTTCAGCCGTGCACGGGGGAGGGCCGGTGCCGGGGCGTGTGGCTAGAGTGTGAGGGAGGGCCAGTGCGGGGGAGGGCGGGCGCGGGGGAGGGCGGCCAGAGTAGTGCAGGGGCGGGCCAACGAGGGTGGGCCGGAGAGAGAGTGGAGATGGAGAGTGAGGAGGGAGACTGAGAGGTCAGGCGGGGAGGACAATGATAACATGGGCTTAGTAGTAGCGCAGGTCTAGGCCCAGCGCTACTACTAAAGTCATTAGCTGTAGCGTCGGTCCAAGACAAGCGCTACTGCTAAGTGGGGACGGGCAGCTGGGCCCGGGCTGGCCATAACAGCAGCGCGGTTCAACAGAACGTGCTACTGCTAACCCCCTACTTGTAGCGCTTGACACGAGCACGCGCTACTAATAAGTAGTAGTAGCGCCTCTCTTTAACCGGCACTACTGATAAGACTCCGTGTATAAGGTTTTCCCTAGTAGTGCTTATTGTAACAATTATAAAAGTGGATTTGGAGAGGTCATGACTTTATTTAGTGATGAATCCATTACTTTGGAAGAGGTTTCAATTGACTATGACAACAAAGTTGCTATCTATGATGATTATTGTGATGACATGTATGCTATAAAGAATAATGAAACTTGCCATCATGATTTTAATATTCAATTTGGTCATTCCAATCAAGTATCTCATGATAGTTATTTTGTTGAGTTTGCTCCCACTTTTATGAATGAGAATAAATTTGCTTATGTGGAGAGTAATAAAAATTATATGCTTGTGAATCACGAAAAGAATGCTTTATGTGATAGTTATATTGTTGAATTCATTCATGATGCCACTGAAAATCATTATGAGAGAGGAACATTTGCTTTTACATATCTCAATAATATCAAGTTTCCTCTCTATGTGTTGAAAGTTTTGAAGTCATGCTTGTTTTGCCTTCCTATGCTAGTTGATTATTGTTCCCATAAATTGTTTGCTCACAAAATCCCTATGCATAGGTAGTGGGTTAGACTTAGATGTGCTAGTCATATGGTTCATGATGCTCTCTTTGTGTTTCAATTCTTTACTTATACGTGCGCATCATTGAAATCATCATGCCTAGCTAAAAACACATTGAAGAAAAGCGCTTCTTGGGAGACAACCTATTAGGACCGAGAGTATATCGACCAGAGGGGGGTGAATGGGAGATTAAAAAATTCTTGCGAATGTTATGAATGGATCCCAAACACAGCAGCGGAAATAATATCCGGTAGACAAAAACTCAATCAAGCATGTTATTGAGGAACATATCTATCAAGATATGAAGCAATAGTTGTTCGAGCATAGGATATCACAGGTTTGACAGTAATGATGGTAATGCAGTATGCGAACACATACAGTAGCATGAGAGAAAACAAGGTAGGAACTACGAGGAAAAACCCGAGAAGGAACTATGACGAGGAGAATGAAATCGACACAGAGAAATTACGCTAGTCTTAATAAGTGTGAAAAAAATGCATACAAATGTAATGACTACACTGAATGATGAGAATGCAACAAGGTGAGCAGCGAATGATAACAGGTGGGAAAGATAGAAATGATAGAAACGAAAGATATGCAACAGTCAATGATTGATCAGATAAACTATCGACACAGAGCACGAAAGTAAACTGCTGAAAGTAATGTAGTAAAGTAGAGTGAACTAGTGGTGCTCGATGGCGACAGATGGATTTGGTAGACCAGTTCGCCCTTCTGCCAAAGGACTACGTCTGGTTGGAGGGGTTGTGATTCAACACAAAAGATAAACTCTCTTCGGCCTATTCTCCTTCAACTCGGAGCTGATCAGACTCCAGTTGATTTCACTCGTGGTAGATACTTGTCGGCAATCTCCAAACCTTCGCGAACCACAATGACTCTTGGTTGCTGAAGATCATGCTCAGTGAAGACAACAACTCTTCAACACTCGAGCCGACACCTATCCGTCTGGAGAGTGTGTAGCTCTCAAGAGTAATTTGTACAAGAACTCTAAACTCAGAACTACTTTGATGCTCAACCACTGTCTAAGTTTGGGCTCTTGATTTTTCTCTCGGTGGATCTTAAACTCAAATCACTCGGAGAGGGGATGCTCAATCAATCTTCTCAGAAATCTTAAGCGGAGCAGCTAACGGGCAACGTTGGAGTGGGGTGGCTATTTATAGGCACAGTCTTTCCCGAAGGGAAATGACCATATTGGACATGTGGAGTAGCCAATGGCCGAATGACATGAGTCCAACGGTCAGAAATTTAGCACAACGGTAACATTCCTTGCGGATCAAGTAATGCTAACTCCTCAGTTCGAAAGATATCTCATGCAGCATGAAAAACAACGTCTACTGCTGGTAGGTAATCATTCGAAACATAAAGAGATTTCTCTCAGTCTCGCATAGGTTTGGGCTAAGCATCACAGCGGATCTAAGCTTTGAGAACCTATACCCCTCTTAATAGTACGGAGGTCCTATGACTCAAAAGAATGAAGGAAGAACAACAAAATGAATACTACGTCTTCACTTTGTCTTCGACTTATTTCGCTGCAGTCAATTTTCTTCGGACAGAAACTCTGAACCAATTGCTTCACATCAGCAATAAATTCTCGAGGGGTTAACTCCTTCACATCAATCTTCTCATCTACATGTTCTCAATAGATTTAGCTTATTCTTTTCTGCAACATAGATATTCTTCGATGAAGTTCTTCAAACTAGGCACCAGAGACATCATTCTCTTCGGTTCTGCATGGACTATCTCTCTCTGTGTGCACTAGCAAACAAATAAGTCCACGCGTGTTTCTGTCAACAATCTCCAAAACACAAGAGGGAAAATATTGCACCAACAATCTCCCCCCTTTTGGATGATTGTTGACAAAAAAGAACACATCGAAAGATAGATAACGAAATGAAATGGAATGCGATGGATAACTGAAGACGAGAGATAATTATGAAGATAAAACACGCTCCCCCTGAAGATATGCATCGAATGCATAGAAGATAAGACGGAAGGTAGAGAGATGAATCTTCGTATGAGTGACATTGACATATAATCTCATTCTTGGTCTCTTTCAATGCACTTGACAGTGTCTGAGGTATTTCCTGTCACACACGATCTTTGAAAAAGATTTGTTAGATAGAGTGAATTCTTTGAAATGATTTGTGACGAAGGATATGCCACGAGGATTCGCTCAGAGCACAGTTTGAATCCACACGAGATATAAGTTCCCTGCAAGTTAGATACTCGAGGAGAATTAGAGCAAGGGAATCAAAGGTATATTTCTCGGAGTAGATATGCTTCAGATGAGGTTTTCCTGCAACAAAGATGATACAAAGGAGATATGCGAGGAAAACAGCTTATGAAACAGAAAGAGAGATTTTGCTTCTGAATCTTAAGAAATTCAATCTGAAGCTATCTTTCTTCTCCTGCAAAGTTAGATAGCGGAATATAATCATTGTAGAATATATAACCATGAGACACACATAGTTTCAAGGAGTAAAATTTCTCTTCTAGAGAAGCATGATTTCCAATCCTCCTTGAAATGCTTTTACTTTCCCTACACGATAGATAAGTATCGAGTGTAATTATTGCAAGGAAGTAAGCTTTCGATTTCACCTACAAACAGATAATTTGGAAGCAAATAGCATTGCAGGGGGGTTTATTAACGGTACATGACGACCAAGTATTTCAACACCACATGCGGTGCTCCAAGTTCCAAAAGCAAATAGTTCGATGAAAACCAAATAGTTCGAAGGAAGAGCAAATAGCGAATGGAAACACCCTGCAAATAACCCGCTTATCTATCACTCGATGTTCTTTTCCCCCTTTTGTCAACGAGTGTCAAAAAGGAAAGAGAATGCATGCAAGGAACTACTCGCCCGAATAATCCTTAGAATCAGAACTCGAACTGTTCGGAGAAGCAGAGCGAGCGAATGGTTGAGGCTAAAGCAGGAGTCAGAGATGCAGTATGGGCTTCAGGAGTAGCATTGCGAGGTGCATCTGGCTTGTAGATAAATGTTCCTGCTGTGTCTTCAAGATCATCATCAGGTTCAACAAATAGCAGGTCAGTGGAGGCGGAACACTGAGGAAGCACTGAGGTTTGCCTTTGGATGCGAGGAACTTAAACAACTCCAGATGATTGTATTCTTTCTCGATACCCTTCACAGATAGTTGTTTGCGAGAATAATGCTTGCGCAGAAGGGTCCAGGAGCGCTTCTTTTGTTCCTTCTCATACAGGAGAGTTTGGCGAGCATAATTGTGAAGCAAATTTATCTCTGCCATCATTTGCAGCTTCACTTTCTGGTCGAGCTTAATATGGCTTTCCAGGGCTTGCTGGGTGTGAAGGCAAATCTCATATAGTGAAGGATTCTCTTCACGAGGGATTTCAACTTTTGCCTTCTTGATCTTTGAATCTTTAGTAGAAGCAGAAATAGTAGCATCCATCGGCATCTTTTCTTTGCCTATGTCCTTCACAATCCTGAGTGTGTCGCGGACAGGTGGCATACAAACTTTCGGAACATATGGGCAGAAAAGCTTTTCTTCAATAAGCTGCTCAATTGCAACATGACCCATGGTGCATATGGCTTCAAAGCTTGAGGGCTATCAGCCGCGTAGGCTAGGTTGCGAATGAAAAGATCTGGAATGTCAAAACGAATACCCTGAGCAGTGTCTAGAAGTGCATTTCCGATGGTGCCATTAATGGTTTCTGGCCTGTTTGTTGGCGTGAGGGAATTGCAAAGGATGTAGAACAACACTTTGTTCTCATAAGCCAGATTCTTTGGATTTGTCTCTATACATTCATCACCAACATGATTGGGGTCCATCAGCAGATGAAGTTGAGCTTCGGAAACTTCCCAATACTGTAGTCTATGTTCATGATTAGCATCAAATTCGCACCGAGGAAGATTCAACAGTGCTAAGAACTGGTCAGCCGAACATTTGATCTTTTCTTCTCCTGTCATCCATTCGAGGATCCAAGTGCTGCTATCTGTAAGATCTCCTGAGATATAAAGAGTGGCATAGAACTGATGAATTACTTCATGATTCCATCCATGATTGAAACAAAGGAAACTCTTCAGGAAGACAAGTTCAATCTGCTCGATGGTGTGATGGAAGCAGGGTAACCTTTCGAGCTTTGTGAAATCCAGAAATCTTGTGATTGAAGATGCGATTCTTTTCATACAGAATACGAGCATAATACACGGCCTGTTCCTTTGTCCAGAATCTTGGTGACAAGGAAGTTCTTTCTCCATCATATGGGCTGGTTCCAAAGAATGCAAGGTTCCAAAGATGAAACTGCTCGTTAAAGGCAGGACCATTTGGGCCATCTTCAACAGGGAACAAAGGGAAGGTTTCCAATGGATTTTTAGCTGTTCCTCTTCACTCATATTTCGGGTCCGAATGTCATCAGGTGAAGGCACACCTTCCTCAATAGGATTGAGAGGAGCATGAGGCTTCCTTGATTTCTCTTGGGCAAACTGCTTTGATGAACTGGACTGTCTATCATTTTTGCTCGCTGGAACTCCTTCAGCAACTTTCTGACTTTCGGGCACTTGGGCCTTTTCTTTCACTTTATTTCCTTTGGCTGGAGGCACAACACTTTCTTTTTCAGACGCTTGGGTCACAACTGGTGGAGCAATTACTTCATGAGCCATCGACTCAGCAGATTTTCTTTCTTCCTCTTCCAACTGTGGTGTAGTGGAATGAGGAGCAGGGTCAACATCCATCTTGGTAGGGGCACCAGATGATGCGACCGGGGTGGTTTTGTCTCGGGAAGCATTTAGCTCTCCCTCATTCTTGTTAGTCTCCTCCTTGTTTGATTCGGAGGGCTCAGCTTGCAATTTTCTCGGAGGCGATGGATCTGCCTTCTCAACTTCAATTTCCTCATCAACATCATCAACAGGTGCTTGCTGCTTAGGCGAAGTGTTTTCTTCATCTGTCTTCTCAAGGAAGATATCAACAACATCAGGTTGTTCTTGGGATGCTGGAGTAGGAATGATAACCTCTACATGGCTAGCTTGCTGCATTGGTTGATCCTCGTGAGGTGGAGATGGTGGAAACTGCTGCAAAGAAGTACTGGAATCAAGTGGAGCATCAGCAATAGGTTGAAGGCGGCGATCTTTAATTCCTTTCAGTTTGCTAGCTCTTGCTTTAGCCTTTTGACATTTTTCTTCTTTAATTCTCCTTCGAGCAAGATCTACCATGCGGTCAATCTCATCGTTTCTTCTGTCACACAACTGAGATACTTCCATTTTCAACCATGAGTGCCAATCAATTTTCTCATTCCGTATGAGACTGAGAGCCTTGGTGAGTTCAACAATCTCTTTGTTCAGACTTTTCCTTTCGGATTCAGTGTTGGCCTCTCTCCTCATTTGCTCGAGGACTTGCTTGTCCTTGACAGCCTGATTCAGCTTCTTGGTAATTTTCCTCAGCTCGATGAAATGTTTCGTTACCATTTTGGTAACATCATCAGGAAGTTCCAGACTGCTTATATCATCAGATTTTGCATCGTAAGGAGCACTATCAATCACATCAATCATGAGATTGAAATCATACTTTTGTTCCTCTGTGGAAGCAGGAACAATGGGTTTGGCATTCTTAGCAGATACATCAGCTTTTCCTTTAGACTGCAGCTTCCTCTTCGGAGCTGTAGAACCCGAAGGTTTGTCAGTGAGGGGAGTGGGTGCATGCCTTGGTAATCTCCTTGGAGAGGGTAAAACTTTCACTGGCGAGGGGCTATTGAATGGCCCGTTGAGAATGACACGTTGATCATACATGGGAATTTCATCAGGAGCATCTTTGCTTGATGACTCATCAGACGAGCTAGAAACTGCCTTCTTTGATTTGCTGGAGATGGTTTTCTTTCGAGAAGTATGAGGGGAAACTGATTTTCTGGACTTGCTTCCCTTGGAGGCAGAAGCACGATACTTTTTCTTCTGGACGTCTTGCTGTGTCAGCACGGCATTTTTCACTTCAACTTGGTTTTTCTTTGCTACCCTAGTATCACGCTTGGCTTTGGCCTTCGCCCTCTTTGCCACTTCATCGGGAAAATCAGCGATGGTTTTGAGGGAATCGTGATGAGCATTTGAAGGCGGTGGTGGTCTGACTTTTTCATCATCTGGGCCAATGCAATTTTCAGCAATGCAGTCATTCCACGGAGGTGTGAAAGCAAACATAATCTGATACTTCTCGCGAACATTTTCATAATTGTACCATTTCTTTGCCCAGTGGTGGCGAATCCTTTGAAGCCTGTTGTTGCATTCAGTTGTTGATTCAACCCCAGGTGGAGTTCTGTAACCATCTGGATTAGACATTTCAGCTGTGGTATTCTTTTCTCTACCACGACCACCCTTTTTAGGATTTCCATCAGAGAAGAGGGTTAGGGCATCAGTGACCAATTCATCCTCGGGCTGACTATGAGCAGAGAGAATTTCCTCATCATCTTCTTCGGATTCAGATTCTTGTTTCTTCATCGATGCTTTGGGAGGCTTTGAAGATTTTCCTCCTCCTGTCAATCTCATACGGTCAGACCTTGGTGGAAGCTGAGGCAATTCTCCTTCAGAATCTTTATACTCTTCCGAACTCTGTGCTTGACCAACCTGTGAAAAAGAATAGATACGAGGGGAAATGGGGTAGGGTCATAAACATGCACCGAAGGTATTTTGAATGAAAATGAATGTTTTCGGAAGAACATAGGAATTTATGGTAGTCTCAGAGAAGATATCTTTGATAGATTTTAAACAAGCCATAGAGAGTTCAAGGCTGAATAAAAACTATCTAATCTTTCGGATAAGCATACATGAACCCTAGGTTGGGGAGAACAAGTATGAGGAAGATCTACAAACCGTACTAGTTAAATCCTAGTGATTCCTAAAGATCTACCACAGTGAAATAAATCAAAGAAAATAGCCTCGGTAAAAACTGCCCTAAGAACAGAGAAAGAGACAGGAGCAGTTCCAGATCCAGGCGCCCTAACTTGGCTACTTGGATCAGCTACGGCAATGCGGGAGAGAAGATTACCGCACCGGCGTGATCAACTGCGATGAAGTTTCACCGGAGTTGCACGGCGAGGCTCCTCGCCAGAGTTGCTTCGAGCTAGGGCTCGGGAGGAGGTGGATGAGGGTTTGAGGAACAAAGAGGAAGAAAACAAGGTGAGGGGTATTTATAGCTGGCGAGCTGAACCACCTCTCCGAAATCTACGACCCTTAGCTATGGGACGTTCTGCATTCGACGGACACGATCACGATCGTGGGGATCGTGGGTACGTGGCAACCGTTTCCTGTGAGAAACTCTGGAAGAGCGGGAGACCGAAAGGTTTGAATAAGGGCAAGCACCAAATATGATTAAAAGTCCAAAGTCGATTTCTTTCGCGACCAAGGACGTCGGACATAGATTTTCTTCAGATCAAATTGCATGCTTATGATGGACAACATAGATTGGATCAGAGGGAATAGAGGGATAAGAGGATCCGAAACAAAACACTCAGCCAGAAGAGAGGAAACACAAAAACACGGAGATATGAGTGAGTTTTTCATCGGACGAAACACAAACACAGTAAAACGAAGACAAAGACTCGAACCAAAGAAAATAAAGACAACGAGCGAGCACCAACAATATAGATCTCAGGGCTAAGAATAAACAAGTAGAATCCCTGAGATAGTTCCTGCAAGAAGGGTTAGTTCTTTTTCACAACCCACACTTGCGTGGGCAGCGAGCATCTCATTTGTTTTGTCTAAGCAGAGACATTCCTTCGGTGAGTTCTGTAGTTCACCTGTGCATTTTGAGTGTAATCATATGAATATGCATTGAAATTGTTTCCAGAGACATGAGTATAATGATTCGAGGAGATACGTATGTACTCCTTCTGTCGAAGGTTTGATCGACATTCATTCGAGGAATTTCCAGCACCAATGTGCGAATGATAATCATTTCCTCGAAGAGAATCACTCTGCATATTCAAGTTAGCAGTGACAGATAAATTTTCAATGATGCACTTCTTCACCCAGATTTGCTTCTTGGGTGAACCAGGCCTGCAGTTAGTTCCAACATACCAAGCGAAAACCTTATCATTTTGTTGTTTGAAGAATTTGTAGTTTGAGTCATCAGACTCGTCAGAAACAACAGAAATGGGAGAGTCATATCCAGACAAAATTGCAGGTTCGAGAGTTTTACTTTTAGCAAGAACCCAACTTGTTCGAGGATATTGCTCGGGAGTCCAGCAAGTTCCATCAATGTTGAGTTTTCTTTTGAAACCCAAACCTTCCTTTCGAGGGTTTTTGTGCAGTATAGACTTCTTGAGCACATCACAGAGAGTTTGATGCCCTTTAAGGCTCTTTAGCATTCCTGTCTCAAGTAAGTTCTTTAATCTGCAATTTTCATCAAAGATAGTTACAAATTCCTCGGAAGAGGGGTTAGAAATACCATCCATAGTTGTTGCAATACTCTCGATGACATCTGATGTTTCAACATTTGAATCAGCATTGCAACATTCTAGGCATTTAGAGCAAGGCGGCACAAAATCGTCAGGAAGTCGTGTAGATTGCTCGACGAAGAGAGAAGCTTTTTCTTTTGCTAGTACGTTATGAGATTCTTTCAGTGACTCGAGTTCTTGATTCCTGTTAAGGAGTTCATCTGATAAACTCTCGTAGTGAATTGTAAGAGAATCATATCGGTTGGAAAGGTCATCAATAGTTGAAGAAAAAGCATCATGCTGTTCGATCAACTTTTGATTCTTCTCCATCTCTTCGACCAGTAATCCTTCGGTTTTCCTAAGATTGTTCTCAAGTTTTTGAAGTTCATCTTGTTGAGATTTTGCAATCTTAACCAGTTTAGCATACGCATTGTATTCAGGAGAATATTCATTCATAGATTTTTGGTGTTTTCCTGATACCTGATCCTTAGAGGTCTTTGCCATGAGACAGAATGCAACTGGTTCATCATCACTTGAAGTATTGTCATCAGTGTCTGATTCGAGTGATTTCTCAAATGATTCATACACCACAAAAGCATTGCTTCTTCCTATCCTTCTATGAAGCTCTTCATCTTCTGATTCTAATTCCGATGTCTCATCTTCAGATTCCAAGTTCATATCAACACATGCTTTATTTAGCTGTGATATTCTCTTCATATTTAATTCGATGGTTTCTCTGGCTTTCACGTCAGTGACTGGTCTCGTCGAAGAAGATGAGGAAGATTCATTCTTCTTCGAGAGCTTAGTGTGACGATCCATTCGAGTGAATCCATTGCCGTGAAGATACATCCATATGTTGCTTGGTTTTCTATATCAGCAAGGACAGTCTGCTATGTGGTGACTGAATTTTTTGCACTTGAAGCACTTCATTTCTTTCGGAGGTAACTTTCTTGAAGATTCAAGCAAGTCAAATTCGTCATCATTTGTGAGACACAAATTCTGTCTTCTGAGATCACTCAGCCTTTCTGTGAGCATTTCTAGTTCCCTTGTGATCGTGTGTTGATTCTCGACATCTTCTCCTTGTGAGCTGCCATAGTGTGAAAGAATTTCCCCTTCACTTTCCGAAGAAGATTCTTGTTCTCCATTTTCATGTTCCATCTTTTCTTCGTGAATAGACAACAACGTCATGACATCGACATAGTGAAGTTCTTCATAGTCTGGTCTTTGCTCGATTTCAGCTACGATTGGATCGAAGGTTGCATCAAGAGCACTCAGTAGCTTGTTGACCACATCTCTATCGGTGATATCTGTTACTCCTTGTTGGTGAAGTATTTCAACAATATTGGTCAACCGATCAGTGAGTTCCATATAGCACTTTCCTTACGAAGACTTCTGAAACCATTAAACATGGCATGAAGCATTTCAGTGTGAGAATCTGTTCTTGTAATGAATTCTTCATGAGCATTTTTGATGGCATCCCAGAGTTGCTTTGCAGTGTCAAGCTTCCAGAACCAAATGAAAATGTCTTTTGAGATACTTGCACAGATAATATCTTTCGCTTGTGCATTCAATCGCAGTATAGCTTTGCAATCATAATTTGGAGCATCAGGGTGCTGAATGGTGTACCCATTTTCCACAATCTACCAAAGTTCTATGTTGATGGCTTGAAGTCTGATTCTCATTCTCTCTTTCCAGTAGATATAGTCATTTCCATTGAAGATAGGAAACCTTTCAGAGTGCGAGGATCTAACTGCATATGACATACTCAAAAACTCCAAGGTGGTTAAACCTTTAATAAGAAGAGACAGGGAGTACCTGCTCTGATACCAATTGTTAGGACAGAGAGTATATCGACCAGAGGGAGGGTGAATGGGAGATTAAAAAATTCTTGCGAATGTTATGAATGGATCCCAAACACAGCTGCAGAAATAATGTTCGGTAGACAAGAACCCAATCAAGCATGTTATTGAGGAACATATCAATCAAGATATGAAGCAATAATTGTTCGAGCATAGGATATCACAGGTTTGACAGTAATGATGGTAATGCAATATGCGAACAGATACAGTAGCATGAGAGAAAACAAGGTAGGAACTACGAGGAAAAACCCGAGAAGGAACTATGACGAGGAGAATGAAATCGACACAGAGAAATTATGCTAGTCTTAATAAGTGCGAAAAGAAACGCATACTACTGGAATGACTACACTGAATGATGAGAATGCAACAAGGTGAGCAACGAATGATAACAGATGGGAATGACAAAAATGATTGAAACAAAAGATATGCAACAGTCAGTGATTGATCAGATAAACTATTGACACAGAGCATGAAAGTAAAATGCTGAATGTAATGCAGTAAAGTAGAGTGAACTAGTGGTGCTCGATGGCGACAGATGGATTTGGTAGACCAGTTCGCCCTTCTGCCAAAGGACTACGTCTGGTTGGAGGGGTTGTGATTCAACATAGAAGATAAACTCTCTTCGGCCTATTCTCCTTCAACTCGAAGCTGATCAGACTCCAGTTGATTTCACTCGTGGTAGATACTTGTTGGCGATCTCCAAACCTTCGACAGACCTTCGCGAACCACAATGACTCTTGGTTGCTGAAGATCTTGCTCAGTGAAGACAACAACTCTTCAACACTCGAGCCGACACCTATCCGTCTAGAGAGTGCGCAACTCTAAAGAGTAATAGGTACAAGAACTCTAAACTCAGAACTACTGTGATGCTCAACCACTGTCTAAGTTTGGGCTCTTGATTTTTCTCTCGGTGGATCTTAAACTCAAATCACTCGGAGAGGGGATGCTCAATCAATCTTCTCAGAAATCTTAAGAGGAGCAGCCAATGAGCAACGTTGGAGCGGGGTGGCTATTTATAGCCGCAGCCTTTCCTGAAGGGAAATGACCATATTGGACATGTGGAGCGGCCAATGGGAGAACAACATGAGTCCAACGGTCGGAAACTTAGCACAATGGTAACATTCCTTGCGGAGCAAGTAATGTTAACTCCTCAGTTCAAAAGATGTCTCCTCCAACACGGAGAACAACGTCTACTGCTTGCAGGTAATCATTCGAAACATAAAGAGATGTCTCTCAGTCTCGCAAAGGTTTGGGCTAAGCATGACAGTGGATCAAAGCATCGAGAACCTATACCCCTCTTAATAGTACAGAGGTCCTATGACTCAAAAGAATGAAATAAGAACAACGAAATGAATACTACGTCTTCACTTTGTCTTTGACTTCCATACGCTGCAATCAATTTTCTTCGGACAAAAACTCCGAACCAACTACTTCACATCAGCAATAAATTTTTGAGGGGTTAACTCCTTCACATCAGTCTTCTCGTCTATATGTTCTCAACAGATGTAGCTCATTCTTTTCTGCAACACACATATTCTTCGGTGAAGTTCTTCAAACTTGGCACCGAAGACAACATTCTCTTCGGTTCTGCATGGACTATTTCTCTGTGTACGCACTAGCAAACAAATCAGTCCATGCCTGTTTCTGTCAACAATCTCCAAAACATAAGAGGGCAAATATTGCACCAACACAACCCAATACTTATACTTATTGTTTTTGTGTGTTCACATGATTAAACTACTATAGTAATCGTGTTTTATATATTTTGTTTCAATAAAGTACCAAGTAAAGCCTTTGGGATAGTGTGGATGATGTTTGACTTGATTCTGTGAAAAAACAGAAACTTTTGCGTCCAGTACAGGAATTTTGATAATTCACTGGAGTGTGAAAAATTCTGAATGATTTTACAGATGATTGGTATACAAATTGCCTACATTTTCCTAATTTTTCAGAATTTTGGATTTACAGAAGTATGGTAATTATTCAGATCATGACAGACTGTTCTGTATTTGACAGATTCTGTTTGCAATGCATTGTTTGCTTGTTTTATGGTTTCTATGGCTTATACTGCTTAATATAAATTATGAAAATTATAGAGTACAGTAGGCAAGTGAATGATTTGTTTTACTATGCTAACCCATCTCACAAAGTTCCGTTAAGTTTTGTGTGATTGAAGTTTTCAAGTTTTGGGTGAGATATCGATATGAGGAGAATAAGGAGTGACAAGACCCTAAGCTTGGGGATGCCCAAGGCACCCCAAGTTAATTTTCAAGGAAGATCCAAGGAACTAAGCTTGGGGATGCCTCGGAAGGCATCCCCTCTTTCGTCTCCAATATTATCGGTAACCTTACTTGGGGCTATATTTTTATTCGTCACATGATATATGTTTCGCTTGGAGCATCATTTTATTTTGTTAGGATTTGCTTGCTGTTATTTAGAGTAATGTTTTGCATTTTTTTAATAGAAGTGTCAAGTATAGCCTTTACCATGCTTATTTTGCAAGTCTATATGTTGCTGTTTGAAAACAGATAGTTGCACACTAGTGCGTGAATTTTTGAGAAAAGTCAGTACGTGATAAAATCTTGAACTTTTTACACAATAAGATTTAACAAAGTTTCTACAGTGTGGTAATTTTTCAGAATTTGTGGAGTAAGGGAAGTATGAATATTATTGCACTATTTACAGACTATCCTGTTTAGATAGATTGCTGCTATGTTTGCATATATTTGCTTGTTTAATGATTCTATTTGAGGATAGGAGTATTAGATATGCAGTGGCATTTAGTATGCAATGTTAAATTATAATTTAGTGATTTGCTACAGTAGAGAATGATAAGGTTTTGCATTCATTTATACTAACTTATCTCACGAGTTCTTGTTGAGTTTTATGTGGATGAAGTTTTTAAGAATTAGGGAAACCGTGATATGAGAGGAATTAAAGAGACACAAAAGCTCAAGCTTGCGGATGCCCAAGGCATCCCACCTTTCTTCATCAACATTCATCGGTCAGTTTTGGTCGAGCCTAAGTTTTTGCTTCTTCACATGATATGTGCTATCCTTGGAATCTCATTTTATTTTGTTTCCTTGCTGTTTGAATAAAATTCTTAAGATCTAATTTTTTTTAATGAGAGAGAGAGTCTTCACATAGCTACTTAATTATTTGAGTAATCATTGATCTTCACTTATATCTTTTTGGAGTAGTTTGTCATTTACTCTCGTGCTTCACTTATATCCTATGAGTAAATGGTTGAATTAATTGAATATCATAAATCTGAAATTATATATGTTTCATATGCTTATCCCATGGGGAGTAATGACTTCACATATAAGAAGTATAGGTGGTAAAATTTATTGAAAGTTAGCAAACACAACATTGATCACTTCAACAATTCATGAAAGAATATTGAAGGAATAGAGATTTCGCATATAAATATACTATCTTGGACATCTTCTATGATTGTGAGCCCCATTAATTATTTTCAAACTTGAGCAAATTAGTTGAAGTTGGACAAGGAAGACAACGTAATGAGTTATCTTTGGGTATATTTGTATAGTAGTTATATTCTTATGGATCCTCCAACATGTGGTGCTTGCTTAGGATCTTTTGCTAGCCAAAAATTCGTACTAAGTAGAGATACTACTTGTGCATCCAAAAACCCTTAAACCCCGTTTCTTGCCATAAGTGCCCACCATATCTACCTATGGATTGAATAAGATCCTTCAAGTAAGTTGTCACCGGTGCAAAAAGCAATAAAATTTGCTCCTAAATATGTATGATCTTTTATTGTAAGGGAAAATAAGTGTTGTACGAACTTGTGATGGTAAAGAAATAAAAGGAACGGACTGCATAATAAAGGTTGTTATCACAAAGGGCAATATAACGTGATGTTCCTTTGCATTAAGGGCTTGCACATCCAAAAAATGAAAAGTGCATGACAACCTCTGCTTCCCTCTGCGAAGGGCCTATCTTTTATGTATTTACTTTTATGCAAGAGTCAACAGTATTCCTTCTCATTTCAACCTCAATTATTATCTAGTTTGCAAGTGTCATGTGGTGGGGAAAGATCCAAGCATATTTGGCCATTCAAATATATTTGATCATGAATTATTATTGTTGACAATTATCTATATGATAAGTAAGTTGGGAGGCGAAACATTAAGCCCCTGTCTTTCTCTGTGTTTGATGGATGCTATTTGTTCTAAAAATATGCTTTGATTGTTAGCAATCATGGAAGACTATATGATAGTTGAGTATGTGGAATTTGCTAAATCAAAGCTCTTACATAGACCCTTCTTGAAAATAATATGAATTGCAATTGTTTGATGACTAAGAACATAGTTTGTTAGTTTTCAAGAAAGTTTATGGTCTATACTTTAACATGTGAATAGCTTGCTACTTGATCATAGAAGTTTTATGAGATGAGCTATTATTTATGATATATAATGATGCTTGAAAAAGTGTTTGGAACTATCATTGATCAAACTTGTGCACTTGCTAGCATTCACACTTCATAAATTATTTCTTTTATCATTTACCTACTCGAGGACGAGCAGGAATTAAGCTTGGGGATGCTGATACGTCTCCAACGTATCTATAATTTATGAAGTATTCATGCCATGCTTACAACAATTTATATGGTTTTGGTATTATTTGATTAGAACTAACCCGGACTGACGCTGTTTTCAGCAGAACTACCGTGGTGTCGTTTTTTGTGCAGAAATAAAAGTTCTCGAAATGGGCTGAAAATTTACGGTGCTTTTTTATGGACCAAAAGAGACCTCCGAAGCACTGGAGCTGGGCCAGGAAGTGGCCGAGGGATCCACAGGCCTAGGTGGCGCGCCCCCGAGCTTGTGGGCCCCTCGGGCACCCCCCTAGCGTGAGATCGATGCCAAAAATTCCTATAAATACCCCAAACATCGAAAAGAACCCTAGATGAGAAGTTCCGCCGTCACAAGCCTCTGTATCCATGAAATCTCACGGGACCCCATTCCGGCACCCTGCCGAAGGGGGAAATCATCACCGGAGGCCATCTTCATCATCCCGGCGGCCACCATGATGAGGAGGGAGTAGTTCACCCTCGGGGCTGAGGGTGTGTCCCAGTAGCGATGTGTTTGATCTCTCTCGCTCTCTCTCAAGTTCTTGATTTGGCAAGATCTTGATGTACCGCGAACTTTGTTATTATAGATGGATCTTATGTTGTTCTTCCCTCTTTACCTTCTTGTGATGACTTGAATCTTTTTCTTTGAGGTTTTGTTATGTCAGATTGAATCTTTTGGATGTGAGAGCACTTGATGTATGTCTTGCGATGGGATATCCATGGTGACTATGGGATGTACAATTGATTCGCTTGATGTATGTTTTGGTTATCAACTTGCAGATTCCCATGGTGACATTGGGGTAATCTATGCATAGGGGTTGATACGCCTTTTCATATTCCTTTCCCCGATAGAAATCTTGGGGTACTCTTTGAAGTTCTCTGTGTTGGATTGAATATTATGAATCTGAAGTTCTTTGATGCATATCGTATAATCAACTCACGGATACTTGTGGTGAGATTGGAGTCTCTAGGTGAAATTAGGGTTGGTTGATGTGTATCATATGGGGTTATTCTAGTACGAACTCTAGGGCTGTTTGTGAAACTTATAGGAATAGCTCAAAAGATTGATCAGAAAGAATAACTTTGAGGTGGTTTCATATCCTACAGACAATTTCGTCTTATGTTCTCCGCTATAGGAACTTTGGAGTGATTCTTTGTTGCATGTTGAGGGATTGTTATATGATCCAATTATGTTATCAATGTTTAGAGATTTGGCACTAGTGAAAGTATGAACCCTAGGCCTTGTTTTCAAGCATTGCAATACCGTTTTTGCTCACTTTACTACTTGCTACCGTGCTGTTTTTATATTTTCAGATTACAAAAACCTATATCTACTATCCATATTACACTTGTATCACTATCTCTTCACCGAATTCGTGCACCTATACAATTTACCATTGTATTGGGTGTGTTGGGGGCACAAGAGACTCTTTGTTATTTGGTTGCAGGGTTGTTTGAGAGAGACCATCTTCATCCTATGCCTCCCACGGATTGATAAACTTTAGTTCATCCACTCGAGGGAAATTTTCTACTGTCCTACAAAACTCCGCGCTTGGAGGCCCAACACGAGTCTACACGAACAAGTTGTGTAGTAGACATTAGCACCCAATGCAAAAAGAGGGTTGTCAATCCCCTTTGCGGCTACTTGCAAGGATTAAATCTCGTATTTGTAGATAGATAAATTACAAAGATAAAATAATAAAAAAGAAAATTGCATCAAGGTATTTTTATGTTTTTATATATGATAAAATTACACCCGGTGGCCATAATTTTCACTAGAGGCTTCTGTCTCGAGCACATAACATACAGTGGGTGAACAAATTACTGTTGGGCAATTGATAGAAAAGCGCATAGTTACGACGATATTCAAGGCAATGATCATGTATGTAGGCATCACATCTGAGACAAGTAGACCGACTCCTGCCTACGTCTACTACTATTACTCCACCCATCGACCGCTATCCAGCATGCACCTAGCGTATTAAGTAAAATACAGAGTAACGCCTTAAGCAAGATGACATGATGTAGACAAAGTAATCCCAATAAATATGAATAAACCCCATCATTTTACCCATAATGACAAGAATACAAATACATGTCTTGTCCCTTTCTGTCACTGGGATATAGAGCACCACAAGATTGAACCCATCACAAAGCACCTCTCCCAGTGAAGATAAATCAATCTAGTTAGCCAAACCGAATGGATAGATCGGAGAGAAATACAAAGCTATAACAATCATGCATAATAAAGTTTAGAAAAGACTCCATTAATATTTAGATCATAGACCCACAATTCATCATATCCCAACAAACACACTCAAAAGAAGATTACATCGGATAGAACACCAAGAACATCGAGGAGAACATTGTATTGAAGATCAAAGAGAGAGAAGAAGCCATCTAGCTACTAGCTATGGACTCGTAGGTCTATGGTGAACTACTCATGCATCATCGGAAAGCAGCAAGGACGATGTAGAAGCCCTCCGTGATCGATTCCCCCTTCGGTAGAGTACCGGAAAATGCCTCTAGATGGGATCATGAAAAAACAGAAGCTTGAGGCGGCGAAAAAAGTGTTTTGGGTGATTCTCTGGTATATTGGGAATATTTGGGAATTTATAGGAGCGGAATTAGGTCAAGAGGTCCCACGAGGGGTCCACAAGCTCAGAGGGTGTGCCTGGTGAGCTTGTCGCTCCCTCGTGAATCTTCTGGTCTTCTCCCGAACCTTCATGGGTCCCTTCTGTTCCAGGAAAAATTACCAAAGTGTTTCATCATGTTTGGTCTCCATTTGATATTGATTTTCTGAAAAGCAAAAAACAAGCAAAAAATAGCAACTGGCACTAGGCACTAGGTTAATAGGTTAGTCCAAAAAAGATATAAAATAGCATACAAATGCATATAAAACATCCAAGATTGATACTATAATAGCATGGAATAATAAAAAATTATAGATACGTTGGAGACTTATCGTCCCTTCACACACATCATCATTTACATGTTGTACTTTTTATTTAATTTTACGTGCTTTATTAGTTTTGTTAAAAATACCAAAAATATATTGTGTGCTATCTTACTAGAATTGCCATTATGTCTCGGGAAAACACTAAGCCGTGTGACTTCTCAAATACTAATAATAATGATTTTATTAGTAATCCAATTGTTCCTCCCGCCACTAGCGTAGAGTCATAAGATATTAATGTTGTATTATTAAATCTTGTTACAAAAGAACAATTTGCTGGAAATATAGATGATGATGTTGCATCCCATGTTAATACCTTCGTTGAATTATGTGATATGCAAAAGAAAAAAGATGTGGATAATGATATTTTTAAGTTGAAATTATTTCCTTTCTCGCTTAGAGATCGTGCTAAGACTTGGTTTTCATCCTTACTTCACAATAGTATTGATTCTTGGGATAAATGTAAGGATGCTTTTATTGCTAAGTATTTTCCACCCGCTAAGATAATGCCTCTTAGCAATCAAATCATGAAATTTAAACAACATGATCAATAACATGCACACAATCTTGAGAGAGAATGAAATTGATGATTAAAAATTGTCGCACTCATTGGTTAAACTTATGGATGATAATACAAAAAATTTATGCATGCCTAAACTTTGTTTAGAGAAATCTTCTAGACTTTGCTACAGGTGGCACCTTTATGGGAGTAGGAGAAGCCACGAAGCTTCTCGATAATACGACAAAAAACTATTTCCAGTGGCACACCAAACGAGCCCTAACTGGTAAGAAGGTAAATTTGGTCGAAGAAGTTTCTACCTTGAGTGAGAAAATGGATGCTCTTATGAATATGCTTTCTAATAAAAATGCTCATGTTGATTCATATGATATCCCATTATCTACTTTGATTGATCAAAACATGATGCTATTGATGTGTATTTTTTTGCAAGAAATAATTTCAACAATAATGCTTGTAGAGGGAATTTCAATCCTAGGCCGTACCCTGGTAATCCCTCTAATAATTATGATAATTCCTATGGTTATTCATATAATAATAATAGGATACCTATTGAACTTTAGAACAACATTAAATAATTTATTAGTTCTCTAATGGTTTTAAATGCTATGGCAGAAGAAAAATAAGTAAAGTTGATGATATGTCTAGAAGCATGGATAGAATTTCTCATGATGTGGATACTCTAAAAATTAAAATTTTGCCACATAAAAAGGATGAAATATCTAAATCTCTAAAGTCTAGCCAAGTCGCTATGGATGAAAGTAGAAAAAGAATTGAAAGAATTGGAGCTAAATGCGAATTTCTAGAAAGGGCTCTCAAATCCATTTTTTATGTCTACAATGATGAACACATTAAAATGGTTGGGGTGACACCTATTGAATCTTTATTTAGTAACATAAAAATTGATGATAAAGGGACTGGAGATGAGTCATCTTTCATTAGAAGGCGTCCCAATTGTTCGGAGGGTGACGATCTTAACGATAAAAATAATTAAAGTGGGTTTGAAGAGGTGAAAACTTTAGATAGTGATGCACCCACTTCTTCGGATTACAAGGAGTCTAATTATGATAATGTTTCTTTTATTGGATATATTTCCTTGTTGCAATCCATGATAAATTCACCTAATGCTTACGAACAAAACAAAGCTTGCACTAAACACATCGTAGAAGCAATTATAAAAGCTCATGAAGAAAAGCTAGAATTGGAAGTGTCTATACGTAGGAAATTACATGGTGAATGGGAACCTACAATTAAAGTGAAGATTAAATATTATGAATGTAATGATGTGTGTGACCTAGGTGCTAGCGTCTCTACTATACCAAAATCTTTATTTGATGTTCTAGGTCTCACCAATATGGATGAATGTTCCCTCAATTTACATTTAGCGAATTCTACAATTACAAAACCAATGGGTAGAATTAATGAATGTCCTTATACTTTCTAATAGAAATTATGTACCCATGGATTTTATTGTGCTTGATATTGAATGTAATTCGGCTTGTCCTATAATACTTGGTAGGCCATTTTTACGAACCACGGGTGCAATCGTTGATATGAAAGAATGAAATATAAAGTTCCAATTTCCATCAAAGAAAGGGATAAAACACTTCCCAAGGAAGATAACTAAACCAACATAAGAATTCATTATGAGAGCCAGCCCTGGAATCACTTTGACAGACGATAACACTTGAAACTATGCATTATGCCTAGCTAGGGCATTAAACAATAGCGCTTTGGGAGGCAACCCAATGCCTATATTTTTGCTTTCATTTTATTTTTCTTGAGTCACAGGATTATTTCTACTGTATTGATTGTGTTTTTATCTTTTAATTAGTGTTTGTGCCAAGTAAATCCTTTGGGATAATTTGAATGATAGTAAAGTTGATTCTGTGCAAAAACAGAAAGATTTGCCCCCAGTATTTGAATTTACATTTTTTTACCGGAATATGATAAAATTATGATTTTTTACAAAATATTGGGCTACAAATTATTTACCTTCTTATATTTTTTCAGAATTTTTGGAGTTACATAGGTACCGTTTTAGTTCAGATCATTACAGACTGTTCTGTTTTAGACAGATTCTGTTTTTATTGGATAGTGTGCTTATTTTGATGATGCTATGGATTATATCGGGGGTATAAGTCATGGAGAAGTTAAAATATAGTAGATAGCATTATGCAAGAACAATTATGAATTGGTTTATAACAATACCTAAGTTTATGGTTTACCGATTATACTAACGGATCTCACAAAGTTTCAATTGAGTTTTGTGTGCTGAAGTTTTCAAGTTTTGGGTGAGACCACGATGGATGAAGAAATAAGGAGCGGCAAGACCCTAAGATTGGGGATGCCCAAGACTATTGGAAATATGCCCTAGAGGCAATAATATTGTATTACTATATTTCCATATTCATAATTAAGTGTTTATATTCTATGCTATAACTGCTATGATCCTAGAATATGCGATTTAGTGGAAAACTCATATCATAAAAGGTTCCTAGTCTCGCCTCTAAGACTAGTTCAAGAGTTGTTGGTGATAATGTTTTTCAGATTTTAGGATATCGTTAAGTGTAATGATAGTCCTAAAACAACATTAAGATTATGACGTTGGAGGAACGATCATATTGAATCGACCCAAACTTGTCTGTTATGCATTGAGATAATATCGTCTGTAATCAATTGTAATAACAGGAAGTGTTAACATGTGATTTTGCTCCTTAGATCATGAGTGTATCGTGGTCACCTCTTACCTTACGATGGTCTTTGGGGTTGCTTAGACGTCATGTGTAACACGGTGATCACAATGACAACTTACAGGCTCATCGAAAAGTTTGACAAGGGACTAGATAGCTCGAGAGTGGAATTTTCTCCTCTGTCGATGGAGAGATATTCTTAGGGCCCTCTCAGTGTGACGGCATCCATAATCGTATGGACAGACACAGGTGACTACATGATGTCCACTACACAACTTTATTCTTGTAGACTCGGTTGGGCCTCTAAGCGCAGAGTTTTGTAGGACAACAACAAATTTCCCTCAAGTGGATGACCTAAGGTTTATCAATCCGTTGGAGGTGTAGGATGAAGATGGTCTCTCTCAAACAACCCTGCAATCAAATACAAAGAATCGCTTGTGTCCCCAACACACCCAACACAATGGTAAATTGTATAGGTGCACTAGTTCGGAGAAGAGATGGTGATACAAGTGTAGTATGGATGGTAGATATAGGTTTTTGTAATCTGAAATAATAAAAATAGCAAGGTATCAAGTAGCAAAAGGGGGCAGAAACGGCATTGCAATGCTTAGAAACAAGGTCTAGGGTTCATACTTTCACTAGTGCAATCTCTCAATAGTGCTAACATGTTTGAATCATACGACAATCCCTCAACGTGTGACAAAGAATCACTCCAAAGTTCTTATCAATAGCAAGGAACATAAGATGGAATTGTTGTAGGTAGCGAACCACCTCAAAGTTATCTTTCTGATCAATCTATTGAGCCATCCCTATAAGTGTCACAAACAACCCTAGAGTTCGTACTAGAATAACAACATATAATTTCAGATTCATAATATTCAATCCAACACGAAGAACCTCAAAGAGTACCCCCAAAGTTTCTACCAGAGAAAGTAGGACAAAAATGTGTATCAACCCCTATGCCTAGATTACCCCAATGTCACCTCGGGAATCCTAAAGTTGATTACCAAAACATACATTGAGTGACTCAATAGAAGATCCATTGTCACCACGGGTATCCACATGCCAGACATACATCAAGTCATCTCAAATCCAATATTCAATTCGATAACAATGAAACATCAAAGGGAAAGACTCAATTCATCACAACAATATAGAGAGGGAAGAACACCATACGATTGAACTATATTAACAAAGCTCATGGTACATCAAGATCATGCCAAATCAAGATCACGAGAGAGAGAGAGAGAGAGAGAGAGAGAGAGAGAGAGAGAGATCAAACACATAGCTACTAGTACATAGCCTCAGCCCCGAGGGTGAACTACTCCCTCCTCGTCATGGAGACCACCGGGATGATGAAGATGGCCTCCGGTGATCCCATCCCCCTCCGGCAGGGTGCCAGAACAGGGCTCCAGATGAGATCGCTTCGGAACAGAGGCTTACGGCAGCAAATCTAGGTCATGTTTTGGGGTTTTTGGTATTTATAAGAGTTTTCTGCATTGGATTCACGCCAGGGGGGCCCATGAGGGACCGACGAGCTCAGGGGGCGCCCCCAGGCTCGTGGCTCCCCTGGCCACCCTCTGGTCTATAGTCGGCACTTCGTGGGTGTCTTTTCATGCATAAAAAATCACTGTAATGTTTCATGGCAATTGGACTTCGTTTCGTGTGGATTTTCTACGAGAAAAAAATAGCCAAAAAACAAGAACTAACACTGGGCAATAAGTTAATAGGTTAGTTCATAAAAATCATATAAAAGTGCACCAAAACCATGTAGAACTTAGGTAAATATGGCATGAATACTTCATAAATTATAGATACGTTGGACACGTATCAGCATCCCCAAGCTTAATTCCTACTCGTCCTCGGGTAGGTAAATAATAAAAGAAATAATTTATGAAGTGTGAATGCTAGCATAGTGCATAAGTTTGAATAATGATAATTCCAAACACCTTTTCTAGCACCATTATATATCATAAACAGTAGCTCTTCTCATAAAACTTCTTATGATCAAGTAGCAACCTATTCACATGTTAAAGTATAGACCATAAACTTTCTTGAAAACTAACAAACTATGTTCTCAGTCATCAAACAATTCCAATTCATCTTATTTTCAGGAAGGGTCTATGTAAGTGCTTTGATTTAGAAAATTCCATATACTCAACTATCATTTAGTCTTGCATGATTGCTGACACTCAAAGCATATTTTTATAATAAACCGTTCAGTCAAACACGAAGGAAGATAGGGGCTTAATGATTCGCCTCCCAACTTATTTATCTCAGGGATAATGTCAAAAATAATAACTCATAATCACCTATATTCAACCGGATATATGTGCCTGGATCCTTCCCTAACACAGGTTGCCAAGTGGAGAATAATTGAGGTTGAAATGAGAATGAAACACTATTGACTCTTGCATAAAAGTAAAAACTGAAAAGTAAAAGATAGGCCCATCGTAGAGGGAAGCACAGGTTGTCATGCGCTTTTGATTTTTGGATGTGCAAGCCCTTAATGCAAAGGAACGTCACTTTATATTGCCCCTTGTGATAGCAACCTTTATTTTGCAGTCTTTCGCTTTTATTTCTTTACCATCATAAGTTCATACAAAGCTTATTTTCCCTTGCAATAAAAGATTATACATATTTAGGAGGAATTTTTGTTGCTTTTTGCACCGATGACAACTTACTTGAAGGATCCTATTCAATCCGTAGGTATATGTGGTGGACTCTCATAGCAAGAAACTAGGTTTAAGGGTTTTTGGATGGACAAGTAGTATTTCTACTTAGTATGAAATTTTGGCTAGCAAAAGATTATGAGCAAGCACCACATGTTAGAGGATCCATGACAATATAACTTGTATGTGAATATAAACAAACATAACCCATTACATTGTCTTCCTTGTCCAACCAACTAGTTGATCAAGCTTGAGAATAATTAATGGGGGCTCACAATCATAGAAGATGTCCAATATAGTATATTTATATGTGAAATCTCTCTTCCTTCAATATTCTTTCATGAATTGTTCAAGTGACCAATGCTGTGTTTGCTAACTTTCAATAAATTTTACCACTTATACTTATTATATGTGAAGTCATTACTCCCCATGGGATAAGCATATGACACATATATAATTTTAGATTTATGATATTCAATTCATTCAACAATCTTAAAAACTCCGTCCACACACAAAACTCAACATGAACTCGTGAGATAAGTTAGTATAAATCAACTCAAAGCCTTATCATTCTCTACTATAACAAATTACTAAATTTATAACTGAATGTTGCATACTAAATGCCTCTGCATATTTAATAGTCCTATCCTCAAATTGAATCATTAAACAAGCAAACATATGCAAACAAAACATCAATCTATCTAAATAGAACAGTCTATAAAGGATGAAGAAAAATGCGTACTTCCTTAACTCCAAAATTCTAAAAACTTACCATACGATAGAGAACTCATGAATGCTTACTGTGTAAAAATTTCAAGATTTTATCATGTTCTAACTATTCAGGAATATTTAAGACATAACATAAAGCTTTTTGTTTTCAAACAACACCTCATAAACTTGCAAATTGAGCATGGTAAAGGCTATACTTGCCCCTTTTTATTGAAATAAAAAATACAAAACACAACTAGAAATATCAGCAAGCAAATCCAACTAAAATAAAATGATGCTCCAAGCAAACCACATAGCATGTGATGAATAAAAATATAGCTCCAAGTAAGGTTACTGATAATGATGAAGATGAAAGACAGGATGCCATCCGGGGCATCCCCAAGCTTAGACGCTTGAGTCTTCCTTGAATGTTACCTTGGGGTGCCTTGGGCATCCCCAATCTTAGGTTCTTGCCACTCCTTATTCTCCTCATATCGATATCTCACCCAATACTTGAAAACTTCAATCACATAAAACTTAACGGAACTCGAGAGATAGGTTAGTATGATAAAGAATAAATCATTCATTTTGGTACTGTCAAGACAAGACTCATAAATGTTATCATATAATGCCTACTGTACCCTAGCCTTTTCATAATTTATATTGACCAATATAAGCCATAGAAACTATGAAACAAGCAAATTATGCATCGAAAACAGAATCTGTCAAAAACAGAATAGTCTGGAATGATCTGAACAAAAACCATACTTTTGTAACTCCAAAAATTCTGAAACATTTGGAAAACGTTGGAAATTTACATAGGAGTACCCTTTTGACATTCCAGTAATTAATATAATTTCATCCACTGGGCGCTAAACTTTCTATTTTGCACAGAACCAAATAAACAAGTATCCACACTATCCCAAAGGATTTACTTGGCACATTATTGAAAGAAAAGATACCAAACATGATTACTACAGTAGCTTAATCATGTGAGTACACAAAAGCAGTAGGTACAAATATTGGGTTGCTTCCCAACAAACGCTTTTCTTTAATGCCTTTTTAGCTAGGCATGCTGATTTCAATGATGCTCACATAAAATTAAAGTATTGAAACATAATGGGAGCATCATGAAACATGTGGAAAGCACATTTAAGCCTAACCCACTTCCTATGCATAGGGATTTTGTGAGCAAACAACTTATGGGAACAAGAATCACCTAGCATAGGAAGGCAAAACAAGCATGACTTCAAAACTTTCAACACATGGAGAGGAAAGTTGTTATTATTGAAATATATATAAGCATATCTTCCTCTCTCATAATAATTTTATGTAGCATCATGAATAAATTCAACAGTATAGCTATCACATAAAGCATTCTTTTCATGATCCACAAGCATAGAAATATTATTACTCTCCACATGAGCAAACTTATTCTCATTCATAAGAGTGGGTGTATCATATGAAACTCGAACACTATTAATTGCTTCCACATTAAAAGAGTAATGTTCAGTAAAAGGATATTCATAAGTATCATCACAATAATCATCATAAGTAGCAACTTTGTCATCATAATCAATTGAAATCTCTTCCGAGATAGTGGAATCATTACTAAATAAATTCATGACCTCTCCACATCCACTTTTATCATTATAATAAGATTCAACACCCTCCAGAATAGTGGGATAATCATTATTAAAGTTGACACTCTTCCAAACCCACTTTTCATAATTATTGCAATCATCATAAATAGGAGGCATGAAATCATCATAACAAATTTGATCATTAAAAGTAGGGGGACTAAAAAGATAATCTTCATTAAGCATACCACCCCCAAGCTTAGGATAAACCTTAATTACCGCAAATAAATTCTCAAATATGTCATTCTCATCAAACATAGCATCCCCAAGCTTGGGGTTTTGCATATAATTAGCATAATCACTCTTATCATTAATAGTATGAATAGCACCAATAATATAACGATTACTATCATCATAATTTCCCAAGTTGGTGCCAAAAAGATTCTCAAGATTATAAGAAGTGCCACTATCTTCCTAATCATAATTAACACAAAAATTATAGGCATAACAAAATCATCCTTAATAGTTCCTTCGGACATTGTGCCATAGGATGAAAAAACAATATCACCATCAAGTGTATCATCTTCCATAATTATTTTTGATTCAATCTCATGAGGCACAACAATAATAGGGGCAACATTATTTGGAGAGATACCTTTTTACCTTTGCTTCTCCTTCTTTTCTTATTCTTTTTTACCACATTATGTCACTACTAGGGAAACACTTATAGGTAGAACATCAGTAGTAGCACGGGAAAATATACAGCGCTGCTACTAATTAGCAGTAGCGTTGGGTTTGGAGAGCGCTACAAGTGAGGACTTAGCAGTAGCGCTGGAAATACTTGTCATGCTAATGCTAAGTGGGACCCAATGAGCCCACCGACGCTAGCTGTAGTAGTAGTAGCGTCGTCCACAATACAGCGCTACTGCTAAGATTTTAGCAGTAGCGCGTGCTCTTACAAAACCACTACTACAATTGGGCCCTGCTTAGTAGTAGCGGTTTGCCTAACGGGCGCTACTACTAGGCACCATAGCTGTAGCGCCGTCAATAATACAGTGCTACTGCTAGGCGTGGCTGGTGCCACCTTTTCATGCACCCCCTCTCCCCCTCCCCCTCCCCCTTCCTCTTCCCTCCTTTCCCCTCTCCCCTCTCTAAGTTACTTCTCCACCATTATTGCCCTTCTTCTCTCTTCCTTCTACCTCTGTTCTCTCCCCATTAATGCCCCCTCCACCATAATTCTCCTCCATAAATAGCCTCTCCTCTCTATCTTCCTCATTTATTTGGCTCGCCCTCCTTCCATACATATATATCCCTTTCCCACTCCTAGATTTGTCTCATAGGTACCTAGCTCATCTCTCTCCCTCTCCATTAGTTAGCTAGAGTCATCTCTCCTCCCAACAACTAGATCTAGCTAGCTATATAGCCATCCACTTTCTATCCCTATAGGTAGCGAAGGCCTCATCTAACCGTGCTTGATCTCTCTCCGGAGATAGGCAAGTAAAAAGTTGTGCATTTCAAGAATGGGAATATGTGTGTTTGCGATATGAAGGGATTTGTGCGAGTGACATGCCCCCTGAGTTGCTTATGTTTTGGTGAAATGTCAATTTATTTCTATTTCGGCGAATTTCGAGCAAACTCGATATGTCCTATTTTTAGGCAAGGTCATGCCAAAATTTTGTATGAATTTGATGCATGCATGCATTTTGTTTATAATCCTTTTGCTTGTTATACCGTGCAGTCGGTCATGAAGGTGAGTGGAAGGAAGGTGGAGCGATACTTGCAATCCGCGGTGATGGACATGTATGCAAATAATCGGACTAGGATTAGATGTCTGTGTACTAGATGCAAAGAAGGAGTCATTTTGGACCCTTTTGATCATGGCAGTTTGAAGGCGCACCTGCTCATGAATGGTTTCATGTATGGCTATACTCGATGGACAAGTGAAGATGATGATGAGGACATCCACATGGCAGGGAATAACGACATGGGGCTAGACGAAGAGATGACCGATTGACACGAAGACGATGGCGCCGGGGAAGAGTCCGGACATGGCGGCAGAGCGAAGAAGAGTCCGGACATGGCAGAGAAGAGGCGGCGTGCACGCCGCAGTCTTCGACACTACTAAGTTCAGTAGTGCAGGACCCTCATGTTTGAGACCTGCTTCGCAAGAGTACGACTAGCGACAGAGCTGCTTCTAGAGAGGAGGCAAAACTAGCGCAACTGGAAGTAGACTCGAAGACTCCATTGTATGACGGTTGCGATCCCGAGGTGACCCGCTTGAGTTTCACGCTCGAACTTCTAAAGACGAAGGCCAAAAACAAATGGACAAATGAAAGCCTCGATGAGCATTTGAAGTATCTACATAATAAAGTTCTTCCCGCGGGGAACCTGTGTCCTACTAGTGTCGAGGAGGCCAAGAAAATCGTTTGCACTCTTGATCTACTGCACATTAGATACCACACATGCATCAACGATTGCACCATTTATCAGGAGGAGCACACGGAAAAAACCAGCTGTCCAGTGTGCAATGCTTCTCGATACAGGAAGGCCGGAAGAAAGATCCTCAGAAATTTGTATGTTACTTTCCGATCACTCCCCGTCTGCAGTGGTATTTTGAAGATCCTAAGGAAGCAAAGCTCATGCGCTGGCACGCGGAGAGGAAGAAGCCCGACGATGGAGATGATCCGAAGCTGAGACACCTCGCAGATGCTAGCCAGTGGAGAGCATTCAACGCCGAATATCAATTTTTCACAGAAGATGCAAGGAACATCACGCTTGGTGCGAGTACCGATGGCATGAATCCGTTTGGAAACTAGAACACCAACCACGACACATGGCCCATCTTTGTATGGATGTACAACCTCCCACATTGAAGTGCATGAAGACAAAGTACATACACATGAGCATGCTGATTCATGGGCCGAAACAACCGGGAAATAATATTAACCTATATCTGGGGCTTCTGAAAGAGGAGCTAGACACGTTATGCAAATCGCCGGTCAAGACATGGGACGCCAGCACAGGAGATTATTTCTATATGAGAGCCGCGCTGATGACGATGGTGCACGACTATCTCAGTTATGGGTACACCTCAGGCCAGGTGTGCCACGGATACTGCAGATGCACGAGGTGCATCAATGATACAATGTCTCACCAGCTTACGTTAACGAAAGATGGCGGGTCTAGGAAAATAATGTACATGGGGCATCGTAGATGGCTAAAGGATCCCGAGAGACCCCTTTACGATTCGGCGGGGGGAGAGGTATACGCGAAGAGCAGAACCAATGATCGACGTGGGAAGTTTTTACCCAGGTTCGGGCCGCTAATCAGCGTAAAACCCTACTCCTGCTTTGTGTTCTTATTGATGTTCTTGAGCCCAGCCTTCAGGAGCGCTCACAATGAACAGTACGTTCAAAGAGCAGCTACGCATGCAGAATGGGCTAGAAGTTCTTCTCCTCTGTAGCAGTTGCCTTGGGCCTCCTTTTATATGCTCAAAGGGGTCTCCACAGTGGCAAAATGTACATACATTAAGGTGTAAAGTAGCTACAGGGTATCATACCTAACCCCTGATGGATTAGGACAAGCGCATTTAATGCACCGTGAGGTGTCCGTTTAGGTGTCCTCACTTTCTTGGGGATGGAAAAACGGGCCATCCCATCAGCACCGCTTAAGCTCTCCTTCACTGGCGCATTGCCACGCATCCAGAGAAGGACCCAGAATGTCAGGCTTTGTTACTGTGCCGAAGCGGTGGCACAGTGGCAGAATCTCGCCAGGTGCCGATCCTTGCCGGGCACCAAGCCTTGCCGGGCGCCAGACCCTGCCGGGCGCCAAGCCTTGCCGGGCACCAGGCCTTGCCGGGCACCAAGCCTTGCCGGGCGCCAGACCCTGCCGAGCGCCAAGCCTTGCCGGGCACCAGGCCTTGCCGGGCACCAGGCCTTGCCGGGCGCCAAGCCTTGCCGGGCTCCACAGGCCATCCCGGCAAGGATCTTGCCGGGGAAGCTGGCCTTCGGATTCCAGCTTTGCTTATCTGCTGATCCTCAGATCTCTGACTTGACGATTTCCTTGATGGCTTGAATCAACCTCGAGCCGCTCCCGGCAAGCCTTGCCACGAGGATGGCTACGACTGCCCGTGCACAAGTACGGGGTACTAGTGGCCCAATACTAAGTACACCGACAGGAAAATGTCGGGGTACGACACCTATGGGATCCCGAGAGACCCCTTTACGATTCGGCGGGGGGAGAGGTATACACGAAGAGCAGAACCAATGATCGACGCGGGAAGTTTTTACCCAGGTTTGGGCCGCTAATCAACGTAAAACCCTACTCCTGCTTTGTGTTCTTATTGATGTTCTTGAGCCCAGCCTTCAGGAGCGCTCACAATGGACAATACGTTCAAAGAGCAGCTACGCATGCAGAATGGGCCAGAAGTTCTTCTCCTCTGTAGCAGTTGCCTTGGGCCTCCTTTTATATGCTCAAAGGGGTCTCCACAGTGGCAAAATGTACATACATTGAGGTGTAAAGTAGCTACAGGGTATCATACCTAACCCCTGACGGATTAGGACAAGTGCATTTAATGCACCGTGAGGTGTCCGTTTAGGTGTCCTCACTTTCTTGGGGATGGAAAAAGGGGACATCCCATCAGCACCGCTTAAGCTCTCCTCCACTGGCGCGTTGCCACGCATCCAAAGAAGGACCCGGAATGTCAGGCTTTGTTATTGTGCCGAAGCGGTGGCACAGTGGCAGAATCTCACCAGGCGCCGATCCTTGCCGGGCACCAAGCCTTGCCGGGCGCCAGGCCTTGCCGGGCGCCAAGCCTTGCCGGGCACCAGGCCTTGCCGGGCACCAGGCCTTGCCGGGCGACAAGCCTTGCCGGGCTCCACAGGCCATCCTGAAAGTGCGTTATATCGACAAGAGGGGGGGTGAATAGGCGATTTTTACAAATTCGTCATGGAGGAATTTCAAGGTGAGGAAATTCCTAAGCGACGAACTACTTAGCAGCGGAATAAGTGCTCAGATGCAAGCATAACAGAGCAGTAGCACAGTCATCATGATGAAATGAAAACAAGCACAGAGTACGAGTAGCGTAAACACAGGATAAGCAGGCTGAAGACAAACTGACTGAAGAAATTGAACTGAGGAAATTGAGAAAGTCTTCAGACAAAGTCTTCAAACAGTAATGATCAAATACATAGCAAGTATGCGAGGAAATGAAAGGGTTGAGGAAATAGAACCAGTAGCTCGGTGAAGACAATGATTTGGTAGATCAGTTCCAACTGCTGTGACAGTTGTACGTCTGGTTAGAGCGGCTAGGTATTTAAACTTGAGGACCCACAGTCCCGGACACACAGTCCTCACCGTATTCTCCTTGAGCTAAGGTCACACAGACCTCGCCCAATCACTCGTGGTAAGTCTTCAGGTGACTTCCAAACCTTCACATACTCGGTCACTCGGCAATCCACAATTTCCTCTTGGATGCTCTAGACCATGACGCCTAACCGTCTGGAGGATGCACAGTCCTCAAAGGTAACAAGCGTCGGTTCCACACAGGAACAATCTCTTCAGTGATGCTCAATCACTTTGGGTTTGTAGGTGTTTGGGTTTTTGTGTTTTTCCTCACTTGATGATTTTTGCTCAAAGTCCTCGGAGGATGGGATGCTCTAAATGACAAGTGTCAATCTATTTCTTGGAGCAGCCAACCAGCTAGTGGTTGAAGGGGGCGGCTATTTATAGCCTAGGGAGCAGCCCGACATGATAAGACATAAATGCCCTTCAATGATATGACCGTTAGGTGGGTAGGATATTTGGACAGCTGGCGCATAGCACAGCAACGGTCGGAACTTTGAGTATCAAATTCCTCAGGGCTATCATGTTCCTCACTTGTAGGCAATTCGCACTGGCGAATTCCTAACTCCTCAGTCAGAACAAATCCCTCAGAGAACAGAAGAACTTCGTCTCTGTCACTGAAGAACTTGACTAAACTGTATGAGATTTCCAATGGCTTCACTCGAAAGGATTGGGTAGGTGTAGGATTTTGAGTTGAGCATCACTTGGAAACTTTTCCTTAGTTTTACCTCGACCCCCTTTAACAGTACGGTGTTTCCTATGACTCAAGAAGAAGAAAATGAAACTACGAAAACAAAAGTCTTCATGCTTCATAATCCTCGCATGAATATCAAGTCTTCAGGGTCACACCAATTTCTTCACTTTCAAAGTCTTCAAGAAAACCAAAGTCTTCAAGAAGACCAAAAGGGACGAAAAATGAGGACTAACGCCCCTGAAGAATATCATCATGATGTCGATGGAGGAGCGCCAGCATTGTTGGGGTCGTCTGTTGAGGTAGGGCCTGCCGCAGTGTCGTTCAAGTCTTCAGCTTCATCCGTCTCGTGCGATGAAGAATATGAACTGGCAACAAGCTGAGGAACTTTGACTTTCTTGAATTTCTTCGAAGGTGGCTGGGACCAGTCAAAGTCCTGTTGGAAGCCCATCTCATTGAGTTCTTCAGCACTATGAAGATTAGACAGAATCGCCCAAGTGCGGTCAAAGACTTCATGCAAGTAGTAGTGATTCTTCTTCACAGTATTTTGAGTGACTGTCATGTTCTGAAGAATTGCACCAAACTGACGCTTGACCCACTTGTGATTTTGATCAACTTTCTGATGAAGACTAAGGAGAAGTTCACGATCAGTCATCACACGCGGAGCTGTGGCTTGAGGATGATGTTCTGAAGCTTTGGCGGCAGAATCTTGAGTTGCAGAGTCATCATTGGTGGAATAGGAAGTAGCTTTGCGAAACTGTCCATCCAATGGACGAGTACCTTTATCAATAACAGCAGCCTTGCCCTTCTCGTCAACTGAGGAAATAGTCCGTTTGAGGACTTCAATAGGGGGCAAATAGCTGAGATGATTTTGAAAGTCAGCCTTATAATGAATTGAAGACCTTGATCTGATGAATCTCATGATCCAGGGAGCATAAGGCTTCAACTCAAAAGGCGACAGAGCAGCATTGGCCAAAGTCCTCATGAAGAAATCATGGTAGTTGATAGGAATACCATGAATGATATCGAACAGCAGATTCTTCATAATGCCAACAACTTCTTCATCATCAGAGTTGTGGCCCTTGATTGGACTGAGGGTTTTGGTCAATATGCGATAGACTGTCCTTGGCACATAGAGCAATTCCTTGACGAGGAATTTGGTCCTTGGAGCTTGGCCTGGCTTCAAAGGCTTCATCAGCACTTGCATCAGATGATCAGACAGTTCAGGTTCAACATAGAGAAGCCTTGCACCTTCAGTGGGAGGACTGACTGGGACGGCATGAAGCAATTCAGAGGCCGGTGCTTTGAAATGAGTATTATCGGTCATCCAGTCCAATACCCATGAATTGACATCATCAACATTTCCAGTAATGTGCAGCGTGGCGAAGAATTGAAGAATGAGTTCTTCATTCCAATCACAGATGTCGGTGTAGAAATTGAGTAACCCAGCGTCATGAAGAACACTGAGGACTGGGGTGAAGCAGGGTAGCGATTCCATATCTACATGAGGAATTTTCTCATGTTCAAAGATCTTATCCTTATCAACCAACAATGAGGAGTAGAAGTTCATCTGGCTTGCAGTCCAGAAACGCTTGCGACGAAGATGAGCAGAGTCATAGGGATTGTAGTCAGTGAAGAATATGTGCTCGTTGAAGAAATCCTCAGCATTAAACTTCTGCTTCTTGGAGTGAGGGTTCTGTGGCTTGGGCTGAAGATTAACAGTTGAAGAATTTACAGCCTCTTGAGGTATAGCCACTGGAGCCATTGGCTGAGGAATTTCAGCAGCAGCCTTGGCCTCCATTTCTTCAGACATATGTACATCAGCGCTAGTGGCTGGAACTTCTTCAGGAATAGAATGAAGTGAAGCTTGACGTTCATCAGAGCCCGTATGAATTTCTTCAGTTGGCACAGGGGACTGAGGAACATGATGTAGAGGGGTTGTCAGAGGTGAATTGGGGTGATGACTTTCCCAAAAGTCATCATTCAGAATAGGTGTTGTAGACCCAATATCCACATCCTCATCTTCTTCAGTTCCTTCGACGCCTGCCTCTTCAGCTGTGAACTGAGGCATGGGCGATGATACCAGTGGGGTTGAAGAGAAAGTATCCACTTCAATTTCTTCATCCATCTGCTCTGTCGAAGCAGCAGAAGGATCTTCTTCATCAGATTTACTTGGAATTTCATATTCCTCACCAAAGGGAATGATCTCCTTTGATGGCATGCTTGATATTGGAATAGCATCAATTGGGTTTTCAGATGAACTCGTCAAAATCTTCAATTTCTTGGGAGCTGAAGACTCTGAAGATGCAGATGCTTTCCTTTTCTTCATAGCTGCTCGCTCCGCAGCCTTGGTTTTCTTCGCTTCTGATGCAGAAGGAAGGTTGATGCTTGTCATCGGTGCAGGAGGAGCAGAGGAAATTGGTTGAATTTCTTCAGGCACAACTAATGCAGTTGCCCTGGCTTGTTCAGATTCCTCAGGCATAGTAGCAGATGCTTCAACTGGCCTGGATTGCTCTTTAGGCGCAATATTGGAGGTTGCCCTGTCATTTTCTTCAGAGACTGGAATTTCTTCATCAGCTCTGGCGCTTTCATTTTCTTCAGCAGACTGAACAGATGTTCCAGTCTGAGGAAATTTGGGTTGCGATGAAGCTGCAACACTTGGAGTAAATCCTTTTGCCGTTCTGACGAATCTGACTTTGGCACCTAGCCAATCTGCATGGAATGCATGAAATTCATCACTGAGTGCTTTGATCTCAGCCTGCATAGACACAAGTTCTTCAGGAGACATTTTCACAACATTGTTCTTCAGAAAACGCTCCTTCTTGTACTGAGCCTTCTTCACCTGCCTGGCCTTTTCAAATTTCCATTTCTCTTCATTTATGAAGGCCGTCAACATGTGACTTTGACCAGGAGTGAGGTTTAATTCAGGCAAAGGTGTATTTGGATCCTTGTGCCATAGATCAATGAAATCAAGGATCTTCCTTGGATCCAGCATGAGGGGCATAGCACTGCCTTTGGCTCTAGCGGCCCTTTGTTGTCGATCTCTGATGATCTCAGCTAATTCTTCATCATCAGCTTCGTCTTCGCTTGACGGAACCTGAAAGGCGACTTGCTTCTTGTGAGGACTTGGCCTTGTGCCTCGTCCAGCAGTGGCCTTTTTCTTCAGCAAGGTCGGAGTTGTTGAAGACTGAGGTGGAGCTGAAGAACTTGCAGAGACTCCTGAAGCAATTGAGATTCCAGTAGTCCTTTGGCATGTGGCAAGATGCACAGGTGCTGAGGACTTTGCAGGAGCAGCTGAGGATTTTGCAACCGAGGGAGTTGGAGCTGCTTTTGAGGAATTTGCTTGAGGAACAGGCCGTGAGGGCTTTGAAGAGCTTGGCCGTGAGGGCATTGCAGCTGAGGAACTTGTCTTGACAGCTGATTTCTTCAGCATAGCCTTCTTAGGCTTGATAGCAGAGGCCTCAGCGGCGGCAGCAACAGAATCTTCATTGAATTTCTTTACTGCCTCTTTAGCCACTTTGGCCAGCTTGGCTTGACGCTTAGCCCACTCCTGAGGAAATTCCTCACCTCTTCTGATGCTAGTGGGATCAGCTTCTTGGCCAGGAGCCAATGGAGGTCTTGGACATGGAGGGTTAACAGCAAATTTCTTCATGTACTTGGGAGTGACATAGCGATATTCCCTCCATTCTCTTGCCCATCTCCTCTCAATCTTCTGAATGCGCACTTTGCGCTGATTTTTGTTCTCCTTGCCATGAGTTGCTTCATCAGGAGTACAATATTCATCATAGATGTCATCAGGGATCTCAAAAGCAGTATTTGTTTCTGGCCTCTTTCCTCCCTTCTGAGGTCTTTTACCATCAGCCATTTTCTTCACTTGAGGGTTTTGAACAATCGAATTTTCTGAGAGGTATGCAATTTTTCTTCAAGGAACGCTGCAAATGAGTTAAGTTGATGAGAACCTAGAGATTCAGCAGCGGACATGTGTACCTGTGAAGAGAATATAGGTGCGAAGAGTTTTGGTGAGGCCAAATTGCCAGGGGGATGCCTCACTTTGATGAGTGGGGGTTGCCTCCCAAGGGCCATGAGGGGCCTCGCGACAACCCCTTCCTGGTAGTCCCAGCCCCCGAGGATCTGAAGGGTGAGGCGCCCCTGGTGACGACTGATGGACGCGCCGAACCGTCTGCCGCCGCCCTGCCCCCACGCCTCTGGATGGGGTGGTCCCCTGCCTAGGGGTGCAGCCATCGTCGCGAGCTCGTGGGAAGGCCAGGTGCCCCGCGCGGCGCCAGCCTTCAGGCCCGCGTCTTCTCGAGGAGGAGGCGGCCTAAGGGCGGCGCCGACTCACCCCCGCGGACCTTGAAGAGAAGGAAGTTGGTCGCCGTCGACGAGTAAGTCTTCTGCTTTCCCTGACTTCTGCTTACCCAACCCTTCTGAGCCCTTGTTTCTCAGGTTTCCGTCAAGCGAAGGGGCAAGGGTGCCCCCATCACCACTTCCCGGAGCGTCAGAGTGCCCAGCGGTCGAGCTTACGCACACCGAAGAAGTCACACTCCTCTCGAGGCGAGCCCTGGCGGTTCGCGACCCTGGGGCCCCGGCGTCCTCCGACGGGGGCAGCGTCAGGCTTACATGGGTGGCACCGCCATTCGTCCCATTATCACCTAGCGGCACTTGGGTCCGCCACGAGCCAACGAACGGCCTAACACCTGGCTCACACTGGGCCGCGCCTCGGGCCAGGGAAGTGGGCGCCAGGCCGGCTGGCCCCGGGTTTCCACCTGATGCTGCCAGGCCTTCCGGAGCCTCTGCTGTGGCCGGGGACGTGAAGCAGGGCCCTGGCCTAGCGTTGGAGCTTGCGCATGGTCGTGGTGCCATCCGGCACGGACTTCTTTAGGACGCGAGGGGCGCGCTGGACCAGCTCAAGGTAGAGCTTGGCGACGTCGACTCATACCTCGAGGCCGAGCATCAGCGCCTGGCGCGCGAGTGGCGCCGGCTCAAAGTAGCTGTTAGCTTTAGCCACCTCCAGCACAAAGTTGCTCTCTAAAAGGACGAGGTGTCCTCCGCTGCGGTCAAAGAAGCCTGCGACCATGCTTTCGAAGAGGCTGAGGCCGCGGACCGGCGGTGCGAGACCGCCGAAAAACACGAGCAGGAGCTTCTGGCCTCCGTCACGACCCTGGAGCAGCAGCCCCGGGGGCGCGAAGCCGTCGCGACCCATGGAAGGGTTGTCGAACCGCGAGGTGGAGCTCCGCACTCTAGGTAAGGCGTTGGAGCTGGTGGCGTCGGAGCAGGACCTGGAGCGCGATTGGCTGGAGATGATGGAGCGCCAAGTGATGACCGCCGAGGCCGCCCTGGCCTCTCTGGAAGCGAAGGTTCAGACGAAGATCGACGGGGGAATCGTGGGGGCCCGCCGAGCCCCCGCCAAGGATTATCACAAGAAGCTGAAGCTTCAGGAAACCCGCTTCTGCGCCCGGCGCGATGAGCTGAAGGCCGAGAACGACAGCCTCAAGGAGCAGCTGGCCAGGGCGGACAAGCGCCAGAAGGCTGCTCTCGACGCCCAAGCCGCAGCCGAGCCGAGCTAGCTTCCCTCTATCAGCAAGTGGGGGATGTTGCTTCCCTGGTGGAGCGGGCGACAGATGAGGCAAATCGGGCTCGGGGTCTGCAACACACGTGATCCGTGATGTTTCAAGACCTCGAGCGCCGGGAAAATTGTGCCCGGTGCTCCATCTGCAAGGAGAGCGTCTCCAGCCCACTCGTGGACGATGATGCTGGTTACCTCGCCTTCTTTACCAGGGTCGTGGAGCAGCTTGAAGGGAGCACGGAGAAAGTGCGCCAACTTGTTGATGAGGAAAGCCGTGACCTCCTCGCGCGGGCGTCGACGTGTGTCTTCAGCCATCTTCTTCGCTCCGAACTTAGACTTCGAGGCCGTGATTGACCCCGTCGCTAGGATAATTCGCGACACGCTGGGGGAGTGGGTGGAGGACCATGTGGATGACCTGATTGCACGGTTCACCTCCGACGGCCCCAAGGATCAGCATGGAGCCAAGGAACATGGGGCCGCCATCAGCGATGGTGATGATGCCTCTCCTTAGGGCGCCCTCCTTTCTGTTTTCCTGCTGACATTTTGAACGTAACCCCGTGGGGATGTAAAAGTACTTGGAGGGAACTCCCTCATGAAGTATGAAGTAGCGTTATTATCCAAAATCGGCTTGCTCTTCTTTAGCATGTTCCTCTTTTGTTCTTCTTTAATAAGTACTCTCTCCGTTCCTAAATATAAGTCTTTGTAGAGATTCCTCCATGGACTACATACGGAGCGAAATGAGTGAATCTACACTCTAAAATGTATCTATATGCATCCGTATGTGATCCATAGTGAAATCTCTACAAAGACTTATATTTAGGAACAGAGGGAGTATAATAGTAGTACAGTATGTTCCTTGTAGTGAAGAGGAGCAGGGACATTTGCAGTGTACAGGTCTATTCGGTCGCTTGTCATGGACGCTTTCAACTCTTCGTGTTGGTATGCTGTAATATCCAGGAAATGCTGAGAGTTGTGTCGCCTTTGAGAGTTAGACTGATAGTAACAGTACTGCGCCTTCAGTTGAAGAGAGCCGGTATCCGAAACCTTTCTAGCCGTACCGACAATACTAGCACATATTTTTCAGCAAGCTCCACTTTCCTGATTTTACTCGTGATGCCTAGGGTTTTCCCATTATATCTACACTATGATCCGTGTAGGTGCTTTGTGTCCTACTAGCAGCAGTCCACCCTTTAAAGCTAAACAACACACCAATCATAATACCAAAGCTTAGTTGTTCCAATACGAATGTGATATGATATTGATATTAGTTAACAGACATACATTTAATTGGTCAGCTAATGCTCCCACTTGAGTTTCCAAATGCATGTGGCCACATAGAGAGAGACAGAATGGAATTGCATTTTTTGGATGCTCTGATTCATCATGGGAGGGCAACCAACATTGTATTGAAAGAAACGGAATCTCCATAATATGCTTCCTCTTCTATTCTTGAACATGTCCCTCTTCTGTTCTTCTTTAATAAGTACAGTATGTTCCTTGTCAGGAAGTCAAGCAGGGACATCTACAGTCGACAGGTCTATTTGGCCGCTTCTGCTAGTTACTTTCAGCAATTCAAGTTGGTCTGCCATAATATCTAGGAAATGTTGGGAGCTGTGCAGCCTTTGAGAGACTAGACTGATAGTAACAGTAGTGCGCCTTCAGGTGAATAGAGCTGGCATGTAGGTGATCGATAGGCTTTCGATTAGTAGCGGCAATACAACCCCATATTTTCGAGCCAGTTCCACTTCCCAGATTTATTTATGATGCTTATAGTGTCCCCCTTTTATTGGCACTACAATCTGCCTATTGGCTTTGTGTCGTACTAGTAGCACTCCATCCTTCAAGCGAAACTACATGCCACTCATATTTCCAAAGCTTACATTTAATTAGTCAGCTAATGTTACTACGTGAGTTTAGAAATGCATGTGCGCCACATATAGAGACACACTGGAATACTATTTATCTGTGCACTCTCGTTGTCATGCTTTGGCAATGAACTTTCTATACAGTATATTATGAACCTATCATCTGCCAACTATCCTTACTTCTAGAGCTCCCAACAGGGAGCCTATTTTTTGTGTAGTTGTGCCAGATTATATTATTGTATGCACCAAATTATAGCACACAAGGGCTCTCTCGTCAAGATCCAGTGATAGCACACAAGGGTTTATAGTGAGCCCCTATTATATTAGAATATCCTCTACATTACAAAGATAATCTCACTACTATTTATGTTGTCATGCTTCTCAGATATTGAACAAAATCACAGTGAATATGAGAATGCGCACATCAGAAGAGTATCGCGGAACAGTGCAATGACTAACAAACATGGCATCAAGGCATTGAGTTCCATTCTGGATGGAATGAAGCCCACATGCTCCGCACCTACAGATTCGTGTTCAAAATATGATCCTAACGACTATTCTGAGCTCAAGGAGTCAAAGGCAGATGGCCTATCCTGTTCGCCTGTTCTAATTTGGCAAGGTTTTATTGGTTGCACGTAACTTGCGTAAGCTGTCTTGCGTTTCTTCTGCTTCTTTGCACTGCTATATGCTTAGTTTACTCATCATATATGTGAAGATGCCATGCCCACCCATTATCAATACGCATTCCATTTGTCATCATACCATATTTTTTCATTCAAATGTTGTTCTTGTGTATCAGACATCCAAAAGGAAGAGGGTGATTGCAAAACATGAAGGAGTAGTAGCAAAGTCTTTGAAAAAGGTGATGGTATCAGAGAAATCAGACAGCACCCCACTTATATTGGCTATAGTACCAGCACCACAAACCTAGGATATCTCAACTATGCTGCTAGCTGATTTGCTCTTGCTAGTACATGTTGTCTTGTATCGTTGTACTTACATTCATACCTGGTTGATTATGTGACATCAGTGTGCATGTTAACCTGCATATCCATTGTTCGCTTCTAATTATCAGATCTAAATTAATGCTTACATTAATGTAGAATAAACTCAATGCTTATGAAGAAGTTTAGCTGTACATTATTCTTGTAAGTATCTGTTGTCCTTTATCAATGTACTTATATTGTCAGCTAGTTGTTCATGTACCATCACTATGCATCTTATTTTTCCTTGGCATCCATTTTCTACACATCAGATCTATGTTTACTCTTACCAAAATGTTGAATAAAACCAATGCTACTGAAGATGTTTAGCTCTGCATTACTCTTGTTGGTACCTTTTGGCTGTATGGTGTACCTACATTTATAGCTAGTTGATTATGTAGCATCACTCTGCATCTTAGCTTAAATAATCTCCATTTGTTCCTATATTATCACATCTATATTTACTCTTAACAAAATGTAGAATAAAGGCAATGCTTATGAAGAAGACTCTGTGGTAAACTTCTTAAATTGCCCCCCCCCCCCATCAACATGGAAAAAGGTTTTATAGATCCGGTCTTCATTACTAACGTAAGTTTGTCCTTCTCGAGCCTTCAAACTTTGTTGTGTATATTTGGATTGCAATGACTACAACTGTTGTTTATTTTTGTCGTTTGCATCAAATTGCATGTTTAAAGTTTATTATGAAGAAGTTCATAAACATAAGTTTCTCCTTCTCAATTTTAGTTTTTAGTTATACAACCTAGTTCTTGATTCATACCATGTAAATTAAACTAAACATAGCAAGTGATCTTCTTTAGCATTGTATGTATGCTTGTGTTGTTGATCTATAATCCAGTGGTGTGGCCAAACTACCAACTCTAGGACAATGTCATATCCTGCTATGTCTTAACTACGAACAATGCATATTATGTTCATGTTATTTAAATCGTGTCTCTTTATTTGCCAATCTGAAATGGGATAAATTGACAGTACACTCACCATCGATGCTTATACATTCTTTAGCACTACATGTATTCTTGTGTTCTTGATCTGTAATCTAGTGGTGTGGTGAAGCTGGTCACTCCTGCATGATGCCATTTCCTGCCATGTCGTAATTGTGAACAATTTTAATTCTATTTTAAACCAGGTCTCTTTATTTGCCACTAAGAAATGGGATGAATCAACAGCACTGATGCTTATACATGCAAAGCCTGTTATCTGTCTGCTTTTTTCTCTTTCAGGGTGATATCACTGACGCCAAGAAGAACTGCCACAATGATAGTGAGACGAACCCATTGCTTGTCCCACTAACATATATTGCAGGGAAGAAGGCAACACATCTTGCGGACAGCTATACAATGCCAAAGGCATGTCTTGATGTAGTGTCGAAGGTACTCGCTAATAGCAGTGACACAAGCTCAATGAAGTCCCCGCCTGAATCTGTTCGACGTCTTGAGTCTCAGATTAAAGCAGAACGACATGCTTCAGCTCAACTCCTACTGGAACTCCCATCTCTATGGAAGAATTAACCAGAAGTACAGGACGTATATTGATGCTATGCAGCTAGAGTTGGATATAAGCGTCAAACAAGTGCCGTCTCATCAGCTTGCTCGGCTGCTTGCGCTGCAGCTCCCAGGCAGGGCTAACCTTTCTTGAACTGTGTTGAAGTGTTGTCGCTTATGTATATTATTTTAGGCAGCATGTTTGTTTGCACTGGTAGCGACCTCTGATGCCCAGTGTATGTAATCTGCTGTCTGGTTGCGCTTTATTATCGCTAGCGACGAACTTTTATGCCTAGTGCATGTAAAATGCTGTAATTTCTTTGTTGTATAGTCTAGGTTTATTCTTCGTCATGATGTTGTAATTTATTTTCTGTATATGCTGTCGTCACTCCCTGAAAAGGTCGTCAGCTTTGACGGAGCGCAATGGGCCTGAACGTTCGGTTTATATATAAAAAATTACGGTACTAAAACTGGTCGGCCCGCCAATCGCTATAAATGGGCCGAAACGTGGGCCTACAATCATGTCCGGCCAATAGCAGGCCTAGACGTAAACTCACCAACTATTAGTTTCGGGCCTTTAACAAGCTGAGTAAACCAGTTGCCTAAGTTGGGCCAGAAAATAAAATGGGCTTTTAACAGTCTGAAAAGTAGATTGGGCCTGAACAGTGTCGTCGGCCCATGATTGGCCCAACCACAATACGGGCCGTTAATAGGCCAAAATATGTGCCGGGCCATAGTTGGCCCAATAACATGATGGGTCGTAAGCAGGCTGGATGCAAAGCGGGCCATCATTGGGCCTAGTTATATCAGGGGCCTTTAACAGGCCAATAGTCAGGTTGGGCTAAAATGTATCCACGAAGACTACGGGTCGTTAAGAGGCCGAAAGTCACTTCGGACCAGAAATAGGCCCACATGCAGCATGGGTCGTTAAATGGCCAAAAGTGAAATTGGGCCGACAACGGCCCATATGTACCAATGGCCATTAACAGGCCGAAAGTAATAACAGGCCGAATATTACACTGGCCATTAAGAGGCCGTAGTTCAAATGGGCCCCCAATCGGGCCGAAAGCACAATGCCTATTAAAGGGCCAGATCATATATGGGCCGTAAGTTGGCCCAAAATATGTCAAGCAGTTAATGGGTCGGATCTGTTATGGGCCGTCATTTGCCCCAAAACATGGCAGACTATTAACAGACCGGATCTGATGTGGGCCGTCATTTGGCCCAAAACATGGCAGACATCTAACGGGTCAGATCTTATGTGGGCCGTAATTCAGCCCAAATCGTGGTAGGGTGTTAATGGGCTGGCCCAGTAGTGTATGACAAAATTTTATGGGCCTTTGGCTGGGCAGGCCTTTTTACCTTAAATGGGCTACTGTTGGGCCGTGCCATGTGTCAATGTATCATAGGCACGTTCCATCCATTGTACGAATGACATCTATCCCAACGCTGAGCAAACACGTGGATCCTTCGGCGAATGAGAAATTTACACATGGAAAATTGCCATTGGTTCGGGCTATTAGTGGGTTATCGGATCCAAAACCGGACCCGATAGCTTAATGGCGACTCGTTACGGTGGATGCCACGTGTCGGTTACCCTTGACAAGAACACTTCCATGACGCAACATTTATCATCATGGAAGTGGAGACTTCCGTGATGATAATTTCAGTATTGTCATGGAACACTTCTACGATAGCACAGGTATGACTATCTTGATTCTGTCATAAAATCGTCATAGATGTACATGCATGACAGAAAACGTGACCTACTGTGACAAACTCGTATCATCACGGAAGTGTTTTTTTTAAGTGAGGTTTGTGATTCCTGAAGCATGCACGTATAGTCTCTCATTATGCTAAGAAGTTGGAGGATGATTTATTATTGATTGTCTTCCTTATGAGTGGCGGTCGGGGATGAGCGATGGTCTTTTCCTACCAATCTATCCCCCTAGGGGCATGCGTGGTAGTACCTTGCTTCGAGGGCTAGGAAACTTTTGCAATAAGTATGTGAGTTCTTTATGACTAATGTGAGTCCATGGATTATACGCACTCTCACCTTTCCGCAATTTGCTATACTATTCAATACTGTGCATTGCCCTTTCTCAGCTTGAGATGTGGTGCAAACTTCGCCGGTGCATTCAAACCCCGTGATATGATACACTCTATCACACATAAGCATCCTTATATCTTCCTCAAAACAGCCACCATACCTACCTATTATGGCATTTCCATAGCCATTTCGAGATATATTTCCATGCAACTTCCACAGTTCCGTTTTATTATGACACACATCATCATTGTCATATTGCTTTGCATGATCATATAGCTAACATAGTATTTGTGGCTCAACCACCGTTCATCATTTTTATACATGTTACGCTAGATCATTGCACATCCTGATACACCGCCGGAGGCATTCATATAGAGTCATATTTTTTCTAGTATCGAGTTGTAATTTCGAGTTGTAAGTAAATAGAAGTATGATGATCATATTCATTATTAGAGCATTGTCCCAAGTGAGGAAAGGATGATGGAGGCTATGATTCCCCCACAAGTCGGGATGAGGCTCCGTACGAAAAAAAGAGGCCAAAAAGAGCCCACAAAAAAGAGGCCAAAATAGAGCCCAACAAAAAAATGAAAATGAGAGAAAAGGAGAGAAGGGGCAATGTTACTATCCTTTCCACACTTGGGCTTCAAAGTAGCACCATGTTTTTCATATAGAAAGTCTCCTATGCTTTCACATTCATATAACTAGCGGGAAATTTTCATTATAGAACTTGGCTTATATATTCCAATGATGGGCTTCCTCAAATGGCCGGGGTCTCCATGAGCAAGCAAGTTGGATGTGCACCCACTTAGTTTTATTTTTGAGCTTTCATACACTTATAGCTCTTAGTGCATCCGTTACATGGCAATCACTACTCCTTGCATTGGCATCAATTGATGGGCATCTCCATAGCCCGTTGATTAGCCTCGTCGATGTGAGACTTTCTCCTTTTTGTCTTCTCAATATTATCTCCATCACCATACTCTATTCCACCCATAGTGCTATATCCATGGGTTGCGCTCATGTATTATGTAAGAGTTGAAAAAGCTGAAGCGCGTTAAAAAGTATGAATCAATTGCTCGACTTTTCATCGGGGTTGTGCATGATAAATACTTTGTGTTCAGAAGATGGAGCATGACAAGGCTATATGATTTTGTAGGGATAACATTCTTTAGTGTTGATATTTTGAAAAGACATGATTGTTTGTTGGTATACCTTATTATTATTGTTTTTATGTCAAACTATAGATTATTGTTTTGAATCATTCGGATCTTAATATTCATGCCACAAAATAGAGATTACATGATGAACATGTTAGGTAGCATTCCACATCAAAAATTATGTTTTATCATTTACCTACTCGAGGACGAGTAGGAATTAAGCTTGGGGATGCTTGACACGTCTCCAACATATCTATAATTTTTTATTGTTCCATGCTATTATAGTATCGATCTTGGATGTTTTATATGCATTTATATGTCATTATATATCATTTTTTCGGACTAACCTGTTAACTTAGTGCCAAGTGCCATTTGCTGATTTTTGCTCGTTTTTGGTTTTCCAGAATATTAGTACCAAACGAAGTCCAAATGCCATGAAACTTTTTGACAATTTTTTTTCTGGACATAAGAGACCCTGGAAGCTTCAGGAGAGGGCCAGAAGATGAAGGAGTAGTCCACAAGGCACAAGGGCATGCCCTGGAGGCTTGTGGGGCCTACGTGCATCCGTTTGACCTAATTTTGCCTCTATAAATTCTCTAAAATCAGGAAACCAACAGAGAGCCACCCAAAAATACTTTTTCCGCCGCCGCAAGTTCCTGTTCTCGCGAGATCCCATCTGGAGGCATTTTCCGGCACTCTACCGGAGGGGGAATCGACCATGGAGGGGCTCTACATCAACCTTACTGCCCTTCCGATGATGTGTGAGTAGTTTACCACAGACCTACGGTCCATAGCTAATAGCTAGATGGCTTCCTCTCTATCTCTCTCTTTGATCTTCAATACTATGTACTCCTCGATGTTCTTGGAGTTCTATTCGATGTAATCACCTTTTGTGGTGTGTTTGTTGGGATCTGATAAATTGTAAGTTTATGATCAGATTATCCATGAATATTATTTGAGTCTTCTCTGAACTCTTTTATGCATGATTATTATAGCTTTGTATTTCTCTCCAATCTATTGATTTTGTTTTGGCCAACTAGATTGATCTTTCTTGTAATGGGAGAGGTGCTTTGTGATGGGTTCAATCTTGCGGCGATCTATATCCCGATGACAGAAAGGGACAAGACACGTATTTGTATTGTTTCCATTAAGGATAAAAATATGGGGTTTATTCATGCGTGAGTTTACTTTGTCTACATCATGTCATCTTGCTTAAGGCGTTACTCTGTTCTTTATGAACTTAATACTCTAGATGCATGCTGGATAGCGGTCGATGTGTTGAGTAATAGTAGTACATGCAGGCAGGAGTCAGTCTACTTGTCTCGGACGTGATACCTATATACATGATCATTGCCTTGGATATCGTTATGATTATTCGCTTTTCTACCAATTGCCCAACAGTAATTTGTTTACCCACCGTATGATATTTTTAAGAGAAAAGCCTCTAGTGAAAACTATGGCCCCGGGGTCTACTTTTATCATATATTAAAATCTAAAATACCTTGCTGCAATTTTATTTACATTATTTTATTTTGTATTTTTGTTCTATCTATCACTATGAGATTTGATCCTTGCAATTAACCGCTAAGGGATTGGCAACCCCTTGTTCGCATTGGGTGCAAGTATTTGTTATTTTTTGTGTAGGTATTGCTAACGAGGTGTTGTGAGGTTCTCCTACTTGATTGATAACATTGGTTCTTAACAGAGGGAAATACTTATCTCTATTGTACTGTATCATCCGCTCCTCTTCAAGGAAATCCCAACGCAGCTCACAAGTAGCATCCACCTCTATAAATTCTCAAATATTCCCAGTACATCAGAGAGCCACCCGAAACACTTTTTCCATCACCGCAAGTTTGTGTTCTTCCGTGATCCTATCTGGAGGCCTTCTCCGGTACTCTGCCACAGGGGGAACCGATCATGGAGGGCTTCTACATCATCCTTGCTGCCTTTCCAATGATGCGTGAGTAGTTCACCATAGACCTACGGGTCCATAGCTAGTAGCTAAATGGCTTCTTCTCTCTCTTTTATCTTCAATACAATGTTCTCCTCGATGTTCTTGGAGTTCTATTCGATGTAATCTTCTTTTGCGGTGTGTTTGTTGGGTTCCAATGAATTGTGGGTTTATGATCAGATTATTCATGAATATTAATTGAGTCTTCTCTAAACTCTTTTATGCATGATTGTTATAGCTTTGTATTTCTCTCCGATCTATCCTTTTTGTTTGGCCAACTAGATTGATTTATCTTGCAATGGGAGACGTGCTTTGTGATGGGTTCAACCTTACGGTGTTGAATCCCAGTGACAGAAAGGGACATGACACATATTTGTATTGTTGCCATTAAGGATAAAAAGATGGGGTTTATTCATATTGTTTGGGTTTACTTTGTCTACATCATGTCATCTTGCTTAAGTGAAATTGCAACTAATCCCCGGGTGGTTTTGGTAATTTATAACAACATATAGCTCATTGAACTAATATCCATTCAAGTTGAATATTTCATAAAGTTCAATGATTGGCATGGCATGGACTAGAGATGTGGACCCCTCAAAATGCTAAGGACAAAGATTGGCAAAAGCTCAAGACTCTTCATTTCTATTTTAGTGATCCAAGATCACATTGAGTCCATAGGAAAGCCAATACTATTAAAAGGGGATGAGGTGTTGCTTAATGGTCTACTTGCTCAAAGTGCTTAGTGATATTGCTCCAAAACCCTCAGCCACTTTCTCATTTCCACATATTGTTGGGGAACGTTGCATGGAAAACAAATAATTTCCTACCCTCACCAAGATCAATCTAGGAGATGAACATCTACGAGAGGACATATTGCATCTACATACCCTTGTAGATCGCTAAGCGGAAGCGTTAAGATACGCGGTTGATGTAGTCGAACATCTTCGCGATCCAATCACGATCCGTCCCGCGAACTTCGATCCAAGTGCCGAACGGATGGCACCTCCACATTCAACACACGTATGGCTTGATGACGCCTTCACCTCCTCGATCCAGTGAGCGATGGTGAAGTAGTAGCTCGAGTCCTCCGGCAGCACGACAGCGTGGTGGCGGCGGAATCTCAGCAGAGCTTCGCTAAGCGCCACGGAGAGGAAGAAGGCTACGAGGGAGAGGAGGGGCAGCGCCGTGGCGTATGAGGGTGTGGCTGCCCTCCCTCTCCTCAACTATATATAGGGGGAAGGGGGGGGAGGGGCGCCCTAGGGTTCCCTAGGGGGGCCGGCGGCCACCAGGGGGAAACCCTAGATGGGTTTTGGTATGATAACCCACCCCCCCCCCCCGCGGGAGCCTTGGCCCCCAAGGCAAAGGGGTTGGCTGCCCTAGGGGGGCGCCCCCACCCCTTTTGGTTACGTGAGATGGGGTGGGAGGGGCGCACAACCCCTTAGTGGGCTGGTGTGCCCCTCCCCTTGGCCCATGAGACCCCCAACACTTGTCGGGGCCCCCCGAAACCCCTTTCGGTCACACTGGCCAACACCCGGTACCCCCAGAACACTTCCGGACTTCGATTCCCTTCGTCCAATATATCGATCTTCACCTCCGGACATTCCGGAGCTCCTCATTATGTCCGGGATCTCATCTGGAAGTCTGAACAACCTTCGGTAACCACCATAATGACTCAACTATACTTATATCGTCACCAAATGTTAAGTGTGTAGACCCTGCGGGTTCGAGAACTATGCAGACATGACCGAGACACCTCTACGGTCAATAACCAAAAGCGGGACCTGGATGCCCATATTGGTTCTACATATTCTATGAAGATCTTATCGGTCGAACCTCGATGTCAAGGATTCAGCTAATCCCGTATGCAGTTCCCTTTGTCTATCGGTATGTTACTTGCCTGAGATTCGATCGTCGGTATCACCATACCTAGTTCAATCTCGTTACCGGCAAGTCTCTTTACTCGTTCCGTAATACAAGACCCCGTGGCTAACCCATTAGTCACATTGCTTGCAAGCTCATTGTGATGATGTATTACCGAGTGGGCCCAGAAATACCTCTCCGTCATACGGAGTGACAAATCCCAGTCTTGATCCATGCCAACTCAACAGACACCCTCGGAGATACCTCTAGAGTACCTTTATAGTCACCTAGTTACGTTGCGACGTTTGGTACACATAAGGTATTCCTCCGGTGTCAGTGCGTTGCATGATCTCATGGTCATAGGAACATATACTTGACATGCAGAAAACGATAGCAATAAACTTGACACGATCATATGCTACGTTTATAGTTTGGGTCTTGTCCATCACATCATTCTCCTATTGATGTGATCCCGTTATCAAATGACAACTCATGTCTATGGCTAGGAAACCATAGCCATCTTTGATCAACGAGCTAGTCCGGTAGAGGCTTACTAGGGACACGTTGTTGTCTATGTATCCACACATGTATTTGAGTTTCCGGTCAATACAATTATAGCATGGATAATAAACGATTATCATGAACAGGGAAATATGATAATAACTAATTTATTATTGCCTCTAGGGCATATTTCCAATAGTCTCCCACTTGCACTAGAGTCAATAATCTAGTTCACATCACCATGTGATTAACACTCAATTAGTTCTGGGGTTTGATCATGTTTTGCTTGTGAGAGAGGTTTTAGTCAACGGGTCTGCAACATTCAGATCCGTGTGTACTTCGCAAATTTTTATGTCATATTGTAGATGCTACTACCATGCTCCACTTGGAGCTATTCCAAACGGCTGCTCCACTATACATATCCGGTTTGCTACTCAGAGTCATCTGGATTGGTGTTAAAGCTTGCATCGACGTAACCCTTTACGCCGAACTCTTTATCACCTCCATAACCGAGAAACTCTACTCAGAGTCATCCGGATTAGTGTTAAAGCTTGCATCGACGTAACCCTTTACGCTGAACTCTTTATCACCTCCATAACCGAGAAACATTTCCTTATTCTTCTAAGGATAATTTTGACCGTTGTCCAGTGATCCACTCCTGGATCACTCTTGTACCCCCTTGCCAGACACATGGCAAGGCACACATCAGGTGTGGTACACAGCATGGCATATCGTATAGAGCCTAGGGCTAAGGCATAGGGGACGACCTTTGTCCTTTCTCTTTCTTCTGCCATGGTCGAGCTTTGAGTCTCACTCAACTTCACACCTTAGAACTCAGGCAAGAACCCCTTCTTGGACTGATTCATTTTGAACTTCTTCAAAATCATGTCAAGGTATGTGCTCTGTGAAAATCTTATCAGGCGTCTTGATCTATCTCTATAGATCTTGATGCCCAACATGTAAGCAGCTTTACCCAGGTCTTCCTTTGAAAAACTCCTTTCAAACAACCCTTTATGCTTTCCAGAAATTCTACATCATTTCTGATCAACAATATGTCATCCACATATACTTATCAGAAATGTTATAGTGCTCCCACTCACTTTCTTGTAAATACAAGTTTCTTGCAAACTTCATATTAACCCAAAAGATTTAATCACCTCATCCAAGCGTATGTTCCAACTCCGAGATGCTTGCTCCAGTCCATAGAAGGATCACTGGAGCTTGCATACCTTTTAGCATCCTTAGGTTCGACAAAACCTTCTGATTATATCACATACAACCTTTCCTCGTGGAAACCGTCAAGGAAACTTTGTTTTGACATCCATCTGCCAGATTTCGTAATTGAAAATGCAGCAACTGCTAACATAATTCCAACAAACTTTAGCATCGCTATGAGTGAGAAAGTCTCATCATAGTCAACTCCTTGAACTTGTCGGGAACTTCTTTGCGACAAGTCGAGCTTCATAAATGGTGACATTACCATCAGCGTATGTCTTCTTCTCAAAGATCCATTTATTTTCAATGGCTTGCCAATCATCGGGCAAGTCCACCAAAGGCCATACTTTGTTCTCATACATGGATCCTATCTCAGATTTCATGGCTCCTAGCCATTTGTTGGAATCCGGGCCCACCATCGCTTCTCCATAACTCATAGGTTCACCGTTGGCCAACAACATGACCTCTAAGACAGGGTTACCGTACCACTCAGAAGCTGTATGTACCCTTGTCGACCTACGAGGTTCGATAGTAACTTGATCTGAAGCTTCATGATCATCATCATTAGCTTCCTCTTCAACTGACATAGGTGCCACAGAAACATCTTTGTGTGCTGCACTACTCTCTAGTTGAAGTAAAGGTTCAACAACCTCATCAAGTTCTATCTTCCTCCCACTCAATTCTTTCGAGAGAAACTCTTTCTTGAGAAAGGACCCATTCTTAGCGAAAAACACTTTGCCTTCGGATCTGAGATAGAAGGTATACCCAACCGTCTCTTTTGGGTATCCTATGAAGACGCATTTGTCTGCTTTGGGTTCGAGCTTTTCCAGCTGAAGACTTTTGACATAAGCATCGCAGCCCCAAACCTTAAGAAACGACAACTTAGGTTTCTTGCCAAACCATAGTTCATACGGTGTCATCTCCATGGACTTAGATGGTGACCTATTTAAAGTGAATGTAGTTGTCTCTAATGCATAACCCCAAAACGATAGTGGTAGATCGGCAAGAGACATCATAGAACGCACCATATCCAATAAGGTACGATTACGACGTTCGAACACACCATTACACTGTGGTGTTCCAGGTGGCGTCAACTGTGAAACAATTCCACATTGTCTTAAGTGATTGCCAAACTCATAACTCAGATATTCTCCCCTTTGATCAGATCGTAGGAATTTAATCTTCTTGTTACGATGATTCTCAACTTCACTCTGAAATTGCTTGAACTTTTCAAACATTTTAGACTTATGCTTTATTAACTAAATATACCCATATCTACTCAAATCATCAGTGAAGGTGAGGAAATAACGATATCCACTGCACACGTCAACACTCATCGGACCGCACACATCAGCATGTATGATTTCCAACAAGTCACTTGCCCGTTCCATTGTTCCGGAAAACGGGGTTTTAGTCATCTTGCCAATGAGGCATGGTTCACATGTGTCAAGTGATTCAAAATCAAGTGACTCCAAAAGTCCATCAGCATGGAGTTTCTTCATGCGCTTTACACCAATATGACTTAAGCAGCAGTGCCACAAGTATGTGGTACTATCATTATTAACTTTGCCTCTTTTGGCATCAATATTATGAACATGTGTATCACTGCGATCGAGATTCAATAAACCATTCACATTGGGTGCATGACCATAGAAGGTATTATTCATGTAAACAGAATAACCATTATTCCCTGACTTAAATGAATAACCGCATTGCAGTAAACATGATCTAATCATGTTCATGCTCAACGCAGACACCAAATAACATTTATCTAGGTTCAACACTAATCTCGAAGGTAGAGGGAGCGTGCGATGGTGATCACATCAACCTTGGAAACACTTCCAACACACATCGTCACCTCGCCCTTAGCTAGTCTCCGTTTATTCTGTAGCTTTTGTTTCGAGTTACCAATATTAGCAACTGAACTGGTATCTAAAACCCAGGTGCTACTAGGAGTACCAGTAAGGTACACATCAATAACACGTATATCAAATATACTATTGTTGAAGTTGCCAGCCTTCTTATCTATTGGGGTAGTTCCGCTAACAGTGGTCGTTCCCCTTACAATAGAAGCACTTAGTCTCGGGTTTGGGTTCAACCTTGGGTTTCTTCACTGGAGCAGCAACTGGCTTGCCATTCATGAAGTTTCCCTTGTGCTTGCCCTTCTTGAAACCAGTGGTCTCGTTAACCATCAACACTTGATGCTCCTTCTTGATTTCTAGCTTCGCGGCCTTAAGCACCGCGAACATCTCCGAGATCATCTCCATCCCTTGCATGTTATAGTTCATCATGAAGCTCCAGTAGCTTGGTGATAGTGACTGGAGAACTCTGTCAATCACTATCTTAACTGGAAGATTAACTCCCACTTGATTCAAGCGATTATAGCACCCAAACATTCTGAGCACATGCTAACTGGCTGAGCTAGTCTCCTCCATCTTGTAGCCAAAGAACTTGTCAGAGGTGGCATACCTCTCAACACGGGCATGAGCCTAAAATACCAATTTCAACTCTTGGAACATCTCATATGTTCCATGGCGTTCAAAATGCCTTTGGAGCCCCGATTCTAAGTCGTAAAGCATGGCACACTAAACTATCAAGTATTCATCAGAATGTGTCTGCTAGATGTTCACAACATCCACAGACGACGCTAGAGGGGTTGGCACACCGAGCGGTGCATCAAGGACATAAGCCTTCTGTGCAGTAGTGTGGACAATCCTCAAACTACGGCCCTATTCCGCATAATTGCTTACAATATCTTTCAACTTAGTCTTTCTCTAGGAACGTATTAAAACAAGGAGCTACAGCGCGAACTATTGATCTACAACATAATTTGCAAAGACAACTTAGACTATTGTTCATGATAAATGAGTTCAATTAATCATATTACCTAAGAACTCCCACTCAAATCAACATCCCTCCGGTTGTCTGAGTGCAACATGATCCAAATTCACCAACCCAAGTCCGATCATCACGTGAGATGAGGTGGTTTCAATGGTGAACATCTCCATGTTGATCATATCTACTATATGACTCATGTTCGACCTTTCAGTCTCTTGTGTTCCGAGGCCATGTATGTACATGCTAGGCTCGTCAAGTCTAACCCAAGTGTTCCACATGTGCAAAACTTACTTGCACCCATTGTATGCGAACGTAGAGTCTATCACACCCGATCATCACGTGGTGCTTCGAAACGACGAACTTTCGCAACGGTGCACACTTGGGGAGAACACAATTTTATCTTGAAATTTTAGTGAGGGATCACCTCGTCCTCAGAAAAATAAGATGCATAAAAGGATTAACATCACATGCAAATCCTAAGTGACATGATATGGCCATCAACTTGTGCTTTTGATCTCCATCTCCAAAGCACCGGCATGATCTCCATCGTCACCGGCATGACACGATGATCTCCATCATCATGTCGCCATCGGGGTTGTCACGCCAACCATGCTTCTACTACTATTGCTACCGCTTAGCGATAAAGTAAAGCATTACATAGCATTTAATGATTGACACGCAGGTCATACAATAATTAAAGACAACCCTATGGCTCCTGCCGGTTGCCGTATTCATCAACATGCAAGTCATGATAAACTATTACAAAACATGATCATCTCATACATCAAATATATCTCATCATTCTTTGGCCATATCATATCACAACATACCCTGCAAAAACAAGTTAGACGTCCTCTAATTGTTGTTGCATGTTTTACGTCGCTGCTATGAGTATCTAGCAAGAACGATTCTTACCTATGCAAAGACACAACGGTGATATGCAAGTTGCTATTTAACCTTCTACAAGGACCGCCTTTGTCGAATCCGATTCAACTAAGGTGGGAGAGACAGACACCCGCCAGCCATCTTTATGCAACAAAGTCACATGTCTGTCGATGGAACCGGTCTCATGTACGTGGACATGTAAAGTTGGTCCGGGCCGCTTCATCCCACAATACCGCCGAATCAAGAAAAGACCAAGGAAGGAAGCAATCTGAATATCAACGCCCACAAACTCCTTTGTGTTCTACTTGTGATGTCATCTACGCATAGACCTAGCTCATGATGCCACTGTTGGGGAACGTTGCATGGAAAACAGAAATTTTCCTATGCTCACCAATATCAATCTAGGAGATGAACATCTATGAGAGGAGAGATTGCATCTACATACCCTTGTAGATCGCTAAGCGAAAGCATTAAGAAACGCGGTTGATGTAGTCGAACGTCTTCGCGATCCAATCATGATCCGTCCCGCGAACTCCGATCCAAGTGCCGAACGGACGTCACCTCCCCGTTCAACACACGTACGGCTTGATGATGCCTTCACCTCCTCGATCCAGCGAGCGATGGTGAAGTAGTAGCTCGAGTCCTCCGGCAGCACGATGGCGTGGTGGCGGTGGTGGTGGCGGAATCTCAGCAGAGCTTTGCTAAGCGCCACGGAGAGGAAGAAGGCTACGAGGGAGAGGAGGGGCAACGCCGTGGCGTATGAGGGTGCGGCTGCCCTCCTCTCCTCATCTATATATAGGGGGAAGGGAGGAGGAGGGGCGCCCTAGGGTTCCCTAGGGGGGCCGGCGGCCACCAGGGGGAAACCCTAGATGGGTTTTGGTGCGCCTCCCCCCCCCCCCCCGGGAGCCTTGGCCCCCAAGGCAAAGGGGTTGGCTGCCCTAGGGGGGCGCCCCCACCCCTTCTGGTTACGTGAGATGGGGTGGGAGGGGCGCACAACCCCTTAGTGGGCTGGTGTGGCCCCTCCCCTTGGCCCATGAGGCCCCCCCAACACTTGCCGGGGCCCCCCGAAACCCCTTTCGGTCACACTGGCCAACACCCGGTACCCCCGGAACACTTCCGGACTCCGATTCCCTTCGTACAATATATCGATCTTCACCTCCGGACATTCCGGAGTTCCTCGTCATGTCTGGGATCTCATCCGGGACTCCGAACAACCTTCGGTAACCACCATAATGACTCAACTATACTTATATCGTCACCAAATGTTAAGTGTGTAGACCCTGCGGGTTCGAGAACTATGCAGACATGAACGAGACACCTCTATGGTCAATAACCAAAAGCGGGACCTGGATGCCCATATTGGTTCCTACATATTCTACGAAGATCCTATCGGTCGAACCTCGATGTCAAGGATTCAGCTAATCCCGTATGTAGTTCCCTTTGTCTATCGGTATGTTACTTGCCTGAGATTCGATCATCGGTATCTCCATACCTAGTTCAATCTCGTTATCGACAAGTCTCTTTACTCGTTCCGTAATACAAGATCACGTGGCTAACCCATTAGTCACATTGCTTGCAAGCTCATTGTGATGATTTATTACCGAGTGGGCCCTGAGATACCTCTCCGTCATACGGAGTGACAAATCCAGTCTTGATCCATGCCAACTCAACAGACACCCTCGGAGATACCTGTAGAGCACCTTTATAGTCACCCAGTTACGTTGCAATGTTTGGTACACACAAGGTATTCCTCCGGTGTCAGTGCGTTGCATGATCTCATGGTCATAGGAACATATACTTGACATGCAGAAAACGATAGCAATAAACTTGACACGATCATATGCTATGTTTATAGTTTGGGTCTTGTCCATCACATCATTCTCCTAATGATGTGATCCCATTATCAAATGACAACTCATGTCTATGGCTAGGAAACCATAGCCATCTTTATTCAACGAGCTAGTCCGGTAGAGGCTTACTAGGGACACGTTGTTGTCTATGTATCCACACATGTATTTGAGTTTCCGGTCAATACAATTATAGCATGGATAATAAACGATTATCATGAATAGGAAAATATGATAATAACTAATTTATTATTGCCTCTAGGGCATATTTCCAACACACATGTCCAAAACTCCAAGTCAAACTCGGCCCCACCGAAATGACCTATCCGGCGCCACCGAGTTCAGTTGACATAGCCACTGCCAGAAACCCTAGACAATTCGGTCACACCGATATGGATCTCGGTCTCACTGAGATGGCCTTGCAAACTCTTTGTTGCCTGTTGCAATTATTTTAGTCTCACCGAAACGTGCAATCGGTCCCACCGAGTTTGCTTGACATCCTCTCTGTTGCCTTATTGCTTCACTTCGGTCTAACCGAGTTGATGCAATCGGTGCCACCGAGTTGATATTTGCCCTATGCCCTAGCACATCGGTCCCACCGAGTTGTTCCATTTGGTCCCACCGAGATTCCTAACATTCACATTTTGAACTAAATCGGTCTCACCGAGTTCTTCTATTCGGTCTGACCGAGTTGGGTCAAATGTCTGTAATGGTTGGATTTTGTGTGGAGGCTATATATACCCCTCCACCCCCTTCTCCATTCGCGAGAGAGCCATCAGAACGAGCCTACACTTCCACTACTCATTTTTTGAGAGAGAACCACCTACTCATGTGTTGAGACCAAGATATTCCAATCCTACCACTAGAATCTTGATCTCTGGCCTTCCCCAAGTTGCTTTCCACTCAAATCATCTTTCCACCATAGCCAAATCTATGAGAGAGAGTTGAGTGTTGGGGAGACTATCATTTGAAGCACAAGAGCAAGGAGTTCATCATCCACACACCATTTATTACCTTTTGGAGAGTGGTGTCTCCTAGATTGGTTAGGTGTCGCTTGGGAGCCTCCGACAAGATTGTGGAGTTGAACCAAGAAGTTTGCAAGGGCATGGAGATCACCTACTTTGTGAAGATCTACCCGAGTGAGGCAAGTCCTTTGTGGGCGATGGCCATGGTAGGATAGATAAGGTTGCTTCTTCGTTGACCCTTCGTGGGTGGAGCCCTCCGTAGACTCGCGCAGCCTTTACCCTTCTTGGGTTGAAGTCTTCATCAACGTGGATGTACGATAGCACCACCTATCGGAACCACGCCAAAAATCTCCGTGTCTACATTGTGTTTGCCTTCTCCAAACCCTTCCCTTTACCTTCATATGCAATGTTTTACTTTCCGTTGCTACACTCTTAGAATTGCATGTGTAGGTTGATTTCTTGACTTGTACTAGTTGCTAAAATCTTCCAACACTTAACATTGGGAAAAGGTTAGATTTTTATTTGATCAAGTAGTCTAATCACCCCCCCCCCCCCTCTAGACCTACTTTCGATCCTACAAGTGGTATCAGAGCTTTGGTCTCCATTTGCCTTGATTTCCATAGCTTTGGTGATCATAGCCTTGGTTTCACAACCTAGGAGAGTATGGCGTCTAGCGAGGTAAATTATCATCGTAGAGGCCCTTACTTTGATGGTACTAATTTTGCTAGTTGGAAGCATAAGATGAAAATGCATATTCTTGGTCATAACCCCGCCGTTTGGGTTGTTGTGCGTATTGGCTTGCAAGGTGATTTCTTCGAGGATGGAAAAGAACCGGATCGTGAAGCGACAACGGAAGAAATGAAGATGTTGCAATACAACGCTCAAGCTTGCGATATTTTCTTCAACAGATTGTGCCCCGAAGAATTCAACAAAATCAGTCGTCTTGAGAATGCAAAGGAAATTTGGGATACTTTGGTTGATATGCACAAAGGTACCGAGTCTGTCAAGGAATCCAAATTGGATGTGCTTCAAAGTCAACTTGACAAGTTCAAAATGAAGGATGGTGAAGGAGTCGCCGGGATGTACTCTAGGCTTGCTCTCATCACAAATGAGATTGCCGGCTTAGGAATCAAAGAGATGACCGACAAATTCATCATCAAGAAGATCCTAAGAGCCTTGGATGGAAAATATGATACCGTGTGCACCTTGATCCAAATGATGCCCAACTACAAAGATCTCAAGCCAACGGAAGTCATTGGTAGAATTGTTGCTCATGAGATGTCACTCAAGGATAAGGAAGAGCTCCACAACAAGTCAAGTGGTGCTTACAAAGCTTCATGTGATGCTCCTACAACATCAAGTGAGAAACAAGTCTTCAATGAAGAATTGAGCTTAATGGTGAAGAACTTCAACAAATTCTACAAGAATAGAAGCAAAGAGAGAAGTTCCAAGTCAAGGTCCTACAATGACAAAAGATCTTCTAGTCGTGATCGCAATTGCTACAATTGTGGAAGACCCGGACACTACTCCAATGAGTGTATGGCTCCCTACAAGAAAAGAGAAGATTCACCCAAGAGGAGAAGTAAAAGAGATGAATCATTATCAAGAGAGAGAAGGAGTAGAGATGATCGTTATGAATGAAGACCCTCTCGTAGAAGCAAGGATTCGGAAAGGAAGGACAAGTCATCAAAGAGCTACACAAGACGAAGACATCAAGCTCACGTTGGTGAATGGGTATCCGGTTCCGACTCCGACAACTACTCCGAGAGAAGTTATCACTCCGACTCCGAATATACTCAAGATGAAGGTGTTGCCGGTCTTGCACTTGTGTCATCCAACTCCTACGACATATTTGACTCACCAAATGAAGGAATTGGAAGATGCTTCATGGCTAAAGGCCCTAAGGTATCACACCCCGAGTATGTTGATTTCAATAGTGATGAAGATGATTTGCTAGGTGATGATGATTTACTTGTTGACAACACTAGTGATGAAAACTATGATGAAATTGCTATTAATCATGCTAATCAAGATGAAACAAATGACAATGATAAGAAGGAGATTGAGCGTCTAACTAAAGAACTAAACACTCTTAAGTTAGCTCATGAAACAACTCTAGAGGATCATAGAGAGCTCCTAAGGACTCATGAGAAGCTACGCTTCGAGAAGCTAAATTTAGAGCAAGAGCATGGGTTCCTAAAAGCAATCAATGATGATCTTCGAAAGAAGACTTCTTCTTACATTGCCAAGCGTTTACTCTTGTCTACTTATATGCCACAAGTAAAATCTAGCAATAAGAGCAAGAAAGATTCTTCTTCTAGTAGTAACAATAACATTGTTAAATCCAATATTGTTGCTTCTAGTAGTTCTCTTGATTCCACTAATGATTCTCTTAGCTAAGTTACACTTTAGCAAAAAAATAGCTTATTGAAGGGAATTATAGAGAAAGGTGTTTACAAGAGCCTTGCCAGAAGTAAGCAATTTGAGGAAATTGTACGCAAGCAAGGAAGGCACCGGAAGAATCAAGGTGTTGGTTTTGAACGAAAGTTCAATGCCAATGGAGTTGAGTGGGAAGAAGATAAATACCCCAAGACAAAGTTTGTTCCTCAACAAGAGAAGTATGACCCCACTTCTTTTAAGAGAACACAAGCTCAAGATGATCTTCCACCACAAGACCACAAGCTAAAAGGCAAGGACAAGCTTCAAGAGGAGATTGATTCATTTGAAGAAGCTCCTAAGGCCTTGGTCAAGTGGGTTCCCAAGACTACATCAAGTTCTACTTCATCAAGTACGACTACAACTCCAAGGATTCCCATCAAGTTGATGTGGATCCCAAAGAAGAAGAACTAGAGAGTTCTTGAGGGTGACTCTGCCAACATACTTCACTTATATCCATTTTGGCAAGGGCAAGTGCAACCAACGTCCATATCTTGCATTAGTTCAAGGAGTCACAAACCCTCTTGTTGGTAAGACAAGGGACAAGGTAACCTAATGCTTTCATGGACATCATCATATGTGTGTTTCACTCTATGTCTATGGATATCCTTGTGTGTTCCTTGTGGGACTAACCCGTGTAGGTATTGAAAGTGCAACTCACTCCAATGGACTGCTCCAAATGATCTACATTGAGCATCCACATCTTCAACACCTACATGAAGTCATCATCAACAAAACCCAAGGTTAGTTCATCCCTCTAAGGGGGGGATATCACATCTAGGGGAAGCTTTGCTCTAAGAATTGAGCTAAAGCAACTCTAATGGTGTGAACACAAAAATGCTTTATGTAAAAGTGGTAACCCCACTTGTGCTTAAACGATGAGTATGACCTATGATCAAATGTTCTCATTTGACTCCTAAGTCAATATACTCATATATAGATGACCTAGTCATCGCCAATTGCTTGATAGATGCTAGAGTGTTTGTGCATGCTTTGCCACATGTTTTATTTGCCATCTTATTGTGTGAGCATGTTTGTGCATGCTTTGCCACATGTTTTATTTGCCATCTTATTTTATCAGCAGCTCCCAAAGATCGTGCCTAGAGAGATGCATAGCACTATACATTTTCAAACATTTTGGTAACTTGATGCCAAAGGGGGAGAAAGTGTATAGATCATTAGGCTTCGAGAGAGAGAGAGAGAGTGTTTTTCCTTTTATTTGCCTCTCTTGCTACTTTGATCGTCTGGTTGTTTGATTCCTATGCTACAATTTGTGTTATGCTTGTGATATACTTATGTGATCATGTGTTTGATCATACTACGCTTAATGTGTGTGCTTGCATGATTATGTCTATGATATTTGTGTATGATCAATCACTTTTATCCTTGGTGATGAGTGCATGTTATTCAGCACTTATCATTTTGAGCGCTCCACCAAGATGTATGTGACATGGAAGAGTGACCCATGATCCTAATCGATTGTGCATTTGCATTCAAAAGCAAATTTTAAATAATGCACAAATTTAGGGGGAGCTCTTGCTTATCACATACTTCTCAAAGCGACGATGTATTTCATTCATATTATCATTTGTCGAAGCTTTAATCTATATGTTGTCATCAACTATCAAAAAGGGGGAGATTGAAAGTGCAACTAATCCCCGGGTGGTTTTGGTAATTCATAACAACATATAGCTCATTGAACTAATATCCATTCAAGTTGAATATTTCAGAAAGTTCAATGATTGGCATGGCATGGACTAGAGATGTGGACCCCTCAAAATGTTAAGGACAAAGATTGGCAAAAGCTCAAGACTCTTCATTTCTATTTTAGTGATCCAAGATCACATTGAGTCCATAGGAAAGCCAATACTATTAAAAGGAGATGAGGTGTTGCTTAATGGTCTACTTGCTCAAAGTGCTTAGTGATATTGCTCCAAAACCCTCAGCCACTTTCTCATTTCCACATATGTCCAAAACTCCAAGTCAAACTCAGCCCCACCGAAATGACCTATCCGGCGCCACCGAGTTTAGTTGACATAGCCACTGCCAGAAACCCTATACAATTCAGTCACACCGATACAGATCTCAGTCTCACTGAGATGGCCTTGCAAACTCTTTGTTGCCTATTGCAATTATTTCGGTCTTACCGAAACGTGCAATCGGTCCCACCGAGTTTGCTTGACATCCTCTCTGTTGCCTTATTGCTTCACTTCGGTCTAACCGAGTTGATGCAATCGGTGCCACCGAGTTGATGTTTGCCCTATGCCCTAGCACATCGGTTCCACCGAGTTGTTCCAGTCGGTCCCACCGAGATTCCTAATGTTCACATTTTGAACTAAATCGGTCTCACCGAGTTCTTCTATTCGGTCTGACCGAGTTGGGTCAAATGTGTGTAACGGTTGGATTTTGTGTGGAGGCTATATATACCCCTCCACCCCCTTCTCCATTCGTGAGAGAGCCATCAGAACGTGCCTACACTTCCACTACTCATTTTCTGAGAGAGAACCACCTACTCATGTGTTGAGACCAAGATATTCCAATCCTACCACTAGAATCTTGATCTCTTGCCTTCCCCAAGTTGCTTTCCACTCAAATCATCTTTCCACCATAACCAAATCTGTGAGAGAGAGTTGAGTGTTGGGGAGACTATCATTTGAAGCACAAGAGCAAGGAGTTCATCATCCACACACCATTTATTACCTTTTGGAGAGTGGTGTCTCCTAGATTGGTTAGGTGTCACTTGGGAGCCTCCGACAAGATTGTGGACTTGAACCAAGAAGTCTGTAAGGGCAAGGAGATCACCTACTTCGTGAAGATATACCCGAGTGAGGCAAGTCCTTCGTGGGCGATGGCCATGGTGGGATAGACAAGGTTGCTTCTTCGTGGACCCTTCGTGGGTGGAGCCCTCCGTGGACTCGCGCAGCCGTTACCCTTCATGGGTTGAAGTCTCCATCAACGTGGATGTACGATAGCACCACCTATCAGAACCACACCAAAAATCTCCGTGTCAACATTGCGTTTGCCTTCTCCAAACCCTTCCCTTTACCTTCATATGCAATGTTTTACTTTTCGCTGCTACACTCTTAGAATTGCATGTGTAGGTTGATTGCTTGACTTGTACTAGTTGCTAAAATCTGCCAACACTTAAAATTGGGAAAAGGTTAGATTTTTATTTGGTCAAGTAGTCTAATCAACCCCCCCCCTCTAGACCTACTTTCGATCCTACAAAGGCGTTACTCCGTTTTTATTAACTTAATACCCTAGATGCATGCTGGATAGCTGTAGATGGGTGGAGTAATAGTAGTAGATGCAGGCAGGAGTCGGTATACTTGTGTCGGACGTGATGCATATATACATGATCATTAATTACCTTGAATATCATCATAACTATGTGATTTTCTATCAATTACCCAACAGTAATTTGTTTACCCACCATATGCTTTGTGTTTGAGAGAGCAGTCTCTAGTGAAAACTATGGACCCCGGGTCTACTTTTATTATAAATAAAATCCAAAAATACCTTGCTGTAATTTTATTTCCTTTATTTTGATTTTACAATTTACTTTATCCATCTACCACTATGAGATTTGATCCTTGCAAATAACCGCCGAGGGGATTGACAACCCCCTTGTTTGCGTTGGGTGCAAGTATTTGCTTTTGTGTGTCCAGCTACTGCTAACGAGGTTCTGTGTGGTTCTCCTACTGGATTAATAACCTTGGTTCTTAACTGAGGGAAATACTTATCTCTATTGTACTGCATCATCCTCTCCTCTTCAAGGAAATTCCAATGCAGCTCACAAGTAGCATGGCGGTCAAGCGAATCATTCGATATTTGGCTCATACCCCAAACTTTGGCTTATGGTACCCCAAAGGAGCAAGCTTTGATCTCATGGGATATTCAGACTCGGATTGGGCGGGAGACCGTGTGGATAGGAAGTCAACTTCTGGAGGGTGCCAATTCCTTAGTCGCTCTTTGGTGAGTTGGCCTTCGAAGAAGCAAAATTTTGTGTCTCTCCACACCACCGAGGCCGAGTATGTAACCACCACAAGTTGTTGTGCACAATTGCTATGGGTGAGGCAAACTTTAAAGGATTACGGCGTCACTTGTGAAAATGTGCCTCTTCTATGTGACAATGAAAGGGCTATCAAGATCTCCTACAATCCAGTGCAACATAGCAAGACGAAGCATATTAAGATTCATCATCATTTCATCCGGGATCACATCAAGTGTGGAGAGATTGATATTATCTATGTCAACACTCAAGAGCAACTAGCGGATATCTTCATGAAGCCATTGGATGAAGCAAGATTTCGCGAGTTAAGGCATGAGCTAAATATCATTGATTCGAGCAATGTGCCTTGAAACTAGGCACACCCCATCGCATTCATCATTTTATCTTGTTCTAGATGTAGGCATGGATATAGGGAGAGTGTTGTTCTCTCAATGAACTCTCCCTCCCCTCATTATGCATAAATAAACCAAGTCATTCACTTTATCCATTTATGGATGGTACTTGTGCTTCAAAGATGAGTTTTGGTAATGGGCCCAAGGCTAAAATCTTTGCGGTACCATACCAATTGACTCAAACATAGGTGGCTCCGGCCACCGCTCTCTCCTTGAGAGGTTTCGGTTCCCTTTGGTATTATTTGGTTTTTCTAGACTTTAGGTCTTTTGGGTGTTGGATCACCCCAAGTGTGCTCTTGTTGTTTGCTATTTGACCTTGGAGCATCCCTTCCGTTTGCCATTTTTTTCGAGTCTCCTACCCAGGCCTTTCTTCCCACAAACCTTTCTTTTGCATCAGCCATTGCCTCCATGCTTGATCTTGGTTTTTCTGTCACCTGCACGCAGTACTACCGCTCATGTGGAAAGGTGCTACCGCTCCAACCAATGGTACTACCGCTTGAGCGGTACTACTGGGCCTCCTGCTCGGCAGTAGTACCTGGGCAGTACTACCAATCCCCTGAGCGGTATTACCGCTTAGCAGCATGCTGGGAGGTTAAGTGTCGGGAAGGGGGAGTTTCAACTCCCCCATACCCTTTCGCTCCCTTTTTCCCACGCCTCTCTCTCTCACAGGCAACAAAGAACAGCCCTGGCCGCCGCCTCGGCTGGCCAATTCTGTGTCGTCTTCGACGTTTCAGTCCGGCGGGATCGATCCCCACCTTCTCCTCTCGCCATGGAACCTGGTATTGCCCATGTTCGTCTTTCCTAAGGTTCTATTTTTTTAATCTAGGTTTCTAGGGCAATGCATGTTTGTTTCATTATTTTGTCTAAATAGGGGCTTGATTAGGATGTGGAATGCTTGCTAGATAGGAGGATTGTAGTTTTAGTGGGCTATTTTTGAATTTGGGGTCTCCGGTACTACCAGATCTGAGCATGATCGTGCGTCCGGCCTCCGGGCGGTACTACCGCTCTTGGTGAGCGGTGATATGCCCAAACTTATCTACTTTTCCAAACACTTTTGCTCTTGTTTTGGACTCTAATTTGCATGATTTGAATGGAACTAACCCAGACTGACGCTGTTTTCAGCAGAATTGCCATGGTGTTGTTTTTGTGCAGAAATAAAAGTTCTTGAATTGAGCTGAAACTTTACGGAGAATTATTTCAGCATATATAAAAATATTGGCAAAGAGAAATACCAGAGGGGGGCTACCAGGGTGCCACAAGCCCAGGGGCACCCCCGCAAGGCGCGCCTGGTAGGCTTGTGGGCCCCTGGCAGCTCCCGTAACCCTAACTCCAACTCCATAAGTACCTATTTGTCCAGAAAAAATCAAAGAGAAGGAATCATCGCACTTTATGATACAGAGAAGGAATCATCGCGCTTTACCGCCACCTCCTGTTCTTCATTGGGAGGGATGATCTGGAGTCCGTTTGAGGCTCTGGAGAGGGGTATTCGACGTCGTTGTCATCATCAACCATCCTCCATCACCAATTTCATGATGCTCACCACCGGGAATGAGTAATTCCTCCGTGGGCTTGCTGGATGGTGATGGTTTGGATGAGATTTATCATGTAATCGAGTTAGTTTTGTTAGGGCTTGATCCCTAGTATCCACTATGTTCTGAGATTGATGTTGTTATGACTTTGCTATGCTTAATGCTTGTCACTAGGGCCGGAGTGCCATGATTTTGGATCTGAACCCTTTATGTCTTCATGAATATATTTGTGTTCTTGATCCAATCTTGCAAGTTGTATGCACCTATTACATGTTATGATCCACATACCCCCAAGGTAACAATAATTGGGATTATTTCCGTTGATTACCGTAGTTTGAGGAGTTCATGTATTCACTATGTGTTAATGCTTTGTTCCGGTTCTCTATTAAAAGGAGGCCTTAATAACCCTTAGTTTCCTTATGGAATCCACTGCCACGGGAGGGTAGGACAAAAGATGTCATGCAAGTTCTTATCGCAAGCATGTTTGACTATATACGGAATACATGCCTACATTACATTGATGAATTGGACTTAGTTCTGTGTCGACCTAGGTTATAACTGTTACATGATGAATGTTATCCTGCACAATTATGCATCACTAATCCAATGCCTACGACTTTTGCATATTGATCTTTGCTAAGTTACTACTGATGTTGTTGCTGTTGTTACAATCACTATAAAATTGCTACCGTTACTGTTACTATTGCTATTGTTACCACTGCTATCAAACTATCATACTACTGTGCTACTAATCACTCTGCTGCAGATATTTAGTTCTCCAGGTGTGGTTGAATTGACAACTCAACTGCTAATACTTGCAAATATTCTTTGGCCCCCCTTGTGTCGAATCAATAAATTTGGGTTGAATACTCTACCCTCGAAAACTATTGCGATCCCCTATACTTGTGGGATATCAAGACCTTTTTTGGTGCCGTTGCTGGGGAGCATAGCTTTATTTGTTGAGTCCCTTGAGATTTATATCTGTTAATCACTATGAATAATCTGAAAGATGATAGAACTAAGATCATTCCCTCTACGACAAGGGGAGGTAAGGAACTGCCATCACACTCTGCACTTGATTCACCTTCTGTTTTGAGTAGGCTTCCGACACCACCACCTGCTATTAATTCTGATATGTCGCAAGTAATTGATGATGCTACTTCTGCTATGAATGATACTATTGATGATGCTAGTACTTTTCTTGATGAAACGGTGCCACTAGGTGAATTTCTTGATGAACAACTTGTTAGAGCAAAAGAAATTGAAAGTGCGGAAATTGAGAATGCTGAAACTGATGAAATTTATGATTCACCTATTAGGCCTAGTTATCCTAGAATTGAAATGCCTAAGATACCTGAGGGTTATGTTGTGGATGAGGAGATAACTAGAGAACTTCTTGCTTGTAATGATAGAGATGATATTAAGATATTGCTAGGTAAGCTAAAAGACAAATCTTTGAATGCAAGAATGAAATTGTTGTTGATCCTGAGTTAATTACTTAGGTTGAATCTGATCCTTTTCATGGCTATGAAACTAAAATTGTTGTGGCACATCTTACTAAATTAAATGATATAGCGACCCTATTTGCTCATGAGGAAAAAATTCGCTACTACTATATTCTTAAATTGTTTCCTTTCTTGTTAAAGGGTAATGCTAAGATACAGTTTAATACACTTGCTCATGGTTGTGTGCGTAGTCCCCAGGATATTATTTATTACTTCTCTGAAAAATATTTTCCTGCTCATAAGAAACAAGCTGCCTTATAGGAAATATTTAAATTTGTGCAAATTGAATAAGAGAATCTCCCTCAAGCTTGGGGGAGGCTTCTCCAATTACTTAATGCTTTGCCTGATCATCCTCTTAAGAAAAATGAAATACTTGATATCTTTTATAATGGACTAAACAATGCTTCTAGGGACTACCTAGATAGTTGTGTTGGTTGTGTTTTTAGGGAAAGAACTATTGAGTAGGCCGAAGAACTATTGAATAATATATTGAGAAATGATAATGATTGGACAATTCCTGAACCACCACCTAAACCAACTCCAAAGGAGAGAGGTATTCTATTCCTCGGTCCTGAAGATATGCAAGAGGCAAAGAAATCTATGAAAGAAAAAGGTATTAAAGCTAAAGATGTTAAGAATTTACCACCTATTGAAGAAATACATGGGCTTGACATCCCGACACAGGTAGTAAAGGTAAATTATCTTATAAGATTTGATAAAGGTGATATTCCATATGATAAATCTGCTAGTCAATGCCTGGATGAATTTGATAATTACATTGTTAAGCAAGAATATTTTAATGTGTATGTTAAGAAACAATTGAAACACAATGCTTTCATGATTGATCGTTTGAGTGACTTGACGCTTAGAATTGCTAATTATGTTAAAGGTCTAGGTAAACATGCTCCCGTGGTTCAAACTCAGCTAGAACAAGTTACTAAGTCACAAAATGATTTGCTTACACTACTGCAGGATGCTGCTAACGCGACACTACGATCAGAGACCCTTTGACAAAACTATGTGCGATGCATTAATCGCAAACGGGGAAAAAACCGTCAAAAAAGATGCAAAACGTTTGCGATGGCGGAGACATCAAACACGATTCAGATTTTAGTTACATGTGCGATGCGGGGCATACGGTTGATCCATACGAACTGTTTGCGATTAGATAGAAGAACAGAAACGGGCAGCCATATCAATGTGTGTGCGATATACGGCATACAGTTCTCTCCGATGAACTATTTGCTATTAGGGAATGCAACAGAAATGGTCAGCCAGATCAAGGTGTGTGTGATATACGGCATACGGTTCACTCGGACGAACTGTTTTCGATATGGGAAGAGAACAGAAATGGTTCAACTTAACAAGATGTGTGTGTAATGCGGCATACAGTTCACATAGATGAACTGTTTGCGATGAGACAAAAGAACACAAACATTTCGTGTAAACAAGATGTGTGTGATACGTAGCAAACAGCCCACTCGGATGAACTATTTGCGATGAGAAATTATAACACAGACAATTACTATAGTTAGTTCGTGTGCGATTCTGTTTATACAAAAAACTTTGAAAAATGCAAACTAGTTGCTTGCGGTGGCTAGGAGTATCGCACATGATGCGTCTGCAAGTACTCGTGTGCGATGATTAGTAAGTTACACATACGTTTCCTTATGTTAACACACGTGTGATAAATAACACATGGCACCGCATACGGTATTCGGGTTGTGTGTGTGCTCCACTTAGTCTTCCCGCGCTCCAGCGAATGCTTCCCGCGCTCCACATGGGTCAATTGTAAAATCCACGCCTCTTCCCTCATCAGTTTCCCGCCACTAGCTAATGGCTTGCTGCATATAACCCAGGCGGCAACGCATCGTCGCGGCACTCTACGCAGATCTAGTCCTCACCCATCTACCATTAGTTATTCCAAGCATGCCAGGCAACGACCAAAGCATTGACATCGACCCCTACCTGCATTACATCTTCGGCAAGGAGAACGAGCCGGAGCAGGTCGAGGAGCAAGAACTTCATCAGTCGGTGCAGGCACCATGGCTCATCGGCAGCGATATCGACGTGACAGTGCTTGGGTGCACAATCGACATATTGCAGAGGAAGTGTGATGAGCAGTTTGCCATCCGCCGTGCAAAAGATCCAGAGCTGCTCGGTGGCATGATCGACGACCCACCCGAAGAGCCGCCGTCACCAGTGCTCATCGAGAGCCTGATGCCCCGCAAGGAATGGGCAGAGGACCTCTGCGATTTAGTCAAGACACAGCCAGCCTGCGGCTTCATCATTGCCAGCGGCGGCCGTGTCAACCTCGATTCCGACGATGTGCTGGCCAGGCTCGAGTGCATCCTTGGCGGAGTTCACATCCCCGACGAAGTAGAACATCGCCAACGTGATATCTTGAGGATGCAGGTGATGGACGGAATTTGCTACCAGGCCAGAGACATGGAAATGGAGCAGTTTCGCGGAGATATCATGCGCGTGATTGCACACTGTCAAGCTCTTCTGGAAGAGGCCCAGCAGCCCCAAGAGCCTCCCAGCGCCAGCAGCTCTGTAGGCGGAGGCGGGTCGGGACACTTGGAATGAACGGCCGCAAGGGTGCTATGCTGATCATGCAATCTGAGAAGACCATCATCGGAAGGCCGCCAGCTCAGCCTTTTAGCCTATATTTTATTATAATTGTATGCATATGTAGGTGGTGAGTGTTTTGGGCGTTGCCGCATGTGGCATTTTAAATTATCCTGAATATGTAAGACAATTATTAACCGTTGCCATTGTAAATTTGCCTTAACGGCGAGCAGAGCACGCGCAGGGACGCCAGAGCGGAGCACGCCGCGGCTGCCTCAATGGCGAGCAAAACACGCAGACGGACGCGAACAGAGCGCAACGCAGCCGCCTCAACGACGAGCAGAGCGCGCTCTGGCCACCTCAACAGCGAGCAACCACGTGGTCAACTTTTGGGCACCCCGTGGGAGGCGCGATGGCGCATCCATCGGACATGATGGTGATATCTTGACCGTGTGTGATAGTGGGCAGACACGTACACGTACATCCGAGAACGCAGGCCGATGTTTCGGCCTTCGATGCGTGGCATACGGTTGATCCATAAGAACTATTTGCGATGAGCCAGAACAACAGAAACGGGCTTTGTAGGCCCAAAACCATCAATAAATTTTGACCTTGTTTCTCGTCAAATTGCAGATTACAATGCAATAAGTAATTGCAAATCTGTTCACACCGATCAAACCAATATGTGTTCACACTTAGCACCGGGCTATAAAAACTACTCCCTCGAAAATTACTACATAGTTCCTCTCCTCATCACCCACAAAATTGGTCTTTCCTGTCAAGTCGTTCCGCCATGACTGGTAGGAGGAGTTTAGGGTGGACATATAACCAGGGAGCAAAGACCAAGGCCGCGGAAGCACTAGAGAGGTCCCGTCGCCACGCAGAAGCCGTAGCAGAGATGTCCCGGCGCGCTGCGGAGCCCTCGAACAAGCTCTCACCGACACGCGAGGGCTCTCACAAGCACACTCACCGCGTCGGCGATCGTGGCGAGCTGGCGTTGCTGAAGTCCATGGCCAGCGACGACGACATTCTCGCTCGCCTCATTAAGCAGTAGGAGCTGGTCGACGGCTTGATGAAGCTGCTCGAGATCAGCGATGCCTCGGTTGAGAAGGCGACCGGCCTCGTCGAGCAACTCATGGGTGACAATGCGAAGCTCCTCAAAGCGCTTGCCGAGAAGGAGGAGGAGGCCGCTGGCTGGAAGATGCTACATGAGCAGAGCAGTGCCTCGGGGGTGACGCTGACAGTGGTCATCGAGGAACTGATGGGTGACTTGAGGAAGCTCCGGATCGAGCGCGAGCAGGAGGTGGAGGAATCCGTGGCTGCTTTCAAGCAAAGTCATGAGGAATTGAAGAAGGAGTTGGAGGATGTCATCGCCCGGCGATCCATCGAGGAGTAGAGATAGTAGCTGAAGGAAATATGCCCTAGAGGCAATAATAAAGTTGTTATTTATATTTCCTTATATCATGATAAATGTTTATTGTTCATGCTAGAATTGTATTAACCGGAAACTTGATACATGTGTGAATACATAGACAAAACATCGAGTCCCTAGTAAGCCTCTACTAGACTAGCTTGTTAATCAAAGATGGTTAAGTTTCCTAACCATAGACATGTGTTGTCATTTGATGAACGGGATCACATCATTAGGAGAATGATGTGATGGACAAGACCCATCCGTTAGCTTAGCATTATGATCGTTAAGTTTTATTGCTATTGCTTTCTTCATGACTTATACATATTCCTCTGACTATGAGATTATGCAACTCCCGAATACCGGAGGAACACTTTGTGTGCTATCAAATGTCACAACGTAACTGGGTGATTATAAAGATGCTCTACAGGTGTCTCCGAAGGTGTTTGTTGGGTTGGCATAGATCAAGATTAGGATTTGTCACTCTGTGTATCGGAGAGGTATCTCTGGGCCCTCTCGGTAATGCACTTCACTATAAGCCTTGCAAGCAATGTGACTAATGAGTTAGTTACGGGATGATGCATTACAGAATGAGTAAAGAGACTTGCCGGTAACAAGATTGAACTAGGTATGATGATACCGACGATCGAATCTCGGGCAAGTAACATACCGATGACAAAGGGAATAACGTATGTTGTCATTGCGGTTTGACCGATAAAGATCTTCGTAGAATATGTGGGAACCAATATGAGCATCCAGGTTCCGCTATTGGTTATTGACCGGAGATGTGTCTCGGTCATGTCTACATAGTTCTCGAACCCGTAGGGTCCGCACGCTTAACGTTCGATGACGATTTGTATTATGAGTTATGTGTTTTGGTGACCGAAGATTGTTCGGAGTCCCGGATGAGATCACGGACATGACGAGGAGTCTCGAAATGGTCAAGAGGTAAAGATTGATATATTGGAAGGTAGTATTCGGACACCGGAAGGGTTCTGGAGTGTATCGGGTACATACCGGAGTACCGGAAGGGTTACCGGAACCCCCCGGTGGAAGATATGGGCCATATGGGCCATATGAGGGAGGCTAACCAGCCCACAAGGGGCTGGTGCGCCCCCCACAAGGGAGGAGGCCGAATTGGTTTAGGGAAGGGGGTGCCACCCCCCTTTCCTTCTCCTACTCCCTGTCCTTCCCTCTTTCCCCCTCCGGAAGAAAGGAAAAAAAGGGGGGCCGAATCCTAAGTGGACATGGAATCCAAGTAGGACTCCCCCCATGGCGCGCCCCTCCTTGGTGGCCGGCCTCCTCCTCCCCTCCTTTATATACGTGGGCAGGGGGCACCCCAAAGGCACATCAGATATTCTCTTAGCTGTGTGCGGTGCCCCCCTCCACAGTTTACTCCTCCGGTCATATTGTCGTAGTGCTTAGGCGAAGCCCTGCGCGGATCACATCACCATCACCGTCACCACGCCGTCGTGCTGACGAAACTCTCCCTCGACCTTCTGCTGGATCAAGAGTTCGAGGGACGTCATCGAGCTGAACGTGTGCAGAACTCGGAGGTGTCGTACGTTCGTTGATTGATTAGTTGGATTGCGAAGATGTTCGACTACATCAACCGTGTTAACCTAACGCTTCCACTTTTGGTCTACGAGGGTACGTGGACACACTCTCCCCCTCTCGTTGCTATGCATCTCCTAGATAGATCTTGCGTGAGCGTAGGAATTTTTTTGAAATTGCATGCTACGTTCTCCTACAGTGGTATCAGAGCCAGGTCTATGCGTAGATGATGTGCATGAGTAGAACACAAAGAGTTGTGGGCAATAATAGTCATACTGCTTACCACCAACGTCTTACTTTGATTTGGCAGTATTGTTGGATGAAGCGGCCCGGACCGACATTACATGACCGCATTCATGAGACTGGTTCTACCGACGTGCTTTGCACACAGGTGGCTGGCGGGTGTCTGTTTCTCCAACTTTAGTTGAATCGAGTTTGACTATGGCCGGTCCTTGTTGAAGGTTAAAACAGCACACTTGACGAAAAATCGTTGTGGTTTTGATGCGTAGGTAAGAACGGTTCTTACTAGAAGCCCGTAGCAGCCACGTAAAACTTGCAACAACAAAGTAGAGGACGTCTAACTTGTTTTTGCAGGGCATGTTGTGATGTTATATGGTCAAGACATGATGTGATACACGTTATTGTATGAGATGATCATGTTTTGTAAAAGTTATCAGCAACTGGCAGGAGCCTTATGGTTGTCGCTTTATTGTATGAAATGCAATCGCCATGTAATTGCTTTACTTTATCACTATGCGTTAGCGATAGTTGTAGAAGCAATAGTTGGCAAGACGACAACGACGCTACGATGGAGATCAAGGTGTTAAGCCGGTGATGATGGAGATCATGACGGTGCTTTGGAGATGGAGATCAAAGGCACAAGATGATGATGGCCATATCATGTCACATATTTTGATTGCATGTGATGTTTATCTTTTATGCATCTTATTTTGCTTAGTACGGCGGTAGCATTATAAGATGATCCCTCACTAAATTTCAAGGTATAAGTGTTCTCCCTGAGTATGCACCGTTGCGACAGTTTGTCATGCCGAGACACCACGTGATGATCGGGTGTGATAAGCTCTACGTTCACATACAACGGGTGCAAGCAAATTTTGCACATGAAGAATACTCGGGTTAAACTTGACGAGCCTAGCATATGCAGATATGGCCTCGGAACACTGAGACCGAAAGGTCGAACGTGAATCATATAGTAGATATGATCAACATAGAGATGTTCACCATTGAAAACTACTCCATCTCACGTGATGATCGGACATGGTTTAGTTGATATGGATCACGCGATCATTTAGATGACTAGAGGGATGTCTATCTAAGTGGGAGTTCTTAAGTAATATGATTAATTGAACCTTAATTTATCATGAACTTAGTCCTGATAGTATTTGCATATCTATGTTATAGATCAATAGCTCGCGTATAACTCCCCTGTTTTATTTAGATATGTTCCTAGAGAAAACTAAGTTGAAAGATGATAGTAGCAATGATGCGGACTTGATCCGTGATCTGAGGATTATTCTCACTGCTGCACGGAAGAATTATGTCCTTGATGCACTGCTAGGTGACAAACCTATTGCAGGAGCAGATACAGACGTTATGAACGTTTGGCAAAGCTCAATATGATGACTAATTGATAGTTTAGTGCACCATACTTTACGGCTTAGAACCGGGACTTCAAAAATGTTTTGAACGCCACGGAGCATATAAGATGTTCCAATAGCTAAAATTGGTATTTCAGACTCATGCCCGTGTTAAGAGGTATGATACCTCTAACAAGTACTTTGCCTACAAGATGGAGGAGAATAGCTCAGCTAGTGAGCATGTGCTCAGAATGTCTGGGTACTACAATCGCTTGAATCAAGTGGGAGTTAATCTTCCAGATAATATAGTGATTGACAGAGTTCTCTAGTCACTATCACCAAGTTACTGGAACTTCATGATGAACTATAATATGCAAGGGATGACGAAAACGATTCCCGAGCTCTTCGCGATACTGAAATCGGCGAAGGTAGAAATCAAGAAAAAGCATCAAGTGTTGATGGTTGACAAGACCACTAGTTTCAAGAAAAAGGGCGAGGAAAAGAGAGGGAACTTCAAGAAGAATGGCAAGCAAGTTGTTACTCCCATGAAGAAGCCCAAAGCTGGACCCAAGCCTGAAACTGAGTGCTTATACTGCAAAGGAAATGGTTACTGGAAGCGGAACTACCCCAAATACTTGGCGGATAAGAAGGATGGCAAAGTGAACAAAGGTATATTTGATATACATGTTATTGATGTGTACTTTACTAGTGTTCATAGTAACCCCTAGGTATTTGATACCGGTTCAGTTGCTAAGATTAGTAACTCGAAACAGGAGTTACAAAATGAACAGAGACTAGTTGAGGACGAAGTGACGATGTGTGTTGGAAGTGATTCCAAGGTTGATAAGATCACTATCGCACACTCCCTCTACCTTCGGGATTAGTGTGGACCTAAATAAATAAAGTTATTTGGTGTTTGCGTTGAGCATGAATATGATTGGATCATGTTTATTGCGATACGGTTATTCATTTAAAGTCAGAGAATAATTGTTGTTTTGTTTACATGAATAAAACCTTCTATGGTCATACACTCAATGTAAATGGTTTATTGAATCTCGATTGTAGTGATACACATATTCATAATATTGAAGCCAAAAGATGCAAAGTAAATAATGATAGTGCAACTTATTTGTGGCACTGCCGTTTGGGTCATATTGGTGTAAAGCGCATGAAGAAACTCCATGCTGATGGGCTTTTGGAATCACTTGATTATGAATCACTTGATACTTGCGAACCATGCCTCATGGGCAAGATGACTAAGACTCCGTTCTCCAGAACAATGGAGAAAGCAACTAACTTATTGGAAACAATACATACTGATGTATGCGGTCCGATGAGTGTTGAGGCTCGCGGTGGGTATCGTTATTTTCTGACCTTCACAGATGATTTGAGCAGATATGGGTATATCTACTTAATGAAACATAGATCTGAAACATTTAAAAAGTTCAAAGAATTTCAGAGTGAAGTGGAAAATCATCGTAACAAGAAAATAAAATTTCTACGATCTGATCGTGGAGGTGAATATTTGAGTTATGAGTATGGTCTTCATTTGAAACTATGTGGAATAGTTTCGCAACTCACGCCACCTGGAACACCACAGCGTAATGGTGTGTCCAAACGTCATAACTGTACTTTATTAGATATGGTGCGATCTATGATGTCTCTTACCGATTTACCACTATCGTTTTGGGGTTATGCATTAGAGACAGCTGCATTCACGTTAAATAGGGCACCATCTAAATCCATTGAGACGACACCGTATGAACTGTGGTTTGGCAAGAAACCTAAGCTGTCGTTTCTTAAAGTTTGGGGTTGCGATGCTTATGTGAAAAAGCTTCAGCCTGATAAGCTCGAACCCAAATCGGAGAAGTGTGTCTTCATAGGATACCCAAAAGAAACTGTTGGGTACACCTTCTATCACAGATCCGAAGGCAAAATCTTTGTTGCTAAGAATGGATCCTTTCTAGAGAAGGAGTTTCTCTCGAAAGAAGTGAGTGGGAGGAAAGTAGAACTTGATGAGGTAATTGTACCTTCTCCCGAATTGGAAAGTAATTCATCACAGAAATCAGTTCCAGTGATGCCTACACCAATTAGTGAGGAAGCTAATGATGATGATCATGAAACTTCAAATCAAGTTACTACCGAACATCGTAGGTCAACCAGAGTACGTTCCACACCAGAGTGGTATGGTAATCCTGTTCTGGAAGTCATGTTACTAGACCATGACGAACCTACGAACTATGAAGAAGCTATGATGAGCCCAGATTCCGATAGTTGGCTTGAGGCCATGAAATCTGAGATGGGATCCATGTATGAGAACAAAGTGTGGACTTTGGTTGACTTGCCCGATGATCGGCAAGCCATAGAGAATAAATGGATCTTCAAGAAGAAGACTGACGCTGACGGTAATGTTACTGTCTACAAAGCTCGACTTGTTGCAAAAGGTTTTCGACAAGTTCAAGGGGTTGACTATGATGAGACCTTCTCACCCGTAACGATGCTTAAGTCTATCCGAATCATGTTAGCAATTGCCTCATTTTATGAAATCTGGCAAATGGATGTCAAAACTGCATTCCTTAATGGATTTCTTAAAGAAGAGTTGTATATGATGCAACCAGAAGGTTTTGTTGATCCTAAAGGTGCTAACAAAGTGTGCAAACTCCAGCAATCCATCTATGGACTGGTGCAAGCATCTCAGAGTTGGAATATATGCTTTGATGAATTGATCAAAGCATATAGTTTTATACAGACTTGCGGTGAAGCCTGTATTTACAAGAAAGTGAGTGGGAGCACTACAGCCTTTCTGATAAGTATATGTGAATGACATATTGTTGATCGAAAATGATGTAGAATTTTCTGGAAAGCATAGAGGAGTGTTTGAAAATGATTTTTTCATAGAAAGACCTCGATGAAGCTGCTTAAAGTATTGAGCATCAAGATCTATAGGGATAGATCGAGACGCTTAATAGGACTTTCACAAAGCACATACCTTGACAAGATTTTGAAGAAGTTCAAAATGGATCAGTCAAAGAAAGGGTTCTTGCCTGTGTTGCAAGGTGTGAAGTTGAGTAAGACTCAAAGCCCGACCACGGCAGAAGATAGAGAGAGAATGAAAAGTCATTCCCTATACCTTAGTCATAGGTTCTATAGAGTATGCCATGTTGTGTACCAAACCTATTTTGTACCTTGCCATAAGTCTGGCAGGGAGGTACCAATAGTGATCCAGGAGTAGATCACTAGACAGCGGTCAAAATTATCCTTAGAGGACTAAGGAAATGTTTCTCGGTAATGGAGGTGATAAAGAGTTCGTCGTAAAAGGTTACGTCGATGCAAGCTTTGACACTAATCCAGATGACTCTAAGTCTCAATCTGGATACATATTGAATATGGGAGCAAATTGGCTAGAGTAGCTCCATGCAGAGCATTGTAGACATAGAAATTTGCAAATATACATACGGATCTGAATGTGACAGACCCATTGACTAAACTTCTCTCACAAGCAAAACATGATCACACCATAGTACTCTTTGGGTGTTAATCACATAGTGATGTGAACTATATTATTGACTCTAGTAAACCCTTTGGGTGTTGGTCACATGGCGAAGTGAACTATGGGTGTTAATCACATAAAGATGTGAACTATTGGTGTTAAATCACATGGCGATGTGAAACTAGATTATTGACTCTAGTGCAAGTGGGAGACTGAAGGAAATATGCCCTAGAGGCAATAATAAAGTTGTTATTTATATTTCCTTATATCATGATAAATTTTTATTATTCATGCTAGAATTGTATTAACCGGAAACTTGATACATGTGTGAATACATAGACAAAACACCGAGTCCCTAGTAAGCCTCTACTAGACTAGCTCGTTAATCAAAGATGGCTAAGTTTCCTAACCATAGACATGTGTTGTCATTTGATGAATGGGATCACATCATTAGGAGAATGATGTGATGGACAAGACTCATCCGTTAGCTTAGCATTATGATCGTTAAGTTTTATTGCTATTGCTTTCTTCATGACTTATACATATTCCTCTGACTATGAGATTATGCAACTCCCGAATACCGGAGGAACACTTTGTGTGCTATCAAACGTCACAACGTAACTGGGTGATTATAAAGATGCTCTATAGGTGTCTCCGAAGGTGTTTGTTGGGTTGGCATAGATCAAGATTAGGATTTGTCACTCTGTGTATCGGAGAGGTATCTCTGGGCCCTCTCGGTAATGCACATCACTATAAGCCTTGCAAGCAATGTGACTAATGAGTTAGTTACGGGATGATGCATTACGGAACGAGTAAAGAGACTTGCCGATAACGAGATTGAACTAGGTATGATGATACCGACGATCGAATCTCGGGCAAGTAACATACCGATGACAAAGGGAATAACGTATGTTGTCATTGCGGTTTCACCGATAAAGATCTTCGTAGAATATGTGGGAACCAATATGAGCATCCAGGTTCCGCTATTGGTTATTGACCGGAGATGTGTCTCGGTCATGTCTACATAGTTCTCGAACCCGTAGGGTCCGCACGCTTAACGTTCGATGACGATTTGTATCATGAGTTATGTGTTTTGGTGACCAAAGATTGTTCGGAGTCCCGGATGAGATCACGGACATGAAGAGGAGTCTCGAAATGGTCGAGAGGTAAAGATTGATATATTGGAAGGTAGTATTCGGACACCGGAAGGGTTCCGGAGTGTATCGGGTACATACCGGAGTACCGGAAGGGTTACCGGAACCCCCCGGTGGAAGATATGGGCCATATGGGCCATATGAGGGAGGCTAACCAGCCCACAAGGGGCTGGTGCGCCCCCCACAAGGGAGGAAGCCGAATTGGTTTAGGGAAGGGGGCGCCACCCCCCTTTCCTTCTCCTACTCCCTCTCCTTCCCTCTTTCCCCCTCCGGAAGAAAGGAAAAAAAGGGGGGGCGAATCCTAATTGGACATGGAGTCCAAGTAGGACTCCCCCCATGGCGCGCCCCTCCTTGGTGGCCGGCCTCCTCCTCCCCTCCTTTATATATGTGGGCAGGGGGCACCCCAAAGGCACATCAGATATTCTCTTAGCCGTGTGCGGTGCCCCCCTCCACAGTTTACTCCTCCGGTCATATTGTCGTAGTGCTTAGGCGAAGCCCTGCGCGGATCACATCACCATCACCGTCACCACGCCATCTGCTGACGAAACTCTCCCTCGACCTTCTGCTGGATCAAGAGTTCAAGGGACGTCATCGAGCTGAACGTGTGCAGAACTCGGAGGTGCCGTACGTTCGGTGCTTGATCAGTTGGATTGCGAAGACGTTCGACTACATCAACCACGTTAAGCTAACGCTTCCGCTTTCGGTCTACGAGGGTACGTGGACACACTTTCCCCCTCTCGTTGCTATGCATCTCCTAGATAGATCTTGCGTGAGCGTAGGAAATTTTTTGAAATTGCATGCTACGTTCTCCTACAGTAGCGACCCAGATCATTGTCTGCGATTTCCTTCTTCTCTTGACCCCGTGTTTCCGGGCTTTGCCGCATGTTGCATTTTAAATTATCCGGAATATGTAAGACAATTATTATCCGTGCCATTGTAAATTTGTCGTCGTATTATCCGTTGCCATTTTATTTGTCGTCGTATTCTCCGTTGCCCTATGTGGCATTTTAAATTAGGCCGGAATACGAGTTGAAAACACGAACAAAGCAGTTGCTAACGTTGAGCGGGGCCATGGGATCACAAGTAAACACCCTCCGTCCAGGTGCTTTAATTAACCGTGTGTTAAACAGCGGCTAGGCCGCCATTAATGGAGAAGTTGTGAGTGAGGCGGGCGGCTGGTGGATGGAGGTCAAAGAGCTCGCTTCCCGATGAGCATGGGCGGCCTTGTTGCTCGCACGTGTCCCATCGAGCCTGCGAGGTGGACAGGATGCACGCGTCCCGTCGAGCCTACGCGACGGACTGCTCGCACATGTCCCGTCGAGCCTGCACGGCGGACTTCTTGCACTCATCCCGTCTAATCAAACAGTTGCACGCATGCCACCGAGTATGGTTAAATTTTGGCACAAAATACAAAGATGACCAATGAACGAGGACGGAGGTAGTACTATCCCATAAGAAAAGAGGGACGCGTGGCCGCACTTAAATGGTTACGGGAACACACGGTTCATATAATACAATTGTTTGCGATATTAACGTGTCAGCTATTTGTTTCAAAAGGACTTCGTTGGCTATTAATGTGTGCGCCTTGTCTCAAACTGGATGATTTTTTTACCACAGCATATATGTGCCATGTCATGAAACCATGCCAAGTTTCATATTTTTCGGGTGAGTTTTCGATTTACTGGGATTTAAAAACCGAGATTCTCAATGTTTCAGGACGACGAGAAGTTTGTAATTCATTCTCATTTCTTCAATGAGACCTAAACATGCACTCAATGACACATGTATGATTTTCCACCCATTTTACTTCACTGGAGCATGCGCTTGTAGTTCAAATTTGAATTATGGACTACATTAAATACCTAGAAAACTCAATTAATATATAAAATGGCCAAACGAACCCTGAACAGTTTCAAATTTCAACATGACACTCCTGTTATTCTATGTTGCCTGTAGAAAACAAAGTTCAAGGCGAGAAGAGGCAGCGATTATCGTTTCGCCCACAAGAGGGGCATGTTTCCCTACTGGAACCACGAGGGTTGCGAGAAGCTTCGGTTTGTAAGAGACTTGTAATATAGCTTGGCCCAAATTGGACAATTATTTTACCACGACATATATGTGCCATGTAGTGACACCATGCCAAGTTTCATGATTTTCTGGTGAGTTTTGGATTTACGGAGATTTAAAAACCGAGATTCGCAATGTTTGTGGCCGAGCCAGGACGCCGAGACGGTTGAATTCATTCCCATTCCTTCCATGGGACCTAAACATGCACCCCAAGGATATATGTACATTTTTTCTAGCCATTTTGGTGCACTGGAGCATGTATTTGTAGTTCGGATTTGAATTATGGACATTAAATGCCTAGAAAAATCAATTAATGAATAAAAAAGGTCAAACGAACCCTGAATAATTTCAAAGTTCAGCGCGAATCTCCCGTTGCTCCATGTTGTGTGTAGAAGAAAATAAAAGGCTAGAAGAGGGAGCGATTATCGTTTCGCCCACAAGGGGACACGTTTCCCTATCGAAACCACGAGGGTTCTTGCGACAAGCTCCGGTTTGTAAGAGGTTTGTAATAAAGCTTGGCCCAAATTGGACAATGTTCTTACCATGACATATATGTGGCATGATGTGACACCATGCCAACTTTCATGACTTTCTGGTGTGTTTTGGATTTACGGGGATTTAAAAACCGAGATTCCAAATGTTTGAGGACGAGCCAGGACGCCGGTACGGTTGTAATTCATTCACATTCCTTGCATGGGACCTAAACATGCACCCAAGGACATGTGTATAATTTTTCTAGCCATTTTGGTGAACTGGAGCATGTATTTGTAGTTCAGATTTGAATTATGGACATTAAATGCCTAGGAAACTCAATTAGTGTATAAAAAGGCCAAACGAACCGAGAATAATTTTAAATTTCAGCACGGATATCATGTCGTTCCATGTTGCCTATAGAAGAAAATACAAGGCGAAAAGAGGCAGTGATTATCGTTTCGCCCACAAGGGGGACACGTTTCCCTATCGGAACCACGAGGCTTCTTGAGAGAAGCTCCGGTTTGTAAGAGGCTTGTAATAAAACTTGCGCCAAAATGGGTAAAAAAAATCCTCGACATATATGTGCCATGTCGTGACACCATGCCAAGTTTCATGATTTTCGGGTGAGTTTTGGATTTACGGGGATTTAAAACCCAAGATTCTTCTCACGAAATGTTTTCAAATAGCGCACGGTTCACTCACGAAAGCCGTGTGCCTACCAAACCATGGTCGATGCCCCCCTGCTGCGCGCGCGATCTGAGTCGTGCGTTCTGATTGGCCAGAACCCAAACCTCAGGGATCGTACGTCTGCATCGTTGGATGCTCCCAGATCGAACGGCAATCCTCATCCCTTTCGACAGCACATGCAGTTTCGGTTGTGATTTTATTTATATGGGTAAGCACTGTGCGCATGGGTCGTGCTAGCTCACACTTCCTTCTCTACTAAGTTTTCTATAATAATTTTTGTTATATATCCAAACACGCTACCGTTTCCCGCCACTCCTCCCATCGGTTTCCCGCCTCTTCTCCCATTGTTTTCCCGCTGCCAGTGTCAGTGCTCATTGAAGGCTAGGCGGCGACACACTAGCCATGTAAATATCGCACACAGTTTCTAAAAGCACAAATGTGTGTGATAGTAGGGAGTAGGTCCCATAGGGTGACCAGCGTGAAACGCCTTAAAGGCAAGGAGGCAATTCCTATCAGCAAGGGGCTGCTTCCCATCCGCTAGCCTAGTCGAATAGAACGCAGAAGTTAAGCATGCTCGGGCTGGAGTAGTCCAAGGATGGGTGACCCGGTGGGAAGTTGCATATCTCTAGCTTCATTTAAACGCTATGATACGGTCATTATAGAGATAAATGTCTCTATATTGACCTGTCATGGCGATTATATAAACCTTGGGATCCTTGTTTTGCTAATTTGTAGACTATATTTTTTATTGGTTATTTTTTGTTCTAAAAAATCAAAGAATGATCGACTCTATAGTGACTTGTCATGGCGATTATATAAACCTTGGGATCCTTGTTTTGCTAATTTGTAGACTATGTTTTTATTGGTTATTTTTTGTTCTAAAAAATCAAAGAATGATCGACATCTATAGGCCCACACAAATTATCCCTTTGACTCAACGCACGAGAAGGGTTTACTCTTTGCTCTGTGTGCTATGTTAGAGCAAATCAAGTTTCATCACATGCGTTCGATGGCACCCGGCCCCTACCCCCCCCCCCCCCAACACCCGCCTCGAAGTTGCGTTCCTGATATCGTACATCTTTAACCTGGCCGCGGGGGTACGATGTTCAGTTTGTAATGTTACTGATGTAGTTGGTGCCCCATCGAACTTGTGCTTTCGGGATTTGAACAAATCACACATCAGACCCATACATTTTTTTCGAGTCGCATGCATGGTATAGGGGGCCGGGTGTTCTGATCGAGCATGTCTCCCTTGTTTGGTTTATAGACGACGCACATATCTGTGGGCTCCCCGAGGTATATATATTATCCTTGACCAATAATGAGGGGGGCCCACACAATCTATCCCTTTGACCCAACATACGAGAAGGGTTTGACCATGATGGTTTCCTATTGCTATGTGTGCCATGTTAGACCAAATAATATTTGAGCGCATGCGTTGGACGACACCCCCCCCCCCCCCCCCCCGGCGCCTCGAAGTTGGGAAACCGACATCGTACGTATTGGACCTGGCTTGGGGTCGGGTACGGTGTTCGGTTTGTAATGTAGTTGGTGGCCCATCAAAGTTGTGCATTCAGGATTTAAACACATCACACACCACCGTACCCATACATATTTTTGGGCCACATGCAGTGTATACGCGGTCTTCTGATCGACCACGTCTCCCTTGTGCAGTTTTTTGTGATGACACACATATCTGTGTGGCCATGAATGGATTCCTCCTAGTTTGTGTTAGGGCCGGTCACCGTCACATGTTGTTCAACCAAAGCTCGAGCTCATGCATGGTCAGGATTCCCTCCCACATGCTCGGATTGCTGGGTTCGACCGACACCGTACCCTGCGTATCTCATCCTTAACTACCTAGCTTTCATGGTTGTTGTCTGTATCGAGAGGCAGGCACCACATCTAAATTGTACATTATTCTATATTGAAAACACACATCACCCCTTCCAATGTACATCATTTTGGGCCGCACGCAAGCGGTGTTGGTTTTGTGCTCCCTCTCGTGCGATTTTTTATGATGGTTCAATCTATTGGCCCAAGCGGTTTATCGACAACAACAGTTGTCGTTTGACCAAACGATAGATTCACTGGTCTGGTAGGTCATGGCGACATGCATGTATGACCAAAGTATCATTACGTGCATCCGCCCCGCCGACACGAAGTGGGAGGTGGGTCAAGCACCCTAGCTAGCTACGACATTATGTCATTATAGATATATCCAAGGGTGCTTTCGGGTTTGTGAGGCAGGTGCCACCAAAGTTGTGCATTGTGTATTTAAAGTTTTAAACATCACACCCTATATTCCTACATATATTTGGCCACTTCCAGGTGATTCTTGACTTCTGGCCCCTCTCATTGATCTTCGACGACGCGCCCAACCGTGTGCCCGCGCGGTCAAAGTTGTGCATTCGGATTTTGAACATCACAGACCACCCCTTTCACTCATATATATTTGGGCCACATGCTGGTGTGGTTGTCTTCTGACCCTCTCTAAAGTTTTTTTTGCTGCAAAGACTCTGATAACGCTCAACAGACACGGGTATAATGTCTTAACTGTGTGCGATGCAAGTGCGCTGTGAATCACCATGAATGCGCAAGCGCAAGCAAAGGTGGAGGTACTGGCTTAACCGTGTGCGATGCAAGTGCGCTGTAAAATCACCACGTGCGCAAGCTAAAGGTGGGTAGTTTAGTTAGATTGAATTCCATGTCTGCGTCTGAAAATTAGGACGAACCGTGTGCGATAGACCAGCTAGCTAGAAATCTAAAAACAAACTACCCGCCTTGAGCGTTGCAAAAATTGGCGGTTCCGCCACTTTTCCTTATTATCATACACGCATATTCTTATTGGACCGTGCGCGATCTTGGGTACTCCCGCCCCACATCAATTCCTTTACCCAAATTTTAGTAGCCGTCGTACTTCAACCATCGCCCACACTCCTCTAGCACCGACCTTATAGTAAAATTGCAGTAGCCGAGGCATTTGAACCATTGCCCTTCCTCATCCACCACCATCTCCACCCACCATTACTAAAAATTTCAGTAGCCGCGGCGTATCCTCACACACCACCCTGCCTCCCACCTCCACAGTCCCCCTAACCTTCCCTCTCCCCCCCCCCCCCACTACACCCTCCGCTCACCTCCACCATAAAGTATTCCAACAGCCCTTCCCCCGGTCTGCCCGTTCCTCCTAGCTTAGATAATAAAGTTTAGGTTACCCAGCGATTCCCATACCGATGCCCCACTCCCCTGAGTTTTTAGATGAGGCATGCGGTGTCCCTCCCCACCAGATCCACATCCCCTGCTCCAGAATGTCGCAGCCTAAGCTCGACCACGTATCCCGGGGAGCCCGACGAGCGTTCGGCCAAGAAGAGGTTTATCATGGCCTCTCCGGCGGACGTTGGCGAGGTGGCCACCATTTGCTCCGACCTGTCGATCCCGGAGCAACACCTCGCCACGGAAGCCGGCGAAGACGTTGACTACGTTGCCATGCCAAAGGCTTCACGTCAGCGTGCTAGCGTATTACTGTATCTCAGGAAAGCTGGCTACGACATCAAGCTCGTCGACAGCGACAGCTTCACGCGGGCCATGTCACAGGTTAAGTGGTCCATCCCCAACCCCTCTGGTTCAACCGTCGTCGATCTCTTCGAAGGCCCTGTCGCTGATCTCCTCCGCCACGCGGTCAAGGATTTGCGATCCTTGTACGCCATCGAGCCCATTTTGTCATTTCTGAAGGACACGTTCTACGGCGACGGCTTGGGATCCTCAATTGCCAAGTCAGATCTCATCGACCACGACCACAAGGAGGGCACCCACAAAGGTTCTTCCAAGGTGAAACAGCCCATCTGTGATATCAGAGAGCGCACCATGGGTCTATGCTCTTCCAACTGGAAGGATCCCATCCATGATATGTGAGGCAACATCCTATCAACAAATCTTATCTTTTCTAGCTTGCCAACCCGTACCCTTTGTTGTAGTAGAATTTGCCATGCGGTGTTTTAACTGTGTCGTGTTTAATTATTTCAGTCATGCAAAAATGTATTGTTCAATAGGGCTATGTGATGTTTAAGTATGAATTGTCCACTTCAGTTTCACGAATGGCTATATTTGGTTGTTTATAGTGAGTAGATGCCTTGTTTATTTGTATTGGGTTGTTAGGTTGGTTGCAGTGAGCATTTTTTCACTTATCGAGCAGATGCCTTGTTTATATGTATTTGGTTCTTAGGTTGGTTGCAGTGAGCATTTCTCCAGTTATCAAGCAGATGCCTTGTTTATCTGTATTTGGTTGTTAGGTTGGGTTGCAGTGAGCATTTGTCCAGTTTTCAAGCAGATGCCTTGTTTATCTGTATTTGCTTGTTAGGTTGGTTACAGTGAGCATTTGTCCAGTTTTCAAGCATATGCCCTGTTTATCTATATTTGCTTGTTAGGTTGGTTGCAGTGAGACTCTCTCTAGTTTTCAATGACTATATTTGGTTGTTATACTGATCATTTATGCCTTGTTTATTTTAGTCATTCACAATGTGATGTTCATTATGTGCAAGTCGGAACTGTGCCGCTCGATTGCATCAATACCAGTTTGAACGGCTATATTGGGTTCCAGCTATGCCTGGTCTAGTTAACATATGCCCTTTATTTCAGTTTGACACATTTATCCAGTGTGATGTTTAAGCATTACCTACGTTCTATTCATTTTCAACAATACCAGTTTGAATTGCAATATTTGATGGCTATTAAGCCTATTGTAGGTAACATTGCCTTCCATTTTATATCTGCTTTAACAGCATGCTGTAACCAAGACATTCAAGCTATCATTTGGAGATGATGTTGTTTACCTTTGCTATATTTGTTTGATGTTAAGGTTGCTGTACTTATCATGCCTTTCCACTACTTATGCAGGACAATAACGGGAGAGGCCACCATTTTCCGCCGAGGTTAGTTTCATCCCTCGGCTTGTACTCCCCCCGTCGTTCCATAATTTAGTGCATATAGATCCAGGCCTGGACACTTGTTAGCTTCTAATATTGACTTGTTGCTTGTAGGTACATATGCCCTTGGCAAGGATCCACGCATCGACCCTTTTTGCGTATGGGGCAATGAGATATTCATGAACAAGCATCAAGTGAGGAAACTGATAAGGATTATTAGCAAAAAGATACGAATGGTGGCAAGCAAATTATTTTTTTATGCTCTATCCAACACAACAGTGAGCTGTAGGATGGTAACTACAAACTCTGCAGCCTTCTCTTTTTACTGCCCATAATGAGTTGTTAGACAACAATGTCTGAATCTTTTTCATTCGCAGTGGTTCCCGAAGCAGTTCACTCAAGATTACCTCGCAAAGTACATGATTGGTGGACACGCAATAAAGGTTAAAGTATTTCATCCATACTACAATGAGCATCGAGAAGTCCTAATGAAGACAATGAAGGATGGACGGGCAGCCATCACAAGGGGTTGGCCTAGAGTCGTGCGTGCATTACGCATGGAGGAGGGCACAATATGGGCATTCCGCTTCACCTTCTCCAGCAACCAGAATGTCTTTTGCCTCTCTCTTTACAGTCTTTAGTACAACTGTGGTTCATCATTCTTTACTTGGTGCTTCTATAGTTCTTCAGTATATGTAATGTACATGTGCATCGAATTATGCATTCGTGGTTGAAACTATATTTGTAATAAACATGGTTGGATATGAAATAAGTGATTGCCTACTTTCAAATTCAAAACATGTGATTTTTAAATTAGGGATTACACTGCACACGGTTTGCGAAAGCGAAACATCTGCGATAGACGTGGAGATCAGACACGTTTCTAGGATCCACTACGTGTGCGATCAATCTCTACTGCACACACGATCAGCCAAGAAAAAATGTGTGCAAACAACAGCATCGCACACAGTTCTTTCTTATTAAATGTTTGCGATAGTCACCTTATCACACACGCTTCGCAATTATGGACTGTTTATGATGTTGTGCGCATCACAAATGTTTCGTCATAGACGAACGCGTGCGATAGGTCTTCATCCGACGTGGGTACGACGGATGAATCGTGTGGGATGTATTCAAGCTTCGCATACAGTTTTAAAGTGACAATTGTGTGTGCTCTTACATCAAATCGCATACAGTCAAGGAAAAGTAAATGTGTGTGATTGCCTGCTTCTATAATCGTGAACTGTTTGTGATGGGTCGCGCATCATAAACGTAGCACCATAGAATACCGACTGCGATAGCAATGCGAGCACAAATGAGTTGCAAGGATGGAGCGTTTCGGATATTCGAGATATCAAAAACAGTTTTATAGGGACAACTGTATGCACCAAGGCTCCCTATCCCCGACGGTTTCTGGGTCATGTGGGAAGGACCCCCCCTATCGCAGTCACTCACTTGGCGACGGTTCCAAACGTCGTCGTGGAAAGGGTTTAAAAACCGTTTGTATAGCACCTCTCTGTACCAGTGTTAATGAGATGAATAATAATATGAATGATCACGTTGTTAGACTAATGACTAGAGGAGGTAGAATGACTGAGGAGCCACTTTATCCTGAGGGTCATCCTAAAAGAATTGAGCAAGATTCTCAGAGAATTAATATTGATATACCTAGTTCATCTAAGAAGAAAAAGAAAGATGATAGAACTTGGCATGCTTCTAGTAGTGAACCTGAGGTAGAGAAACCTTCTGAGAATAGTAATGATGTTTCTATTTCTGATGCTGAGACACAATCTGGTAATGAACATACACCTAGTGATAATGATGATGCTCAACCAAATAAGGATAAAGAACATGATAATGATGTAGAAATAGAACCTGTTGTTGATCTTGATAACCCACCTACTAAAAATAATCGATATGATAAAAAAGATTTCATTGCTAGAAAACATGGTAAGGAAAGAGAACCATGGGTTCAGAAACCCATGCCTTTCCTACTAAGCCACCTAAGAACAAGGATGAGGAAGAATTTGAATGCTTTGTTCAAATGCTTAGGCCAGTCCTTTTGCGTACTCGTTTGACTGATATTTTGAAGATGGCTCCATATGCTAAATACATGAAAGATATTGTCACTAATAAAAGAAAGATACCTAAAGCTGAAATTTCCACCATGCTTGCAAAGTATTCTTTTAAGGATGGAGTACCTAAGAAACTAGGAGATCCAGGAATACGAACTATACCATGCTCCATTAAAAGAAGTTATGTCAAAACTGCTTTATGTGATTTAGGAACCGGTGTTAGTGTTATGCCTTTCTCTTTATATAGAAGACTTGATTTGAATAAGCTCACACCCACTGAAATATCTTTGCAAATGGCTGATAAATCTACTGCTATACCTATTGGAATCTGTGAGGATGTGCCTATTGTAGTTGCAAACGTTACTATCTTAACAGACTTTGTTATACTTGATATGCCCGTGGACGACAACATGTCGATTATCCTTGGTAGACCCTTTTTGAATACTGAGGGGCTGTTATTGATTGCAACAAAAGCAAGGTTACTTTTCATATTAATGGTAATGAGCATATGGTACACTTTCCGAAGAAACAGTTCCAGGTGAATGGTATCAATTGCATTGAAAAGGTTTCGACAATTACTATTGGAGGTTTTAAGTTCCCTCTTCCTTCAGTCAAAAAGAAATATGAAGCTCTTATGATTGGGGAGATGCATACCCCCGTTGAGGTAACCTAGTGTTATACGAAGATTCTTCGGTTTCATGTCATTCAAAAATGGTTTGTTAATAAGACTTAGGGGGTGCACCTATGAGCCACAAGCTTGCAGGGCACGCCCAACAGGCTTGTGGGTCCCATAGGGATCCATTCACTTATCCCAGCCGCCCACTCCTTTCTTCTTCCTCCAGAAAAAATCACTAGCTTGTTCAAACCCGTGTTCTTGCTCCTTTGCCTGCAATTTTTGATCTCCTTGCTTGGAACTCAGTTTCTGAAACTGTTTTGGGAGATTACTCCCCGGCATGTGACTCCTCCAATGGTCCAATTAGTTTTTGTTCTCGTGCTTTATATATTGCAAATTTTTGCTGCTGTGGTGACCATGTTCTTGAGCTTGCATGTTGAATTTATATGGTCCAAAGTAGTTTTGATGCATGGTATAGCCTCTAGACACTTGAAGGAGTAGTTGCTATCAATTTGGTTAAATTTTGTTCACTTTTATTTTGAGTCACTAAAAATTTCAAAAAAATTCAGAAAAAGTAAATGCTAAGAAAATGTTCCAAGGGGGTTCCTCGAGCAAGAGCTCTCCAAGGCTCGCTATACGTGAGCCGGACCTCGAACCACCATGGGAAGCGCTTCTGCACCGATGTGAATGGCCATCGGACTTCTTCATGACTCGAGTCGAGGAGTTTGGTATGTACGTGCATAATGTCGGGTTGGTGGACTTCGTGTCAGATAAGTGCCCATAGTATTATAATCTTACTAATTCTTTTGTGTGGAAATTTGAGTACGTGATTCATCGTAATTCACATGTTGTTATCTTCAACTTATATGAAAATCCTTTTCACATAAATATCAAAGAATTTTGTGAAGCTTGTAAAATTCCCTATTGGGGGATATGCACTGAGCCCCGTAAATCTGATTGCAATGAATTTCTACTGAAACTAGGGGTGAAACTAGAGGCATAACACAAGCCACTATGGGGAGCATCCATTTTCCTGCTATACATTATTTTGCTCTGTTCATAGGTAGATGCATTAATGGTAAACATGATCCTAGTCACCTTTGCGCTCCTGACTTGAGAATTCTTAAGAGTGCGGTGTTGAGAGATAGACAATTTAACATAGGGGCCATTGTTGCGCGTCGTTTACATAATAATGCCTCAGTTGGTGATTTCTTTGGTGGAGTTTTATGCTACTTGCTTAGCTGCTCATCTATGTGTACCCATTAAAGAAAATGATATCATGTTGCCACCTAGTTTCCTTGATTATGATGCTATGGAGCGTCACCAGTTTCTTGAAAGGAACGACCCACCATTCCGATATAGACTAATCTTTAACAGGCGTCGTGTTTTCCATATTACCTTGCTTGCTCCTGCCTTCTTTAATTTCCAGGAAAAACATAGACACTTCATACTTGAGGAGCAGGCCGAGGAGTACGAGAGGGCGGTGGAGACCGCTCGTCTCAACGAGGCAGCACGCCAAGTTGTGGCAGCTGCACTTCAGTTGTCGACGTTCTTGGATCGGGGGTACCCAGATCTGCCTGCCTGCGGCCCACGGCGTGGCTCCCTCGATGGCCTGGTACGGCCCGGTGGCAAGGCCTCTAAGACAAGACCCTCGCGAGGTCCCCCGGCCTCGCGAGGAGAATGACATCAAGACCTCCAGAGGGGCAGCCTCCCCCGGTTGCCTCCCAAGGAGCGGAGATTTCTATGCAGGTGCCCAGCCTCACGAGGCTGCGATGACGTGAGCCATGACGACCATGGCCAGGAGGGTGCCAGCGGGAGTAGAGGAGACAGTTTCCCTTTCTGTGCTAAGGGAGCAAGGATGGGCGCAGATTCCCGAGGAAGGCCCCAAAGGTTTCCATTCCGGTGCAACGAGACCAAGACCACGAACTCGGCAGGACGGATGTCATCACCGAGCCCACTGCTGCGTCATGGCCAGAAGCTTTGCAAGCGAAGACCACCTTTCGTCAGGATTAGATGTACTTCTTGTCCCCTTTCAAATTGGCCATTGTGGGATCCCTTCCTGCCTAAGTTTTGATGGAAGAGGACCAAGGACACATTCAGCTCGATGACGTCCCTCGAGCTCTTGATCCAATTGAGGATGAGGGAGAGTTCCATCAGCACGACGGCGTGGCGACGGTGATGATGAAGTTACCGGCGCAGGGCTTCGCCTAAGCACTACGACGATATGACCGAGATGTGTAACTGTGGAGGGGGGCACCGCACACGGCTAAGACAAATCTTGGTGTGCCTTTGGGGTGCCCCCTGCCGACGTATATAAAGGAGGGAGGGAGAGAGGCTGGCCCTCCTAGGGGCGCGCCAAGTGTATGGAGTCCTACTAGGACTTCCAAGTCCTAGTAGGAATCCCTTTCCTTTTTCGGAGTAGGAGAGAAGGAAAGAGGGAAAGAGAGAGGGAGTAGGAAAGGGCAAGGGGGCGCCGCCCCCTTCCCCTAGTCCAATTCGGACCCATTGGGGGGTGCGCGCCACCTCCCCTTTGGCCTGCCTCCTCTTTTTCCGTATGGCCCAATAAGGCCCATTAATTCTCCCGGTGAATTCCCGTAACTCCCCGGTACTCCGAAAAATACCCAAATCACTCGGAACCTTTCCGATGTCCGAATATAGCCTTCCAATATATAAATCTTTACCTATTGACCATTTCGAGACTCCTCGTCATGTCCGTGATCTCATCCGGGACTCCGAACAAACTTCGGTCATCAAATCACATAACTCATAATACAAATCGTCATCGAACGTTAAGCGTGCGGACCCTACGGGTTCGAGAACTATGTAGACATGACCGAGACACATCTCTGGTCAATAACCAATAGCGGAACCTAGATGCTCATATTGGCTCCTACATATTCTACGAAGATCTTTATCGGTCAAACCGCATAACAACATACGTTATTCCCTTTGTCATCGGTATGTTACTTGCCTGAGATTCGATCATCGATATCATCATACCTAGTTCAATCTCATTACCGGCAAGTCTCTTTACTCGTTCCGTAATGCATCATCCCGTAACTAACTCATTAGTCACATTGCTTGCAAGGCTTATCATGATGTGCATTACCGAGAGGGCCCAGAGATACCTCTCCGATACTCGGAGTGACAAATCCTAATCTCGATCTATGCCAACCCAACAAACACCTTCGGAGACACCTGTAGAGCATCTTTATAATCACCCAGTTACGTTGTGACGTTTGATAGCACACAAGGTGTTCCTCCGGTATTCGGGAGTTGCATAATCTCATAGTCAAAGGAATATGTATAAGTCATGAAGAAAGCAATAGCAATAAAACTTAACGATCATTATGCTAAGCTAACGGATGGGTCTTGTCCATCACATCATTCTCCTAATGATGTGATCCCGTTCATCAAATGACAACACATGTTTATGGTTAGGAAACTTAACCATCTTTGATTAACGAGCTAGTCTAGTAGAGGCTTACTAGGGACTCGGTGTTTTGTCTATGTATTCACACATGTATCAAGTTTCCGGTTAATACAATTCTAGCATGAATAATAAACATTTATCATGATATAAGGAAATATAAATAACAACTTTATTATTGCTTGTAGGGCATATTTCCTTCAGTGGGCCCCTAGCAGCTCCCGCAACCCTAACTCCAACTCCGTAAGTACCTATTCGTCCAGAAAAAAATCAAAGATAAGGAATCATCATGTTTTACGATACGGAACCGCCGCCACCTCCTGTTCTTCATCGGGAGGGCTGATCTGGAGTCCATTCGGGGTTCCGGAGGAGGGGGATTCGACGCCGTCGTCATCATCAACCATCCTCCATCACCAATTTCATGATGCTCACCACCGGGAGTGGGTAATTCCTTCGTAGGCTTGCTGAACGGTGATAGGTTGGATGAGATTTATCATGTGATCCAGTTAGTTTTGTTAGGGCTTGATCCCTAGTATCCACTATGTTCTTAGATTGATGTTGCTATGACTTTGCTATGCTTAATGCTTGTCACTAGGGCCCGAGTGCCATGATTTCATATCTGAACCCTTTATGTTTTCCATTGTTCAAGAAATCTTCCGATTCACCGATTAATCTTCCGATTTATCGCTAATCGGGGGGTGACCGATAAGATTATGCCTTATCTTTGTCATTTATCTTTTGGACCGATTTATCGTTCTGACAAGCGATTTATCGGGTATCTACCGATAAATCGGACCTATTCATAGCACTATGTTTGCAAAAACAATGTTTATTTATGTTTTGTGGACCTTGTTACGGAATATGTACTATTGTCCTATTTTGTTTGTCATTATACGAGGATTCAAAGGCTAGAAATCAAGGTAACACTTCTGTCAAATATTGTTTTGGTGTTGAATATAGCGTATTTTAGTGTTGGGAACCTGAGATTTGCAAAAAAAAATCTGATTAATAGTCGACCAATAAAATCGATTAATCATCCGATTTTCGATTAACCTCTAATCCCTAGCTGACCGAGACGATAACAATAAGTGATATCCTCAACATTGATGTTTTCACAAATATATTTCTGTTCTTGATCCTATCTTGCAAGTTGTATGCACCTATTACGTGTTATGATCCGCATACCCCAAGGTGACAATAATTGGGATTCTTTCCAGTGATTACCGTAGTTTGAGGAGTTCATGTATTCATGCTACTTCTTGAGCTTGCGTTGATTTTTCCCTTGAAGAGGAAAGGGTGATGCAGCAAAGTAGAGATAAGTATTTCCCTCAGTTAAGAACCAAGGTATCAATCCAGTAGGAGGCACAAGCAAGTCTCCAATCTATGTACCTGCACAAACTAACAAACACTTGCACTCAACGCGAAAAAGGGGTTGTTAATCCCTTCATGGTCTCGAACAAGAGTGAGATCTAATAGAGATAGGTATAAAAGATTACTAAAACGTAAAACAAAGTAAAAACAAATAAATTGCAGCAAGGTATTTTTGGGTTTTTTGGTTTATAGATCTGAAAATATATGATGGAAAATAGACCCGGGGGCCATAGGTTTCACTAGAGGCTTCTCTCTTAAAGATAGCATACGGTGGTTGAACAAATTACTGTTGAGCAATTGATAGAAAAGCGCAAAGTTATGACGATATCTAAGGCAATGATCATGAATATAGGCATCACATCCGTGAAAAGTAGACCGAAATGATTCTGCATCTACTACTATTACTCCACACATCGACCGACTCCTGCCTGCATCTAGAGTATTAAGTTCATAAGAACAGAGCAACGCTTTAAGCAAGATGACATGATGTAGAGGGATAAACTCAAGCAATATGATATAAACCCCATCTTTTTATCCTTGATGGCAACAATACAATACGTGCCTCGCTACCCCTTCTGTCACTGGGTGAGGACACCACAAGATTGAACCCAAAACTAAGCACCTCTCCCATTGCAAGAAAAACCAATCTAGTTGGCCAAACCAAACCGATAGTTCGAAGAGAAATACAAAGATATCTTAATCATGCATAAAAGAGTTCAGAGAAGACTCAAATAATATTCATAGATAATCTGATCATAAATCCATAATTCATCGGATCTCAACAAACACACCGCAAAAAGGTATTACATCTAATAGATCTCCAAGAACATCGAGGAGAACATTGTATTGAAGATCAAAGAGAGAGAAGAAGCCATCTAGATACTAGCTATGGACCCGTAGGTCTATGGTAAACTACTCACACATCATCGGAAGGCAGCAAGGTTGATGTAGAGGCCCTCCATGATCGAGTCCCCCTCCGGCAGATTGCCGGAAAAGGCCCCAAGATGGGATCTCACGGGAACAGAGGCTTGCGGCACCGGAAAAGTATTTTGGTGGACGCTTCTGGTGGTTTGGGAATATTTGGGAATTTATAGTGCAAAGATTAGGGTTGGAGGACTCCCGAGGGGCCCACAAGCCCTCAGCCCCCCCCCCCCCCCGCCGCGCTGGGGCATGCCTAGCAGGCTTGTGGCCTCCTCAGGCATCTTCTGACCCCCTCTCCAAGCTCTATGGATGTCTTCTGGTCCAAGAAAAATCATCGTAAAGTTTTATTCCATTTGGACTCCGTTTGATATTCCTTTTTCTGTAAAACTCAAAAACAAGGAAAAAAACAGAAACTGGCACTGGGCTCTAGGTTAATAGGTTAGTCCCCAAAATAATATAAAATAGCATATTAATACATATAAAACATCCAAAACAGATAATATAATAGCATGGAACAATAAAAAATTATAGATACGTTGGAGACGTATCAAGCATCCCCAAGCCTAATTCATGCTCGTCCTCGAGTAGGTAAATGATAAAAACAGAATTTTTGATGTGGAATGCTACCTAACATATTTATCAATGTAATCTTATTTATTGTGGCATGAATATTCAGATCCATAAGATTCAAAACAAAAGTTTAATACTGACATAAAAACAATAATACTTCAAGCATACTAATAAAGCAATCATGTCTTCTCAAAATAACATGGCCAAAGAAAGTTATCCCTACAAAATCATATAGTCTGGCTATGCTCCATCTTCATCACACAAAGTATTTCATCATGCACAACCCCGATGACAAGCCAAGCAATTGTTTCATACTTTTGGTGTTCTCAAACTTTTTCAACTTTCACGCAATACATGAGCGTGAGCCATGGATATAGCACTATGGGTGGAAGAGAATATGGTGGTTGTGGAGAAGACAAAAAGAAGGACAAAGTCTCACATCAACTAGGCAAATTAATGGGCTATGGAGATGCCCATCAATTGATATTGATGCAAGTGAGTAGGGATTGCCATGCAACGGATGCACTAGAGCTATAAGTGTATGAAAGCTCAAAAAGAAACTAAGTGGGTGTGCATCCAACTTGCTTGCTCACAAAGACCTAGGGCAATTTGAGGAAGCCCGTCATTGGAATATACAAGCCAAGTTCTATAATGAAAAATTCCCACTAGTATATGAAAGTGACAAAATAGGAGACTCTCTATCATGAAGATCATGGTGCTACTTTGAAGCACAAGTGTGGAAAAAGGATAGTAACATTGTCCCTTCTCTCTTGTCTCTCATTTTTTCTCTTTTTTTGTTTGGGCTTGTTTGGCCTCTTTTATTTTTTGTAAAGTCCGGAGACTCATCCCAACTTGTGAGGGAATCATATCTTCCATCATCCTTTCCTCACATGGGACAATGCTCCAATAATGATGATCATCACACTTTTATTTACTTACAACTCAAAAATTACAAATCGATACTAGAACAAGATATGACTCTATATGAATGCCTACGGAGGTGTACCGGTATGTGCTATGATCAAGAGTGACATGTATATAAAAAAAATATGAATGGTGGCCTTGCCACAAATACTATGCCAACTACATGATCATGCAAACCAATATGACAATGATGGTGCGTGTCATAATAAACGGAATGGTGGAAGTTGCATGGAAATATATCTCAGAATGGCTATGGAAATGCCATAATAGGTAGGTATGGTGGCTGTTTTGAGGAAAGGTATATGGTGGGTTTAATGCACCGGCGAAAGTTGCGCGGTACTAGAGAGGCTAGCAATGGTGGAAGGGTGAGAGTGCGTACAATCCATGGACTCAACATTAGTCATAAAGAACTCACATACTTATTGCAAAAATTTATTAGCTATCGAAACAAAGTACTACACGCATGCTCCTAGGGGGATAGATTGGTAGGAAAAGACCATCGCTCATCCCCGACCGCCACTCATAAGGAAGACAATCAAAAAATAAATCATGCTCCGACTTCATCACATAACGGTTCACCATACGTGCATGCTACGGAAATCACAAACTTTAACACAAGTATTTCTACCAATCCACAATTACTCACTAGCATGACTCTAATACCACCATCTTTATGTCTCAAAACAAATGCAAGGAATCAAACTTCTCATCTATTCAATGCTCTTTATATGAAAGTTTTTATTATATCCCTCTTGGATGCCCATCATATTAGGACTGAATTCATAACCTAAGAAAATTACATGTTGTTTAAGAATCTAAAAATAATATAAGTGAAGTATGAGAGTTCATCAATTTCTATAAAATAAAGCCACTGTCGTGCTCTAAAAAGATATAAGTGAAGCACTAGAGCAAACTGCCTAGCTCAAAAGATATAAGTGAAGCACATAGAGTATTCTAATAAATTCATGATTAATGGATGTCCCTCTCAAAATTTGTGTACAGCAAGGATGATTGTGACAAACTAAAAATCAAAGACTCATATCATACAAGATGCTCCAAACAAAACACATATCATGTGGTGAATAAAAATATAGCCTCAAGTAAATTTACCGTTGGATTGAAGACAAAAGAGGGGATGCCATCCGGTGTATCCCCAAGCTTAGATGCTTGGTTGTCCTTGAATATTACCTTGGGGTGCCCTGGGAATCCCCAAGCTTAGGCTCTTGCCCCTCCTTATTCCGTTGTCCATAAAATCTTTACCCAAAACTTGAAACCTTCACAACACAAAACTCAACAGAAAACTCATAAGATCCGTTAGTATAATAAAATAGATCACCACTTTAGGTACTGTTGTGAACTCCTTCTTAATTTATAATGGTGTTATATGTACTATATTCCAACTTTTCCATGGTTCATACCCCCCCGATACTACCCATAGATTCATCAAAATAAGCAAACAACACATAGAAAACAGAATCTGTCAAAAACAGAACAGTCTGCTAAGATCTGAATTGTTCTCATACTTCTATAACTCCAAAAATTCTGAGAAATTAGGAAAACATAGGAAATTCGTATATAAATCTTTTTTGAAAAATTCATAGTTTTTCCACTCTCCAGTGAATTTAAACAATTCTGTTATTGGACGAAAAATTTTCTGTTTTTCAGCAAAATCAAATCAACTATCACCATAGATCATCCCAAAGGTCTTACTTGGCTCAAACACTAATTAAAACACCAAAACACAATTAGTACAGAGGTAATAATATGTATTTATTTAAAAACAGAACCAAAATCAAAAAACATAAAAATAAAATTGGGTTGCCTCCCAACAAGCGCTATTGTTTAACGCCCCTAGCTAGGCATAAAACATAGATCTAGGTATTGTCATCTTTTGTATGCAATTCTTCAATTGCACACTTATAACCCCTAGGAGATTATTTGGTTTTATTAATAATCACACTCCTAGGCAAGAAATGAAGAAATTCACTCGTAGCAATTGGTTCCTTAACAATATTGATAAAGCTAGGGTGAACACTTATCATCTTAAGATCCTCGTTTCCTTTACTAGAAGATTCACCCTTATTTTTAGGAACATAAATAAACTTAGTAACTTTAGTAGGAGGAAAATTTGGAGTAGTTTTAACAGAGGCAAAAGCGGAACCCAAGTTGGTAATAATATCTTTTAGCTTATCAATTCCAGTAGAACCTTGATCTATCTTCTCATTAACTACGGGTTCTTTTTCCTTTAGATTCTTTAAAGTGATTCCTACCTTTGATACAAATTGAGTAATATGATTATGAATCTTCTTATGCAAGTTTTCAATAAGCTCTACGGTAGCAATTTTATTCTCAATAATATCAATCCTTTGCATCACATGTTCCAAACTTAAAACCGTTTCATTACCATGAGTGGTGGTGAGCCTACCAAATCTATCATAGTGTTATAAGCATCCAAGGTATGGCTCCCCAAGAAATTACCTCCACTAATGGTATCTAGAACATATCTATACCAAGTAGTAACACCCACATAAAAATTACGAAGGAGAACGGTAGTAGATTGCTTACGAGTAGATCTATTTTGAGCATTGCAAATTCTATACCAAGCATCTTTTAAATTTTCTCCCTCCCTTTGTTTAAAATTAAGAACCTCACTTTCAGGGGTACTAGCAATGGTAGGAAGACTAGTCATGATAGCAAATCAAGCGATCTAGCACGCGAGCGAACAAAAAGCAAACCAAAAAGACGATCGAAAGAAGGGCGAATAAAAAGGCAAATATTTTTGTGTTTTTCTGAAAATGTTTTAGAAGTGGGGGGGGGGAGGAAAACAAGAGGCAAATGGCAAATAAAATAATGCAAGAGATGAGAGTTTATGATGGGTACTTGGTAGGCTTGATGTAGAACCTCCTCGACAACGGCGCCAGAAATTCTTCCTGCTACTTCTTGAGCTTGCATTGATTTTTCCCTTGAAGAGGAAAGGGTGATGCAGCAAAGTAGAGATAAGTATTTCTCTTAGTTAAGAACCAAGGTATCAATCCAGTAGGAGGCACAAGCAAGTCTCCAATCTATGTACCTGCACAAACTAACAAACACTTGCACTCAACGCGAAAAAGGGGTTGTCAATCCCTTCACGGTCTCGAACAAGAGTGAGATCTAATAGAGATAGGTATAAAAGATTACTAAAATGTAAAACAAAGTAAAAACAAATAAATTGCAGCAAGGTATTTTTGGGTTTTTTGGTTTATAGATCTGAAAATATATGATGGAAAATAGACCCGGGGGCCATAGGTTTCACTAGAGGCTTCTCTCTTGAAGATAGCATACGGTTGGTGAACAAATTACAGTTGAGCAATTGATAGAAAAGCACAAAGTTATGACGAGATCTAAGGCAATGATCATGAATATAGGCATCACGTCCGTGACAAGTAGACCGAAACGATTCTGCATCTACTACTATTACTCCACACATCAACCGACTCTTGCCTGCATCTAGAGTATTAAGTTCATAAGAACAGAGCAACGCTTTAAGCAAGATGACATGATCTAGAGGGATAAACTCAAGCAATATGATATAAACCCCATTTTTTATCCTTGATGGCAACAATACAATACGTGCCTCGCTACCCCTTCTGTCACTGGGTGAGGACACCGCAAGATTGAACCCAAAACTAAGCACCTCTCCCATTGCAAGAAAAACCAATCTAGTTGGCCAAACCAAACCGATAGTTCGAAGAGAAATACAAAGATATCTTAATCATGCATAAAAGAGTTCAGAGAAGACTCAAATAATATTCATAGATAATCTGATCATAAATCCACAATTCATCGAATCTCAACAAACACACCGCAAAAAGGTATTACATCGAATAGATCTCCAAGAACATCGAGGAGAACATTGTATTGAAGATCAAAGAGGGAGAAGAAGCCATCTAGCTACTAGCTATGGACCCGTAGGTCTGTGGTAAACTACTCATGCATCATCGGAAGGGCAGCAAGGTTGATGTAGAGGCCCTCCGTGATCGAATCCCCCTCCGGCAGATTGCCGGAAAAGGGCCCAAGATGGGATCTCACGGGAACAGAGGCTTGCGGCGGCGGAAAAGTATTTTTGTGGACGCTTCTGGTGGTTTGGGAATATTTGGGAATTTATAGTGCAAAGATTAGGGTTCAAGGACTCCCGAGGGGCCCACAAGCCCTCAGGGCGCCGCCCCCCTGGGGTGCGCCTAGCAGGCTTGTGGCCTCCTCGGGCATCTTCTGACCCCCTCTCCAAGCTCCGTGCATGTCTTCTGGTCCAAGAAAAATCATCGTAAAGTTTTATTCCGTTTGGACTCCGTTTGATATTCCTTTTCTGTAAAACTCAAAAACAAGGAAAAAAACAGAAACTGGCACTGGGCTCTAGGTTAATAGTTTAGTCCCAAAAATAATATAAAATAGCATATTAATGCATATAAAACATCCAAAACAGATAATATAATAGCATGGAACAATCAAAAATTATAGATACGTTGGAGACGTATCAATTCACTATGTGTTAATGATTTGTTCTGGTTCTCTATTCAAAGGAGGCCTTAATATCCCTTAGTTTCCTTATAGACCCCACTGCCACGGGAGGGTAGGACAAAAGATGTCATGCAAGTTCCTATCGCAAGCACGTATGACTATATACGAAATACATGCCTACATTACATTGATGAATTGGAGCTAGTTCTATGTCACCCTAGGTTATAACTGTTACATGATGAATGTTATCCAACACAATTATCCATCACTGATCCAATGCCTATGACTTTCGCATATTGATCTTTGCTAAGTTACTACTGTTGTTGTTGCTGCTGTTACAATCACTATAAAATTGCTACTGTTACCGTTACTATTACTGTTGCTATTGTTACCACTGCTATCTAACTATCATACTACTGTGCTACTGATCACTCTGCTTCGGATATTTAGTTCTCCTGGTGTGGTTGAATTGACAACTCAACTACTAATACTTGCAAATATTCTTTGGCTCCCCTTGTGTCGAATCAATAAATTTGGGTTGAATACTCTACCCTCGAAAACTGTTGCAGTCCCCTATACTTGTGGGTTATCAAGCGGTACTACTGCATGGAACCTCAATTTTCAGAATTCCTCCTGATGCTTTCATTCTCACTGTTGTCTCTTTCTCGCTTATGCAATGTGTTTATTCCTACTTTTCCTCGCTGTTTTGTGTCTGATTCAGGTGGTAATAGCTCAAAGGCTCGTCGCAAGAATGTGAACCCTCCATCCAAGCATGGTCGCACATACTATGCAAGGCCAGTCTATTCTGAGGGTGAGGAAGAAGAAGAGGTTGCACGATCACCACCGCCCGCTCGGCGGCAGTCTGCTAGGAACAAGGCCAAGGGCAAGTCCAATGTCAAGTCAGTTGCTCGCAAGCAGAAGACTCTAGTCAAGTCTGCTTCTGAGTTGAGGCAAAATGAGTACTGGCAGTACAGAGAGCAGAACCCCTATAGCCGTCCTCAGGATGCCTCTCTCATGAGCCGTCCCTTCTGGAACAAGGATCAATCCCTTGTGTACTTCAACAGGCTCAAGGCAAGGAAGAATCTTTTTATCAAGACCATGGCCATCAACATTTCGCATATGGACAAGGACCACGCATATTTTGGAGAGGCTCTTGACCTTTGTGTGCAGTTCAACATTGTGCCCATCATGACATTCAACTATGGTTTCGATGCCAAGTTGGTTGCTCAGTTCTTTGCTACAGTGTGATATGGGACAGGTGAAGAGAGGACCATGATTTGGATGACTCACGGCAGGCAGCTACGTGCTCCATGGGGGACTTTTATGAGTCTTCTGTGCTACCACGATGAGGGGCTGAGGAAGCCCCTTGGTCTTCGTCCTCACCATGAGGGTGGACCTACTCACAAGGACAACCTGCTTCCACACATGATCATCACTCAGATGGACAAGGGTCCTAAAAAGGAACTGACGCATTTCCTTGACATTATGCGTCGCATTTTCAGGCACACTATCTTTCCTCGTGTTGGCAACTTGGACATGGTGCACGGACACTTGGTGGATATGCTGTTGATGTGCCACTCTGAGACGGACATGGGTGCTGTTTTGGACGTCTCCCATATGATGTGGAAGGAGCTAGTGAATGCAACCTATGGTGGTCACGTGCTGATCTATGCTCCGTTCATCTTTAGACTTATTGAGAGCACTTGGAACTCCATGTTCCCTGAGGAGCCTCTTGAGACCAGGACTATGACTTCACATAAGACTCTCAACTTGCGCCAGAAGGAGCTTTGGACTCCTACCCGTAGGCCGGAGGTTGTGATTCCATCTGCTTCTGAGGAGGACGATGATGGCTAGTATGTGCCAGACACTGAGCACTCTTCAGGTCAGTCGGGATGGGCAACAAAGATCAAACACAAGGTGAAGAAGCTCTTTTGCCTTCAGCCAGATATTCAGCACAAGATGTACTTGGCCCATGTGGATGCCAAGAAGGCTCGTCAGCAGAGGAATGCCATTATGAGGAAGCTGGAGCTTCAAGTTTTGAGTGGCTCTAAGGACCGCATCACTCCGGAGGACAAGTGGATCTCCTCTCACTCTCATTGGACTGACGTGACATCTTGATCTTCATTTGCTTTGGTTTGGTCTGTCTTGTGAGACCTTATCATATGGTGTGAGACATATGATATCCTTGTTATCTTATTTATATGTCTTATTGTGTGGGAGACTATGCTTAGTGTGCTCTACTTCATATTATCTTTCTCTCATGTTTTCTACTTGCAATCGTGCTTAGCCTTATATATTATTTTGTTGCAAGTATTGCCTAGTCTATAAAATATAGGGGGGTGTTGATCCTAGTGTGTGCACTTTACATTCCAAAAGCATACTTGAATAGTGCACACATATCGGGGGAGCCCATCTATATTTTGTAGACTACCGGTTTGCATACTCTTTCTTATATTTCCTTTGTGCAAACCACGTGTTGTCATCAATCCACCAAAAAAGGGGGAGATTGTTAGGGCATATTTCTATGTTAGTGGTTTTGGTGATTGACGACAATGCGTTTTGCGGACTAACCATGTGCATTGAGTATTTCAGAGATTATCTTAGATGGCACGAGACGGTTTTCTTCCCCTCGATGGTTAAGAGTGAAGACGGTTATTTTCTGATGATTTCTTTTTAGTGGATTGAGTCATAGGAAATCCGTACTGTTAAGAGGGGGTCTGCGTTGGGAAGGTATGGGTGGAATCAACACATACACAGACTCTTTTGCACCCACATTTCCCTTCCACAACCTAGGAGCCTTCTTCCTGTTTTTCTTAGAACTTGAGGTAGCACACAAGCGGCACTTCCATTGGTTCCCATGGTAGTACCGCTGAGGCCGTAGCACCGCTGGTTACTACCGTGCCTGTGCCACTTGAGGATTCCTGCACGTGCAACTCTCTGTCGCCAGTTTATAATTCATGGTAGTAGCACGGTAGTACCGCTTATGCGGTACTGCCGCTCGCACTACCGCTGTCGGTACCGCTTGGAGGTTCTTCCATACGCAACTTCTCGTTTCCAGTTTCCCTTAAGCGGTAGTAGAGCAGCACTAGCATGGTAATACCGTTTGGCGTGGTACTGCCGCCCTAGCACCCTCTACCATTGTTGCCTAACTCAACCAGAACCTCGAAGCGGTAGTACCGCTGGGGGCGACGGTAGTACCGCTCGTGCACTCCACATACTTCTGGCCTGAGTGCGGTAGTACTGCTCCTAGGAGCGGTAGTACCGCTTAGCTGTGGGCAGAGGGCAGAAACGGTTGGATTTCCCCCCACTATATAAAGGGGGTCTTCTTCCCCCAAGAAGACCTACCTCTTATCCCCCAAGTTCCATTGTTTCTGAAAGCTCCATTTTTACCCGATCTCTCTCTCTCCCTCTCTCTAGCCAATCAATCTTGCTAATTTTCTAGGGTTTGGTTGAGAGGGCCCCGATCTACACTTCCATCAAGAGATATTTGATTCCCCCCACTAATCCCTTGCGGATCGCGTTACACTTGGGTGTTTGAGCACCCTAGACGGAAGAGGTCACCTCGGAGCCACAATTCATTGTGGTGAAGCTTCGTGGTGGTGTTGGGAGCCTCCAATTAAGTTGTGGAGATTGCCCCAACCTTGTTGTAAAGGTTTGGTTGCCGCCTTCAAGGGCACCACTAGTGGAATCACGGCATATTGCATTGTGCAAGGGCGTGAGGAGAATACGGTGGCCTTAGTGGCTTCTTGGGGAGCATTGTGCCTCCACACCGCTCCAACACAGACGTACTCCCCCCTAAAGGGAAGGAACTTCGGTAACACATCCTCATCTTCATTGGCTCCACTTGTGGTTATCTCTTACCTTTACTTCATGCAAGCTTGTATTGTGTTATATCCTTTGCTTGCTTGTGTGGTTGTTGTTGTTAGCATCATATAGGTTGTTCACCTAGTTGCATATGTAGACAACCTATTTGTTACTTAACCTAATTTGTTAAGAAAAGCTAAAAATTGGTAGTTGCCTATTCACCCCTCCCCCCTCTAGTCAACCATATCAATCCTTTCAAGTGTGGTTCTAATCTCCTCCCTCTAATTCTCCGGTGATTAGCTCTAGACGGTGAAGTGCTGCCAGATCATGAAGGTTGTACGCTTGCAACCAAGTAGAGAGGTCGTGCTTTCGGTTTTCGGTTTGAGGGATTGTTCATCGACGGTTTGACGGACTCCAAATACAATCTACACCGACACGTTCTTTTGCTGCAACTCGGTGACATTAACAATCGTGATCCCAACCCGTTATGCATCTTCATATTGATCTTGGGTGTTCGTAGGTGCGATAATTTTTGTTTTCTACTACGTTTCCCAACAAACAAACCATGTGACAAGTTCGGGTGGATCTATTATTGCGGCTGCAGACGGCGAAACGGGCCAGAACGGGCGGGGCCAATGGTATTTACGGTGTAGAGGACATGGTTTGGCGCGTAAATAGTGGGGGATTATCAAATTGCATGAGCTCCAGGTGGGGTTTTAGGTGGGTCCACGGTGTCGCGGTCCGATGTGGCGGACGTCCGGACTAAACAAAGCTGCCCTCCCGCCAATTTGGGTTCGGGATAGGGGAATTCTGACGTATCGATCGGTCTGACCCAATTTCGTGATTTGCTTTGAAGGGTTGAAAGTGTCCGGACCATTCGGTCCAGACATATGGCGCCAATTTGAGTTTCTGCGTTTCAACCTCAAAGCACACCACATGTAAGGAACCTTCCGACCTTGACTCCTACCGCCTAGGAGTCCCAAAACTGCAAGAGTAACAAGTTTGGTGATGAACAAGAGTGGGGATCACAAATTAATTTGGTCGAAGTGTAGGTCAGGTGACTCTCTTTTAATCCTCAAAATTTTGTAGAGTTTGAGTGGAGGGATGAAGAGCATTCGAGCTTTTAGGGTTTGGCAATGGTGGAGAAGCTCAAGTAAAAGTATTAGGGTTGGAGGAAGAAAAAGGGGCGATATTTATACCCCCACCCTAGCAAAGATGAACATTGTCGTGCAGAGGACTCCGTGGCCCGGGGTCACCCGATCCAAAACCTCTACTCTGGAGACCCGGGAGGTCAGAGACCCGGGCTCACCCGAGAGATAGCCCTGTGACCAGATGGGGACTCCGAGGGCTCGGGGGTAGTATGTATCGGGGGACCTAGAGTATATAGAGAGGAAACTTGCACTCTAGGAACAACACATCAATGTCTAAGGTTTTACCCTTTTTTCTAATTGGTGTATGGCATGGCTACGTGTATATATTTAGAATGTTCCCCAAACTTCCTCAAACACCTCGAACCCTCTTATAGCACAATTTTCCTATGACTCAAATAAAACAAATAAAAACTTTGAGACTTCAGATAACCGACGCCTTTTCCCTTTTATAAATAGGGTGGTCAACCATCTCCAAATCAAACCAACGAGAGATCAATGTCTTGAGATAAACTTTACAACTGGCATTAGTCACACTAACCTTATTGTCATCAACACAAAAATACCATTAGGGACAAAATGGCCTTTCAAAGGGTCCGGCTTGGAAGGGGTCGGTTGTTCTGAACAGATACTCCGAACACTATGGTAGCCACTACGAGATATCCGAGTGGATTGCAGTTGGAGGCGTCGAATGGCACACATCACAACAATTATATATCTTGAATGGAGCTAGAGGCTCTGAATGAATTTATTTGGAGGGTCCAAACAAGTGAAAAAAAGTCTAGGAACTATTGAGTTATTAGGGGTTTCAGAGTTTGGTCTTTAAGCACTTTGCACGAAAAACTTCACCTCACAAACCATGATCCATTTATCGGCATATCGATATCACATTGAGTCCATAGATATGCCGATAAATGGATCATGGTTTGTGAGGTGAAGTTTTTCGTGCAAAGTGCTTAAAGACCAAACTCTGAAACCCCTAATAACTCAATAGTTCGTAGACTTTTTTCACTTGTTTGGACCCTCCAAATAAATTCATTCAGAGCCTCTAGCTCCATTCAAGAAATATAATAGTCTTTAATCTTGCCAAACTTGATCCTCGAGAATTGAGGGGTCAAAATCGATCTTCCTAACTTGCATCTTTTGGGACCTAAGCTAAACGTGTTGAGAAAATGCTTTTCCGCTTAATCAAGTTGCCACAGAACATCAGTGTGAGGCAATGGATGCAATTCCACCATCATGTCATTGATTTCGTGTTGCCTTCTGCGTTGTCGCTATGACATCAGGAGAGAAACACGTTGTGTCGAGTATCGAAGAACCAGAGGCCCTACCACTGGTAGCGATATCTGTACTTAGCCTGACGACATGAGTTGGCGGGGGCAAGGGGAGGGGAGCCGAGAAGAAGAGCATGCCGCGGCCTTGTCGGGACTGGAAGCCCCAAGCTTCTTCCTCGTGTCCCCCCATCAGCACATGTTTTGAACAACGTCGACCCAGCCATCCGCCGCACTTGTACCCCTCCGTGTCACAATACCTTTGAGCAGGCTCCGCCCCTCAGCGCCTCTTCGATGACACCGCGCCACAACCAACACCTTAGCAATGCGCCTCCGACGTCACTTTTAGCCTCAGCCAAGTCACGCCTAGGACCCGAGCGTCGTAAGAAAGAAAACCCGTCGGCGGCGATGTCGCACGGGCTTTGCAAGTGATGCCTTCTAGCAACGGTGAGTTGAGGAGATGATAGGGTGGTGGTGGTTTCTTGTGGCTAGGGTTCCCTAAAAAAATCCTACTTATAGATTTGTCTCGATCTTTATTCTAGAATCTTATAATTTTCTTAACTGATATACATACATTTCAATAAATTTGTGTTCAATGTTACATTTTGAAGACCTTTTTAATGTCTAAAACGTAACTTATTCATGACAGTTTTTTAGAACAGTAGTCAACAGGGAGGGGGGTCTACCGGCAAAAAAAAAACAGGGAGGGGGGTCCCCAAGTGAATGTGTTACTCAAGGGGACATAAGGCCAAGTTTACACAAAGTTATAGGTGTGGGAGGCAAGGTACTATTGCCAAGAAATAGTGTCCGCCTTTTTGTTGGGAAACCTGAATCTATGAGTCCAAAATGGGAAGTATGAGACTAACTTCCTAACAGTTACCGAGGACGAACTTATTTTGGAATGGACAAGCATTACGAGAATCCCATATCGTCCATGGATAGAACAATAGAGGTCAGATGTCATTGGAGAGCCCAGGCAGAGACGGAACCTCCCAGATGAGGTCGATGGAGGGGGGGAGGGAGTCAACCCAAGTGAAGCCAAACCTGAGCTGCCTTGGGGCAGAGTAAGAAGATGTGAAGAGCGTCCTCAATATGAGCGTCACATTTCGGGCAGCGGTTGTCAATGGCGATGGACTTGTGGAAGAGGTTGGCCTTTGAGTTTAGATGATTTTTGAAGAGTAGCCATCCAAATATTTGTAGCTTGATTGGAACCCTGGAGGAGCAAATGAGATGGTAGTTGGGGTTAACCTGCTCGTCGTCTGAGAGAAGAGAGTAGACAGTAGGCATTCTTGGAGGAGAAGGGCAAGTCATGGATGAGGAACCGAGCATCATCGTCGCCCTTGCAGACAAAATCCTGCAACAAAGACAACACATCATCGAGCTCTACATAACCAATTTATTTGTGATATGAAATGTCTATCTTGAGATGACTAGTGCTATGAGAGAACCTAAGGGGCGGTTTACGGAAGAAGCCACCAAAAGAACTAGGCCTCAAGCTGGGCGGTTGCCACTTCAATTCTTCTTGTGTTTTTGGGATGAGCTTGTTCAAAATTCTATTGGTACTAGCAGATATGTACAGTCAACGATAGTCAATCGAAAGATGGAGTTCCAAGCGGAGTGTGACCAAGAAAGAAGAGGTACATGTTCAGATAGGAGTAGCTTTGAGTCTTGAGCACAGTTTAGTGAAGGCTGTTCTGCATGGGAAAACAGGGCAAGGACATGATAATAAGAACACTGCTAAAACGAGTTACCATCTCCAGAAAAATAGAATTTCAGACAATCAAATCAAACTAATCAAGTACTATACGGCCTGCTGTGACCAAAACTGGCACTCGATTTAGTTTTCAGATTAGCACAAGTAATTATTTCAGAAACAAGGTGCACAGCTCAGCACCAGAGTCCTATGCGTGCATGTAACCCGATACATTTTCTCTCTCTACCTGCGTGTTTGACTGCACCTTGAGCAGCAGCAGCAGCCGCAGCCTAGATGCTAGTAGTCCTGCAAAGGGACCATACTCCTAGCTAGACCCAGCCCCTTGCTGATAAAAGTTATTCATACAGTTCAAATAGTAGGAGTATACTACATACACATATAGTAAGTACATGCAGCCAAGTCTTCTGCAGTAAAAACAGAGATGAAGCAAGTAAGAGAACTCAAATATATACTGCTAGTACTAGTATACCAGTGGTGATTTTAAGTACTAGTACTAATTTAAAAAGGCCAAAGAAAGAAAACAAAAGGCAACCTTATTTTTCCTTTCCCTCCCGCTTTGCAAAGATCCTTCCTGCCCTTGCTCCCACTACTATATAGCCTCCCCCTCACCTCCCGTTCCAGAGAGAGAAAGAAGCAGAGGGCGAGCGAGTGAATGATAGCTAGGCAGGCAGACAGAGAGGCAAGGCATGGCAGGCTCCATGCAGCTTGTGAGATGTAACTACTAGGGTGGGGCGGCGGTGGCGGTGTGTGGTACTATGAACATGATGGTGGGTGATCTTGTTCTGGCTGCTCCGGCGATCCTGCTCGCCTTGCTCCTGGCTCTGGTGCTGAGCCACTTCCTGCCTTTGCTCCTCAACCCCAAGGCCCCGAGGGGCAGCTTTGGATGGCCCCTTGTTGGTGAGACCCTCAGGTTCCTCACCCCTCACGCCTCCAACACGCTGGGTAGCTTCCTGGAGGATCACTGCTCCAGGTATTTTTCTTTTTCTTTTTTGCTAGTATCATTCACCACAGCCACTGCCACACCACACCTCGAGATTTCTCAACGATGCAATCAAGCACGTACTATTGTTTATCATTTCTTCATGTGGCAGCAAAAGATGATGCATGTCGTGCATGTTGTCCTGAGTCAGCAGCTTTACCTTTGTTTCTTAGCTCCTACTCCCTCCGTCCCAAAATTCTTGTCTTAGATTTGTCTAAATACGGATGTATCTCCAAAATTCTTGTCTTAGATTTGTCTAAATACGGATGTATCGGAGGGAGTACTATTTTGAATTTGACAGGTTTTGTGTAGTACAAAACTTAGTTTTACTTATTGTAGTTGATGTGGTGATGCAGGTATGGGAGGGTGTTCAAGTCCCATCTGTTCTGCACCCCCACCGTGGTGTCCTGTGACCAGGAGCTGAACCACTTCATCCTGCAGAATGAGGAGAGGCTGTTCCAGTGCAGCTACCCCAGGCCAATTCATGGCATACTGGGCAAGTCCTCCATGCTGGTGGTCCTGGGGGAGGACCACAAGAGGCTCAGGAACCTTGCTCTGGCCCTGGTCACCTCCACAAAGCTCAAGCCAAGCTACCTTGGCGACATTGAGAGGATCGCGCTGCACATAGTCGGATCATGGCATGGCAAGGGCGGCAACATCACCTTCTGCGAGGAGGCAAGAAAGGTTGGTCACCCGGTGCATGCACTAACCACACCCAAAGCTAGCCAGACATGCATCAGTAGGGACATGATCCCGTGAAACATGGAGGAAAAACTCTGCACATGTTACCTATGGCTACATCATCATGCTGTTACTCGCTGATGCATGGATATTTTTCAAACCTGGCTTTTGACTTTTACCAGGGTCTTTCTTCTCTCTCTTTTTTTGACTTCTTTCTTTTTTTTCCTTTGGCCGCAGTTTGCATTCAGTGTGATAGTGAAGCAGGTGCTGGGGCTGTCACCAGAGGAGCCTGTCACTGCCATGATACTGGAGGACTTCCTCACCTTCATGAAGGGCCTCATCTCTTTCCCTCTCCGCATCCCAGGGACCCCCTATGCCAAAGCTGTCCAGGTAACTGAGTAAACAACTCTGGTATACCACCTTCTTCAACTGTCAAAGTTTTCAGCAATTTTTATGTACTACTTCACCATGCATCAAGCTCATGAAACTCTGGTATACCCATTTGTACCAAGTTTACATTGAAGTGTATATATTGTTCTAACACTGACTGAGCTTCTTGGGTGTGTTGATCATTCCTCACAGGCCAGAGAGAGGATATCAAGCACTGTGAAGGGCATTATTGAGGAGAGGAGGAAGGCTGACTGCTGCAAGAAGGATGATTTCCTCAACGTGCTCCTGTCAACCGATGAGCTCTCTGACGAGGAAAAAGTGAGCTTTGTGCTGGACTCCCTGCTAGGAGGATATGAGACCACCTCACTCATGATCTCCATGGTCGTCTACTTCCTTGGGCAGTCAGCTCAAGATCTGGACCTAGTGAAGGTACATACATACCTGATCAAGCTTAAGCCACAGGTGATTGGTGGTTGCGTGCATGTATATCACTTATTATATATGAACATGCTGTGCATGCAGGGGGAGCATCAGGGCATAAGATCTACCAAAGCAAAGGAGGAGTGCTTGAGCTCTGAGGACTACAAGAAGATGGAATATACCCAACATGTAAGTAAGATGATGATCATTCAGTACATGCTTTTTCTTTCTATTATCAGCCATCTGCACAAATATGTGACCCTCCAAAACTGAAGGTTTTTTTTTTCTGTCCACATGCCTGCCTATATCTGGAATTTTGACTAGAGCAAACAACACTTTGCAAGAACAGTGCAAATGGGGAAGGAAGGGTCTTAATTTGTTCTGTAATAATTGGAATGGTTCAATGATACATACATGCGTGGATGTCCTTTCAGGTTATCAATGAGGCGCTGAGATGTGGAAACATTGTCAAGTTTGTCCACAGGAAGGCCCTCAAAGATGTCAGATACAAAGGTAATTAACCCTGCTAGTACTTGAGGCTTTCCCAGCAGATCCCATTGTGCTCATCACATGATAATGGATCAGGCAAAGGGGGCGGTTGGGCCTTTATTGCTGATTTGTGAGCATTGTTATTCCTAAACACCTAGCTTTTGATAGAAGATGCTCAAAAGCAAGTGGACCTCTTCTTTTGCTCTGTTGCAGAGTATCTGATTCCATCTGGCTGGAAGGTCCTACCTGTTTTTAGTGCTGTTCATTTGAACCCCTCACTTCATGGAAATGCCCAACAGTTTCAGCCTTGCAGATGGGAGGTATGTCTGATTTTCGTAGCATGTGCATGGGCATCTATATTTGTGGTGAAGTAATGAATACAACTTAGTTTATGCAGATTAGCTTTAACATAATATGCTTGTTTAGGGAAGCTTAACTTTGACATAATATGCTTTTTTATATAAAAAATTATATAATGAAAAGGTTCGAGAACAAATCAGAAGTGCTTATCTGTAGCTTTGAGAGAATCTTCTTTAAGGTTGCTCTCTTAACTAATTGCTACCTTTAATTAGTGAGTGTCCAACTAACCCATGCCATAATAATTACTTGCAACTATCCTAGTATCTTCAGATGCCAAGCAGGCTTTGGCTGAGGGCCTAGTGCCTTCTGTACATGGTCCTAACCATGATTCCTCCCTCAAAGCCAGCATCCTTGGCTTTGCTTCTTCAAAAAAAAAAAAAAAAACTCCCTTGATGAAGCTAGTTCATATGCATGACTTGTATAATTGATTTGATGCCACAGGGCCCAAGCCAAGGTACAAGCAAGAAGTTTACGCCGTTCGGCGGTGGCACCAGGCTCTGCCCTGGATCAGAGCTTGCCAAAGTAGAGGCTGCTTTCTTCCTTCATCACCTTGTGCTCAATTTCAGGTAAAACATTTATCCTACCCGATTAAGACATACTACACAGGTAACCGGCGACGCAGCAAGAGCAACAAATCGGGGAAACGAAGAACGTAAACATTTTGAAGGATAAATCAACTTAAGAATGAAATTAATCAGAGGACATATGAATAGCATGACTGCAGATTGATGCAATATCAGTCTCATACTAATGGAGATACTGTGCAAACATGGCAGCATGGAGTCTCCAATAAGTATGCCATGCAAGTTGAGTGGTACCAAATCTGGTCCATAGATATCTGCAGTTATCAGATTGTGACAGAAGAAAATGCATCTCCCTCTCTATCCTTTTTTTTCCAGAGTAGAGAGATAAGTGCTTACTGAATCTTTCTACTACAGTTACTGATCATGGTATAATTTGGCGCCCTACAGATGGAAAATCGATGGCGATGACATTCCAATGGCATACCCGTACGTGGAGTTCCCGAGAGGCCTGCCGATCGAAATCGAGCCGATTTGCTCTGAATCTTGAGTGGGTTCTTGCAGCTGCAGACATTGTGGTGAGTGAAAGAAGAGATTGCAAGCAGTGAAGTGAAGAAGCACTGATGAGTAGCTAGCTTAGCTAGTTACTGGAATGGGGTAGCTGAGGAGATTGTGATCTCCTCTGTACATGGTGTACATATATTTTGTCCATTGTGATTACTTGAGGTGGTTGGGTCACCCTATTACATCCTCCACTGTTTGGACTACTATCCTATAGAAAAAAATGGGCTCCTGGGGTTTATATTTACTTGTTCTGAAACTCAGTAGGGGTAGATATGTATGAGCCGGACCTCACTGAAACTTCGAAACAACGTTCCTATCCTTGCCAACTAGACCATGCAAGTCTCAAAAAGAAAAGACCATGTAAGAGAACATTGGCATAAGCAGAGAGTGAAGTTACTGTTTAAAACTGGCGTTAACCGTTAGTGATAAAAACATGGAATCCCGTTTGTGTAGGATTCGATGAGTGACTTTTGGAGAGAACAAATCCTGTCCTTCAGAATTCAATTGAAATTCCCATGCTCCAATGGAGAATGAGAGGCGATCAATGAAAAACACCTTGCATTCTTATCGCTCTCTCCAAAACAGATCGCGTAACTTCACCTCTCGGGCGGAGAAGTTCCTCTCTCAACACCGGCCGATCGCTGCCACTCCAGTGGCGGCGGAAGGGTTGGGGAGCCCCGGCTCCCTGTCCGGTATTGTTAGGTTTGGGATTTGTGTTTCGGGTGACGGAGTTGTTTTCAGAGAAGGCCATCATGGCTATTTTATTTTTATTTTTTAAGAATCATCATGGCTATGCTTAATGTATATCCTAGTGTGCTTTCTCTCTGGATTTCTCCTCAGAGATGTCACATATGTTGTAATCTCTACTCCTAATGTCTCAGTTGGTAGTCTCTGTTCCACGGTTAATTTTCGTCCCACCTCCACTGGTTTATTTTCGTCCTCCATCCCACCTCACACGTACACACGTTGAACCAAAAAAAAAAACTACCAGTGATCCCCCCACGCCCGTCGAACCAAAAAAAACTGCTATCCCGGCGATGCCCCCACGAAGTCCAGGGGCAAACCTCACGTCGCACCAGAGAAAAAATCTGCGAAAAAAAACCTACGAAATTAAACCAGCGAAAAAAAACCCCAAACGAATCGCACGTACGAGCTATGCCTCTGCCCTCGAGCGACAACCACTCGCACGCACGACTCGTTCGCCGCCGCTCCATCCCTTCGCCCCTGCCGCTCCATCCCTTCGCCGCCGCCCTCGCACATCAAAGCCGCCTCCCTCGCACATCAAAGCCGTCGCCGATGTGCTTCAGGAGATGCAGCCGATCCCGTTGAGGATCCGCCGATCACGTTCACGATCCGGCGAAGATCCCCTTCAGGAGGCGGACGCCGATCCCCTGTCCCGGCGTTGGTGCCGTTGAGGACCCGCCGCCGATCACGGAGACGCAGCCGATCCCGTTGAGGATCCGCCGATCACGTTCACGATCCGGCGAAGAACCCCTTCAGAAGGCGGACGCCGATCCCCTGTCCATAGGAAAACAGAGGTGAGAACAAGATGATATAGATCTTACTTCTGTTGGAAGCAAAACGATAGGCTCACTGTTATTAGCTGTCCCAACATCAAGAACAATGGCTGTAAACTCACAACCCCCTTCAAGAAAAACTTCTATGATAACCTTATCATCAATTTCCTGTTAGACATCAGAGATGTCAGATTAGGTGACACATTCTTTTCTCTTAAGAAAAAATAGGAGTAACTACTAAGTACCAGGCACCTCTGAAAATATTCCTTCGGCTTTCTCTTTTTTGCGGGATAAAGCAAGAGATATATTAAAGCCACAGACTTACAGCCAGGTCCAACAAGAAATAGAAATTACAAACGAGTCCAGATGACCCCGAAGAAGAAGACGGCCTCGATGCCGCCGGTGGCGCGCCGCCGCAACTGCATCCCTCAAAGACCTGGTACGGATGCATCCCCTTCACGGACGGGAAGTCGCCGGTCGCCGGCTCCAGAGAGCCTACACCACTGGCCCTCCTCTTCATCGCATGGCTCCATATCTCTCCCTTCATCTTCTTCAACTCGATCCGGCCCGACCGCCATGCCATCGCCGGAGATGGGAAGACGAGCTCGACAGATCCGGAGACCCTAGAGCTCGGGGAAGGAGAGATCTCGACCGCGGAGCTCCAGAGAGCACCGCCGCCGGAGAGGGTGAGATCTCCCCCAAAACGCCTCGCCGACCGCGCCACCACCTCCTCCGCGCCGCCAGCAGGCCACCCTGAGAAACCTACACTATGTACAGGCCGGGGAACGCCGATTCCCCACCCTCCCGCCGCCGGAGGGCAGGGGATCGACGATCCACCGGTGTGCGAGGTGGTTCTCCTGGCTCGGTTCACAAATCGCCCCTCCCTACTGTAGCGGGGGAGGGGAACGACCAGGTTCGATTTCGGCTTCCTTCGGCTTTCTCAGCTGCCTCATTAGCACCATTAGATCCAGCTCTCGTAGGTTTGACCTGTGAATACACATCAGGAGTTACATAGTAAACAAGAAAATTTATGTAATACATCTTCAAATAAGGCATTTTTACTTACAATCACTTTGCCAATCATGATAATACATCGTGGTAGTCTCCGTTCCACGGTTTATTTTCGTCCCACCTCCCACCCTTCGTCTGATTTATTTTTGTCTCTCCTCCCACCTCCCCTCTCCCAGTTCCCCCACAGGTAACGATCCCCTCGACAAAAAAAGAAAAAAACCCAACCAAAAAAAATCCACGAGCATGCCTCCCGTGGAGGTAGCGATGCCTCCAAGTATCGAGCGAGGCCTCCACGTCGAAAAAAACCCTACGAAATAAAACCAACGAAAAAAAACCACGAGCGAGGCCTGCGGGGTGCCCTCGAGCGAGAACCACGCCAGCCGCCCTCGCACTCCATCCTTTCGCCGCCGCCCTCGCGCTCGCATCAAGGATCGAGGCCTCCAGAGTGCCCTCGATCCCTGCGCTACCTCCGTTCCCCGCCGCCGATCCCTTCCCCACCACCGATCCCTTCGCCGGCGCCGAGGTCCTAGAGGAGGCGCCGCCGCCTTCGTTGCGGACCTCCAGGTCGCCGTCAGGACAACGCTGCCGAGGTCCGCCTTCGCCTGGATCCCTTTGCATGTTCATGGTCACCGCACTTCGTCTCTCCTAAATCCCATCACGATTCGGCACTCCGTCCGTCCCCGCGCTGCCTCCCTCCATGGTCGCGCTACCTGCCCCGCTTCCTCCTACTGCTTCTCCAGCTCACCGCGGCGCCACGCCGAGATGGAGATCGACGACGAGGTGAGGAGGTCCGAGGGTTCCTTGCACCCGGGATCGAGGACGAGGTGAGGAGGGCCGAGGGTTCCTTGCGCCCGCTCCTCTCCCAGATAGCCCTCGCGTGCGCTAGGGTTCCTTGCGCCGCCGCAGCATAGGAGCTCCTCGATCAGCCCCGCCTCCTGCTGTTGCGCCCCCGCTTCCCTCTCGCATTCTCCACTGGTCGTCGCCTACCCTGCTGGTCGCCGCCTTGTGTTTGGCGAACTCAACAGCCCTGGTCTGACGCACATGGGGAAGCCACCCCCTTCACAGGCTACAACCTTGGTCGAATTCAGTTGTCTTCCTCCACTCCGTCCACCTGCCGCCGCGCCTGACCTCTCCACCCATGGTGAGCCCCTACGGAATGCTTTACAGTAGGAAGATTGGCTTATGAGTTGGTGCATACCTTCAAGATCAAATCAGTTGTTTGTTCATGTGGTGTTAACTGCTTTGGTTTTACTCTATTGTGAATTTCTGATTGTGTGCAAAGGGGACATATTTTCAACTGATTAGATCAGTTTGTTAAATGGAATGTGTTAAAAAGTATACTGCTCTTTGACATGGTTACTGGTAAGCAATTTTTCTCTGTCACTTCTCGTGATGCAGGATGGAATTGGATCCAGACTTGGTAGTTTGAAATTATTCTCTGCCGTAAGTTGCATATCCTGAACAATAATTTATGACATTTCGTTTTCGTTCTTCAGCGTTACTTTCACTCTGTTTCATGGTAATGATGCGTTGTATATGTTTTAGTGAATGGAGGAATCTAGCAATGATCTTTTGGTCTCATGGAGCTGGCAATTGATAGGTATGTATGGGGAATTCAAAAAGCAAGGCAACTCAAGATACAAAGGCGGCAGATGTACCTAGGCTATCAGATTTAGCTGTACATGGCTAACATCATGCCCTTCTCACAATGTGTGTACATGATGTGTTGCAGGCCATATGGATGGGGCAAATGTTGATGAATACAACACAGAGAATATACCCTTAGCTGACAATCTTGACGATAGTTGCTCAATGGGTCCAGGTATAATTCTGTGTAAATATCGTCAAACATACTTTTTGTATAAATCATATGTTTTGTATGTGATCAATCATACCTGGCAGACTACAAGGGGGGCAACAACACATCAGATTGGTCCAGTGATGCTTCTTTGTCGGCCCCCAGTAATCTCACACTGGTTTATGCCACAGATGTACCACAAAGTTCAAATGGTATTGCACGATCCGTCTTTCATATGAAATAATTTGTGCTTACGGGAGCCGGCATAAACCAGTGTGAGATTACCATTTGAACTTCTGCATGTGGCCCATTAATGTGGTCAAAGCAAGTTCTGTGGTCAGTACTCAGTTTGGTCAGTGAGCTAAACGTCAATTTGGTCAGTACTCTATTTGGTCAAAGCAAGGTCTAACAAATATTTAGCCGCAGGTTTCTTATACTACTTTGAATTTAAACCAAGACAATTTGGTCCATTGTTCGGAAAAGTTAAGGATTGTGAGCGAGAAAGTGGAGAGAAAAAAGGTACTTATTAGCGGCAGGGGCGCGAGTAGGATGCCCTTTCCCAGGGAACTAAAGTAGGATTTGTCTTTACAACGCTGTTGTCGCAGTGTTCACATTTCAATCTTACATTTGGCCAATCTATTCTTCTCATTCTGAAGGCGCCGACAGACCATGATACTTGAAGATATGGACGTGCCAAATCTGCGCCGACCTCCTCTACGTGATATCTCTAATGTTGATCATCATTCCCAAATGTCTCCGGTGCCAGGTAAATGCACATGATTGCTTATGGTTTATCGCATTGGGTCATATAGTTTACCTGTTTTTGCACTGAAATTGACTACAAAATTAGTGAGCTCGGAGAACTTAACCCCGTTTGGATCCCGATGGGAATGGGTAAATCTTGCTAAGCAACTACGAGAGCGCAAGAGAACTGAGCTGATGGGGATGCGAGAAACTACCAAAGACGACATCTGGTCGACAAAGATGGATGCGAGGTGGGTTACTAATATGTTTTTATAGCCAAGTTTGTTTCTGAATAGTGTATTCTACTTCACTTATTTTTTAATTTGTCTCCCAAAATGTTTATAATGTTATCCTTGTTGGTTAGCATCTGTCAGTAGTAGAAGAGATGAATCACAAAAGTAAAGCTTACAGTAAAAAATATGTGAAGCTCGGGAGGGCATGGTGCTCAAATACGTGTACCTCGAAACTTAATTTTGTTCGCCTGCATCAATCATCCAGTTCTGGTCTGACTTCATTTTGCAAGGTCAGTGTGAGCAATATTTGCATTCCACACTATATCACGACCTTTTCTCCATTTTATCGGTACCTGCAAAACTAATTGAATTAAACAGGGTCACTGAACTTACGGTAACAAGAATGTCCAGCTACACAATAGAGCAAGCAAAATTCAAACATTTTCTTGTGGCCAGATTAAATCTAAATGTACATGCACAAGACATCTTGACCACAAAATGTATAATCACTAAATTAGGCGGTTCAGCTTGAAGATATATGTTCATATGGTGAGTGTAGGACCCAACTCCAGCAACTTTTTAGCTCAGAGAGTAAACGGCCTTAGAATTTAACAGGAAAAATCTACATACAACTCCCTCTATAACAAAATATAAGACATTTTTGTATTTCCGACAGCTCCCAAATCTCTGTAAAAGTACAATTCTGCCCTCACCATTGTCCTGCTCCCAGATCAATTTGAATTTTAACCTCGCCGTCGGCAGCACCTCGTGCCTCGCCCAGCAACTCGCGCCTCACTATTGCCCAGGCACTGCTTGCCGCACCCAGGCACTCCTCCTTGGCCAGGCGCCCAGGTGGAGGCCACCGCTGCTGGCGCTCGTCCTCGCCGCGCTGGCCTAGGCACTCCTCGCCGCCTAGAGGCGCTGCTGGCCCAGGCACTCCTCGATGCCCGGAGCACTCCTCGCCTAGCAGCACCTTCTCATCTGCAACTGATTCAAATTGATTTCAGAGGAGCCACATAGGAGGAGCAGATCAAACGGAGCAGAGACAGTTACTGTACCAAACTGATTCAAACTGTGCAGTTACTGTAAATTCACAACAATTACAGTTATTGTACAGCTAACAAACTGTGCTCCAGTTACTTGTACTGGAGGAGTAACAAACTGTACAAACAAAAACAGAAACAGAAACTATACAAACTGAACTGGACAGAAGCAGTACCAAGAACAGAATATTTGCACTAAACTGAAATTAACCTAACATTTGCAGATGCAGAAGCAGTACTCCTAAACATGCATGGATCATCTACTCCAGATACAAGTCCTACAAGCTTTAAGTGTTGATCGAACAAGCCTGCTCCTAAACTTTCAGAGTACAAGCCCTAAACAATTATTTATGCCCATTTCAGAGTTGACAGCATGCATCATCTTCTCCTAAACAATTTTTGCATCATCTAAATACTCTAACTACTGCATCATCTATCTGCATCATCTATGTACTCTTAACTATTGCATCATCAACAATATTCAGTAAATACTCTAACTGAACTAGGCGATCCAAGCACATGCATCACTACACTGGAGTACTCTGCACATGCATCTCTACATTGGAGTACTCCCAGCACATGCATCAAGGAATCATCTACTCCATCTGCAATACTCCTAAACTGAAAAATAAAATAAACTGCTAAGCATTACTCCTTCTGAAAATCATATGAAAATAATAATATGCTAAACTAAAAAGAATCATCTGCTAAACTGAACTATGGCTTCAGTTATGTTCATTTTAGCAGCAGTACTACAACATCTACTCTAGCAACAATAAAGGATGAGTAAATATTGGAATTTCAAACCATGTACACTGATTTTCAAACCATGTACACTATGCAACAGTACAATTCATAAAAATTAGTGCTACTCCTTTCAGTTACAAAGACCATCCCCACTATATTGCAAAACCTAGACTGAGGAGACGCAGTACTGTAAGTGTTGGATAAGCAACATGAAAATCAATGTTGGAGTAACTGTCTTACACCTAATCAGTGCAGACGTAGCAGCCGCATCTTCACGAGCTGCCTCGTCGTCCATATCCCACGGTTCTTCCCTTCGCAACATGCATCCTACTCCCATCTGCATCCCATCAAGAATCACAACCATATCCCATCTGCATCCATATCCCATCCTCACAAGAATCACATCATACTATACTCCTAATCAAGAATCTACCCACGCAGACAGTACGAGAAAGATGCACACCTTGTGGGTCTTGCCGTCGAGCGTAGAGCGTGGTAGTCGACTGGGACGGGTGCGGGCTCGCTCTCGGGTGCCATCGAGATGGAGGGGGGCTCCGTCGAAGAGAGCCCGTCGGGGACGGCAGCGTCCGGTACGGGCGCTCCTCCTTGCAGGTCGAGGGCGACGAGGAGCGCCGGCGTTCGTTGCAGCCGTCGTCGAGTAGGAGAAGTCCGCCCTGCCCGCGCTCCGCCTGCTCCTCCTCAACCTCGGTAAAGAAATCTTTGGAGCAGGTGACGCGTGCGAGAGGGAGAGAAGGTGGCGACGCGCGTCCGTCGGAGGGAGGCGGCGACGCGTGCGAGAGGGAGGCGGCAGCGCACATCGTCGGACTAGAGCTAGGGATTCGGTGGAGGGGAATGAGAGAGTGGTGCGGAGAGAGTGAGGGGAACGAGAGCGTTGTGCGGCGTCGGCTTTGTGCTATATTGGGAAGTAAAGAAAAATCGTTACGTGACAGAAAACGTGCATTGATCCCAAAAAAGTGTGTTATGGAGTATTTTTCAGCGATATATTTTGTTAGAGCATCTACAACCGGACTTTGCAAATCCGGCTCCTTAAACGCCCCCGGACGCGCCCGGGTGCGTCCGCGGGCACTGACCGGGCACTCTAAAAAAATACAATCCATATCCGGACACCTCAATTAGCATATCTTAAATCCATACAAACTCATGCAACTACGTCGACGCACACGCATCGTCCGGCTACTCCATCACACTACACTAAACATGCCATCGGACTATCAAAATTTGGCATGTTTGGCTATGGTGGAGTTCATCCACGGCTGCCCTTGCCCTTCCCGGCGCCCTTGTCGTCCTTCTCGCGGAAGTACCGGTCGAAGACGCGGTACGGATCGAGCCGGATCTGCTCGTCGCCGGAGCTATCCTCGCCGTCGCTGTCCTCCTTCTCCTCCTTCGGTGGCAGTCCGTCCATGGCACGGACCGCCCGATTCTGCTCTAGGGCGAGGGCGAGCGTGTTCCTCCGCTGCCGTTTCTTACAAATGCGGGCGCGGATGGCTTCCTCCTCTGCGGCCGCCCTCGCCGCTGCATCAGCCGCCTCCGCCGCCGCCATTTCCGCCGCGATACCAGCCTCGGCGGCCCTTATCCTCTCCTTCCCACAGCGTGCTGCCCGTTCTCGGTGGGACTCATAGTCTGCCCGACCGGTGATGGGGAAGGAGAGGTGTTTCGGCTGCCGGGACCGCGAGGATCCAGGACCAGAGGACCTGAGCGCCCGGTGAGCAGACGCTATGGCTTCGCGGCGGACGGATCCGTCCGTCGGTCGGGTGCTGTCCTCCCGGGAGCGGCGAAGTGTGCGGACTGCCATTGCCTCCTCCAACCCACACGGGATGACACCCCAGTCGATGGATCCGGACTGGTCGGAGTCCGATCCGCTGTCTGCCATGGCGGAGAAGGCCGAAATCCGCCGGAGGTGAGCTCGGGTGGCGGAGGGGAGGGGAGTGGAGTGAAGTGGCTAGGGTTTGCTCCGGCGAGCGGATGGGGACGAATATAAGTGGGGTCTGGTGGGCCAGCATGGGCCGGGTCCGACGTGGCGGGCGCGCCGGGGTGCCCCCATATCGGCCCCATATTTGGCTGGATATGGGGGTGCCGGTTAGCCCGGGCGTTTGAGGCCTGTTTGAGAGGCCCGTCAGGGTCAAAAAATCATGACCGGGCAGTGACCGGGCGGCCAGCCCGGGCGTATGAGGCGGGTTTGAGAGGTCCGGTTGTAGGTGCTCTTAAGGGAGTATAATTTACAAAGACACCAGGGCGCTCAGGGGAATGGAGCGTGGGCAACACGAGCACAACTTGGAGCCGCAAGGGGAGCTAGCGATAAGCGGTAGGGCGACCCTTCTACACCTCCCGGCTGACGACGGGTCTGGCCGCGCCAGATGTGCTAACGGCTATTAACCGGATCCGGCCGAAACTGTAAATCATGGCGGGGAGTGGAGGGGGCGGGTGACTTCGCGGTGGAGGGGATGGGAGGCGGCGGTGAGCGTGGAGGGGTGGCAGCAGATCCACGCCACGACGAGGAGAGATATGGCGACAGCGACATCGTGGCGAGGAGATATGGCGGTGGCGATGCCGTGGCGAGGAGACATGACGGTGTCGACCTGTGCAGGTTGAGTGAGATGTGAGTAAGGGATTGTGTCCGTGCAGCGAGGGGTGAGAGGGGTGACCCGTTTTTTTTAGAAAAATCGGTTGTTTTTTATATGAAGGGAAATCAACTATTTGCTCCTAGAGAAATGTAACATATTTTTATAGTGAACAATATCACATACCTTAAATAATAAATTCCCGAGAAGGAAAATCAACTATTCGCTCCTAGAACAATATCATGAACAAGTGATTTATAAGTTAGCCTAAATTTATTAAAATCAGGATACAACTTATAAATCATTAAACTTTTTATGATATTTTTTATGCGGTTGTTACTTTTGACCAATATAGCTGCATTAAACTTTATTGTCCTTCTGGCACAACTATTTACATCTCACACATAATGTTTACTTCTTCTTAAATGCCGCAGTTTAAATGGAAGAGGGAAGGGAGGGAGGGAGAGAGAGAATGTTGCATTGCAGCGAGAGAGGCAAAGGGAGGGAGAAGTTAAACAGTGTGAGATGTAAATCAAGTGCATGGTTAAAGTCTGGGTGGAGATGGAAGGTGTGATTGCGAGCTAGATGCACCATTGAAAAATGTGGCGAGCTTGGGCTCGGGAGGCAGAGAGGCAAAGATAATGGGTGGAGGAAGAGAAGGAAAGAGTAATTTAACGGTAAAAAAAGACAACATTCGCTGATGTACATGAGGAATCTAAAGGTAATCCACTTGTTCTAAATTAATGTATCTTTTTCACGAATCAATGTGGAACTGTTTACTGACATGCCTCCTTATCTGGAATCTCCATTTGCACCATCTAGAAGAAAATTTGAGGAAGAGACTAAAAGGCACATACATGAGTAGCCTGATTCTTTTCTTAGAAAGTTGGTTCTTATATATATGTCTTGGATTAAAAAGAGCATGAGAACTTGCCAAGCCATCTGGAAATGCCATCAAAGACAAAACTTTTTTTAGGTTGCTGACAACATTGAGCTGGACTTGCTTTTGTTGCTACTACTGCTGAAGACAAACTCCAGAAAAGGGAGTGAAAGCAGAAAGAAGAGAGGTTGCACAAGATGAGTAATGATGGGTAGCGGTAGAGGCTGAAACTGTGATGATGATGCAGATCTGACCATTAATTAGTATGTTTCCCATCAAGGAAACCTATAATTTCTATTATGATACAAATTTTCTATTATGAGGTGTGTTTCTCATAAAGAATGTGATTTCTGCATGATAGTTTTCTAAAAACGTGAAGGTTTTATGCAAAGACTGACATTTAAGAAGGATGTAGTAAAATGTAAACCTTGGTAGGTACTCCTGAAGTTGAAGCTGCTCAAGCAATAGTAATTTGTTTTTCCGAGCACTGAACTACTGTTTCGGGTTTTGCTTAATATTGTTATCTCTCGTACGATGTTCAAGAGGAACACCCTTTAAATTTTGTAATTATCATAGCTTCAGGTCCACTTGTGAGCTCTTATGCAATTTTGCTTAAGTTAGATTAGGATGGGGTTCCTTTGACCTTATGGTCATGTATATAACAACGAGGACCTATTACATATCCTTTTTTCCCTCAGAAATCTTTAGGTACAACTGCATGGTTACGTGCTTCGAATTAAAAGCGTGTATGGCAGATGGTGGAAGGAAAGATTGCAAGTCAGATGCACCACTGGTATACAGTAGACACAATTCGTGTTAAACCATTGAAATGTTTATGACCCGTTCCAATGCACGGGCAGTCAACTAATTCGATACGCCATCATCTCTCGAGGTAGTGATAGCCGTCTCATTTTTTAAATCAGATGTACAATACGCCATCATCTCTTGGAGTATGTGGGAAAGTTTAGAACAGATGCAAGAAATGGTGCAGTGAGATGACACACCTTCTAAGTGACGACAATGCTACATGCTGCTTTGTCTTTTTTTATTTAATATATTTTTTATATGTTCACTTTTGTAGGTCAGAGATAATAAAAATTGATGGCTTCGGATGATGCTTTGAAAATGTCGATTGAGAAAGTCACGGATGTAACTATGAGCTACTGGACTCAAAAGTCATCCAGTTTTACACGATGAGATGCATACAAATAATTATTCTTCCTTGTATATATGTTCCACATGATAATACTTTTTTTGCGGGGTATGAGAGAGATGGAGATAGATTACGTTGATGTTCAAAAAGAATCCTTCGACAAGGGCCGGGTCAATTTCATTGGAAGGAGCCAAAACTACACCGAGTTTTATACAACAACGTAATCTATCTCCATTGCTAAAAACCTAAAAAACCCGTGGCAACGCGCGAGCATATTACTAGAGGTCAACACGAGGTCAGAAATTTTGCGAGAAGGAAACTATCCAGACGTTGGCAACATTTTTTGATAACTGGCGTGGGATGGACAACGACATCTCATCGTGCAACATGGTAAGTAAAGTATTTTGTCTATTGTTATCATGGTTTATTGTTGTTTATAATAGCTTCACTTGTAGATTTATCTTCCCTATACATCCATCGGCCGATACAACTTATACGTCATCGACAAAGAGGCACGTCGTCTATATATTATGGACCCTATTCAAACATCACAATCGTCAGAGGATAAAAATTTGAGGCATGCACTGAAATTAAAAAGTTTTGTAAGGGATTTCAAAGAAGCACTCGAAATAAAGCTGTCTGGTTGGAATTCCGATATATCTAAATGGCAACGTTTATTTCCGTTTGGTATTCCAACGAGTATAGACGGGTAATGAATTCATAATAAAAACATTTATTTTTGTTATCACTATATTCTTTATATTATTAATTTAAAAAATTGCAGGAATGTGTCTGGCTATTTTGTTTTTCATTTTATGCTCTGGTGGAACGGTGAAGAATTGGTGAAGCCGGTTTGCGCGGTGAGTATTGTCCGTTACATGTTTTAAGACCTTCGGTGTGAAATTTTCATACTAACTACATATATTATTTGTGCAGGATGGGTATGAGTTGTTAAAGCAGTTTTTATTATACTTGCTAAAACATCGTGGGAATGAAGCTAAAGACAACTTTTCTGATATTGTGAAAGAATTTCTTAAGCGCATCATCTAGATATTGATAGTTTTGTAATAGATGTTTAGTTGGAACATCGCTCAGTTTGTTATATGGACATCTCGTTAATCTTTCTTTTTGTTATCAATTTACATTGCAAAAATGGACTTCAATTATTCAATAATTGTGTTTGTGTTATATTGTTTGTATGTGTGAAATTTAACATATAACTCTTGCAAACTATTTCAAGAGCCCGTGGCAACGCACGGGCACTCTACTAGTTTATTCAGTTTATCTCTCTCTACTTCTAATGGAGCAGTTGGTGGGATTGCGTCTAGATTTATTTTCGTCTGGCTTTTTTTCGTCTGGTTTTTTTCGTCCCGCCTCCCACCACGCTCTCGCTACGAAATGAAAAAAAAACTGTACTCAGCCTCTCCTCTTGATCCACCCCCTCTGGTGCGACTGCTCTCTTTCCCTCTCTTCGCGATGCGGCGCCGCCCCCATCTCTTGCTCCGCCGCCACCGCCCCCCGCCTTCCCCTACCTCCCGCTCAGCCACCTCCACCACCCCCACCCTTCTCCCCATTGATGGATCCGCTTGCAGATCGTCAAGATTAGGCGGCGGAGCTCCACGTCCGTGACGCGCGCGTGCTTGTCAAGGAAGCTGCTCCCGGATCTGCGCTTGCGCGGCTGTGGCGGAAGGGGCTCGAGGTGGCCGCCGTCGCCGCGGAAGACCAATCCCCCACCTTGTCCAGAATCGCTTCCTCCGCCATGTTCCACCGAGGAAGGTAAGAGCCCTGCACACGATCCCGACGACATCAGGGTCCTCAAATCGCCTCCACCTCCTTGGCACCCTCACGCCGCCGTCTTTCCTCCACTCCGATCTCCTCCGAGCCCTGCCGCCTCCGAGCTCAGGACCCTAGCCGACGCCGGCCTCTCCTCGGCGTCCTCATGCCGCCATCCTCTCCTCCACGATCTCCTCGGAGCCTTGCCGCTGCCATCACGTCCGACCTCACAACCCACCGACCTTTCTCAGGTTTGGACCATTCCTTCGCCATTTTTTCAGATCTGCGCTCAAATTATTCTATTGGCTGAACACCAAGTCCGGAGGAGGAGAACGTTTGTGTCAGGTTTCAGCTATCTCCCGAGATCAGTAGCATATATGATCTGGTTCTGAACTCACAGGGAACACCCGTATGATCTGGTTCTGAACTCACAGGAAACACCCTAAATTTGTTACTTTGTAATGCAGTGAAAATACATGCATTTGGCGTTCAGGACTAAACAGGAAAGAACCTGAACCCCAAGGTGGCACTCAGTTTTGTGTGTTTCAGTCGCAGTGCAAGGTCAGCATCCTCTTTTGTTTGGCGGTACTAATCAGTAACATCTTAATGCACACGCTATTGTTTGTTGAAGATAATATGGATGCACCTCAATTCCAATCTGACACTTGTTAAGATTTTCACACATTAATTTATGCCAAGATAGCATACATGAAGTTAATGTATGCTCAAGTTAATGTGGATGAGAGTGGCTCTGCACCATCAATGGATGTGAATTTCTCACTGTTACTGGTTTTTGTTTGTTCAGTTGCAGGCACTCTACATGGACGAGAATTTATCACTATCACTGGTTTTGTTTCTTCAGTAAAAAGCATTGTCTACTACCTATCGAGTTGAAACTAATGATGTTGTGTTGAACAATGATCTATTGGAAGCTGACACAGAGAAGGTATTGTACGTTCACTAGCTTTTTGCAAACATACCTGGGGCTGATTCGCGTGCTGGATGTGTGTATAGCCGAAGCTGGGGGATAGGGGCACAAGGCGGCGGCGGTCAGTGGTGAGATGCTCCTCCGTGACGTACTTTATTTGAGTCTCCCTAATTAAACCTCACTTTATTTGGCTTAATCTCCCTTCAAATTTTGGTGGTGGTGGCAGAGCCGGATCCTCTGCCACTATTGATTAATGGTTCTTGGTGCGTGCATTGCAGGGGAACTTGATGAACTGCGGTGGTGGGGGCAGCTTCGGCACTTGTATCGTCGAGGTACTCACTCTCCTACCCAACTAACAAACTGCATCGCGTGCAGCTGGAAATGGCAACGGTGATATGAACTGTTACTGAGATCATAGCGTGATGCCGTGAAACCTTGTACACATAACTGATGGAAAGGAGCTCCTGAATGAAAGGACAGACAGTGAGGAAGGTACGAATCAATTCATCCAATCCACCTCTTGACCAATGGTAAGTTGCTGACAGTTAAACAGGGTGATTAGGCATAGTACGCATGGTTTGATCGATTGAGAAATTAAGTGACATTAATTTCCTTATGCTTGCTGGCGGTGGTGGCCTACTCCGGCGACCGGCATGTATGCGGAACCTGATGGTCAGAATCTTTCTTACTGCTTGCTCGATCGCCGGTTAATCGAAACCAAGGAAAAGAAACATTTATGCCCCAGCCGGTCCATAAACCGCATGTGCACTACAAAGGTGATCATGTGATATTTGTGATGTTCTCACACTAATTGGATGCAAGTGACATGTGTTCTTCTCGGTTTTAATTTCTCTTATCTCACGTTTGATCTTCTAATTGGATGGGTGGAATTCGCACACTTGGATGGAAGGATTTGTGATGTGCTTAGATCGATAATCCAATTAAGCAGTACATGATTATATATTTTTAGAAATACACGTTTAAATTTTGTTAGTTTCTCTTCACCTGCTCGACGATGCGGGAATTACGCCTTCTCATGTGCTTTAACAGGAATAGTGTAATTACTAATTATTCCAATCCAACCGGCAGCAGTATTCTAGATGATCCAGGTGTGATTCCTCATATTAAGTTGATCCAGCTACACTCTAGATGATTTCCCCAAAGATGATGCCTCCCCGAGGTCCACTTCTCTGCCACCCCTAGCTCTGGTAGTGTGAAAATCCTATAAATAAGTTTGAAGTTTACTATTTGATGCTTATATTTATTGGTGCAATACGTAGTCCTTTTTGCAGGTCCACTCCTGGAGGATGTTGCTCAATGCTTCCATTTAGTCGAATGATTTGTCAACTGTATACAGATGATGCTTAATATTAGATGTACTGATGGATCTAATTATGACTTCTGAGTGCATAATGTTTAAACATATAACCATTCATAATCTTTAAATTTTAAGCAAGATAAGAGCTTCTGACTAACCAAATTGATTTATAAGATATGTAAGATCCTAACAAAGAAAATGTTGATTCTACTTCTGTCATCGTATTAACATTTAGCCTACATTCAAACTATAGATTTGTCAGGAGATAATTCCAGTTGACAATGACAAACTAGATACATAAGAATTGTACCGGTACAGAGCAGTGAATGTATGACGCCAAACAGCTTTGACCCTTCTCCATTACTCCCTCCGTTCCATAATTCTTGTCGTGATTTTAGTTCGAATTTGAACTAAAACCTGCAAAAATTATGGAACGATGGAGTACTAGATAGTTGCATACATTTATCTCTGGTAGCTATAAAAGATATGATTAGCACACCTTGATAAACCACTGTATATATGTAAGCCATATCCGTACTGCCTGCACCTAATATAATATCGTATGCATGAAGATACTATATCTTGTTGATGATTTTCATAAAAGACTATACTAACACGTAAGTTGGTTGCAATCCTTCAAATTCATTTCTAAATGTGTGACACCATGAATTTCTCTTCAAAAAGCTATGAACTAGAGTATAACGATTAAGATCTCTATGCTCCAAGCAAAATGCAGTGAAGTTTTTATCTACTCAATAATATGAAGTTGTTATACCACTCTAGAATATGACCAGCAAAGGGGGTCCTTTTAGACTTCTTAAATACAGCAGCAACATAAAGCATGACAAAGTGTTTTTGACGATGTTAATTGCCTCTTGTAGATCTTCATACTTTCGCTCTCTTGTACTGCTGATGAGTATTACTCTCGTGTAAACTATTATTACAGAAGTCGTAACAGGAATTGCAATTGTTTTGTTCAGGTAGTGATGCTATTTACCTGATGCTCAGACTCTGTGTAGGTTGTATCCTGTTGAGACTATTTTAGTAGTGGGCATAATTTGTGTTGAGGCGAAATTTCTTTCAAGGTGTCCATTCTCTTGATTAACGCAGGCATGTTTGGGAGGGGCATTTGTCGATAAAGAACCCTTTCTGTAGTTCAAATTTGACTTAAATACTAATATGTTACCAAGAAATACCATCCCAAAGGACAGACACTGAATGTGTTCATGAATTGTTTCACAGGCTGAGAACGTCTTCAACCAAGTTTTATACTTCAAGCGGACTGTGAAATATGTGGGAGAACCATTACTCACTTTGAGTTAACCATTGCTTCCTCTGAAGTGCGTATTTTAGTTCTTTTCATTTTCAAGTCTTTGTTAGTGTTTCCATGAGAGCAATTTCTAATATCAAAGTCTGACATTTGGGTTTATAAGTCTAAAACGGTTTGCTACCTTTTTGCTAGGTGCAGGCTGCTATCGAAGTTATGGCTTCTTGTAGGCTTATAGTTTAATGCAAATTAATTCATACACTATCTGTCATATCCGGTATTTGTGGTATCTGCAGGAGAACTGCCAAGTACAAGCCCACCATGCCTATTCGTTTTGTTGTCATTCCTCGAAGCCAAACCAATTGATGAATTGAAGTAGACCCCCAATGGTGCATCCAAAGTACGCGAACAACCATTTTATTTGTAACCTTTTTGATACTTCCATATGTACTTTATATAGGTAATGATTCAAAACTAGCATGTTGATCTTCAACTTCTCAAAGAACTTTGGCAAAAGTTTTTCTGTAATTCTAAATCTAACATCAAACCATGCTGACCAATTATGCAAGTATTTGCCTTGTATAATGATAGAAAAAGGTACTTCATTTAGCAATTAACCTTTATCGTTTTCCGGCAAAACACACTTTATTGTTTGCGTTGATAGAACATCCTTGCGGCGGCTGCACCTGGTTCCACTCTAGGCCTGCCGCCGCAGACCTCTATGCCACCGCAAGTGGTGTGTCTCGCTTTTTTTTTTGAGAAAAGGCCATCATGACTAGCTTTATTAAATTAAGAAACACTTCCATCGTTTGCAAGAAATACAATTAAGCAACTAGGGGGTTCATCACCCCAAACACAAAAAAATATTATTATGAAAACTAAAGCTAGCTAGCTCATGGGCCACACCGTTGGCATTTCTGGGATAATGTTTGAAATCAACGGTTCCAATTTAAACTGACGTATCTACACAATCTGCATATATCGCTGCTGCCGAGTCCCACCATTGTATTTGACCTTTGCAAAAATTTATGACTTCAATCGAATCGAATTCTGCCAGCACCTTATTAGTTCCAATAGAATTTGCAAGATGTAGTCCATCCCTCATGGCTAAAGCTTCCATTGTTGCTGCATTTGCTGCATATGGGTAATAGACTCACTTGCCTGCAATGAAAGATCCATTCACATCTCTAATGGCAGCGGCCGTCGCTCCTGTGCCCAAATCAACATAAAAAGATGTGTCAACATTTAGCTTCACATAGCCAAGATTCGGTTTGGACCATTTAGGGGTATTACTTTGGATGTTTTGTCGGTTTAGATTTGCATTATTTGCGGCTATTGCCAAAACTGAAATCGGCCAACGGCCAAACAGGGGCACCCTCTGATTGTGTAGTTTGCCTCCTCAACCACCAAAGGTACCAGCAGCCTACCGCAACTACTGCTTGAACCTCCACTGATTCTGTGCCATGCATCAAGGCAGAAGGAGATTTGAAAATATGTTCAAGGACAGCCGACCGTGGAAGATCAATAACAAGAGCTTCTTGAATTAGGTTCAAAGTTATGTCATGATGTTATCGACACTTGAATATACACTAGGTAGGAAATGCGGCTTGCCACATCCGGCAGCAAGCTGCCGGGTATATTTATGTTCAATCTATTTATACAACACCGAAGCATTTCAAGTATAAAAAACGCAAACACAAAAAAGTTCATATAGAGTGGTACTCCTTCAGGAGAGAGTTGTAAATAGATAATATAACATCATGAAAAAACATGCAAGACAAATGCTCAAACCAGCATCCAATCCACTAATTTCAAAGCTCAAATAAAAGACTGTATGAATAGTCCATAGTTGTACAGATTCAGTGCGAATAAATCATCGTCTAATCCATCATTTGCTGAATAAACAAAATAAAGAGGACATGGGAGCGATAGCACAGAGAGACATCATCGATACTTGAGGCATAGACAGAGGGCAAAACTCCAACGTCATCCCCGTCTATGTATCCTGGATGTTGGGGATGATAAAGCAGTTATATGTCAAGACTCAAAAGCATATCCACAGGCGATATCGAAGTATGCAACACCAGATAAACAGAAGCTATATTGGGCACATTGTTTATATGTATTAAACAATACATAAGAAACTAACACTGAGCTAGTATGATACATTTTGATGTTTATAATGAAAGAAAACCTCAATCACATATGTGTTGATAAGGGTGGTTAATGATGGAAAATAGGAATCACAAAGAGGGTGGCAATGGCAAACAGGGCATGTACAATTTCAAAGGAGAATGCATATATTAACAACGTAACACAGGGGTTTACACTCAGCATCAGGATTTTTTAGACATATGTATGGCTCAGTCACAACCTGTGGAAGCCCCTTGACTATTAAATCATCATCATCCATCAAGCTGACAGTGCTCGCAGGCCGGGGCTAAACAAAATCTGAGTGTCACGGAAATAAATCACAGGTTAAAACTATTCAGTAATCACACATACTTATGTAATCAAAACTATAAAAATCTGATAGTAAAGGCAGAATGCTGAGATAAACTTGGAAGCATAAGAATGCAATCAGACACATGATTTAAACACAGCAGTGCGTAGCGAAACAAATAAACATAGCACGAAGTTCCAGTAGTAGATCCGGCATAACCGAGAGTGACATGGTTCGCTAGGACATATTACATCATTAGGTTCACACTTATATACAGACCATTAAGGCCCAGTAGATAGATTCGGAAGAACCGACTGTGTCATGGTTCGATAGGACACATACTACATAGGGCTATAGATAACTATATTAGTAGGGAGCAAAGACTGGCTCTAATGATGATAGCGGTGATCTGATGGTTCTTGCAGGGTTATTAGAAGCGATCTTCAGGTAGGACACGATAGTCATCAGAGCAGTATCCTTCGCTATCAGAGATCTGTTCATCATCAAGCCAGGTCCTTATCTCTGGGTCGTATGGTGGATTTTCATCGCTTTGGGTTGGCAGGTGCTCATCTTCGTCAGTTGATTGCCCCTGGCCATAGGGATAGACACCAGTCTCTTGAAGGTTGACCATGGCCTCATCAGTGTACTGCTGAAGTTATTCGCAGCTGGCCTCTACATTGAGAAGAACGTTGTTGAGCTCCAGGTCATCTGGAGTAGATCCTGGACTCAGCCTGCTGCTAACCAGATGCTTAAGGTTGTTGACGATGTTTTGTTCCGTGCCCAGGGATCCATCCCATCCTTTGCTCAGGAGCCTGTTTTTGCTAATGCTCTCTTTCAGCTCCTGTTTCAGAGATGCGTTGTCCCTTTTCATTGCCTTAAGCTGCTGACCCAATAATACATTTGCCTTTTCCACAGCCCTCAGCTGATCATAATGGTAATCTTTTGGAACCACACCCTCGTAAGCATCCATGTACTTAATCGTTGCGGCAGCCACATAATCCTGAGCTACTTCTAGATCCTGGTGCTCTGAGGTAGACAGGGAAACTTTAACAGCTGAACCTCTCAGCTTGATCTTGATTGGATAAAAGGTAACGGTGACCTGTAGACGCGTGCCCTCTGTTGGGGACGCCGAGTAGGTGGCCGCTGGAAGGCCAACCTTTTCTAACATAGCATCAAGCAGGACCTTAGACGAAATTGGAACAGAAGCCATTGCTGGGACCTGCCACGAGTGAGAGAAAATGTCACTGCCACAAAAATTTGACTCCAAGTATAGTACCAGCTGCAGGTCTGTATGGGTAGGAAGAAGAAGAAAAAACAGTGGGTGATAAGTTGCTTCTACGGTTTGGATTTTGCCACGAGAAGAGTGATTCTAAGTAGATAAAGATACTCAGGATCAATTTTCTATAATGCATAATTTACAGAGGACAGGGGGCGCTGAAATGAAAGGAAACTATTAGGTAGATCTATCGTTTTTACCTAGTTTGTTCATATCGGACAGGAAAAAGACTAAGATCGACCAGACCAAAAAGCTACGTCAACTCAGTTAATCTAACACAGAATATTAGAGCGTAGAAAATCGAGAACATAGGCTCGAGTGCCTCTAGATGCACTATGCACTGGTGGATCAAAGGCAGTCACACGCCTAAGCAAAGTGGGACGGAATAGGAATTCACCTGGCGAGGAAGACGATGCTGACCGGCGGGAGAAGGGGCGCTGGACAGCTCGGTAGGAAATGCGTGGATCTAGAATAAGTATGAGGAAAATGGTATGAGAAGGGATCAAAGCGGAGTAAAATACAATGGCGCGGAAGGAATACCGTGGGGAACAGTCAATCAGCACCAATCTTCGTGGCTTCCATGGTGAGCTTCTCATCGGTGCCGCCGCTGGCTGGATCTAAGCGGGCGATGAGAAGGAGTGTGGGGATAGGGATGAATAAGATGAGAGGAGGAGAGGAGAAGGAGAGGATAATGGCATCTCGCCTGGTGGGGGGCTCGGCGGTGAGAGTTACCGCGTGCACCGTCGATGAACAGAGAACAATCGATCTCTTAACGAATGGCCACAAGGCATGTGTCTGTCCTGGTTCATGAGAGAATTACCGGAGGGATGAACTGCCCGTGTCGTTACCACCTCTCAATGCGATTGGGCCGTAGCTAGGCCGCGTCTAGGACGCACAGGGTCACGTGTTCATTGGGCCTGAATAAAATATAACATGTGAGGTGTTTTGTCGATGAAAATAATCTCATGTTGCAAGGACCATCTGTTAAATGATGCTATTTTGAAAGCATGTTTATCACGATGTGAAATATTAGTTTGGAAAAAGGAATTATTTGTAAGATTGACATGTTTAGTTTGAATATATGGCTAATATGATGAGAAAGTCAAGTTGATATGGTTGCATTTTTTTAGCAGGGGGTATGGACAAAAAATATTTGTGCAACATGGATAGGTTTAGGTTGAAAATATTGCTATCATGACGAGGATCCTAAGGAAGTTCATAGTTTGGGCAAGGTTGTAGGAAAAAAATTATCAATAACTAAAACTAAACGTATATTATCAAAATACATTGTATTGTGCATTAAAATATACCAACTTTTCTATTTAGCACATAATAACCCCCCCGCAAAATTGGTCAAACTTTGCAATACTTGATTTCACAAACAACATATATATTCTCTTTTTTAGCACGGATGGAATACATGGAATAAGTGCTCGAGGGCGGCAATCAAGACAACACTACACATGCGGGGATGGAGGCGTGATAGATCTAATCTTCTACAGCGGTAGGAAGGTGATAGTTTTATTTTGATCATGGCCGCCCCCCTTCCCATGACATTGTAAATACATGAACAAAACGGAAACATAAATCGCCGATCCACGATCTTCTTCACATGTTGTGAGAGCCAAAAAGGTGTGTAGACAAGACATACCGACATGATAGACAGAAGCTTTGATCTCAAGAGGAGGCATGGAATCATCACGTGAGTATTAGAAAACAATATGTAATAGAGGGGGAAATTAGACAAACAACGAAACCCATGTCTCCTGGAAAGATAAATAACCTTTTTAATTATTTCACAAGTATAGAATCACGGTGTTTTATGAATAAATTAATATTTATTTCTGTAAGAAAAATTCAAGATAACGTAATAGTAAGTGTAAAAATAAAACCGTGATTCACAAATGTTTTTTTTGTAGGCAAAGGGGAGGAAGCATCTTTCTGTTATGCATATATGGAGATAAGTATTTGGATGGCCCATATGTTATTTAGCCCGGCCCACGAATAGCGATGCCTGTGGCCCGTGAGGAGCAGAATATGTAGCGGCGGCGAGCGGATCCACCGAGTCTGTCTATCCCCTTCTTTCCCGTTTCTTCAGTCGGGCGTCAGAGGCGTTTCCAGAGCTGCCGACCGGTGCGATTTCCTCCATCTTTTGACCTTGGATTTGTCTGCATGTATGGATTTACCTTTGACTTGCCTAGAGCCTACGTTTCCCCTATTTTTGTGGCGTTTTCCAGTCCTCTTATCTCCTTTTTTAGGCATTATAGATCCCGTGATGTAATATTTTCTATTTAGGGATGCGCACATACGGAAGTAAATCACCGTAGTTATTCCGATGGTGCCATTGTTTTGATCAGAAATCCATGATTTCGTAGGTTCCTGCGACGGGTGAACATGAGGGGATCTCGAACCGATCATGTGGATATCAGTTCCGATGGAAGTACTGACAGTAGCTCTGATGAACACTCGGACAGCAGCTCAGATGGATGTGCTGATAGCTCCTCTAATGAAGGAGTGTGTATGAGCTCCGATGAAGGGATGTACATCAGCTCTGATGACGGGAGATACATGAGCTCTGATGAAGGTGGGGACACCAGCTCAGATGAAGGCGTATACACCAGCTCTGACGAAGACACGTACACCAGCTCCGATGAAGGTACCTTTTTACATATGGATTTCAGTCAAATACCTTATAATCTGTGGGCCGTTGATATGCATCTGGATTGAGTATACCGAAAGTTCAGTACGCATCTCTGATGGAATAGAATGTCATTGTTAGTAATAGAAGCAGAGCGGTCTAAGCTTATTCACATGAATTGTGAGGACTTCAGAGATATTCAGTTTATATAAAGTAAAAGAAAGTCATGCAGTACCCTGATGTTATTATTAGCCTATTGTCATTCTCAAAACCCGATATAAAAAATGTTTACGACTGAAACGTTTGACGTGACCTCAAGTCCGATTTGCCACTGGTGGTTATATGATCTCAATTTGTGATATAGCGTGTGATGCAAGTATCAGTTTCGCTGGCTTTCATTGCATTTATTGTGTAGTTTTTCTCCTTTATATTTTTAGAGACCTCTTGAGCCATGGCACTGTCACGTGAATGCTCTTTCTTTTTAGTCACATGGATTCATTATTCAGGCCTCAGGCCATCTACTTGCTGGAATAAGCAGCAAATGGAGGAGTGTAGACCATAGAAACTATTCAAATGGAGGACATGTGTATATGTATAGTAACTCTTTTATTCTATGGGTGACACATGTACAATATCGTCAAGGTGACGAACAATCAAACAGCGCTGCCATGACTTCATACATCTCCATAGGATCAATAGAACCATACGATGAACAGTATATCTGTTGTTTCATTTGTTTAGTAAAGATGAAACTATTCAACCCTAGGTTATTTTTGTTCTTACAGTTTTCCTAAATGCGCGGCCTAATTCACATTATCTAAGCTATGCAAAAACTATGAGATATAACGGTGTCAGCTACTGTAATCATCTGCACTTATACTTCATTGGCTTGTTCAATTATGTAGGCGTGCATAGGCACATGAAGGAAAAGAAGCCTCAGTTGCTATGCATGGCCGTTTGTGATTGCCCTAAACACTACACAGTTGGTAAGTGTTGCTTGCTCATGATTACTTGATTCTGCCGTTTGATGGCTGTATCAAATTAACCTGTTTAGTTTTGTTTATAGGCTATAATCCAAACTCTAATGGTAAATGGATGTATTCAAAGAAGTTTAAGATGTCAACGTGTGCTCGGAAGCGTCTCAGCCACTATGTTGAGTTGGTTAAGCCTGCTATCAGCCACTATGTCTGTGAGATGAACAAAACCTTTACCAAGCCCGGGCAGAGAATGGTTTGTAATTCATGAATGTGCTTACATTTGCATCAGCGTATTAGTCTATCATAGCATGTGACTATAGCTCAGGTGTTTTTTTGTAGTACTTTTCTGCTTTGTTCACTAAGAAGTATCTGGCGGATTTCATTACCACTCCAGTTGATGGGGTGAAGATCAAGCTATCATCTGGACGGTGTGCAAGACGTGTTCGCCTTATTAATGGTGTGGACAACAGGGCCACCATAACAAGGAACTGGAGTGACTTTGCAAAGAAAGCAAAGATGACAGAAGGGGAAATATGCGTTTTCTCCCTTCGAGCTTGCAATGGGAAACCAGAATTCACCGTTCACAAGATCTAAAAAGGTTTGTATATGTAATGTGTTTTAATTTGTAGAATGACTGCTATTTTAGTGCCCGGTCTAAGCAAGCATGCGCATCTGTAGGCGTCTACAACGCAGCATTTAAGGAGAAGCATGACAAGGTGTTCCATAAGGGCATGTATATGGACCTATGTATAGTTATGGTTTCATGTCTAGTTATGTTTAGTTGTTGCATAGACTCTAGCCAGGTGTGTTGGGCTTGGGAGGCAGTATGCATTTATTTTGGTAGTAATCTATCTGTCATGATGTTTATGTAATGCAATGCTGATCAAAACCACGAACTATGTGCGAGCTATGCGCTGTCTGCCAAGCTTACAATACTGTTTGTTTTAAGGTATGAAGTATTTTGCGTTTCTTAACCGAACAATATACTGGAGAATGCTGTTCTGGTTATCATCTTGAATTGGGAAGGTGCAACGGCAATTTGGAACATAAAATACAGTATATATAATCTCACGGCAACTGCTATCATTTGAAGGATATAACGTGGCTTCAGTTATATTTATTTGTTTACTTACATATGTATGACCGTGTTATTATGGACACGGAAGATATATTTTGTTGTAGGACCACTGAATAGATGATATCATGTGAAGCAAAGAGCTTCCACAAATTAGTGAACCGATAAAACATTTTCTCCGATGTCTCCATGAAATGGCTAAGCTTATTGTTTTTCAACAATTCCATTGCCATACAGTAAAACTTAATAATCCGCGAATGAATCATTGGTAATCAAGTTTCGTTTGCACATACACAATGAAAGACCACCAAAGAAAATATGAACATAGAAAACACGTAATATGGTTTGTCCAGTATCAAACATCCCAGGCATAACCCAGGTATAGCATGTGCATAGCATGTGAAGGCAACCAATTGTGTTAGAAGTAAAACATAGGGAAACTGTGCATTCATAGGACCAGAGATAAAACACATGACCATACATTAGTTCTTGCGACAGAGAGATAGGAATTAAAATCTAAAGTCTATACATGCCTTGCTAACATGCTACCAGGTGCTACCTTCCATTACAAAGACAACAACAAGAATCTAAAGGCTATACATTTCCTGATCAGAAGAACATCAAAAGGGTAAAGATGATGGTTTTGGCGATACGAAACAAAAGGTCGATGCTCCAGTAACTACGTGAACATGCCTTGTACGACGTGCTGACTGAAGCTCACCAGATACTATCTGTGGTCTCCAGGAGCTGCTCTGACTTCATGCCAATATAGCGTAGTCTCTCTGCCAATTTCCCTATGTTTGCAAGCGCTGTTTTCATAACCCCTTTGGTGATGTCCTGCCCTCTTAAGCGTCGAGCAGCTGCTGTATTTTGTATCTGAGCAGAATATGAGCTCATGTATCTGACAGCATAGTACCATCCTTTGCGTATCTTCTTGATCGTCTTGTTTGCTGCAACCAGCAACCTTACCAGGTGTGTGACTTGATTTTCCAGCTTTTTGACGTGGGTGTAGTGATAGTCCCTGATCTCTTTGCCATATGCATCCTCCATATGTCTAATGGCTTCGATAGCAGCACTGTCTTCTGCTTGTTCATAGCTATTTGAAATCATACCAGATGTCGAGGTTGGAACAAGCAAGCCATCAAACAACTCTAACGATGAATTGAAAGTAACCGTCACACGAGACTTGTTGCCTGGACATGTCTTGTGACGGTAAATCGCAGGGGGCAACTTGAGAGCTTGCAGCATGAGGGCAAAGATGCTGGAATAGGGAATCACGATTAGATAGTCATCCTCCTGCATAGGAAAGTCAAGGATAAAGCAACTGTTTTATAAAGGGATATGTAAATGGGATAATCTCACAAGTTACTACATTGACTTCGAAAGTTGGTAACACTAAGTTTAAGTTATGATGATCAAACTAAAATCAAGATTAGGTGTATCATTTACATTTGACACTTAGTATTACTGTAAGACGACAAACCAATTGAAATTAGGAAAGAAGGCAGCAAAAAAAAATGTTCTTGCACTGAATGGATTGGTTTTGTGCTGAACCAAATAAACTCGCGAGTCGACGATTGGGTGCCGGTGTACTATTCGAGTTTCCGATGCATGATGCCCTGGTTTTCTATGACTTTTGTAGCAGAGAAAAAACAGGGTATGAGAGTAGAGCAGGCACCCCATACACAAGTGATTAAAGTCCGTGACCCTAATATCGATTGTAAATCGTGAGGCACGCTCACTGGATACTTTTTACCTCAAATCAAACACAGGAGGAAAAGTCATTGGATATTCCGGTCAGGGTTTCTAATTCACTGAAAAACAATGGCTAGGCAGGTGTTCCTAGGTATATTCAGGTGTACCAGTGAACAAACAGGACATCCAGCATGATAGAGCATGGGAACAATCAGGAAATTATCCATAAAAAAAGAAATTCATGCTGTGTGGAAAGCATATTAAGACCTGCATTTTTTATTCTAGCATCTACCTTACCTGAACTATACATAGAATTTTCTTGTGACAAATCAGTTATAACAGGGGTTCAGGTTGTTACCTTTGGTTCAAGGGTCCTTGTCCTCGATGATGCCGAGCCTGGAGATCCCTTATCACAAACAGCTCCAATGTCCATGGCGTCCATGCGTTGTGCGTTAGATCTGAGCTAGAAGAGAGAGATTGGAGTGGGGGGAAGCAGGGAACGAAGGACGGAGGAACCAAGTCGTTGAATCACCTCTGTTGTGACAGCCGTCGAGGATCGATCGTTGAAGCCCAAGGCGCAGGCGTCGCCTAGCAGAGAGATCGCCTAGCAGAGAGAGGAGCTAGGTATCGATTTGATTGGGGATTTAGGTCAAAATCCAGCATCCTGGTGTTTATATACTGTGCAGAGCCAGATTAGGACGTGTGTGGGCTCTAATCCTATGGGCCTCTAACATTGCCTATCATGGGCTTGGTTTTTGCTTGGTCCTGCGGATGGAAAAAGCTCATTGATGTCGTTGCTTAGCTTGTATGCGGCTGCTTATTTAGACTGATTTGTAATTTCTCTAACAAAACAAGATCGAATTTCTATGCTTAATTAGTAAAATGTATTTATGTCAGTTTTTTTCTTGTGGAACGAAGTGCCAATGTGAAAAAACAGTGACCATTCACTTTTTAATAAAGAGTTGCATATGTTCACAGGAACAAATAAGTTTATTGTAGTTCTGGGTCGGCCTCGTTTTATTCATTCAGGTGTACAATTTTTTATTTTCAGAAAGGAACATCGAATTGCAAGTATAAAGCAAATTAAAAAAATAGCATGATACATGCTTAGATTATTTGAATTTTTTGGAGCTTTAGTTTTTTTTGCCTGACTTGCAAAAAAAAGTTGTTGCCAGTTGTCTCTTTTCAGGTACCTAAAGTTTGCAGAAGAAGGACATATCATACCTACTATCAAAATACTGACCATTCCCGGAGGCGTGGACAGCTGACCATAGGAAGACATCTCAGATATATTGTTGAAGAACTGCGAAAGTATACATCGCAGACTTTAGCTGTACATAAGACACGTGCAAAGCACATGCAACATGCCATTTACATGACCAATGCAGTGGTCCATGTAGCCAACATGCAAAACAGCAAACGGTCGTCACACATGGTAGCTTCAGAGTGTCTGATACAAACCATACAATTTCAGTTTTAATGTTGTGTGGGCAAAGCAATGTTATGCAATCTATTATTTGTTGATAAGCGGCTAAACAAACAACTAAGAGCAACGTGTTAGTGCTGGGTTGTGTAATAAAACCTGTATAACCCTTTTTTAGCAAATCATGTCTTACAGGAGCACCGAGGAACCAAACATTCGTAGAGTCACGATAACCTGAAGATATATATTTTACCATTGGCTGCAACATAGAAGGAAAGCATTGGTGATGATACAAGAAACAAATATAATGGCCATAGCCCTTATCGACCGCATGAAAGACATGGAGATCCAGAACTCATCGGGCGCATGCTTAGGTGAACAGCAAGCATAAGAGGGCAGCAACGTATGATTCAGTCGACATTAATGCATTTATAAGACAAGGAAAGTACCCAAGTGTGTCTTACATAGATTGTCCTATAGGGACAAGTACATAGTTACTGGAACAGCAGTGAACACGTCAGCGCAGCAAAAGGCTTAAGCATCCGGCTGTGGACCAAGAGCGAACCCTGGAGAATGCATATGTGACCCCTGTATCTTTACAAAGGCACATGTAGGTCCATCACGGATAGACATGGTGTGATGGGGGCGAACGATTCAACAGAAACAACGTGAAACGTTGGCCACCTTCCGTAGAAACTGCTAGGCGAGACGCGGACAGTGAACTTGCATTTCATGGCTAGCAGACAATTGAACTCAACCGGAGTCTTTCTGAGCAGCGACGCAGCCACATAGACATTGGGGACGGCAGCTTCACGTCGTGTGTTCCTTCGAAGGACTTGTATGGCAGATGCGCCAACAATTCGCTCTACCACTGTACCATACAACGCAAATTCAGCCTCTCCTGTGGGATCTCTGCCGATGACAAACAGAGTGTACCTGGCCACGACGTAGTATGTTATATGCAAGGAAGATGGAGCGCGATCAAAGAAGAGTGGTCTGTCAATTCAGCATTACCTAAGTGTTGCATCTGTGCACGGGCAAGAACGGCGCGTGCACTCGTAGATATTTGGCTGCCCAGATGCTGATGTAGCCGGTAAAGACATTGAGTTGCATGCCGTGCAGAAGGTGGTCCACCACATTTTTGCAGGCGATAACCTATGAATCTTAACAGTGCATCGAAATATACCAGGCTGGGGAGAAAAAACAATGCACATGTCTTAATGGATTGTCTAGGAAATGGAAGAACAAACGGAAAAAACAATGGTTTCTCAGCATTACCTCTTTCTCGTACAAGTTAATGTTCATCAGATGGGCCAACAACTTCCTTGGGGGCAAACCGGCCAGTTGCGTCTGAAGTACGGTCTCGGGTGGACTGAGAAGATCCTTAATTGTTGGAAAGGGGGCCGGTAACCTGACAACCAAGACGAACACGGGACATAGGGTCAGCCCAGGAGGACAAAATGCATTTGCAAATACTTCAGTGATCGTTACCTGCTTCTGAAAACGTTTATATCTGGTATGTCAGCATTGATGTACCATTTGCAGGCACAGCCCCCTGCTAGTTCCGTCTCACCTAGTTTATAGAGGGCAACAGGATTAGCAAGCACACCGAATGCGATGCAAAATAACCGTAGAAGTTTGATTAGTCTACTGGCTAGCTGACCTTCGTAGGTACGAACCGTGGTGCCAACAAATATGGCAACAGCCGGATCTGTCTGGCCCATAGAATATATACTCTGGCCATTAAACCGAACAACCCTCTCACCCCATAGTGTAATGAGAACTTCATGGCCACTAATGCGAGACAACAGAAAAGAAATACGAGTAAGAAGACCAGCTAGTGGTCAAGTTGACAGACCATGACATAGCAGACTAAATGCATATGATACCGCATTACATACTTGTTATCGGATAGAAGCACACATCTCTTCATGACGTGGATAATGGTGTTAGGCACCACGAAGCTACAAACAGGGGAAATCGCCGTGATAACTCCGATCACATCTACATTAACACATGGCAAGTCAGTCTCTACCAGCCAGAGAAGTCTTTGGATAGTCAAGGATTAGAGGTTGCATCACCTATGTAGTTTTCAGGAGTATCATTAGGCAGGGGCAGTGCATTAATTGGAGTCAGCCTGTGCATCCACTCTGGAAATGTCTCATTCAAATGGAACTGGTGTGTAACAATCGTAGAGGGCGTGAAGGCTATCATGAAAACTGCATCAGTGGGATTTAGGATTGCTTGGCGAGGGACCACCGAAAATTTGGTGAACTCGTACACCACCCCTTCATGCACCTTGTCAATATAAGAGTTAAGGACGCTGGTAGGCACAACTGCATAACCAGGGTCACCCTGCAGCAGATACAAGAGCATCAGAAACCAAGTAACCAACAATCAAACGAAGCATGCTTTACACGCGCATGTACATAACCTTAGCATCAACAAGAACCATGTGCAGAAGCTTGGTAGGGCCATTTTCAAGACCACCGCGATAATGCCAGAGACGAGACACACAAACACGGACAGACTGCTCACTAAACCCGTGCCGCAGATCGAAGAGATCAACGCGAGGCATCTGAGAAGGAAAAAGGCAGAAGGTATTACTACGAAGCCTCTTTAACGCCCAGAAGGAGAATCTCAGATCGAGCGACCATTGTAAACGATTGTACAACAATATGAAAGTGTCTTGACAGAATACGAAGGTGAGAACCTCATAGAAGGCGTACAGAAGAGGGAGAACCAGGGACCAAGCCTAGGGACCAGGACCGAAGGGTGACATTGATCAAAAGAAGGAGAGGGAGCCGAAGGTACGCACCTAAAGAGAGACGACAGCGAGAATGGAGATACGACGGTTGCTGAGGAGGCGAATGACCTGGAGATCCAAGCGGAGAGCCAGATGTATAGGAGCTGGAGAACACGTAGCCCTAATCATAAATGGGCTGGCCCATCCAGGGAGCCCACGCAGCGCCCCTGGCCTCACGCAGTCTGAACGACCCAGGCAAAATGAACCGTGGGCCACAACGGTTTTCCCATGAAACACTAATCCAGATCCTACAAAAAAAATGAAAGAATAATCATAAGAAAATGATAAGCATATATAAAGAAAATACAAATAGTCCCTAAGAAAACGTTATGTTGTATCTTTGCGCATGTAAGAAAAAAGAAAATTAATCCAAAGAAAAGAAGGAAAACAACATTCTCTCACGAAACAATATTCCTAGAAAACACTAAATATATTGATTAAGCTATTGTAAGTAGACCAGTCAGAGACAGGAAACAAAACAATACCATTAATGTGTGTTAACAAAAGGTACACGTCGGGTGTCCAAACCAAGGAGCACGTTGAAATTACCAAGTGTGATTTAATTGATATTATACGAGCACATCTAGCAAGCAGTATCAAGCATGCATGTATAAAGAAGAATTAGAACAAGAGCACTGCCAACATAACAGAGTTGCAAGGAAACTGATGCAAAATACATGTATGCGCCCTTTTTTGATACAAAGACATGAACACCACAGACATGGCTAAAGCAGTGGACAACAAACACACATATATATATTTAGGTCATCTGCCAACAATAACCATAAGCAACACAATTCTGAGTCTGTTGTTACTCTGCCACATCATTGGCGACACACATTCAAGCAAGCAAAACATAATAAGATAGGTTCCGTTCAAATTTAAAAGCACACGCGTCACGTACCGCATACAGGAAATAAAGAGGAGATTATATACTAAGTGACAGGGCTTCATGTAGACGGGGTCGTACGAAGAAGGGGCTTCATCGTTGAGCACATAACGAAGCACCACGGACATCATCAAACCGGGTTTCGTCGTACATCCATAGCCAACTGTCACGGGCCTGAGACATGAAAAGGCGAAGTCAAAATAAGAACATCACACGCACCATGCCAACAAACAGACAACAGAGACAAGGAGAAGACATACATTCCAAAAGGGTGGATCATTCGGCACCAGCTGCTCTAGAGCTTAAGCCTTTTTCTGGCGCTGGGATCATCGCCTTCCTCCTCTGCATCAGTACCCCTTCAAAGACAACCAACAGTTCAGCACAACAAAACGGAACCGTATCAAGCCACATAACAAGCAATCCAAAAAATCTGGAAAAGGGCAAGCACCTTAAAGAAGTAACTCCATCAACACCCAGGGCTTCAGAATCAGCATTCGGATCCACGACCTTATGAAAAAAAACCGAACAGGAACCAACATGTTAAATTAAGACAATGTATCCCAAACCATCCTGTTAGCCGTACGATAGGACAGAGCAAGCACCTCATTAGCAGCAGGAGGCAGCAGAGCCGCACGCACAACAGTCTTGGATGCCTTATCGTTTGCCACTCGCTTTCCATCGGCACTGCAATTCAGAAACCTAACACAAATTAACCTGACAATTTGAAACGCAGTATTCCCAAGGAAGTAGACCAGGCTAATCTTCAGTGCGTTTGCATCACTTACGCTTTATTGACAGATGCCGGAGAGGCCCGACCACGGCCAGGCTGAACTTTAGGAGTACGAACCTCCTGACAGGAATATAAACAAAGACAAAGAAGCTAGCCTGTCAAAAGCAACAGAGAAAAAGAACAACTAAACAACATTCCATTGTGAGATGATCTGTACATTTGACTGGCCAAGAGACGGGAGATCCGTGGTGGTCAGTGATGGTATGGACTGTAACACCCCTGTGTAACTACCACTGTGATCAGCTGCTAATAATGCCAAGTCATATCATTTACAGTGCCTAAACATAGAGGTTAACCAAAGCAAATCAACTCCATTATGAAAATCAACTCAAATTCAAAAGTGAAATATGAAGTTGATCAAACACTGTTGGGAAAATGTTCGTTAAATGGCAAATAATCCAGGAACACTTGTAAAACCATCATCAATAAAGTTGGAGTTAGACAAATGACTCAAACAAGATGAAACAGCACCAAAACAGAATTAATTAAATCCATTTAAAATCATTTCAATTTAAAATGAAATCCAAATCTATCCAAACAAGTTTTTGGTGAAGAGTAATATCGCATTGCCTTGCTTGGACCAAGTTCCACATTTTATAAAAATGCATAAGAGCCCTAACTAAATCAAAACAGAAAAGAATAAAAGAAATGTGAAGCAGAAAATAGAAAATTGGAAAAGGCCTACTGTGCACTAGAGCCTGCGTGAACAGTAGTCGGCCCAGCGCCGCAGGCCAGGCCCAGCCCACCTGGGTCATCCTCCTCATCCCCGCGCTGTCACGCGCCCGCGCCGACACGCCGACGGGCGCCGCACGTGTCGCCCATCCCCCGGCGCCGCTGCCGCCGCGAGGAGGATAAGAGCATCCCCAGCGACTCCCCCAGGCGAACCCTAGCTCCACTCCGCCCCGTTCCCCTCCTCTCTCTCGATTCCTCTCATCCCGAGTGAAGCCGTCGCCGTCGCCGCGTCGATCCCGCGGCCTCCGGCCACCACTCGCCTCGCCGCCACGTCGTAGAGGGTCGCCGTCGTCCGCGGCGTCTCCAGACGCCACCAGTTGGAGCTCGGAGCCACCGCATCGCCCACATCGACGTCGTCTTCTTCCTCTGCCCCGACGCGCTCGCCGTCGTCCCTGTCCACCACTGCTGCTACTAAGCTCCCAAGGGTCTTACGTGACCGCTCGGTGAGCTTCTCCCCTTCCCCATTCCTGTCCTCGAGCCGCGTAGCTCTCCGTAGCTAGCTTCCCCACGAGCTCGAGCTCCGGCCATCGTCGGTCGGCGTCGCAGCCGACGTTGTGGCCCATTTCAACGGCCGCCGATGCCACTGTTCGACGCCGTGTGATGCCCGCGTTCGAATGCGCCCACTCCCGCACCGAATGAGCCTCGCAAACCACTTTCCCTTCGCGCCACCGAACGCCACCGCCGCCATGCTCGTCTCCGGCGAAGTTCCGGTCGTCCCCATCGACGCTGCTACCCCCTAGCTGCTTCGCGACGTCGCCCCGGTCTCGTAGATGCTCGCGGTGGTCCTAACGGACCACCACAGCCGTTTTCCGGCCGGTCTCGAGCATGCCGCCGCGGTAAATGGTCGCCGGAGGCAACTCCGGCGCCGTTCCGGCGCCGCTGATGTGGCAGCACACGTGGGCCTCCCCACAGCCACTGCCACTGGGCCCCCTGGGTCTCGTTGACCCAGTCAAATGCTGACTGGGCAACGCCCAGTCACTGACCAGTGGGCCCGCATGCTTAATTAACTAAATAGGTTTTTAAAAATAAATCTAATTACTAATGACTCACTGACAGATGGGGCCCACTCCCTAATTAACCCATTTAATTAGTTTAACTCACTGTTATAGTAACAGAGGCTGACATGTGGGTTCCACTGGACCCACATGTCATGTTTGACTGGTCAGCTGACTGTTGACTTGCTGATGTCAGCATTACATCATGCTGACGTCATAATTCATTTTCTGTAAATAATAATAATTCCAGAAAATCATTTAAACTTCAAAAATTAATAACTTTTAAACCGTAGCTCAGATCGAAAAAGTTAAAACATGAAAGTTGCTCAAAACGACGAGACGAGTCTGATCATGTCGTCTATTTCCTTGTCGGAATCTCCTACGTAGGAGAACTCGTAACTTCGAGCCCGGTTTCGGTAGATGAATAGTGCCCATTCACCAGTTAATAAATCCAACACTAATCCTAAAATAAATAAAATGACTTAGGCATACGTCAGGCAACCCTGCACTGCATCATAGCATCGCACGCACTGTGTTGCATCTGTTTGCATTATATTTACTTGTCTCTTCCCCCCTCCTCTCTTTCGGTAGACCCCGACGTTGTCGTAGCTCCTGAGGCAGACGCCACTCCGGAGTACGACTACGTCCCCGACGATCAGGCCCTTGCCGTCGAGCAGACAGGCAAGCACCCCCATTTTGAGCATTCCGATATCGCCCACTCTCTTCTCTCTTATGCTTGCATTAGAAGTTACTGCTGCTACTGTTGTCCTATATCTGCTGCATAGCCTGTTTTATTGTAGCCTACTTTTGATACCTGCCTGTTCTCCTAAACTATTTAGTATAGGATGGGTAGAGCCTTATCAGAGACCCACTTGTCCCGACTGCCCCGCTGGACTCTCAGAAGACCCGAGCAACGGGATCGAAGATCAGACCCTGGCACCGCACGTCACTTCCCCTAAGATGCTCGACTCTACTGGGTTACTATCGAGTGCCGAGGGTGATACCTCGTCAGCACTTCTGATGATAACCTTGTAGGTTAGTTATTCGGTCGTGGTAAGCGAGGGTGATTCCTCCTACACCACCCCCGATAACGACGTCGTCGTGCAACTTCTCAAGTGTGGACCTCGAGGGTGATGCCTCATTCGTTCACCTTGACGATAGCATCGAGCGGGAATTCCATCGAGGGTGATACCTCAGGGTTCCCCCTTGGTGTCAGACACATGGAGACTTGGTTACTATGACTGAACACTGAACCATGATAACATGATACTAAAGACGGGTTGGCCCTGCGGGGTACCCGCGCGAGCATGAATGCGGAGTGATGTGGAGTCGGGTTGACCTGAGAGGTGCCCGCGAGATTACTACGAGGCGTGGCCGGACATTCTTAGCCCTTGCCGCAAGTCCTCGAGACGGGGCGACGAGGTCACATCGATCGTGAGTCTCTGCTCGTTTCCACGCGCTCCTAATTCACTAACGGTTTGGATATTTGATCCGAGGGGCCTCTGGCCCAATAGCACTAACCATCACGTGGGCATAGTATGGGCGTTCTGCGTCGTATACTTTAGCCGGAGCTTAATTGACATCAGCAAGGAGTGGCGAGCGCTGAATTGGACTGGGAACGCAATCGCACTTGTATAAGGGGTTGCTAGGTCTGCTTTCAGCCGCGTTCGCAACGCATAGGAGCGTCCGGGGTGATGGTCCAAGACCCCTGGGGGCATAGGTTAGTCCGGCTTGCTGACCTCTCATTAAGTATTTGGTCGGGTTGCGGCGTGTTGCTTAGCCGAGGCCGGGCATGCCCCAGAAAAGTGTGTCCGGCCGGAGTTAAGTGAGTGTGGTGGGTAACTTGGTGCACCCCTGCAGGGAAGAAACTTCTATCGATAGGCTGTCCTACGGTAACGGACACTCGGAGTTGTATCCCGATCGGTACAACTAGAACATGACTTGAGATGAGAACTGGATAGTATGGCTCTGGGATTGCTTTCTCGCAGGGAGTCGAGGAAGAATCTCTGGCCGAGGTTGATGACATTACTACTATACTTTACATTATGTTATTCTGCTCTCTTCTAATGCTGCAAGACTGATGAAGATGTTTGAAGATGCTAGTCTTCGATAGGACTAGGCTTTCCCCCTCTATTCTGGCATTTCTGCAGCCCAGTCCACAAATACAGCCCTCCTTTGAAAATGTTGCATATGTAGTGTAGATCCGTGCTTGCTGAGTACTTCGGATGAGTACTCACGTTTGCTTTATTTCCTTTTCCCCCCTTTATCCCTTTGTCACATCCAGACGACGGAGCCCCGGAGCCAGTTGTCCCCGTCGACGACCACTACTACTACCAGCCCGGAGAGTACTACTACTACGAGGAGCCGACCGACGACCAGGAGTAGGATTCGGAGGGTCCAGGGCAGGAGGTCCACGCCTTTCGATCGTAGAGTTTTAATTTTGCCCCGCCTCTGTGAAGGCTTATCTCTCTTTCGGTAATATATCTGTACCCAAATATCTATTGCTTCCGCTGACACTTGTATGCCATCGAGCTATGTATTCGAGCCCTCGAGGCCCTGGCTTGTAATATTAAGCTTGTATGACTTTATTTATGTTTTAGAGTTGTGTTGTGATATCTTCAAGTGAGTCCTTAGGCTTGATCGTGTGCATTTGCGTGTATGGTTAGTACACGATTAAGCCGGGGTCGTCACATGTTGGTATCAGAGCCGGCTGCCTCTAGGAGTCCCCCTTTCCAACTCTTTGGCCGAAGTTGAGTCTAGTGGTCGAAAACTGTTTTACTAACTTGGCTGTGTGGCTTACGGGCCCACGTCGCCAACTGGGTGGTAATAGGATCTTTTATTCCTCGATCTTACTCTGGGACTCTGATCTCTCTTCTATTCGGGTTTAATAATATTTACTAACACCGACACTTAGGATCTCATTAATTCCATCCATCCGGAGAGCTGGATTCAGTGCGATTTCCCTGCCTTTGATCTGATTAGTCTGATAATCATTTCCTTTCCATTGTTTTGTTTAACCTTTCAATTCGAGATTTTCTATATTTCTCGTCATCGAATGACAATCCTGAATCTTCTTATTTCAGATGGACCATCTGTTTCCACCTCGCCCTACGACGCAGCTTGTGCTTCGCACCTGTGCTCGAGATGTCCCTGGGTTTCCAGCTGTTCTGATCGCCCTCTTGATCAGGCTGGGATACCGCTGGTGCCCCGAGTACATGGTCTACGAGATTTATCGTGAGTTCAACCAGGAATAGTACTATGCTGATGTTCGCATCTACGATCAGCAGGATGACTCCGACACTGAGCTACACCTTTTCCACGGTATCGGCATGACGATTGAGATGGCAGTCCATGATGCCGCCTACTCTGCTGTCGCACGTCTTCGAGGACAGCTCAGCGCTGACTTGGATGCCTCAGAGTATCGTTATATTCCGTATGCCCCTGCTGGAGATGCTTCTGGATTCTACACAGCTGTTTGTGCCCCGTACGAGCCTCGTCGCTACGATCAGCGAGTTCTGATTCACTGTACTCAGGCTCTGGATCGCACTGTTCGCGCTCTTGCTGTCGAGTTGTTCACCACTCGAGCACGACTCTACGAGGCTATGACGCAGTTGCTACCAGTTGTTCGTGCAGGGATACATCCGGAGCATATTGTTTACCCGAGCAGGACCGAGATGCCATCAGGGATCGATTGGCCTGCTGTGGGAGGTCACACGCCTGCACGTGGACCTCTTCTTACAGTTCGAGACCGGGTTCTGCATCAGAGTGCACATGGAGCGCAGGATCCTTCTGCGACGAACGTCCGTCGTCCGCACTTGCAGCTACCCCGTTTTAGTGGTTTTCTCCGACGTTGATGTAGCCTTTGCTATGTCACGTTGTGTACTTCCTTACCGCGTGCCTACGCGCCGCCTAGCATGTCTAGCTTTTGAATTTTGCGCCGTTATGCTGCCCGAATGTAACCAACTCTGTATGGATCTGTATGACTTAATGACTACTATTAAGCATCTGCTGTACTATTTAAATTCCGTCGCGTTACATCATGCATGTCGCTAAACACTCGCATTGGCTTCTGCTAAACTACCCCTGTCGATTTAGCAGGATGGCAGATAACAATCCACCTCCGCCGCCACCGCCTGACTATATGGCTGCGATGATGCAATAGTTTGAACTCAACCGCCAATTTATGACGGGAATTATGCAGCAATTCCCTCGTCCTGACGCTAATCAGCAGCCACCTTCCATCACCTTGCCAGAGTTTATGCGAGTTAATCCGTCGTTCTTCCGCAACACAGTCAACCCGCTGGATGCCAATGACTGGCTGCGTGACATCTCCTATGAGATGGAGTCTGCTGATGTTGCCCCGGCCAATTATGTCACCTTTGCGACATACCTTCTGAAGGGTCCCGCATCACAATGGTGGGCCACTCACCGACAGACTCTACCACCTGGTACCATCGTCACTTGGACAGAATTCAAGATTGCTTTCCGTGCCCGCTAAATTCCCCAAGCTGTCATAGCACGGAAGAAGGCCGAGTTCCGTAGTCTCATTCAGGGTAACAAGTCTGTGGAAGTTTATCAGCGCGAGTTTCTTGACTTGTCTCGCTACGCTGAAGAAGACGTTCCCACTGATGACCGAAGGCAGGAGAAATTCCATGAAGGGCTGCATCATGACATTCAGTTAGCTCTGCTTGTCCAAGACTATCCTGATTTCGCCACCTTGGTGAATAAGGCTATCATGGTCGAGACTGGATTGAAGAAGCACAAGGAAGCTACTAGACGCACTCGTGAGGCGGGCTCATCTTCGAGCTCGTCTTCCCAGAAGCGCCGTATCTGGATCCCTCAGAGCATGTATCGTCCAGCAGCACCAGTGCACAGGCCTTCCTATGCTGCACCACGTCTGCCTCCTCCACCACCAAGACAGCCTCTGCAAGCTCCAGCGCCTCGAGCTCCTGCACCACGTCCTGACAATGGACTCTGCTTCAAGTGTGGCCAGCCAGGTCACTGTGCCAGAGACTGCTCACAGAGTCAGAATCAGCTAGCTCTTCCTTCTGCTGGCCGTGGTAATGGCCGTGGGAATTCTCAGCCTCGCTACAGCAATGCCAGACCTTCTTATGGTCGTGGGCAGAACTACCACGTCAACATGGCTGAAGCTCAAGACCAACCTGAAACCGTGATGGGTACACTCCTTGTTAATTCAGTACCTGCATCTGTTTTATTTGATTCAGGAGCATCGCATTCATTCATGTCAGAGCATTTTGCATTCTTACATGGCATTAAGTATGAAAACTTGCAACAACCGCTAGCAGTAAACACCCCCGCGGGTCAGTGCCAAGCCTCCATGTTTTGCCCCGAAGTCACTGTGGTGATTGAGGAGAGGAACTTTCAAGCCTTCCCCATTATCTTGAGAAATTCTGGGGTTGATCTTATACTGGGAATGGATTGGTTGAAGGCTCATTATGCCTCGATCAACTGTGCAACTAAGCTTGTACACCTCTTGCACCCATCAAACGAGATAGTAAATTATCAAGCTCACCTCACCCAGAACGCTGAGGCTCAGATTTATGCCTTGAATGCGTTGAATGCTTCTCCGCTTGAGGGGATCGAGAACATCCCAGTTGTCTATGACTTCCCGGATGTTTTTCCAGAAGAACTTCCAGGAATACCCCCTGCTAGAGCTGTCGAGTTCGTCATTGACTTAAAGAATGGCACAACTCCTATTGCGAAGCGTCCTTATAAGATGCCGCCGCACCACCTTATTGAGCTTAAGGAAGAAATCGATAAATCACTTAGGAAGGGCTTCATCCATCCCAGCTCCTCTGCCTGGGGAGCACCTTCTCTCTTTGTCAAGAAGAAAGATGGTACGAATAGGCTGGTCCAAGATTACCGTCCTATCAACCAGGCAACCATTCAGAATAAGTATCCGCTTCCCCGGATCAACGATTTATATGATCAACTCGCTGGATCTTCGGTGTTCTCTAAACTCGACTTGAGGTTGGATTATCACCAGATCCGTGTCCGCGAAGAGGATATTCCGAAGACTGCATTCGTTACTCGATATGGTTCCTACGAGTACACCGTCATGTCGTTTGGCTTAACAAATGCTCCAGCTACGTTCTCTCGCCTAATGAATTACATATTCATGGATTACCTCGACAAATTTGTCGTGGTATATCTGGATGATATTCTGGTATATTCAAAGAATAAGGAAGAACATGCTGAACACCTTCGCCTTGTTCTGGAGAGGCTTCGAGAGCACAAGTTATATGCCAAGTACTCTAAATGTGAATTCTGGCTTTCTGAAGTGACCTACCTTGGACATGTAGTTTCCAAGGACGGTATTGCCGTTAACCCGGAGCGTGTTCAGGCTATCCTTGACTGGACTCCTCCGAAGAATGCCAAGCAAGTCAGAAGTTTTCTCGGCCTCGCTAGTTATTGCCGCCGATTTGTCGAGAATTTCTCCAAGATTGCCAAGCCCCTGACTAATCTGCTCCACAAAGGCGTTAAGTTTGAGTGGACAGACAAATGTCAGGAAAGCTTCCAGACCCTCAAGGACAAGCTGACTTCCGCTCCAGTGCTTGCTCCTCCAGATTCCTGCAAAGATTTTGTGATCTTCTGCGACGCCTCTCGTCAAGGATTAGGCTGTGTTCTAATGCAAGAGCGAAGAGTAATTGCTTATGCTTCGCGACAATTGCGTCCACATGAAGAGAATTACCCAGTGCATGATCTTGAACTTGCTGCTGTGATCTATGCTTTGAAGCAGTGGCGTCATTACCTTCTGGGTAATCAGTGTGAGATTTATACCGATCATTAGAGTCTGAAATACTTGTTCACTCAACCGGATCTTAATCTCCGTCAGCAACGATGGTTAGAAACAATTACGGACTATGACTGTGGTATTTCTTATACCCCGGGCAAGGCTAATGTAATGGTCGATGCTCTAAGCCGCAAGTCATATTGCAACAACCTCATGGTTAGGCGAGCTCAACCTCGTCTTTATGCGGAATTGACTCAGCTGAATCTGCGAATTGTTCCCCAAGGTTCTCTTAATAACCTTGTGGTACAACCAGACCTTCAAAAGGCTGTTAAGGAAGCGCAAGCCAAAGATGCTGAAATTGACTTGATGAAGAAAGAGCTTCACCTTGATAAGTACCGGGATTTCTCAGTTGCTGAGGATGGAACATTATATTTCAGAGACCGCATCGTAGTACCTCGCTTCGAGCTTATGACTGACAAGGTCATGAAGGAGGCTCATGATACACCGCTGTCTATCCATCCGGGTAGCACTAAGATGTATCGCGATCTTCGACAGAGGTACTGGTGGTCCAGAATGAAGCAGGACATTGCTCGATACGTTGCTGAATGTGACGTATGTCGTCGCGTGAAAGCAGAACATCAGAAGCCTGCTGGAATTCTGCAACCGCTCCCTATTCCTTTGTGGAAATGGGATAAAGTGCAGATGGATTTCATTACTGGTCTTCCCAAGTCTCAGAAAGGTCACGACGCTATTCTTGTCGTCGTCAATCAACTTTCCAAGGTTGCTCATTTCCTACCTGTTAAGGAGACTATCACTGCTAGCCAGCTAGCAGAGCTGTATATCTCCAGAATCGTTTCACTCCACGGCATTCCGAAGGAGATCAGTTCGGACCGTGGTGGTCTTTTCACGTCCAAGTTCTGGGAAAGTTTTCAAGAAGCTATGGGAACTCACATTACGTGGAGTTCAGCTTATCATCCCCAATCCCAAGGCCAAGTTGAGCGCGTTAATCAAGTGCTTGAAGATATGCTTTGAGCTTGTGTTATATCCTTCGGTAAGAAATGGGAGGAATCTCTCCCGTATGCCGAGTTCTCTTACAACAACAGCTATCAAGCCAGCTTGAAAATGGCCCCCTTCGAAGTTCTCTATGGACGTAAATGTCGAACCCCTCTGAATTGGTCAGAAACTAGGGAACGACCTCTTGTTGGACCCGACATTATTCAGCACGCCGAAGAACAAGTCAGAATTGTCCGAGAGAATCTCAAAGCAGCTCAAGACCGTCAGAAGAGCAATTATGATCGCAAGCGATGGGGTGTAATTTATCAACCTGGTGATCAAGCTTATCTCCGTGTCACTCCTATGAAGGGCACTCGTCGTTTTGGAATCAAGGGCAAGCTAGCTCCTCGCTATATTGGTCCTTTCCGCATCGTGGCTAGACGTGGACAGGTGGCATATAAATTGGAGTTGCCACCACAATTCTCTCATATTCATGATGTCTTCCACGTGTCGCAACTTCGCAAATGCTTCAAGGAATCTCTGCACCACGCAGTGGATCACGAGATGCTTCAGTTGCAAGATGACCTATCCTATAAGGAGCATCCGATCCGCATCCTCGATGAAGCTGAACGTCGGACTCGTCAGAAGACGACCAAGTTCCTTAAAGTGCAGTGGTCGAATCATACTGAAGATGAAGCCACTTGGGAACGCGAGGATCACCTTCGCAAGGAATATCCTGACCTCTTTCCTTCTACCTCCTAAATTCTCGAGACGAGAATTTCTTTTAGAGGAGGAGAACTTGTAACACCCCTGTGTAACTACCACTGTGATCAGCTGCTAATAATGCCAAGTCATATCATTTACAGTGCCTAAACATAGAGGTTAACCAAAGCAAATCAACTCCATTCTGAAAATCAACTCAAATTCAAAAGTGAAATATGAAGTTGATCAAACACTGTTGGGAAAATGTTCGTTAAATGGCAAATAATCCAGGAACACTTGTAAAACCATCATCAATAAAGTTGGAGTTAGACAAATGACTCAAACAAGATGAAACAGCACCAAAACAGAATTAATTAAATCCATTTAAAATCATTTCAATTAAAAATGAAATCCAAATCTGTCCAAACAAGTTTTTGGTGAAGGGTAATATCGCATTGCATTGCTTGGACCAAGTTCCACATTTTATAAAAATGCATAAGAGCCCTAACTAAATCAAAACAGAAAAGAATAAAAGAAATGTGAAGCAGAAAATAGAAAATTGGAAAAGGCCTACTGTGCACTAGAGCTGCGTGAACAGTAGTCGGCCCAGCGCCGCAGGCCAGGCCCAGCCCACCTGGGTCATCCTCCTCATCCCCGCGCTGTCGCGCGCCCGCGCCGACACGCCGACGGGCGCCGCACGTGTCGCCCATCCCCCGGCGCCGCTGCCGCCGCGAGGAGGATAAGAGCATCCCCAGCGACTCCCCCAGGCGAACCCTAGCTCCACTCCGCCCCGTTCCCCTCCTCTCTCTCGATTCCGCTCATCCCGAGCGCAGCCGTCGCCGTCGTCGCATCGATCCTGCGGCCTTCGGCCACCACTTGCCTCGCCGCCACGTCGTAGAGGGTCACCGTCGTCCGGGGCGTCTCCAGACGCCACCAGTTGGAGCTCGGAGCCACCGCATCGCCCACATCGACGTCGTCTTCTTCCTCTACCCCGACGCGCTCGCCGTCGTCCCTGTCCACCACTGCTGCTACTAAGCTCCCAAGGGTCTTACGTGACCGCTCGGTGAGCTTCTCCCCTTCCCCATTCCTGTCCTCGAGCCGCGTAGCTCTTCGTAGCTAGCTTCCCCACGAGCTCGAGCTCCGGCCGTCGTCGGTCGGCGTCGCATCCGACGCTGTGGCCCGTTTCAACGTCCGCCGATGCCACCGTTCGACGCGGTGTGATGCCCGCGTTCGAATGCGCCCACTCCCGCACCGAATGAGCCTCGCAAACCACTTTCCCTTCGCGCCACCGAACGCAACCGCCGCCATGCTCGTCTCCGGCGAAGTTCCGGCCGTCCCCATCGACGCTGCTACCCCCTAGCTGCTTCGCGACGTCGCCCCGGTCTCGTAGATGCTCGCGGTGGTCCTAACGGACCACCACAGCCGTTTTCCGGCCGGTCTCGAGCGCGCCGCCGCGGTAAATGGTCGCCAGAGGCAACTCCGGCGCCGCTGACGTGGCAGCACACGTGGGCCTCCCCACAGCCACTGCCACTGGGCCCCCTGGGTCCCGTTGACCCAGTCAAATGCTGACTGGGCAACGCCCAGTCACTGACCAGTGGGCCGCGTGCTTAATTAACTAAATAGGTTTTTAAAAATAAATCTAATTACTAATGACTCACTGACAGATGGGGCCCACTCCCTAATTAACCCATTTAATTAGTTTAACTCACTGTTATAGTAACAGAGGCTGACATGTGGGTCCCACTGGACCCACATGTCATGTTTGACTGGTCAGCCGACTGTTGACTTGCTGATGTCAGCATTACATCATGATGACGTCATAATTCATTTTCTGTAAATAATAATAATTCCAGAAAATTATTTAAACTTCGAAAATTAATAACTTTTAAACCGTAGCTCAGATCGAAAAAGTTAAAACATGAAAGTTGCTCAGAACGACGAGACGAGTCTGATCGTGCCGTCTATTTCCCTATCGGAACCTCCTATGTAGGAGAACTCGTAACTTCGAGCCCGATTCTGGTAGATGAATAGTGAATATTCATCGGTTAATAAATCCAACACTAATCCTAAAATAAATAAAATGACTTAGGCATACGTCAGGCAACCCTGCACTGCATCATAGCATCGCACGCACTGTGTTGCATCTGTTTGCATTATATTTACTTGTTTCTTCCCCCCCTCTTCTCTTTCGGTAGACCCCGATGTTGCCGTAGCTCCTGAGGCAGACGCCACTCCAGAGTACGACTACGTCCCCGACGATCAGGCCCTTGCCGTCGAGCAGACAGGCAAGCACCCCCATTTTGAGCATTCCGATATCGCCCACTCTCTTCTCTCTTATGCTTGCATTAGAAGTTACTGCTGCTACTGTTGTCCTATATCTGTTGCATAGCCTGTTTTATTGTAGCCTACTTTTGATACCTGCCTGTTCTCCTAAACTGTTTAGTATAGGATGGGTAGAGCCTTATCAGAGACCCACTTGTCCCGACTGCCCCGCTGGACTCTCAGAAGACCCGAGCAACGGGATCGAAGATCAGACCCTGGCACCGCACGTCACTTCCCCTAAGATGCTCGACTGTACTGGGTTACTATCGAGTGCCGAGGGTGATACCTCGTCAGCACTTCTGATGATAACCTTGTAGGTTTGTTATTCGGTCGTGGTAAGCGAGGGTGATTCCTCCTACACCACCCCCGATAACGACGTCGTCGTGCAACTTCTCAAGTGTGGACCTCGAGGGTGATGCCTCATTCGTTCACCTTGACGATAGCATCGAGCGGGAATTCCATCGAGGGTGATACCTCAGGGTTCCCCCTTGGTGTCAGACACACGGAGACTTGGTTACTATGACTGAACACTGAACCATGATAACATGATACTAAAGACGGGTCGGCCCTGAGGGGTACCCGTGCGAGCATGAATGCGAAGTGATGTGGAGTCGGGTTGACCTGAGAGGTGCCCGCGAGATTACTACGAGGCGTGGCCGGGCATTCTTAGCCCTTGCCGCAAGTCCTCGAGATGGGGCGACGGGGTCACATCGATCGTGAGTCTCTGCTCGTTTCCACGCGCTCCTAATTCACTAACGGTTTGGATATTTGATCCGAGGGGCCTCTGGCCCGATAGCACTAACCATCACGTGGGCATAGTATGGGCGTTCTGCGTTGTATACTTCAGCCGGAGCTTAATTGACGTCAGCAAGGAGCGGCGCGCGCTGAATTGGACTGGGAACGCAATCGCGCTTGTATAAGGGGTTGCTAGGTCTGCTTTCAGCCGCGTTCGCAACGCATAGGAGCGTCCGGGGTGATGGTCCAAGACCCCTGGGGGCATAGGTTAGTCCGGCGTGCTGACCTCTCATTAAGTATTTGGTCGGGTTGCGGCGTGTTGCTTAGCCGAGGCCGGGCATGCCCCAGAAAAGTGTGTCCGACCGGAGTTAAGCTAGCATGGTGGGTAACTTGGTGCACCCCTGCAGGGAAGAAACTTCTATCGATAGCCTGTCCTATGGTAACGGACACTCGGAGTTGTATCCCGATCGGTACAACTAGAACATGACTTGAGATGAGAACTGGATAGTATGGCTCTGGGATTGCTTTCTCGCAGGGAGTCGAGGAAGAATCTCTGGCCGAGGTTGATGACATTACTACTATACTTTACATTATGTTATTCTGCTCTCTTCTAATGCTGCAAGACTGATGAAGATGTTTGAAGATGCTAGTCTTCGATAGGACTAGGCTTTCCCCCTCTATTCTGGCATTTCTGCAGCCCAGTCCACAAATACAGCCCTCCTTTGAAAATGTTGCATATGTAGTGTAGATCCATGCTTGCTGAGTACTTCGGATGAGTACTCACATTTGCTTTATTTTCCTTTTTCCCCCTTTATCACTTTGTCGCATCTAGACGACGGAGCCCCGGAGCCAGTTGTCCCCGTCGACGACCACTACTACTACCAGCCCGGAGAGTACTACTACTACGAGGAGCCGACCGACGACCAGGAGTAGGATTCGGAGGGTCCAGGGCAGGAGGCCCACGCCTTTCGATCGTAGAGTTTTAATTTTGCCCTGCCTCTGTGAAGGCTTATCTCTCTTTCGGTAATATATCTGTACCCAGATATCTAATGCTTCCGCTGACACTTGTATGCCATCGAGCTATGTATTCGAGCCCTCGAGGCCTTGGCTTGTAATATTAAGCTTGTATGACTTTATTTATGTTTTAGAGTTGTGTTGTGATATCTTCAAGTGAGTCCTTAGGCTTGATCGTGTGCATTTGCGTGTATGGTTAGTACACGATTAAGCCGGGGTCGTCACATGGACTTGGCTGGAAGCACGGTAGGTGAGCTAGCAGCATCATCATGAGGCAGTAGACTCATGCCACTATCAGACTGCTCAGACGAATCAGCCTTGCAATACTCAACCGTGGAACGGGAACCCTTTTCCACTGGAACATCAATACGGTTGACCTGGAACGAGCTCTCCTCTGCCTCTGGATGGAAGCTCTTCGAAGAGATAGACACTACAAATCGGTACTTCCGGCCAATCAATGCAGAAAGCTCGTGGGGAATGGCATTAACCCCACGGGCTATTTGAACAACCTCATTAAGAGGCATTCGGTTAGAATGCCCTTCACGGAGCAGGGTGATCAAATATTTTCCAACAATATCCCTCCCTGCTCTATCAAATAAAACGAACTCAGCCTCACCCGTATCATCAGCCCCCACGAAACAGATGCGATACCTATCACAAAGCATATAAATGCGTCAAGGGCAATGAAAATAAGATGGTAAAGATTGCAATGGACATCCAGATGAGGCAGCACCTTGGCAGTGCATCAGTGCACGAGCATTTTTGATCATTGCACTTGTAGACAGACCCATATGGCTGGGAAGACTTGTGACATTTCTCACAGGACATGAACCACCAGCGTTGTCCAGGACTGAACCTAGCCAATGTAACCGATGAGAAGAAACTGGCATCCTACAAATACATCGCACGACAAAATAGCCAGGTCAACCACCAAAACAATGGAAGTCTCACCCCCTCGTCAGATGAGATAAGTATATTGAAGTGACTTACTTTGTTTTTATAAATGTCTAAAGCCAGCAGCTCAGCCACTGTTTTAGTCTCCATCTCAACATGTGCAGCCACCTCAGCCATTGTCTGTCCTGGTAGAAGTATCTTCTCTATAGGAGAGAACTTGCCCTGGAGCCTGTAATTAGGAGAGAAGAAAAACGCATGAGACAACACACGAAGCAATGTCGAAACAACGTATTACGAATATTTGTCCACGGAAAGACAACGAACCTTGCATGAAAATCTGTTATCTCAGCGATGTCATCATTAATGTACCACCGGCACGCTGCACTTCCACTAACCCCCCTCCGACCTACATACAGGACAAAAACATGCGTTACGACTTGCACAAGAGGTCAAGCACACAGGATGTTTATCATCAAAACTGATAAAGACCAGACCTTCATAGTTTTTGACCAGAGTGCCAACGAACAAAGCAAAGACCGGTCCGGTCTGACCAATTGCGATGACATCCTCCGTATCAAACGCCGTCGCACGCTCGCCCCAGAGCACAACATTTATCTGATACCCACTGCATAGAGCACATAACAGAACACGGATTTGATGAAACGGCATAACAGTCTAAGCCAGTGGAATTCATAGCAGATGTCTAAGAGAGGACGATAGCAGACCTGAGATCCCTAATGGTGACGATTCGTTTCACAGAAGGTTCGGCCCTGCTTGAACTGTGATACTGCATGGCGTCTGACACGCCAACAATGAGGCCAAGTACATCTACAATCCACATGAAGAGACATCAGCTAACGGTCATACAAAGAACAAAGCAACCACAACAAAAAAGAACTAACCTGTAAAGAAAGGAGGCCTCTCGAGTGGCGCAGGCAGGTGGGCCAATTCAGTGAGTGAATAAGTGCAGAATGGAAACTCAAGGTCTGTCTCAGCGGCTGGGTCAACAGTGGTGAACCTATTAAACCTGATCATGTTCACCGAATCGACGGGTTTGAAATAGTTTTTATTGGGGAACACCAGGAACTGGCATATGTCATATGCACAGCCTTCGACGATTTTATCCATGAACTTTGACACCTGCTTCTCAGAGATCTCAGCATATATGTGGTTACCCTGGTAAGACAGAACGACAAAGCATCAACAAATGACATGAACACACCCGGCAAAGCAGTCATTTCCTTGGACCATCATCAAACAACATTAAAGAGTAAAAATGGCAAGCAACATGAGCTATAAGGAAAAATCAACTACCTCAGCGTCCAGAAGGACCAAGTCGGTGTGCTTTATGGGCCCAACATCAGTGGCCCCACGATGCTGCCACATCTGCGAGACAAAAACCCGGACCGTGAGACGGCTATTTCCCGGGACAAGTTCAGCCAAAGCAGTGATCTCCATCTGCAGCAAGGACGCAACAAAAGTACAGCACAAGAGAAGGCAAAATGGTCAAATGGTATAAAGCATGATAGACATGGATAAGATGAAGATCATCATCATGTAAAAGAACTACAGCAATAAAGTACAACACAAAAAGACCTTAGATCCAAGGAATCCTATCGCTATACATAAACACCAAAGCAAAGCCTGATCAGAAGAAGCACGTAGATTACCAAAAACCTGATCATACACAGCACAAGATACAAACCACTAAGCACGAGCACTATGTCATCCCAGCAGATCGAAAGATCTCTGGGAAGAGAACATTTTTCGTCTCGGAGCCACAGGTGCCATCATCGTTAACTATAAGGATCCTCAAGGAATCTTTCGAGGTAACACGAGACACTGCTACATATAGCTGGCCATGGGTGAAGACAGGTTTTTTAAGATATACACCAACCGAAGAGAGCGTCTGGCCCTGGCTTTTATTGATTGTCATAGCATAGCACACACGCACTGGAAACTGGCGACGTTGAAGCACAAACGACGACTTCAACTGCTTTGACAACAATTCAATTCTAGGGATATAGACGGTATCACCCACGTGGGATCCGGTCATTATAACAGCCTCAATAACGCGATCGCCCATGTCTTTTACAATAAGACGCGTGCCATTACAAAGACCATTCGGCTGGCTCAAATTTCTCAGCAGCATAATCGGAACCCCCTTCTTAAGAGTAAGCCTGTGGCATGGAAAATTAATGATCTTTAAAGTATTCAGATACTCTACAGGATAAAACAGACTCTCCTCTTGAACACAATCTCCAGAACTATCTACGGAATCAGCACTCAAATACTCTCTGCTAGCAGTTGGAACCAAATTCATAACATGAACATTAATTTCCTCGGCAAAGTCATTGGTCGTTGCTAGAATGGCCCTCTCTCGCAAATATTCAGGTCTTAGATAATTATCCGCAAAGTCATTGTAAATGGAAGAAACGATGGTAGATATCGGACTACCATCAGTTTGAACCAACAGATCATCCGGTATTTGTATCCAAGAAGCCCCAGTCTCATCGCCCTGTTTCGTAACAGGCAATTTCCCCTCACCAAGATCTAAGACCCATCTACTGAACAAAGCAACAGCCTCTTGTACCCTAGCGTTTGCATTCGGCACAGCCAATCGCATGTTAATCGTAAGGGACAGTGTATGAACACGGCGCCACAGCGGAGAATTTGTAATGGCTGCATCAACAATCTGAGGCCTAGTACCCCCTTCAATAACCGGCAATATCTGTCTAAGGTCCCCCCCTAGAACCATGGTCAGTCCACCAAACGGGAGGTCCGCACGCGATGCATCACGTGCAGAAAGAACATCATGCAACGTCCTATCCACAGCCTCAAAACACTTCCTATGTGTCATAAGCGCCTCATCCCAAATGACTAAAGACGCCGCTTCAAACAACTTGCAAAGGCGAGAACCTCTTTTAACATCACACAACATATCATCATCAATATTAATTGGTATTTTAAAACGGGAATGAGCGGTTCTTCCACCGGGCAGCAGCAGAGACGCAATACCCGACGATGCAACAGTAAGCACTATCTTTCTCTCGCCTCTAAGTAAAGCACATATTGAACTCCAAAGGTAGGTTTTCCCAGTACCTCCATACCCAGAAACAAAGAAGAAACCCGGACTACTCGACCGAACACAATCAACAATAGTCTTATAAGCGGCCATCTGATCAGCATTCAAACTACGAAACATGGCAGGCGCCTCTCTAGCCAAAGAAACAGCATCATACGACATTTCTTCATGAATTAACCTATTATCAATGAAGGGGGCATCAATATCATCAAGCGTTCGGGATGGCAAATTGAACTCATGAATATCATAACCATGCTTTAAAAATATGCCAGCCAGCTCATCAAGAAGCATGTTTCTAAGCCTATCGATAGGAACCTCGTAAGTTTGATTATTCATCACAGAACACACCGCATGCTGGATATCATCCGCCATGCTCAACCAATAGCGTTCAAAAAAATCCCTCTCATCCCTAACATGGCAATTTATGAGCATGGTGACAAACAATTGTCTAAGACGATTTCCAAATCCCCAAACCACAGCCTCATCAAACGCCATGTACCATTCGCTGTCATCTCCTAATAAACCTCTAGCAGCACAAGCATCTTTAAAACTATCGTACACACGTCCATCATACGTCCTAAGGTCTATAAAAGATCTAGCACCCTTAACAATCATCAAGAGCATGCGCAAGTAGTACAGCTCGCCTTTCGTAGGACAAACATAATATATGCGGCCAATTTTATCACCACCACCTCTTTCGTGCCATGATCTATTCACAGAGTCCCATGTCCATTTAATGGGAAAATCACAATAAGTTGATGAACGGGCATGCTCATACAATTCATTCGCAACAAACCATTCAGTCAACATTGTTTTTTTCAACTTTTCAGAATTTGAAAGCTTGGTAAGATCAACACCAGGAAAGTAACGAATAACATTCATGCCAGGCAGGTGAATGACTAACCTCTCTACAGAAGGCATTCGACAATGTATTGGGAAACCAAATATACGCCATAACGCATCATACTCACAAATGTAACGGCAGCACAGATACTCTTGCACTTCATCTACAGGACCATCGCCATACACACCTGCCTTTTTAAAATGCTCTAACATCACCTTAGCGTAATCAGCGCCCTTTGTAACATATTTAAACAAGTATTTCATCACTTGAGTCTTATTACGCCACTCTACATTAATGTGGGCCTGAAACTTTTTAAGCAAAGCCATGTTATAAGGAACCACATGCCTATTGTCAAGATAATGGCCATTTTTAAAGATAGTCTGACCGTTGTTACGACGCTGATATAAGGCAAACCCCTTGTCATCTATGATCGTTTCATCTCGGAACTCTTTTGGGAAATGCTTTGAACAAGAACCCTTTTTCATGCAGACACATTTATCGTTCATTTTCCCACAGGGCCCGTGCATCATAAACTCAGAAACCAACACATAACCCAAGGGATCTGCTAAGGGATCAGGTATTTCAGCAGAGATAAAGGAATCTATACTCTCAACACCAATCTCACCTTGATCCCCTACCCGCCAAACCAATATGTGTGCATGTGGCAGACCCCTCTTCTGGAACTCAACAGTATACAAAACTGGAAAGAGACACACAAAACACCAGTGAGAAGCCAGACCCATCATACAACACAGCTAAGGGGGAAAACTATAACAAACAACGGCACATGCATCATAATCACACAGAAAGACAAAACATAGTACCAGCCTTGATAGGACCATAAGCCTTTCCGCATTTGATCTCTTCCAAGTACTCCACAAGCTTCATATGGTACACCCTAACAACTATATCCGCCCTATCAGAGGGCTGCTGCCCTAGCTCCAACGCCGCAGTGATCTCAGGCCACTTGGGATTACAGGTGAAAGTAGTAAAAATATCAGGAGCACCGTGCACCCTACATATGGCAAGACCGTCTTGGAAATTTTCCTTGTAATAACGGGGACCAGCTGTGTGGCTAGATGGCAGAATGGTTTTCTTCCCAACAAGAGTGCTATCAACACACCCCTCATTAATGGCATCAGTGATACCTTGCAAATGTTCAGCCCTAAGCATATCCTGGTTTTTCAATATATACCAAAGCCTGTTCTCATCGATGCATGCACGTGCATCCACAACGGACTGAGAAGACAGCAGGCCATAGCACAGGTATGGATTGGGCTGATCACCCTTATAGTGACACATAAAACGATAATAATCTTGCATGGTCATCCTATTTTTCTTCCCACCATCAGGAGACTGATCAATTGGGACATCAGTAGATACCGTATCAGATGCATGAGGCTGATTACCCGGGACACCAGAAGTAGACCCTACATCTGAGGGAGGAGGACGTCCACTCGGGACACCAGAAATAGACCCTACATCTGAGGGAGGAGGACAACCACGTGGGATACCAGAAGTAGACCCTATATCCAACACGGGAGTCCGAGCAATCGGGACACCAGAGGTAGACCCTGTGCCTACCGCACTCTCATGGACAGGATCAGCCGGGACATCATGGTCACCATCATCATCCACAAGGACAATCAAATGAGGAACATCTATCTGGAACCCCCTCTCTCCGTAAGGAAAAAGCAATGGGTATTGTAAAGGCATAAAAGCAGTGTTCAAAGAAGAGATCTGCTTAAGACCTTCCGAACGGCTAGAAATTACTATGTCCCGGGAAGACCTCTCTCCAGTAAAATCGCCAACAATCAAAGCAGCAAGCCCAGCAGTAGTAGGCAGGCTATACTGTGGACCATCACCGTCCGAAGGACCAATTATACGAATCGAAATTTCCTCAATAGGCCCATCACCAGGATTCTCTATAATACTGCTCGCCTCTCTAAAGGTCTGCACCAACGGATTGAAGTCATTAAGCATGTCTCTTAGACCAACAACTATATCCCTATCGATATTTCCATCGGGCTTATCGTCTGGATTTAAAGCACGCATTCTATGCTCGATCTCGTTAGACGGATCATGTATATACATCTCAGCAAATTTAGGGTCATCATCGCCTTTCGGCAAAAGCGACCCTATACGATGGGATACCTGGCCACTTATTTTGAAAATCTTAGGCCCACGAGTACCATCTAATGAATGATCAATAGTAGCGCCCATCGAAGTGAAAGCGAACATACAATTGTACTGACGTATGTTTCGGAGGAATTTTCTTGCACGAGCAGTTCCATCAAAACGAAGCAGCTCCCGGAGATAAGCCGGGGGGTCTTTAAAAGGAGGAATGTAAACCTTAGCGCCTTTACAGCAGAGATAGTAAACCATCTTGCACTTTGTCCAAGAAGACTTCGATTTCACCTGCTCGTTGTACCATAAAGAGGCACCACAATACCGACACAAGAAATCTGGAGGGCCGTAATATGACCTATCTGCATAGGAAGCTAACAGCCCAAAAGAGGCATGGAAGAAAGGAAAATCCATAAACCACACGACAACAAACACACATATACGAACATGCTAATTAGTAACCGACGACCAATACCTTTAAGGGACTCAGCAAACGCAACCGAGTAACCTCGCCAATCCTCTGGCATGGGACCATAAACAGTATGCTCTATAATGAAACAACCGAACTAACATAAGACAACGCACAGAACAATAAATAACCAACAATGGAACTACAACACCACAAGCACCTGCGTATCCAGAACGAAGCAAATCAAGGCTCACCCTACACTTTCTGCGGTTCAAGGTCGTCTCAGATGAACTTAAATAGGGAAACCAACTATCACCTAAGACGGGGCAAGAAACACGGGAAACATGAAAGGATTAGCATCTGCAAACAACAACCCAGGAAATAAGAAAATTCAGCAGGAAGGAGACGGGACATACGTCTACGCTTCCGGGGAGGAAATTCAGGAGGCACGCGCGGCACATACAATTTCGCAACAGCGGCACGGGCTCACATGGGAGCAGCAGCAGGCACCCGAGCAGAGCGACGTCCATGCGCCACAGCAGCGGGAGCAACACGACAAGAGCCACGACCACGCGCTGGAGGAGCACGAGTCGCACGACCAGAGCCGCGTCCCCGCGCCGTAGCAGCGGGAGCAGCACGACCAGAGCCACGGCCGCGGGTCGCGGCAGTAGGCGCACCCCTACCAAACCCACGGCCCCGCGCAGAAGCAGCAACAACCCGTCCAACCCCTTGTGGACGGGCAACATCACCTTGCCCAGTAACGACACAACCTCGTCTGCCAACAACGTCCCCAATCAAAATCACATGACCCGTGTCAGGTACACGTCTCCGCGCACCACCCCGCTTAGCCACAGGTCTGCGTGCAGAGGACCCCTCCTGGCCAGAGGCACATCCGCTTCCCGAGTCATTGCCACATCCAATGGGGGCATCATCGCCTAGGCCAGCACCGGCACGCCCACGGATAGCCCATCCCTCACACCCCTTGCCTCGTCCACGACCATCGCCACTCTGACCCGCCATACAAACACCGCCCTAGACAACAGCACACCCACAGACAAGCGCCCCACCATACGGTACCATGGCAATCCAAGACTGACCAATACAAAACAGCAAAGACACAAACATAAACTTCCAGATAGGGCACATAATAAAGCATTATCAGCGAGTAGTAAGACTAACACATATGCCAAGACAGAGTATACAGATATGAAAGGTTGAACCAGAACCACAAAAGATAAAAGAGCAGGAGTTATTAGCGATTTATTGAATGTCAATTAGTACAGATGAACATAATCGTTAAATAGTACAACATACCAGCCGCACATAGCAGCATATACATAATGATTCGAATACACAACACCTAGAGCAAGTAAAAACCAAACCATCGGAAAGAAAAGGGAAACCAAAGAAACCCTACATTGGTGCTATAAAGCACATGCCACCGTAACTAAGGCAGCATGGAGCATCCGTTGCTGCGAAACGACATCAACGTCATCCACAACGACAGACCCATCGGCACGTGCAACAGACGGCGTGGCTCTGACCAATGACGCAGCCAGAACCACCGCAGAGCGAGCAAGCTCTCGATAAGTAGACATACTTCTATAATTGTAATCCAACACAACAAACCCATACACCCCTTGCAGAAAACAAATTGCCTGGAAAGCAGCGCTTTCATAAATGGACAAGCCCACACTGGCCTGGGACCAGAAGAACCTCCTGACTGTCAATGCATCACTCCCAGGAACATCAACCTCAATCTCGACTCCACCGAGCAAATCACCATCTTCCATAACCTCTCGCAGGTATGAGTGAAATGGCAAACGGCATCGAGAGGCGACGACATCCAACAGATGCACATACGAACAACTCACAGCAAACATCCTGCCATAGATAATACCCATCAAAAAGTAAACCCACTCCACACAAGAAAGAGAAAAAAAAACAGGAACAAACGTTAGATCATTTAGTTCAGAAGATCAACACAAAGAACCCGGACAGGAAAAAAAAGCATACAAGAGAAGCAGATCACCCAAACTAAAAGCCCCAGGACCATCAATCAGCACACGAGGAAACAGAACGCATAATTCACCTTTTAATACCTGACAATCGTTCATCCTACCTAGTCTGTAAATATACATGAATTCAAATATCAACCGGCGCGCTCACTACACCCCAGAACACGACACATAAGCTAGAATACCAGCCAGGCTGCTCAGGCATATATCCAGCACAAACCTCAAGAAGCAGACCCTACAAACTAAAAATAGCCTCTAGTCAAAGCAAACCCCTACACTTAAGCACGAACCACTTTATCTAAACACACGGCAAGCTCATATGCATAACCAAAAGTAGCCTGAACCACGTATATACGGATCCTCCTGACCCAAGGCTTTAATGAAGACTCACAACCTCTGTCAATGGCACACGACATCACATAATGATTCGAATACACAACACCTAGAGCAAGTAAAAACCAAACCATCGAAAAGAAAAGGGAAACCAAAGAAACCCTACATTGGTGCTATAAAGCACATGCCACCGTAACTAAGGCAGCATGGAGCATCCGTTGCTGTGAAACGACATCAACGCCATCCACAACGACAGACCCATCAACACGTGCAACAGGCGGCGTGGCCCTGACCAATGACGCAGCCAGAACCACCGCAGAGCGAGCAAGCTCTCGATAAGTAGACATACTTCTATAATTGTAATCCAACACAACAAACCCATACACCCCTTGCAGAAAACAAATTGCCTGGAAAGCAGCGCTTTCGTAAATGGACAAGCCCACACTGGCCTGGGACCAGAAGAACCTCCTGACCGTCAATGCATCACTCCCAGGAACATCAACCTCAATCTCGACTCCACCGAGCAAATCACCATCTTCCATAACCTCTCGCAGGTATGAGTGGAATGGCAAACGGCATCGAGAGGCGATGGCATCCAACAGATGCACATACGAACAACTCACAGCAAACATCCTGCCATAGATAATACCCATCAAAAAGTAAACCCACTCCACACAAGAAAGAGAAAAAAACCAGGAACAAACGTTAGATCATTCAGTTTAGAAGATCAACACAAAGAACCCAGACAGGAAAAAAAAGCATACAAGGGAAGCAGATCACCCAAACTAAAAGCCCCAGGACCATAAATCAGCACACCAGGAAACAAAACGCATAATTCACCTTTTAATACCTGACAATCGTTCATCCTACCTAGTCTGTAAGTATACATGAATTCAAATATCAACCGGCGCGCTCACTACACCCCGGAACACGACACATAAGCTAGAATACCAGCCAGGCTGCTCAGGCATATATCCAGCACAAACCTCAAGAAGCAGACCCTACAAACTAAAAATAGCCTCCAGTCAAAGCAAACCCCTACACTTAAGCACGAACCACTTTATCTAAACACACGGCAAGCTCATATGCATAATCAAAAGTAGCCTGAACCACGTATATACGGATCCTCCTGACCCAAGGCTTTAATGAAGACCCACAACCTCTGTCAACGGCACACGACATCACATAATGATTCGAATACACAACACCTAGAGCAAGTAAAAACCAAACCATCGAAAAGAAAAGGGAAACCAAAGAAACCCTACACTGGTGCTATAAAGCACATGCCACCGTAACTAAGGCATCATGGAGCATCCGTCACTGCGAAACGACATCAACGTCATCCACAACGACAGACCCATCGACACATGCAACAGGCGGCGTGGCCCTGACCAATGACGCAGCCAGAACCACCGCAGAGCGAGCAAGCCCTCGATAAGTAGACATACTTCTATAATTCTAATCCAACACAACAAACCCATACACCCCTTGCAGAAAAAAAATTGCCTGGAAAGCAGCGCTTTCGTAAATGGACAAGCCCACACTGGCCTGGGACCAGAAGAACCTCCTGACCGTCAATGCATCACTCCCAGGAACATCAACCTCAATCTCGACTCCGCCGAGCAAATCACCATCTTCCATAACCTCTCGCAGGTATGAGTGGAATGGCAAACAGCATCGAGAGGCGACGGCATCCAACAGATGCACATACAAACAACTCACAGCAGACATCCTGCCATAGATAATACCCATAAAAAAGTAAACCCACTCCACACAAGAAAGAGAAAAAAACCAGGAACAAACGTTAGATCATTCAGTTCAGAAGATCAACACAAAGCACCCAGACAGGAAAAAAAAGCATACAAGAGAAGCAGACCACCCAAACTAAAAGCCCCAGGACCATAAATCAGCACACCAAGAAACAGAACACATAATTCACCTTTTAATACTTGACAATCATTCATCCTACCTAGTCTGTAAGTATACATGAATTAAAATATCAACCGGTGCGCTCACTACACCCCGGAACACGACACATAAGCTAGAACACCAGCCAGGCTGCTCAGTCATATATCCAGGACAAACCTCAAGAAGCAGACCCTACAAACTAAAAATAGCCTCCAGTCAAAGCAAACCCCTACACTTAAGCACGAACCACTTTATCTAAACACACGACAAGCTCATATCCATAACCAAAAGTAGCCTGAACCACGTATATACGGATCCTCCTGACCAAAGGCTTTAACAAAGACCCACAACCTCTGTCAACGGCACACAGCATCACAACCATCAAACAACAGGACTGCCATACTAAATACTCCTATGCAACAACCAAATCGACCATTACAACCAACAAGACGAGCATAGAGGCAGACAGACGGCACAAAAAAATTAACCTAGCAAAGTACCTGCCCAAGGACCACCCCAGCAAGAAACACCCGCACCAGATCCAATCGCACCAGATCCAATCCCTTGGAAGCCGAAGACCAGGATGACGCGACGACGACCGAGGGCCAAATCTCAGCAAACCCTAACCCCAATCCTGCGCAACGAACGGAAACAAATCCAAGCAATCAATAGGAGATTGCAAAAATCGAGAGTAGATCAGAGCCAAGCGTGACAAATCACCTCATCCATCGCAATCAACCGGGCAAAGAACAGAGAGGCATCATCCACAGCAGAAATCCAACCCTAGCCGTCAGTCGAAGCTACAAACAACACCACCGCATCAGAGGACAGGCACACACATATCAACCAAGAGACGACAAGCGGAGACACGGGCCAGACCTGAGGATCGGCGGCGGGAGAAACAGCGAGACGACGGCGCCCGGATGCAAGAGAGGAAGAGGAGAACGGCGAAACAGAGAGAGAGAGAGCGCTAGGGTTCTGGCCCAACCAACCGGCTCCTCGCCTTTACCCCAAGAGACAGCCACACACGAAGCGCCACGTAAGGGCGAACACGCGAAATGCCAATAATGCCCTCTGCGGGCACCAAAAATTGCAGGCGGTGGCATGCCATCTCGCACGCAAGAAGCAGCGACGGGCGCAGCTCACCCACTCGCTCACTGACTGCCGTGGCCCACAGCGCCCGGGTCCCACCTGTCATCGTGCACGAGGGTAGTTGAACGGGGGAGGAATGCCAGATACTATTCATTGATTGTCACATCAGTGAAGATCCAACGGCCAGGATCCTTTCACCTGAAGATCGAACGGCTGGGTTACTTTTGGACACTTAATCCGACGGTCCAGATTGCAACGCCCTGAGAAGGCTCCATACATGGCTCTAATGTAACAATGGGATTATGATTTAATGCACGTTCAGGAAATAGTCAATGCATCACTATTTTCTGGAAACTGTCTGTTCCATGTCAAGTTTTGATTTCAGCTTGATATATTAATAATAATATTACCATGTTTCTTGTAAATGTCTACTTACAAACTTTGCAGATAAATTGGTGCCTGTATATTATAGAAGTAAGACACTTGAAAATAGATTCAGCATGGTTCCTACACTCCCAACTTTTCATGGTTGACTTCACGTCAGAAACAACTATTCATCATGGGCAGTCATGGTTGTTCGCGACTCTGCAAGAAGATAATCGACGGTCGGCAGCTCGGCTGCTTCATTGTCATCTTCGACGAGCACTGTCCGACACGATTTTCCGCTAGCATGTACCATGGAATGTCACTGCTTTTATCATGGCATCCAACACTTGCAGTTGTGACTCAAAAGGGGGTTCTGAAGCTGATAAACTTGGATGGCCTGACAGTCTACCATACCAACAACCATCTCCAAGGACACAAACTTGAAAAGTTTCTAAGATTCATACACACCTTCAGGTACAGATACCTGCTTTGTTCTGTAGAATTCCTATGCATTTTAAGAAGATGAGCCGCCCATATATTCATCAGGAAATGATGGGGGTGACCCTATTTAAAATGAAGTTTCAGAATTTTTTTCCAAGAAAAGATCAGGGTGCTGACAGGGTTTCTATTATGTTTCAGGAGAAATTTGGATCTTTTTGGACAGTTATTGCAACCATCTTTCGGAATGAGTATAAAAACAATGCTATGAGGTAAACATAATGGATGTTGACCTTTTGATCTTGATCTCTCGATTTTTATCTAAAAAATCTTGCTCTCTTGATTTTTATCTAAAAAATCTTGCTCTCTCGACCAGTATGATGTAATATGTGGAGGTGTCTTCAGGATCGGTGGTGCATCGGAAAAGATGACATGAAGGAGTTGTGCATGGTGAGTTAAAAAGATTTAGATCCGGTCTTTTTACCCACCCCTCCGTGGTTTTCCTTATGCTGTTTCTCATTTCAGTTTTACCTTTGACTACATACTACATATGGTTGCAACCAACCTTAACAGCATAACCTCGCTAGATCAATCGTTGGGTTCCACTTAAAGAAATGGTAAACATAGATGTGAGTATGTGCATCCTATTTTACTTATCGGTTCACTCTCCGTAGTGATCTCTGCACCCCAATTCTGGTTAAAACTGGATTTTATAATCCTTACTTTCCAATACATATCTAGGCAAACCTATTGTGTTTCTGACTAAGGGTGATTATATGATAGTTTGATAAGGGTGCCTCACAAGGGGCAAGAGTGATATATTTGTGAGGTTCCTGATCCACATAGTCTATTTCCTATGGACCTATGAAACCTGATTTTTAATTCACAAAGCCCAGTCTTGCAAAAAAAAGGGCATAGATGCGAGAAGATGACATATATCTTGTTCACCTTGTTGTAATTTGTGTGCTAAGTTGGCCAGAGTTTTCCTATCATGTAGTTCACCTTGTTGTAAGATTTGGCACAATATTTATCAAATTTCTGGTCTATATTTTTGCCTAATATGAGCACTCTATTTTCCCTGTACATCCAACTCCGCCCCGTTTGATTATGGTTCTTTCCTACACGCACAGCTAAAACTTGACAATTTGAACCCTTGATTGATGCAAGAGATTGAAGATACAACTCATGGAATCTGAAAAATTAGAAAAAAGGTCAAAAGTCATTTTTATTTCAAAAGTGGATGGTCAACTTTTTTATTTAACTGACTCTGAATGTCCAAGGTATCTGTTTTATTCTACTATGGACTTTATTGCCGCATTATCATATATTTTTTTGCGAGATGCTGCATTATCATTTATGTTCTTGCATATTCTGTTGGCCCTTAATGCTGCCACTGACGACCAAGTGCTGCATATTTATTTCTCTTTATAGGAAAATGTAACACATACAACTATGATGAACACATTCTTTTCAGTATTTACATTGGCATTTTTGTCACTGGACAATTTTATTGTCACATATAATGATGTTTATGAATCTGTTCATGTATTTTCGAGCTTTAGATGAGTATGTATATACTGCCAACCCTTGCTTGTCCTTTCAGACTAGGCCTACCAGGCTACCACGAGGTCAGCTCAGTTGATTTCAGACTAGGCGAGCTCCTGGATAGCCTTGCAATTCGATGCTCGGTAATGCCTTGTGTACTATACTTTTACCCTGATGGTTGTACGACTCAACGTGGCTAGCAGATTCACTTGATTCTTTACTTGATCTTTCATCTCCTGGGATAACCATGGCCCATGGGCATGGATGCTTGTGTCGCTGGTATTGTACAAATATCAGACGACATAATAAAGTATGTATATCACCGCTCTTTGTAGGGATGCGGTGGCATGTGAGAGGACAAGCAGGCGTGGGGCCATTTATGGTTGTCTGATCATTGTACTTTGGGACATTGTACTTTTAGGACGTAATGTGCACTTCTGGTTGTTATTTTAAATTGCTCATGTCTTGATATGTCTTTCAATTCTTGACATCTGCACTAATAGCCTAAACCTCCATGGCATGCTCCATCGGAGTATTTTGTTTGTTGTACAATTTTCAAGTGCGACCTTCCCATTTATGTTGTAACTGATAGGTTTGGCATTTCAGATAAGTTCTCGAAATACCAATGTCATATTTGGATTAGAAAGTAAGATTTAGTTTGATCATGCATGCAATTGTAATAACCCTACTATGAGCTTTTATACATTGGTTAAAATAGTTAAATCTTCTAGATTCTTTTGCATATTTTCTTGGAATTATACTGGTCTATGAGAGCATCTTAGTTTTCACTACGCGATAAAATACATTTTCTATTTCCGTAATACAGGTCATTAGCGGTCACTTGGGATGGGTGTGGTCTGTAGCATTTGATCCAGGGAACAAATGATTTTGTCCTGGTTCTGCTGATAGGACAATAACGGTAAGCCCCACAACCTGCATTCCTTTCTTAGAAATTTAAGTTGAATTCATGTATACATGCAAGTAGTTGATACAATAACCTATTAGTTACTCAGAGGCTTGCTCTATTGGTGTCTGCATTTTTTAATGTTACATGCATCTATTTTTATTACATAACGTTTTTTCAGCTTTGTGACTCCATGTTGATGCTTTTTTACCTTAACATTTTATTATATGTTTTTCTTTAGGCAAGGAAGAAGGTTGCAGAGCGCGGATGGATGTGAAAAGGAAGAGGATGGATGAGAGAGGAGAGAAGAGGGGTGAAAGAGGATATGGCTAGAAAGAGGGAGAAGGACAGGGTGGAGGCGCTTCTTGAGGATTTTTGTCGACTGATTTCATACGCTTATAAATTCATGGTTAGCTAGGTAAACCTTTTGTACAACAGCTCTTGTTCAAAAGGAAGTTTGATCTTTCGGCTTCTTATTTTAGGTCAATATCAAGTACAGTTTAGTTAATTTAGATTAATGTTTATGTTTGAAATTGACTATTACCATTCTGGTTGAATGGGGGCGTGGATAGAAGAGATTGCGAGTCGGGTACGGTGATGCCAACATTGTATTGGTGGCAGATAGATTTAAGTAACATCTTACGTGCATGAGGATATGATCACTGTTAAATCACCAGAATAATTCTGCTCCCGTTGCAATGCATGGGCAATGGGAGAAATGTGATGTCCATGTGAGTGTCTAAAGGTAACAAGTTAGACATGATTAATATTGTGCATGAGCTATTCGTAAGTCGATTCAATTTTGAATCTGTGCAAGTTGATTTTTGGGAGAACACAAGTGCAACCTGAGGCCAAAGTCGTTGATGGCACTACGAGCTGCAACGGCAATGCCGAAGGCGTCGATGGCACTGCGAGGCCAAGCCAGGACCTCGTCGGAGACAAGGACGACACTTCGAGCAGTAGTGAGGAGTGGCGTCATAGTTGGAGGCGAGTAAGAAGGTTCGTAGGGGTGCGGTGGTTCACCGAAAAAATCTGGTCGCTAGGTTGGTTCAGAGGGATGGTCGGGGGTGGCGACCGTGGCTAGCGGATCGGCGGGTGGTGGTTGGCTGTTAAGGAGGAAGAAGCCGGAGGTAGAAGACAAACAACAACCATTCGATGAAGATCCAATGTTGCTCGAGCAGTGGCGTCATAGTCGAAGGCGGGAAGAGGGTTGACAGGTGTGGGAGGGGGTGCGATGGCTCGCCGAAAAAATCTGGTCGCCGGGGTGGTCTAGAGGGATGGTCGAGGGTGGCGACAGGGGAGGGCAGGGAAGCAAGGCGGTCAGGGGTGGGGGCGACGGGTGGATCGGCCGGTGGTAGTTGGCGGTTCAGTAGGAGGAAGAGGCTGGAGGTAGAGGATAAACAACAACCATCCGATGAAGATCCAACAGCCCAGAAAAATCAACTTTGCATCAAATTTTCTTAGTCTGACATATAGCGACACCCTTAATACCGAGACATTTAGAATATTTTTGACCATATTTATATGAAAAAAATATCAACTTATGCAATACTAAAGTTATACATTATAAAAGTTGAACTCATGATGCATCTAATGATATTGATTCCATATTGTGACTGTTTGTATTTTCTATAAAGTTGGTAAACTTTACAAAGTTTGACTTTAGACAAATCTTATATGCGAGTAAAAAGAACCGGAGGGAGTACTATGTTGCTTTCTACATGTCTTCTCCATGGAGCTCGGCCTCCAAAGACAATATCCGCTTCTTATGGCCTTATTAAAGATCTTCGTTTCTATGGCTTTAAACACAAGATGTTATTTTTGTAGCACATTTCTGATAAGTTTTTCTTTTATAAGGCTATAATTTCAATCACGTTCTAAAATATAAATGGGATTTGGTGATAAGTCATCATTGTGTTTGTTCATAATCTGTCAGACACGACAACGTTCATGTCGAATGTGGTCTAGAAATGTTTTTCGATAAATATGTTTTTAGCTCTTAATATTTTAGTATGGTCATAAATTTATGAATTCACATATCACTCCGATAAATAATTTTTAGTTGGGAGAATCAAGAAAGAAAGAAAAGAAGAGCGCTTTAAGGGTAAAAAAGTAGTTGTCGAAGTATTATATAGTGTGGCACTTCTCCTAAAAAAATGATCAGAGATCGATACAGGTTACAGGAATATAGACAATGATATGCACAAAAATGTGGCCCATACAGGTCTCGAACCTGTGACCTTCGCGTTATTAGCACGACGCTCTAACCAGCTGAGCTAATAGGCCTTGTGTGATGATTGATCGAGTAAACAAACTATATTGGCGTCATATGTTCTTTTCAGTTCCAACTCAGTCAAAGCGACGTATTGGCAAGCAACAATACGTTCATCTAATGACTTGCAACGCAAAGTATCTTATTAGCAAAGATAGACAATGATTTAGTGACATGAAGTCAGTTGCTAGTTCAAATTGGAACACAAGGTTCGGTCGGAAATAAGATCACCGTTTGCCCTCAGGCCTCCAAACACTATTTCATGCCCACTAACAATATTCATGAGAATTCATACTTACAACAGAACTACAGCAACTTTGCAGAGCCACACACACAACTCACAAACCAGAGAACACACTCGCTGATGCCTTATTGAAGAACATAAATAACAAGAGAAGCAACTAGATCAAAGGAAATTAATTCTGACTGTGTCGTCCAGAGAGGGATAGATCAGCTTACGACTTCCTGGCACCGCAGTACTTGATGCCTTAATCTTAGGGCTTTAGGAAATCGGGTTGGTCTGTGACTGATCTAACCCATGCCCATTTGTGATCATTCACATCGACTGGGTTCTTGGCCACGGCAATATCTTCCAATGGTATGTAGCTGTAATTCCCATTTATCGGGCCAGGTACGAAGCCAGTGAACCCAGCCATGATCCCATGGATTGCTGAATGCGACAACAGGGTGCAATATAAATTATCAGTAGCATTTGCTGGGACTGCTCGAATCATGTAAGTAGGATCGATATACTTCACAGTGAACAACTCAGTGGGGTGCTCTCTCTTCCACCATCTGCCCAGCTCAGATTTCAGCCAGGGGCCAACGTCAAGGAACAGCATGTTGCCAGACTCATCCTGCTCTCGCTTCTGATCATCAGTTCGGGGAATCAACTCCTGCCCAGCGCCTTCAGCAACAACGACGACAGCATGTCCCTTCTTCTTTATCCTTTCATACAGGAACTCGAACAGGCTTCCCTTCCCTTCAATGTGGAAATCAATCTCAGGAATCAAACAGCAGTCAACATCTCGGCTGCTCAGGGTGGCATGAAGAGCAATGTGGCCCGTGCTCCTGCCCATAAGTTTGACAAGACCGATGCCATTCACAGCACTCACAGCCTCCACATGTGCCGCGTCGATCGCCTGCTGAGCAATCTCCACTGCAGTTTGAAACCCAAACGACCTGTCTATGATGCCGATGTCGTTGTCCACGGTTTTGGGGATCCCTGTAATGGATATCCTCAAACCACGCCGTTTAAATTCTTCGAATATCGCCACTGCTCCTCTCATGGTTCCATCCCCGCCAATCGCATAGACCTGTGAATTGTCATAAAAGGGATATTCAGATAGGATAGTAAGATCAAGGCCTGAAGAACAGGAACGATTGGCATGTGAACCAGCACATTTAACATTGTGCTTAATTTTTCCCGACAATAAAAATAGGTACTAACATGCTCCAAAATCTTGATCCTAACAAACAAGGACAGTCATGAGTATTTTCAGACTTTTCTGTAATACACCATGATCCTTCAAATCGCAACTTTGAACAATTTTAGTACTACATTAGAGTAAGGCCCAGCTGATCCCAATCCTAAGTACTGTACATCACTTCGTGGTTTTGCAAGTAATCACCGTCTCTAGTAAAATCTGAAAGCTGCGTCCGAGTTGCTTTTACCTGCGTATACCCGCGTGCGACGATGCCATCGACGATCTTGTTAAGATCAAAACCACCACGTGTCGTCTTGAGCTCGGTGCCGCCCTTCTTGTGCCAGTCGTCCACGGAGGCCGGGTCCAGCCGCACGTGGTCATCGTCAGCGCCGTAGAACCCGCGGTACCCCGCAGCGACGCCGAAGACGTCGAGGACGCCGTAGAGCTCATGGAGCCCCACTACGAGCTCCCTCAGCACGGTGTTGAGGCCCGGGCATAGCCCCCCGCAGGTGACGAGGGCGGCGCGGGCGCGGGCCGGGTCGACGGCGAGGCTCTCGCGCGGGCCCGCGCGGCGGTATGCGACGAGCGGGTTCGGGCTCCCGGAGGCGAGGTCGAAGAAGGCGTGGCGGAGGGAGACGTCCCCCGGGGAGATGTAGAAGGTGGGGGGCGGGTGGAAGTAGGGGTGGCTGGAGATTGGATTGGGGATCGTGGTGGCGCCAGAGGGCGAGACGGGGAGCAGCGGCGCGTCGCGGAGGGTGAGCGGCGGGAGGATCACGGTGGTGTTGGTAGGGGTGCAGGCGGCGTGGTCGCCGGAGTTGGGAGCGGTGGGATCCATCTGCACTTGCTGTCGGTCAGGTCGGTGGGAAAGTGGAACTGCGAACTGCGGAGTACCGGAGTGGTTCGCGGCAGAGGAAAGCTGGCGGTCTGCTTAGAGCTTCTCGAAGTTGAAAAGGGCGCCGTGTCAAGGCTCAAGGGGCACCTCATCGGTAGTGACTAGCAAATGGCCAAATGGCAATCAAGAGAAGACTAACTAAGGGCCACGTTTTTCTCAAAAAAAAAAAAAAACTAAGGGCCACGTAAACAGTACTGGGTGTACAATTTGAGGAGATTCAGGCAGAGCAGAGCAGAGCATCCTTTTATGCATTCAGATGTTAGGATTTTTGAGAATCCACATAGTCATATGTATGCCTATTTTAATTTCCTAACAGTTTTTTTTTTCTAGCATAGTCTTTTTAATTTCCTAAGAGTTACTAGAGGGATGTAAGCCCTGGCTCAATGGTAGACAGCACTATGATTGATGTCCCCGGCCAGGGTTCCACGCCCCACTCTTGGAGTTTTCTCCTATAAAGCGAAGCGGGGGTGGCTTCTAATTCCCATCTCCGTCTTTTTTTTAAGAGTTACTAGTTTACAAACTCAAAAACAACATCAAACCGAGAAAAAATAAGGGCATGTTTGGTAGCCCGCATTAGGCCCAATCAGGCCCGCGCGAGAAAAAAATGACCAGTTTGGTTGCCTAGGCTGCATCTGTTTTTCGGACAGCACGAAACTTAAAGCACCCCGGGCCTGTCCACGAAGGAACGACCGAACCGGCAGTTTTTTGCGAGCCAGACTCACTCGAGCCACGTGTGCCTCTTCGCTGCACACCTCTAGGAGCGCGGGAGACGGACGGGACGTCTCATAACTCCCCTCCCTCTCTTGTGTCACCGCCCACTCCCTCATTCACACCTCTCTCTCTCTCTCTCTCTCACTCTCACTCTCCTCACCGTCCCTTGCTCTCCTCCGATGGCTCGCCCGCCACCGCGCCGCCCCTGACCCCCGTCATCGCCGGCAGCAACAGCATCCAAGACTGGTGGGTGGGTGATTGGCTGGTCTGGCGAACATCGGCATTGACCTGATGGCGACCATCCGCGCGTCGTTGCCCTTCTGCACTAGGCCCCCTCGTCGGGCTAATGAGGTGCCGGCCGCTCCGGCTCCGCCGCGAATCCAGACCTGGTGGTCTTGGGTTCAGTTGCGCCGCTGGAGGGGACATCGGGTGCCCCGCTGTTCAAAACCCCAGTGGCAGGAGGGGGTATTTTACCCCCATTTGGGGTTTTCTCTGGGCAGTGCGGCAGGGCCATGGACGAAGGCGCCCTTTTCCTCTACCTCCCGCGTGACCAGGAGCACGGGCGCATCGGCAATGGCCCTGGGCATTGTCGGCTCGTCCTCTTCGGCCGGCCCCTCCTTCCCATCGGGGTTTTCTCCTCAGCCGGTGTACGCTCCAACAGCATCCGCTCCGGTAAGTTGCACTTTTCCCCTTTGCTCGTAGATGTAGATTAGGGTTTGCGTTGTACTAGGCATGGATTGGATTTGACTGGATTTGATTTGATTCGATTTGATCTGATTCAAGTTGATTCAGATCCAATCTATTGCTCTTGACTGTTAGTGTACATTTGTGCACCGCCTTGGGTGTTGATGCAAACTAGGTGTTGTTGTTGCTGCTAGATTGGTAGATTTGTGCTTGCAAGATTGGTAGTGACATTGGGTCGATGTTCATGCTAGATTGGTTCATGACATTTGCTTGATGTTCATGTCGCACAAGTGGTGCTGATCAATGTTTTGTGTTGTTCGTAGTTAGGGTTTGTGCATAATTTTAGCACGTGCATGGTAATTAGTGTAGGTACGATAAATGTGCATTCTCATAGACATTGTAGGACCAATGTGTTTGCTCGTTTAGGTACTAGTACCAATCTGAATGCTGCCAAATGTGGAAGTGCAACTAATGATCAGCAACTTGCCAAACTTGTAGTGCTATCTTTAGATCATAGTAGTGATGATTTGGCAAGTGCCACAGATCCAGTGTTATGATCTAAACGTAGCATTTCATGGAGGATCTCGCCATGCTCATCACCCCGCCCAAGCTCACAGAGGTGATGAAGCAGTGGCTGGTGATCAAGCCCCCCGCGCATCGTCGGCCAACAAGTGGTGCGAGTTATGGGTTCAAGTCTAGAACTTCCATGGTCAGATGGTCCTTTGTCGGGGCTGGCAGTACTTCTGCCGCCGCCACATGATCATCCCCGGTGACCTCTAATAACCCACAAGTATAGGGGATCGTTTGTAGCCTTTTTCGATAAGTAAGAATGTTGAACCCAACGAGGAGCTAAAAGTAGAATTTATATTCTCTTCAAGTTCTATCGACCACCGATACAACTCTACGCACACCAATGTTTTCTCTACCTAGAAATAAGAATAAAACTACTTTGTAGGTGTGATAGGATAAGTTTGCAAGATAATAAAGAATGTGAAAATAAAAGTTAGGTGTTGTTTTAATAAAAGAACAATTAAGATAGTATAGCGAGTGTGGAAAAGTGGTGGTAGGATTTGCGAAATTGTCCTAGGAAATTAATATCTAGATTGGTGATCCTTATTGCAATTTTATATGAGGGAGAGACATGAGCTAACTGAAGTCTACTACACAACTTTAATCTTGTAGACTCCATTGGGCCTCCAAGCGCAAAGCTTTGCAGGACAGCAGCAAATTTTCCTCAAGTGGATGACCTAAGATTTATCAATCCGTGAGAGGTGTAGGATGAAGATGGTCTCTCTCAAACAATCCTGCAATCAAATACAATAAATCTCTTGTGTCCCCAACACACCCAATACAATGATAAATTATATAGGTGCGCTAGTTCGGTGAAGAGATAGTGATACAAGTGTAGTACGGATAGTAGATATAGGTTTTTGTAATCTAAAATAATAAAAACAGCAAGGTAGCAAGTAATAAAAGTGAGCATAAACGGTATGCAATGCTTAGAAACAAGGCCTAGGGTTCATACTTTCACTAATGCAATCTCTCAACAGTGCTAACATAATTGAATCAGATAATCATCCATCAACACGCGACAAAGAATCGCTCAAAAGTTCTTATCAATAGCGGAGAACATAAGATGAAATTGTTATAGGTGGCGAACCACCTCAAAGTTATCTTTGCGATCAATCTATTGAGCCATCCTTATAAGTGTCACAAATAACCCTAGAGTTCGTACTACAATAACACCATATGATACGCATCAATCAACTCTAATGTCACCTAGATACTTCAATGTCACCACAAGTATCCGTGAGTTAATTATTCGATATGCATCAAACAATTTCAGATTCATAGTATTCAATCCAACACAACGAACTTCAAAGATTACCCCAAAGTTTCTATCAAAGAAAGTATGATGAAAACGTGTATCAACCTATATGCCTAGATTACCCCAATGTCACCATGGGAATCCGCAAGTTGATTACCAAAACATATATCAAGTGACTCAATAGAATACCCCTTTGTCACCATGGGTATCCACATGCAAGACATGCATCAAGTGATCTCAAATCCAAAGTATTCAATCCGATAATAATGAAATCTCAAAGGGCAAGACTCAATTCATCACAACAAAGATAGAGAGGGAAGAACACCATATGATCCAACTATATTAACAAAACCCATGGTACATCAAGATCATGCCCTATCAAGATCACGAGAGAGAAAGATCAAACATATAGCTACTGGTACATACCCTCAGCCCCGAGGGTGAACTACTCCCGTCTCATCATGGAAGCAGCGGGGATGATGAAGATGGCCTCCAGTGATGACTTCCCCCCTACAGTAGGGTACTGGAACAGGGCTCCGGATGAGATCGCTTTGGAACAGAGGCTTGCGGCGACAGAAAAACTCATCTAGGTCAACTTTCAGGGGTTTCTATATCTATAGGATTTTTTAGCGTTGGATTCATGCCAGGGGGTTCCCGAGGGTCCCACAAGCTCAGGTGGTGCACCCTAGGGGGGCGCCACCCAGGCTTGTGCCCCCTGGACACCTTCTGGCTCCCTCCCGAAGCTTCCTAGGTCTCTTATTTTCCATTAAAAAATCACCGTAAATTTTCGTGGCATTTGGACTTCGTTTGTTATGGATTTTCTGGAAAAGCAAAAACATGCAGAAAATAGCAACTGGCATTGGGCACTAGGTTAATAGGTTAGTTCATGAAAATCGTATAAAAGTGCATCAAAACATATGATTTTCATGAAAGCCTAAGTAAGAGCTCCACATACTCAATTATCATATAGTCTTCTATGATTGCTACTACTCAAAGCATATTTTTAGAATAAACAACATCCATAAAACACAGAGGAAGATAGGGGCTTAATGTTTCGCCTTCCAACTTACTTATCATAGAGATAATTGTCAACAATAATAATTCATGATCAAATATATTTGACTGGATCTATGTGCCTGGATCTTTCCCCACCACATGATGCTTGCCAAGTGGAGAATATTGAGGTTGGAATAAGAAGTTGACTCAACAAAAATAAAATTGATAGAAAAAAGGTAAAAGATATGCCCTTCGCAGAGGGAAGCAGGGATTTGCAGCGGTGCCAGAGCTCATTGCTAAAAACAGAGATTAATACATTTTGAGTGGTGTGCTTTTCCTATCAACGCCACGTCAAAGGATTTCAATATCTTCCATGCTAAACACATTATTAGCGGTTCTCATGCAGAAAGGAAAATAGTTACTCCCCCACAACCAGACAAACACAAGCCATGGCTAGCTGAATCCACGTGTGACCTCTAAACAATCAACTTTCTGGGGGGAGTTTGTTTTATTATTATTATTCTTTTTTTTGTTTAACGAGATTGGGCATCACAAATACCAGCCTCTCTCGTGCAAGACGAGTGAATAAAATCTCATCATGAGAATAACCCACTTAGCATGGAAGATATTGACTGTCCCGTCGCTCCATGAGCAGTACCTACATACAAAACATATGTTTATTTGAAGATTTTAGAGATGGCACATGCAAATTTACTTGGAATGGTAGGGTAATATTGTATATAGGTAGGTATGGTGGACACTCATGGAGGAAACCTTGGCTCAAGGATTTTGGATGCACAAGAAGTATTCCCGCTTAGTACAGAAATTTTTGGCTAGTAAAGATTATAAACAAGCACCACATGTTGGAGGATCCATAACAATATAACTTCTATGCAAATAAACCCAAACATAACTCATTACGTTGTCTTCCTTGTCCAACTTCAACTAATTTGATCAAGTTTGAAAATAATTAATGGGTATTCATAATCATAAAAGATGTCCAAGATAATATATTTGTATGTGAAGTTTCTCTTTCTTATACTAATCTGTCATAAATTGCTTGAATGGCCAATATTGTGATTATCAAATTTCAATAGATTTTACTTTCTAAACCCAATGTGAAAATTTTATAGCATATGGAAAATATATAATTTGAGGTTTATGATATTCAATTCATTCAACAATTTACTCTCAGGATATAAGTGAAGCACAAGAGTAAACTATGAACTACGCCAAAAAGATATAAGTGAAGATCAATGAGTAGTTAAACAATTAAGTAGCTATGTGAGGACTCTCTTCCAATCAAAATTTCAAAACCAAGTATTTTATTCAAACAGCAAATGAAACAAAAAGACACTCCAAGCAAAACACATATCATGTGAGAAATAAAAATATAGTTTCAAGTGAGGTTACCGATAATATTGAAGACGAAAGAGGGGATGCCATCCGGGGCATCCCCAAGCTTGGAGGCTTGGGTATTCCTTGAATATTACCTTGAGGTGCCTTGGGCATCCCCAAGCTTAGGGTCTTGCCATTCCTTATTCTCCTTATATCGATATCTCACCCAAAAATTGAAATTTCAATCACACAAAACTCAACGGAACTCGTGAGATAGGATCATTCACTTGGGTACAGTCAAGACAAGATTCATAATTGTTCTAACATAATTCCTACTGTATTATATCATTTCTACAATTTATATTGACCAATATAAGCCATAGAAACTATAAAACAAGCAAACTATATATTGAAAACAGGATCTGGCAAAAACAGAACAGTCTGTAAAGATCTAATTTTTTATCATACTTCTGTAACTCCAAAAATTCTGAAACATTAGGAAACGTAAACAATTTGTATCCCAATATTGTATAAAAAATTCAGCAATTGATCACGTTCCAGTACAGAATTACAATTCTAACACTGAACGCAAAAGTTTCTGTTTTTGCACAAAATCAATTCAACAATAATTTGCACTATCCCAAAGGTCTTACTTGGCACTTTATTGAAAGAAAATATATGAAACATGATTACTACAATAGCTTAATCATGTGAACACACAAAAATAGTCAGAGTAAATGTTGGGTTGTCTCCCAACAAGCGCTTTTCTTTATAGCTTTTTAGCTAGGCATGATGATTTTAATGATGCTCACATAGAAGTAAAGAATTGAAAAATAAAGGGAGCATCATGAATCATAAAGCAATCATTTTTAAACCTAACCCATTTCCTATGCATAGGGATTTTGTAACCAAACACCTTATTGTAGCAAGAATCAACTAGCACAAGAAGGCAAACCAAGCGTAACTTCAAAATTTTCAACACATAGAGAGGAAACTTGATATTGTTGATATTGTTGGAAATATGCCCTAGAGGAAATAATATTGTATTATTATATTTCCATTATTCATAATCAAGAGTTTATATTTCATGCTATAACTGCTATGATCTTGGAATATGCGATTCAGTGGAAAACTCATATGCACGTGTGAAATGATAAACGGTAAGCAATAAGTTCCTAGTCTTGCCTCTAGGACTAGCTCAAGTGTTGTTGGTGATCATGTTTTCCGGATCTTAGGATATCATTAAGTGTAACAATAGTCCTAAAACAACATTGAGGGTATGACATTAGAAGAACGATCATATTGAATCGACCCAAACTTGTCTGTTATACTTTGTGATTATATTGTTTGAAATCATTTGTTATAACACAGAGTGTTAGCATGTGTTTTAGTTTCTCGGACCATGAGAGCGTCTCGGTCACTTCCTACCAGATGGTGGACTTTGGGGTTGCTCAAACATCATCTGTAACAAGGTGATCATAACGACAACTTTCAGGCTCACCAGAAAGTTTGCCAAGTGACCGGATAGCTAGAGAGTGGGATTTGCTCCTCCGACGATGGAGAGAATTCTTATGGCCCTCTCGGTGTGATGGCATCCACCATCGTCTGGCCAGACACAGGTGACTACGTCACGGGGATGTCGGAACATGTTAACGAGAAAGAAGAACAAAATCGATAACGGGAGCAACAGTATAGTGAGCATGGTGATGACTCAGGAGGATACCGATGCACACCGGGTTTTGTAAAGTATCACAAGCAAAGGGAACATCACATGATAACCAATGGTTCACTCGAATATCATTCGTGTAATCATAGGGACCGATATGGATGTCCACGGGTCCGCTATCGATCATTGAACGAAGGGGTTTCGTTCATGTCTATGATCTACCGAACCTATGGGGTCACAAGCTTAAGGTAATAACGATCTGCTGAGTGTTAGTGGTACAGGAATGGTGAGAATATATTTGTGGAATTGTTTCCTTAATATCTGGAATAGTTTCGAGAGGTTCCAGAAGCGTTTCGGGGTCACCAGAAGGGTTTCGGTGAATATCGGGTAATACCGATTAATTATATGTAGGTGGAAAATGTTTCCGGGGATGTTAAATTATATATATATATATATATGTATATATATAATTCTCTGAAAATGTTTAGAAAAAATATATATTTAATTTAATATCAATGGGCCTAATAAGGCCAAGTGGTGGAAGACCACTTGGGCCACTTGGGCCCAATAGGGGTGGCGCCCCCTTCTCCCCATGGAAAGGGGAGAGGGAGGCCGAATTGGAGGGGGAGTCCTCCTCCTCCTTGGCTGGCCAAGGGAGGGGACTTTCCCTCCCTCTTGTGGCGCCCGCTCCTCTCCTCCTAACCTATATATACTTGAGGTATTGGCCCTTTTCAATATACAAGTTTTGGAGCATCCTCTAGTTGATCTAGTTCTAGTTCTAGTTGGTCCTAGTTGACTTATTAGAGCTAGCCCTAGCCACCTATAATCCTCATAATTAGAAGCCCCGTGTGGTTCTAATCTCCTCCCTCTAATTCTCTGGCAACGATTAGCTCTGGACGGTGAAGCGGTGCCGGATCATGAAGACCGTACGCTTGCAACCAAGTAGAGAGGTCGAGCTTTCAATCTTCCGTTCGAGGGATCGTTCGAGGGCTGTTCACGGGATCGTCATCGATATTCGAGGGACTCCAAGTACGATCTACACCGACTCGTCTACTTCCACTACACTCCGGAGTCGGTAACGATCGTTGATCCAAACCTGATATGCATCTTCATATTGTTCCTGGGTGTTCGTGGGGTAGATTTTGTTTTGTTTTCTACTACGTTTCCCAACAATATAAGCACATATTCCCCCTATCATAACAGTTTTCAATAGCATCATGAATAAATTCAATAATATAGCTATCACATAAAGCCCCGCCCCTGCATATCCGTACGCTTGCAACCAAGTAGAGAGGCCGCGCTTTCGGTCTTCCGTTCGAGGGATCATTCGAGGGCGGTTTGCGGGATCGTCATCGACATTCGAGGGACTCCAAGTACGATCTACACCGACTCGTCTACTTCCGCTGCACTCCGGAGTAGGTAACGATCGTTGATTCAGACCCGATATGCATCTTCATATTGTTCCTGGGTGTTCGTAGGGCAGATTTTTTTTGCTTTCTATTATGTTTCCCATCAATATAAGCACATATTCCCCCTATCATAACAATTTTCAATAGCATCATGAATAAATTCAACAATATAGCTATCACATAAAGCATTGTTTTCATGATCCACGAGCATAGAAAATTTATCACTCTCCACACAAGCAAATTACTTCTCATTCAAAATAGTGGGAGTATCATATGAAACTCGAATACTATAAATTATTTTCACATTAAAAGAGTAATGTTCAGTAAATGGGTGATCATAATTATGAAAAGTTTTATAAAGATAATTATTACTACTTTTTATAACATAAGTATCATCACAATAATCATCATAAGTAGCAACTTTGTTCTCATCATAATCAATTGAAACCTCTTACGGAATAGTGGATTCAAAATTAAATAAAGTCATGACCTCTCCAAATCCACTTTCATCATTATGATAAGATTTAACACCCTCCAAATAGTGGGATATTATTACCTAAAGTTGACACTCTTCAAACCCACTTTCATAATTATTGCAATCATCATAAATATAAGGCATGTTATCATCATAATTTTATCATTAAAAGTAGACGGAATAAAAATATCATCTTCATCAAAAATAGCATCCCTAAGCTTATGGCTTTGCATATCATTAGCTTCATTGATATTCAAAGAATTCATGCTAATATCATTGCAATCATATGCTTATTATTCAAAGATTTTATGACATACATTTTATTGAATTCTTCTTCTAACACTTTGGGCAGGTCCCCTTCCCCCGCACTAGCTTTGGCGCACCCATATGCAGGGCGGGGCTTCCCTATTTTTTACGTTCCTTTCTTTTGGGTTTTTTAGTGTATAAATGTTCACGAATTTGAAAAATGTTCTTAGATTTAAAAAAATATTCACAAATCTTAATTTTTTTTACGAATTTGAAAAAATATTCTGAATTCAACAAATAAAAATATTCTGAATTAAAAAAATTGATGTTTCAAGAAATGTTCCCGGATTGAGAAAAATGTTCTGAATTTCAAGAAAAATGTGAATTAGAGAAATGTTCCATATTTCTAAAAATGTGCATGATTTTGAGAAATGTTCCCGGATTTTGAAAATTGTTCACGAGTTTGCAAAGTTGTTACCAATTTCAAAAAGTGATCACATATTTGAAAAAATTATTCTGAATTAAAATAATTTGCATGATTTTGAGAAATGTTCTTGTATTTCAAATAAGTTTGAATTTAAAGAAATGTTCATGGATTTTAAAATTGTTCAGGAATCAAAAAAATATTCCAATTTAAAAAAAAATCACGTATTTGACAATTGTTCCTGTATATGGAAAAATAAATGAAAAAAAAGAATTAGCAAAATTGACAATACCCCGGAAAAACCGACAAGAAAAAAAACATTTTGGAAAGGTTCCCTCCCAAAACCGGAAGGGGAGTCTCCAAAAAGTATTTACCATAGTTCTATTTCGCACGACACAAAGCGACTAAGTGGGTTGGCCCAAAAAAGAAAGCACGCGTTTGGTGGCTATCTACCAATCCACGTGAGATGTAGGATCCGCCCGTACGTTCTGGCAGACCGGTTAAAAAAATTAGAATGTTGGGCTTCTTCTATGCATAAGCATAAGGAAAGAGGGTTGGTACCGTACAACTATATAAAAATGGTTATGGTTTATTTATTTCTAAAAAGTATTATATTTAATATTAGTATTTTTTTAAAAATATTGTGAAATAAAAGTCTTATTTTTAAAGAATGTTTATCCTAGATTCAATAAATTCAATAATTTATGAAATGTGTTTGCAAATAATAAAAATATATTCAAAATATGTACCTGAATTTAAATTTGGTCATGATTTTAAAAATATCCACAAAATTTAAGTATGCATGAACTAAAAAATATTCACAAACTTAAAAGAAGATCATGGATTATCAATAGTATTCATAAATTTAAAACCCAAAAAAAAATGTAAAGGATGTGAAAAAACTGACAAGACCACTAAAATCCAAAAACTACGGATGTAGAAAGCAAAATTAAAAATGAAAAAAAAAGCATGACAAAAAATATAAACCGAAAGAAAATCAGAAACTAGGTACAAAAAACCAAAAGAAAAGGGTCTTTGGGTCTGGTAAATGGACATGCCAATAATGCATAAGGTTCTCTTCGCACATAACTTGTGGTGCGCCGGTCCTTTGGGGCCTTAGCACAACGATTTCCTGACTGTCTACTACAACAACTTTTACCCAATTCTGGTGCGAGAGAGGTGACGACGGCATCGCTTCAATGCTTGTAGTCGTCGCTAGGTGGTCTATGCATCTGGATGTAATTTTTTTATTTCTGGTGTTCGTATACTGCCATAATTAATAAAAAAATAGATCAAAAGTTTTCTCGCAAAAAGAAAATACAGCATAAGAACATGCATTAAATACCAAAATCCTCCCTATTCTTCGCAATCAGCGAAGAATAGGATATTCCAGTGCATTGCAGACTTGAGAGTGTTACATAGGAACAACGATCTTCTAGCTGGCTGGTAAATTGATTAATACCTCATATTTAGCGCCTTCAGCGCCAGGTAAGGTTTGGTCTGCAGCGCCCACCGCTCCCCTTCGAGGGCCAGGGCCCGGCACTCCGATTCCCTTTAAGATTTAGTTTGGATTGCAGAAGGTTCTCGTACCTTTTCCCTAATTAGTGAATATGTGTATCGAACCCAACAGAGGATCCACACTACGACAGAGAGTCAAACAAGTTATTGTTTGTCGGAATCGGGGCTCCGCAGACCCAAACAAGGTTCAAACTCTAGGGTGTGCGCGAAGAACTCTGCCTAGCTACAACTTGCTGCTCACTGCCTCACGGCCTGGCTCCGGCATGCTCGAGCGAGAGGAAAGAAGAGATGGACACGAGATTTACCCAGGTTCGGGCCACCTTGCGGTGTAAGACCCTACTCCTGCTTTGTGGTGGATTGCCTCGCGAGGAGGATGAGTATGAACTAGTACAAGGATGAACTGCCTTGGGAGGCTTCAGGAGTGGCTCCGGGCTTGAGGGGTGGATGAACTCGACCCCTTCTAAGGTGGTGGCCTAGCTATACTTGTACTGGTCCGGTCCTCTTCCCCCGAAAACTGTAGGCGGGAAGGGATACCACAACGACCAATTCGAAGGGGGACAGGATTACACCCTATCCTGACTAAAGGTGGTATTCGTCTGCAAAGCTTCTGGTCGTGACGCGCTGGTGGGCTCGGTGATGACCTCTGTCCTGCCGAGTCCGTGGTCTTGGTCTTGTTGCACCGGAACGGCAACCTTTGGGGGATTCATCGGGAACCCGCGTGTGGCCTTGTTCCTCTAGCACCAATGAGGAAACTGTCCTTGCCTACGCCCGCTGGCGCCCTCCTGGCGCCGGTCGTCATGGCTAATGTCACCACGTGCCTCGTGAGGTGGGGTGCGAGCCTAGAAGTGTCCGCTCCTCGGGAGGCAGCCTCGGGAGACCGCTCCTCGGGAGGCCTCGATGTAGTTCGCCTCGCGAGGGGGGGGGGGGCCCTCGCGAGGGTCTTGCTCGTGAGGTCGTGATGCTGGGCCGCGCCGGGCCTTTGACGATGCCATGCGCTGGGCTGCAGGCAGATGGGCCTGGGTACCCCCAGTCCCAGAACCCAGACAGTAGCCCCCGGGCCCGCGGCGCGCACGGCCTTGTTCGAAGGCGGAGACAAAGAGGAGAGGCGAAGCGGCGTGGGCCCTAACCGCCTGCGGGCCAGGCTTGAGGCGTGGCGCACGACGGGGCACGGACGCCCCCACTTTCCCATGTCGCCTCGGCAACTGCCCAGGCTGACAAAAAGCCTGGCACAAGCCGCGGGGACATCATTGCTGCGAAGGTGAAGGGGCGCCGGTTGGCCTTCTTCGATTGCTTATAAGAGGGCGAAGGGACAAAACCCTCGGCCCATCCCTGTCTTCTCGCCTCTCCGTCCTCAACCCTTGCCACTGCTGCCATGGCACCCGTGAGGAGGTTCTCCGCCATCGAGAAGGGCAAGGCGGTGCAGGAGGGGCCAGAGCTGCCGCAGCCCAAGAGGGGGCGCGACCGCCCCCGCAAGTCCGTTGCTACGCCTGGCAGCCGCGGGAAGAACCCCACTCGCGGATGCGGCCGTGGGGGTCGAGGCGGCCGTGGCCGAGGGGGAGGAATGGGGTGGCCGCCTGGCCACCTCGACCACGGGTCCACTCTGCCGACATGGCCCACGAGTTCGTCGTGTGGATGGAGAGTCCGCCTCGCACCTGGCTCCAGCTCCCGAACTCCTTCGCAGAGGAGCTGGCGGTGGACGGACCTGTCGGGCTATGGCTGCAGCCAGACGGCTGCTGCAACAGATCCTCCTGGGTGGAGGCCGAGGTCACTCCTTCCGGCTTCGTGTACCTGACTCGAGGGTGGAAGTCGTTTGCACGCGCCCGCGGCCTGAAGGGGAGGCACACCCTCCACTTCAAGTTTGACGGGGCGGTGATGCTCTTCGGGGAGGCCGGTGGACGCCTGGGATGCTGCCCGGATAGCGACAGCAGCGGCAGCGACCACCCCTCCTCCGGCGACGATGACCACAACAGTGGTGGCGACGTCCTCAGTAGTGAACTTGCCCTTGGCGATGGCCGTGGCGCTTCTAGCGGCGATGGCACCTCCTCCAGGGAGAGAGGAAGCGACGACGACTACCACGAGCCGCCACGCCACCGCATCAAGGTGGAGGACGACTCCGACTAGGCGCCCGTGACGTCGAACCCGGAGCCTTAGGAGCGACGGCCTCCGGGGGGGGGGGAGTTTCTTTTGTTCTTTCCTGCACTTGGATGACATGGGCCCCGTGGGGGCGTGTAAGAAACTGCGGCGCTTGCGCCTTACTTTAATGCTTCCATCTTGCGTTTAAATTATCGTGGCATCTCTCGTTCGGGCTCGGCCCCTTTTTCTTTATGATCACTTAGTGCTCTACGTTGCTGGGACCCAGTCCCCAAGCAAGCCTCGACCGTTGCTGGTATGCCGGGTCGTGATGCCGCAAGCAAGGCCATGAGGTGAGGGGCTCGAGGTCCAGTAAGAGCTCCTGAGGCGCGAGGCTCAAGAGGTCCCCCTTGACGTGCAAGCGGCTCTCGGGAGAGAAAGGGTCCTCGCTCAGACAAGATCGCGAAATTAGTGGTGGAGTGTTATTAAAAGACTCTCGCTTGACGCGAAGAGGATGACTTAGCTTATGGGGCGGTGCGAGGCGTTCGCGGCCTGCAGGTGATCTCTGCAGCATGAGGGCGCGCTTCCTTAGGGCTTTGGTTCCCTGTGCACCATTTCTCTGCGATGGGTAAGCACAAGTCCCACGAAAGGTATGTAAAGCATCGACGTCCTTTGCGTTTTAACGGATGTAAATTTGGCCGAACTGCGGCCCTCTCGCCCATATCTCCTCGCGAGGTCTGGTTCTCTTTTCCTTGCTCGCCAAGGTGCTCTACGTCATCGGGACCCGGCCCTCGAGCGAGGTTCAGCCGCTGCTGGTATGTCAGGTTGTGATGCCTTGGACAAGGCCAGGGGGTGAGGGCTCGAGAGCCAGTAGGAACTCCTGAGGCGCAATGCTCAAGAGTTCCCCTTTTAACGTGCAAGCGACTTGCGCGAAAAAGAAGTAACACGCCTCGCAAAGGTCACATGGAGGGGCACCTCGGGTGGCAGCGACACAGTGTAAGGTGGTTGTACTTAGCTTTTACCGGCCAGCCCGTTGCCTGTCCGGGGCCGAACCTCCTGAGGCGGTAGGGCATCGCCTAGGCGCCGCTCGAATGCCTGTCTCCTGAAGTTCCTGCGCATTGACAGATTACGAGGTACAAAGGGCAGTGCGCGCTTGCTGATCTGCTCATGATTGTTCCGTGAGAAGACGAGGCACTAAGGACCTGATGAGGTGACGTGCATGGGGCCGGCCCGTGAGCCAGAGCTCGATCACTTAGATTTATCAACGCTGCAGGGACGGACCCCGAGCACAGGCGCCGTGCCGATAGCCCCTCATGGGACGTTCAGGAGGAGAGCTGCTAACACGCAAAGCCCATGGGGCGATGCCTCCGGAGGCGACATGGTACCAAGTGCAGGGTCAACAGGCATAGGAACTCATAAAAGCATAGCTGGTTCTGATACATGAACAGAAACAACGCGGCTGCAGGGGCGGACCCTTCTCAGCCTGAGGATAATGCAGCCCGGGGGGCGCCCTCCATTGAACAACCAAAAATTCACCTGGCAATGATGCTGCAGAAGCATCGAGGAAGCCGATGAAGCGTGCCGTGGAGGTTCGCTCCTCACGAGCCGGGCGGCTCCTGAGGCTCGGGAGGCTCACGAGGGGTTGGTGCCTCATGAGGCGCCAGCGCTGAGCACCTGGCCTCGTGAGACGCCAATGCGAGCTGCGCGAGCCGCTGGTACATGGAGCCCGCGTTCACCAGGCCGAAGGGCATGCGGATGTAGTTGCAGGGGAAGCCTCCGCTCCGGCCGACACGCGACGGCCAAAAGAGGTCCTAAGACGCGGCTCTGTTGAGGCCCGGGATGTTGACGCAGATGTGTAGCTCACCACCCACGTCGGGAGCAGCAGCTGCACTGGCGGGACATGCGGGGTGCTACTTCTTGAGCTTGCGTTGATTTTTCCCTTGAAGAGGAAAGGGTGATGCAGCAAAGTATAGATAAGTATTTCCCTCAGTTAAGAACCAAGGTATCAATCGAGTAGGAGGCACAAGCAAGTCTCCAATCTATGCACCTGCACAAACTAACAAACACTTGCACACAATGCGAAAAAGGGGTTGTCAATCCCTTCACGGTCACGAACAAGAGTGAGATCTAATAGACATGGGTATAAAAGATAAATAAAAGAGCAAACTAAAGTAAATATAAATAAATTGTAGCAAGGTATTTTTGGGTTTTTTGGTTTATAGATCTGAAAATATATGATGGAAAATAGACCCCGGGGCCATAGGTTTCACTAGAGGCTTCTCTCTTGAAAGAAAACATACGGTGGGTAAACAAATTACTGTTGAGCAATTGATAGAAAAGCGCATAGTTATGACGATATCTAAGGCAATGATCATGAATATAGGCATCACGTCCGTGACAAGTAGACCGAAATGATTCTGCATCTACTACTATTACTCCACACATCGACCGACTCCTTCCTGCATCTAGAGTGTTAAGTTCATAAGAACAGAGCAACACTTTAAGTAAGATGACATGATGTAGAGGGATAAACTCAAGCAATATGACATAAACCCCATCTTTTTATCCTTGATGGCAACAATACAATATGTGCCTCGCTACCCCTTCTGTCACTGGGTGAGGACACCGCAAGATTGAACCCAAAACTAATAACCTCTCCCATTGCAAGAAAAACCAATCTAGTTGGCCAAACCAAACCGATAGTTCGAAGAGAAATACAAAGATATCTTAATCATGCATAAAAGAGTTCAGAGAAGACTCAAATAATATTCATAGATAATCTGATCATAAATCCACAATTCATCGGATCTCAACAAACACACCGCAAAAGAAGATTACATCGGATAGAACTCCAAGAATATCGAGGAGAACATGGTATTGAAGATCAAAGAGAGAGAATAAGCCATCTAGCTACTAGCTATGGACCCGTAGGTCTGTGGTAAACTACTCACGCTTCATCGGAAGGGTAGCAAGGTTGATGTAGAGGCCCTCCGTGATCGAATCCCCCTCGGGCAGGGTGCCGAAAAAGGCCCCAAGATGGGATCTCACGGGAACAGAGGCTTGCGGCAGCGGAAAGTATTTTGGTGGACGCTTCTGATGTTTGGGGAATATTTGAGAATATATAGAGGTGGAAATAGGGTTAGGGGACTCCCGAGGGGCCCAGAAGCCCTTAGGGCGCGCCCCCCTGGGGCACGCCCTAGAGGCTTGTGGCCTCCTCGGGACTCTTCTGGCCCTCTCTCCAAGTCACATAGGTGTCTTCTGGTCCAAGAAAAATCATCGTAAAGTTTTATTCCGTTTGGACTCCGTTTGATATTCCTTTTCTGTAAAAGTCAAAAACAAGGAAAAAACATAAACTGGCATTGGGCTCTAGGTTAATAGGTTAGTCCCCAAAATATTATAAAATAGCATATTAATGCATATAAAACATCCAAAACAGATAATATAATACACAGAACAATAAAAAATTATAGATACGTTGGAGACGTATCACGGGGCGGTGCTCAACGCGCATGGCTTGTGCTTCCTGAAGTTCCTCGATCGCATTGGTGATGAATTCTCATGCCCCCGGTGCCTCGCACCGAGTTCCTTGCTTGTGTGGACGTGCGTCGAAGCACGCCTCCAGGTGGTGCCCGAGCGCCTCCCTCGTTGTAGCGATCAGGTCAGAGGCTATCCAAGTGGAAGCCCCCGAGCCTGCCCTGAGGGGGACGCCGGGTGCGCCTTCCTATGCAGGAGGAAGGCGCGCCCCAGCGGCAGGCGTGGCACCTGAGGCGTCATCGGCTGGAGCCTTCTCTGCCTCGGGACGGTCCTTGGGGAGGAGCTGCTTCTTCTTCGCGGGGACGGCCTCAGGGAGCGCGACGTCTCCCTCACCATCGGAATTCTTGGCTGCCGTAGCCCTGTAGGCGTGCTCGAGGGAGCAGACCGCATCTTTCTTGTTGCAGGCGATGGTGATGATGCCACTGCACCCCGGCATCTTGAGGATGTTGTAGCCATGGTGGGTAGTGATACGTCTCCATCGTATCTACTTTTCCAAGCGCTTTTGCTCTTGTTTTGGACTCTAATTTGTTTGATTTGAAACTAACCCGGACTGACGCTGTTTTTAGCAGAATTACCATGGTGTTGTTTTTTGTGCAGAAATAAAAGTTCTCGGATTTGGACGAAACTTTTTGGAGATTTATTTCAGAATAAATAAAAAATACTGGAACCAAGAACCACCGGAGGGGGTGCCCTGGATGGCCACGATACACTAGGGCGCGCCACCCCCTCCAGGTGCACCCTGGTGGGTTGTGGGGCCCTCGTGGCCCCTCTGACCCTAATTCCAACTCCATAAATACCTATTTTTGGAGAGAAAAAAATCAGAGAGGAAGTTTTACCGTGTTTCATGATACGGAGCCGCCGCCACCTCCTGTTCTTCATCGGGAGGCCAGATCTGGAGCCCGTTTGGGGCTCCGGAGAGGGGAATCTTCGGTCTTCATCATCACCAACCCTCCTTCATCACCAATTCCATGATGCTCCCCACCGGGAGTGAGTAATTCCTTCGTAGGCTCGCTGGTCGGTGAGGAGTTGGATGAGATTCATCATGTAATCGAGTTAGTTTTGTTAGGGCTTGATCCCTAGTATCCACTATGTTCTGAGATTGATGTTGCTATGACTTTGCTATGCTTAATGCTTGTCACTAGGGCCCGAGTGCCATGATTTCAGATCTGAACCGTTTATGCTTCCACCATTATATCTATGTTCTAGATCCGATCTTGCAAGTCATATGCACCTATTATGTGTTATGATCCGTAAACCCCAGTGTGACAGTAATTGGGATACTTTCCGGCGATGACCGTAGTTTGAGGAGTTCATGTATTCACTATGTGTTAATACTTTGTTCTGGTTCTCTATTAAGAGGAGGCCTTAATATCCCTTAGTTTCCTTATGGACCCCGCTGCCACGGGAGGGTAGGACAAAAGATGTCATTCAAGTCCTTTTCCTTAAGCATGTATGACTATTTATGGAATACATGCCTACATTATATTTATGAACTGGAGCTAGTTCTGTGTCGCCCTAGGTTATGACTGTTATATGATGAATATTATCCAACAAATTCACCGATCCAATGCCTACGAGTTTTCACATACTATTCTGGCTAAGTTAATATTGCTATTGCTACTGTTACAACTGCTACAAAATCATTGCTACCACTGTTACCATTACTATTACTGTTGCCGCTGCTATCAAACTATCATATTACTGTGCTACTAATCACTTTGCTACAGATATTTAATCTCTAGGTGTGGTTGAATTGACAACTCAACTGCTAATACTTACAAATATTCTTTGGCTCCCTTTGTGTCTAATCTATAAATTTGTTGAATACTCTACCCTTGAAAACTGTTGTGATCCCCTATACTTGTGGGTTATCAAGACCTTTTTCTGGCGCTGTTGCCGGGGAGCATAGCTATATTTGTTGAGTCACTTGGGATTATTATCTATTTATCACTATGAAGAATCTGAAAGATACAAAAACCAAGATCGTTCCCTCTAAGACGAGGTGTGGTAAGGATTTGCCATCACACTCTACACTTGATTAACCTTCTATTTTGAGTAGACTTGCAACACCACCACATGCTACTAATCCTGATATGTCGCAAGTCATTGATGATGCTACTTATGCTATGAATGATAATTATGATGATGCTAGTACCTTGCTTGATGATAATGTGCCAGTAGGTGAATTTCTTGATGAGCAAATTGCTAGAGCTAAAGATATTGAGAATGCTGAAACTGATGAAATTATTGAAACTGATGAAGTCTTTGAAACTGAGAATTATGAAACACCTATTAGACCTAGCTCTCCTAGATTTGAAATGCCTAAGATACATGATGGTTATGTTATGGATGAGGAGATAGCTAGAGACTTTCTTGCCTACAATGATAGGGATGATCTTAAGAAATTATTATGCAAACTGAAAGAAAAATCTTTGAATGCTAGAATGAAATGTGATCCTAAGTTTTCTACTTCACCTATCTTTGTTACCGATAAGGATTATGAATTCTCTGTCGACCCAGGGTTGATTACTTTGGTTGAATCTGATCCTTTCCATGGCTATAAAACTGAAACTGTTGTGGCACATCTTACTAAACTAAATGATATAGCCACCCTATTTGCTCATGATGAGAAAACTCGCTACTATCATATTCTCAAATTATTTCCATTCTCATTAAAGGGTGATGCTAAGATATGGTACAATAATCTTGCTCCTGGTTGTGTGCGTAGTCCCCAGGATATGATTTACTACTTCTCTGAAAAATATTTTCCTGCTCATAAGAAACAAGCTGCCTTAGAGGAAATATTTAACTTTGTGCAAATTGAAGAAGAGAGTCTCCCACAAGCTTGGGGGAGGCTTCTCCAATTACTTAATGCTTTGCCTGATCATCCTCTTAAGAAAAATGAAATACTTGATATCTTCTATAATGAACTAATCGATGCTTCTAGGGACTTCCTAGATAGTTGTGCTGGTTGTGTTTTCAGGGAACGAACTATTGAACAAGCTGAGGAATTATTGAATAGTATATTGAAAAATTATGATGATTGGACTCTTCCTGAACCACCGCCTAAACCTACTCCGAAGAAGATGGGTATCTTATATCTCAGTCCTGAAGATATGCAAGAGGCAAAGAAATGTATGAAGGAAAAAGGTATTAAAGTTGAAGATGTTAAGAATTTACCACCTATTGAAGAAATACATGGACTTGATACGCCACCACCACAGGTGGTAGAGGTAAATTCTTTCATAAAGTTTGATGAAAGTGACATCCCTTACAATAAACATCCTAGTCAATGCCTATATGAATTTGATACGTACATCATCAAACAAGATCACTTCAATGCAAATGTTCTGAAGCAATTAAAATACAACTCTGATATGATTGCTCGCTTGAGTGACTTGTTATTTAGAATCACCAATGATGTTAGGGGTGTAGAAAAACATGCCTCAATGGTTCAAACTCACTTAGAACAAGTTGCTAAATATCAAAGAGAATTGCTTAATGAAATGAATAATAATATGAATGATTTTGTTGTTAGAGTAGCAACTAGGGGGGCGAAATGACTCAAGAACCACTTTATCATGAGGGACACCCTAAAAGAATTGAACAAGACTCTCAAAGAATTAACACTGATGCGCCTAATCCTTCTAAAAAGAAAAAGAAAAAGAAAAATGATAGGACTTTGCAGACCTCTAGTGAAACTGAAATAGAAAAACCTCCTAAAGATAATAATGATAACTCTATTTCTGATGCTGAAATTCAATCTGGTAATGAACATTCATCTAGTGATAATGAAAATGATAATGATGATGTTCATGTAGAGACTCAACCAGACAATGATAAAGAACCAGATAATGATGTTGAAATAGAACCTGCTGTTGATCTTGATAACCCACAACCTAAAAATAAACGATATGATAAAAGAGACTTTGTTTCTAGAAAACATGGTAAAGAAAGAGAACCATGGGTTCAAAAACCCATGCCCTTTCCACCTAAATCATCTAATAAAAAAGATGATGAAGAATTTGAACGCTTTTCTGAAATGCTTAGGCCAGTCTTTTTGTGTACCCGCTTGATTGATATTTTAAAGATGGCCCCTTATGCTAAATACATGAAAGAAATTGCCACTAATAAAAGAAAAATACCAGAAGCTGAAATCTCCACTATGCTTGCTAATTATTCTTTTAAGAATGGAGTACCTAAAAAACTTGGAGACCCGGGGATACCAACTATACCTTGCTCCATCAAAAGAAATTATGTCAAAACTGCTTTTTGTGATTTAGGAGCTGGTGTTAGTGTTATGCCTTGCTCTTTATATAAAAGACTTGATTTTAATAAACTCACACCTACTAAAATATCATTGCAAATGGCTGACAAATCAACTGTCATACCCATCGGTATTTGTGAAGATGTTCCCGTTGTTGTTGCAAATGTTACTATCTTAACATACTTTGTTATACTTGAGATGCCCGAGGATGACAACATGTCGATCATCCTTGGTAGACCCTTTTTGAATACTGCAGGGGCTATTATTGATTGCAATAAAAGCAAAGTCACTTTTCATATCAATGGTAATGAGCATACGGTGCACTTTCCTAAGAAAGAATTCCAAGTGAATGGTACTAATGTTATTGAAAAAACTCCGACAATTACTATTGGAAGTTTCCAACTACCTTTGCCTACTGCCAAAAAGAAATATGACATACTTATTGTTGGGGATATGCACATCCCCGTTGAGGTAACTTAGTGTTTTACGAAAGTTATTCGGCTTCATGCTAATCGAAAGTGGTTGTTAATAAGACTTGATCAACCTTGTTAATGGATCATTTTTGAAAGGTATGTGGTCGATGAATTTAGTAGGCACAACCTTCTGCTCCCACCTTTTGTTTTCTGTTTTTCTTAGTTAAATAAAATGAAATGCCATGTTGACCCTATTTTCTGATTTGTCCGTGCAATAAAAAATGACCCAAAAATAAAAGTTCTTAGAATGCCCTGGAAATTTAACATGATTTTTTTCTGAATATTTGAGAATTTCTGGTACACATAACAACAGAGGGGGTGCCCCTGGTGACCACAAGACACCAGGGCGCGCCCTAGTGGGTTGTAGTCCCCACATGGGTCCCCTCACTTATCTCTTTAGCCCATGTCATCTCTTACCTCCAGAAAAAAAATCACCATAGCTCTCTCTCTCGTGTTCTTGCTCTCAAACCCGCGGATTTCGATCTCTTTGCTCGAAGCTCCGTTTTTGAAACTGTTTTGGGGGATTGCTACTTGGTATGTGACTCCTCCATTGCTCCAATTAGTTTTTGTATTAGTGGTTTATATTTTGAATAATTAGCTACTCTTGGTGCTGCTGTAAATGGGCTTGCATGTTGAATTCTTAGAGTTCTAAGTAGTTTGAATGCTTGATATGGCCTCTAGGCATCCTTATGAGTAGTTGCTATCAATCTTATGAAGTTTTGTTGGCAAAAATTTTCTGGACTAAAATTTTCATAATTCTATTTTTTAGGAATAAGATGAGTATTTTCAGAAAGTTCTCCTCCAAGAAGAATGCTAAGGGAGTCATCGGGGAATCATCGGACAATGACCTCAACACTCCGAGAACAGCGGAGGTGCGGCCGTGCGAATGGCCACATAATGCCTTCATGGATGAGGCCAGGTTCCATCAAGAGTTTGCCCAATTCATTGCAAATGCCGGGCTGACCGACTTCCTCGCAGCTGAGTGTGACCAATACCACCTCCTTACAAATTCCTTTGTGCAAAATTTTCATTTTCTGAGTAGGAACAATCCTCCTAAGTTGCGGTTTAATTTATACGCTGAAACCCGTCAGATACCGCTCACTGACTTTTGTGACATTTGTTTGATCCCTTCTGATGGGGAATTGAGGGAGTCTAGACCGGCAGAGTTTGAGGACTTTCTCCTCGCTTTGACAGTGGGGGATGAGAGAGGCGTGTCGAATGCCACTGCCACTAGTTTGCAGTTTCCTTTTGTGCATTACTTTGCTTTATTCATCGCAAAGTGTTTAACTGCTAGGGAGAAGGTTGGTGCACTTAGTGCACCCGACCTCGCCATTTTACGTCGTGCACTACATAATGATCACACCTTTAGCCTAGGGGCCATTGTAGCACGTCGTCTGCACCTTAATAGAACTAAGGGCAAAATTCATGGTGGTATTTATGCCACTCGCTTAGCGAGTCATTTTAATGTTCAGATACACCAACATGATTATCCTTTACCTCGAGTTTATCTAGATCACTAAGCGATGGAGGATCACCAGTTTATTGATGTTGTTGATTTATTTCATAGCATTCGGTACAACTTGGTTTTCAGTGTGAAAACCTGTGATATTATCCCGTTGTCTGCACCTGCTTTGTTTGATTCTATTGCCAAGGGCGGATACAGGGTCATGCCAGAGGATATCATTGCCTGCCGGAACAACCAGGCAGCGGTAGAGCAGGAGCCCCAGGAGTGGGACGCTCAAGTGCCGCCGCCACAACACTTCCACATGAATCCGAATGGCTACAGCGGGTGGTGATTACCAAGCTAGGCCGAAAGCCTAAGCTTGGGGGAGTACGTATTTCCACCAACATTATATTCATGTTCACACATTTCATTCCAGTTGTCGGTGTCCACACTTTTTCATTGTATCATCCATGCTAGATTTATTTTCTCACTTTCTTCTTGTGTGTTTGAAAAACTTTGAGAAAACCCAAAAATATTTCTCGCTTCTTTTCGGTTTTTCTTTCTAGTTTAGATTAGCTGTAGTATTAAAAGAAAACTCAAAAAGATTTCTCTATTCTTCTTTTGCTTGTTGGGAGCTTTTCTGTGTAAATAGTTTTTCTCATTTTTGTTTTTTCTTCTTTAATTTGCTTCCTTCAAGAAAAACTAAAAACTCCAAAAATATTTCAGTGTGTTTCTCTGAAATTCTTTTCTCTTTATTTTTATTGAGTCATACCAAGGAGAAGACCACGATGAAAATGTTGAGTGGCTCTCATATACGTTACTGTTGATCTAACAAAGAGCCCAAATCACTTTGTCTTCTCCTTTTGAATAAAATGTTTGCATATTCCAGCTTAGTCCATGGCACTCTTGCACTATTATTATTATTTTCATATCGTTCGGTCGTGCAAGTGAAAGGCAATAATGATGATATCTGATGAAGTGACTATGGTAGAGAGAAGTGGGTATGAACTCAACTTGTTTTTGTTTTTGTAAATATGTTTAACCTAGTATCCATGATTCAGCATATTATGATCAAACATGTTTGCAGTGACAATTAGAGATTATAGTTGCTCATGCCATGCTTAAGTAGCTAGGAGTGAATAATGATTTATCTTGGGTGTTAACATGCATTAAAATGATTGTGATGTAGTATCATGACATGGTATCCTCCTCTGAATGTTTCAAGTGGCTTGACTTGGCACATGTTCACGCATGTAGTTGAATCAAAACCAACATAACCTCTACGACATTTATGTTCATCGTGTTCATATCCTACTCATGCTAGTATTCAATGTTGATTATTCATAAAGCATGTTCATGACCTTTTTTGCTCTCTAGCTGGCCGCTTCTCAACCTATTTGCTAGCCTTCACCTGTACTAAGCAGGAATACTACTTGTGCATCAAAACCCTTAAACTAAAGTTATTCCAAATGAGTCCACCATATCTACCTATATGCGGTATTACCCTGCCATTCCAAGTAAATTTGCATGTGCCACCTCTAATTTTTTTTCAAATGAACATCTGTTTTGTGTGCCTGGATTGCTCATGAAGCGATAGGGGGTGGTCAGTATCTTCCATGCTAAGAGGGTTATTCTCATGATGAGTGTTTATTCACTCGTCCTTGCACGAGAGGGGCGGTAATAGGGATGCCCAGTCCCAAAATAAAAAATTGCAAATAATTAAACAAAACTCCCCCAGGACTGTTGTTGGTATGGACGGTACTCGTGGATTCGGCTAGCCGTGGAGTGTGTTTGTTGGTGGAGGGGGAGTAAACCTTTACTTTTATCGCTTGGGAACCGCCGCTAATGTGTTTAGCATGGAAGATATTGATAATTCTTGGTCGTAACATTGACAGGAAGGGTGCACCTCCCAAAATTATATTTATCTCTGTTTTAATCTTTGAGCTCTGGTAGCTCTGCAAATCTCTGCTTCCCTCTGCGAAGGGTCTATCTGTTTAATTTTATGTTGAGTCATCACCTTCTCAAACAAGCGCCAGACCTGAGAGCACTATTGTCATCCTCATGCATTGTGTATAGTTAATGTTGAATGCATCATGACTGGATCTTTTCTACCATGAATTACAATGTTTAGTCACTGCTTGAACTTTGGAGGTGCTCTGCATTTATGTTTTGTGGTCTCAGAAAGGGCTAGCGAGATACCACTTTTGTCATATTGTATCATGATTGTTTTGACAAAAGTGTTGGCATTTGAGATATCTTATTATTGCCCGCTAGTTGATTATGCCATTGATATGAGTTAATATAATTTTTAAGAGTTATTGTTGACATGGTTAGTCATGATCTTTGCTGAAAACCTGGGTGCTACTTAAGCCTATATATGTAAACAAGAACAAAAGAGTTCGTAAAAGTTTTCTTTATCACTTTCATTTTGTCAACTGAATTGCTTGAGGACAAGCAAATGTTTAAGCTTGGGGGAGTTGATACGTCTCCATCGTATCTACTTTTCCTAACGCTTTTGCTCTTGTTTTGGACTCTAATTTGCATGATTTGAATGAAACTAACCCGGACTGACGCTGTTTTCAGCAGAACTACCATGATGTTGTTTTTTTGTGCAGAAATAAAAGTTCTCTGATTTGGACGAAACTTTTTGGAGATTTATTTCAGAATAAATAAAAAATACTGGAACCAAGAACCACCGGAGGGGGTGCCCTGGCTGGCCACGATACACTAGGGCGCGCCACCCCCTCCAGGCGCGCCCCTGTGGATTGTGGGGGCCTCGTGGCCCCTCTAACCCTAATTCCAACTCCATAAATACCTATTTTTGGAGAAAAAATCAGAGGGGAAGTTTTATCGTATTTCACGATACGGAGCCGCCGCCACCTCCGGTTCTTCATCGAGAGGCCAGATCTGGAGCCCGTTCGGGGATCCGGAGAGGGGAATCTTCGGTCTTCGTCATCACCAACCCTCCTTCATCACCAATTCCATGATGCTCCCCACCGGGAGTGAGTAATTCCTTCGTAGACTCGCTGGTCGGTGAGGAGTTGGATGAGATTCATCATGTAATCGAGTTAGTTTTGTTAGGGCTTGATCCCTAGTATCCACTATGTTCTGAGATTGATGTTGCGATGACTTTGCTATGCTTAATGCTTGTCACTAGGGCCCGAGTGCCATGATTTCAGATCTGAACTGTTTATGTTTCCACCATTATATCTATGTTCTAGATCCGATCTTGTAAGTCATATGCACCTATTATGTGTTATGATCTGTAAACCCCAGTGTGACAATAATTGGGATACTTTCCAGTGATGACCGTAGTTTGAGGAGTTCATGTATTCACTGTGTGTTAATATTTTGTTCCGGTTCTCTATTAAAAGGAGGCCTTAATATCACTTAGTTTTCTTATGGACCCCGCCTCCACGGGAGGGTAGGACAAAAGATGCCCTGCAAGTTCTTTTCCTTAAGCACGCATGACTATTTATGGAATACATGCCTACATTATATTTATGAACTGGAGCTAGTTCTGTGTCGCCCTAGGTTATGATTGTTATATGATGAGTATTATCCAACAAATTCACCGATCCAATGCCTACGAGTTTTCACATATTGTTCTGGCTAAGTTACTATTGCTATTGCTACTGTTACAACTGCTACAAAATCATTGCCACCATTGTTACCGTTACTATTACTATTGCCGCTACTATCAAACTATCATATTACTGTGCTACTAATCACTTTGCTGCAGATATTTAATCTCCAGGTGTGGTTGAATTGACAACTCAACTGCTAATACTTACAAATATTCTTTGGCTCCCCTTGTGTCGAATATATAAATTTGGGTTGAATACTCTACCCTCGAAAACTGTTGTGATCCCCTATACTTGTGGGTTATCAGGTAGCTACCATGAACTTGGCGAGGGCAGGGTACCCCAGGATGGCGTTGTACGGGAGTCCAATGTGGGCCATGTCAAAGTCGATGAGCTCGGGGTGGTAGCTGTCGCGAGTGCCGAAGGTGACAGGGAGGCGCACCTGCCCCAGGGGGGTGGTGGAGCCGTCGGTCACCCCAGAGAATGGCTTGGTGGGCATGAGCTGGTCATAAGGCACTTGGAGCGTCTCGAAGGTCTCCACAGAGAGCACGTTGAGGCCGGCGCCGCCGTCGATGAGGGTCTTGGTGACTGAGACGTTGCTGATGGTGGGCGTGCCAGCATGGGGAGTGCACCCGCGGTGGCCAAACACCTGAGGTGATCCTTGGAATCAAAGGTGATGGCGTATTGAGATCATTTGAGAGGGCGCACAGCCTCAAGCCTCGGGAGGGCAGCATTCACCTCACGAGAGAACTGCTTGAAGACGCGGTTGGACGCGGGAGCATGAGCTCCTCCGAGGATGCAGGCTACCGCACGAGGCTCCTGGTAGCCCCCGGCCCCCTAGTTTGGTTGGTTGTTGTCGTTCCTCCCGGGGGCGGCGGCAACGGCGGGAGGCCTGCATTGCCCTGAGGTTGGACTTCGCGAGGCTGATCACGCCAGGCACCGTCACAAGGCTGGTCACGCCAGGCATCCTCACGCGGCTGATCACGCTAGCTCTGGCGAGGATTGCGGTTGTCCCAGCGTCCTCCACCGCGGCCTCCTCCGCAGCCGAAGCCATGGTCGCTGCGCTCGGGGCGGCGGCCCAAGCGCTTGTCACGGAGCGCCCTGAGCTCCTGACAGTCGTCGGTGTTGTGGGTGCGCATGTTGTGGAAGACGCAGAACGGGCGAGCGTCCTTGGCGGGCTCGTCACTGTCGCGGCCGCGCTTCTTCTCGGGCTTCGCTGCCAACATGGTGGGGCCCTTGCGTTTCGCTTCCTTGGCCTTAGCCTTCTTGTCCTCGAGCTCAACATCAGGGCTGCTGACGAGAGAGAGGCGGCCTTCTTCATCCCTCGTGCACTTGTCAGCCAGGTTGAACAGCTCCATCGCCGTGCACAGGTTGTCGTTGATGGCAAGCTTTTCGCTCATCCTGATGTCTATGACGCTGTTGGTGAACACCGAGATGATGGCTTCATCCGAGGCCTTTGGGATCTTGAGGCGGACTTGGGTGAAGCGCTGAATGTACTTGCGGAGGGTCTCGCCAGGGCGCTGCTCCACGCGCCGCAGGTCATTGATGGTGAGGGCGCGGTCGCCAGTGCCGTGGAAGTTGGCAATGAACCGCTCACGAAGCTAATCCCACGAAGAGATCGACACCTCGGGAGGTTCATGAGCCAAGATCACGCGCCATCCTTGAGGGCCATGGGGAACCAGTTCGCCATGACCTTGTCGTCGCCGTTCACCGCCTCGATGCTTAGTGCGTAGAGCTGAAGGAACTCCACGGGGTCGAGGATGCCGTTGTAGCGAGGGGGTAGCTCCGGCTTGAACTTGACTGGCCAGACCACCCGGCGCAGCTCATGAGTGAAGGCGCGGCAGCCCGCAGTGCTGACAGGCGCAACTTGCGCGGGACTGGCGCGGTCATGGTGGCCATGCGCCGCAGCTTCCTGGACGGCCTGGTCTTGGAGCTGGCGTAGTGGTGCGGGAGGCGTACATGCATCGTGCAGCGGCTGATGCACAATCTGGCAGCTGGCCTCGTCCCGAGCCGGCGCCGGCGCGCCACGCGACCGTGCATCGTGTCGGAGCTCGGTGGAGTCGTCGCGCAGAGGAGGCGGCGGGGCGCCGTGCGCCACGTCGCCCGCGCGAGGCGGCGGAGGACGGAGCGAGTGGGAGGGCACAGAGGCCTCGCCCGCGGCGTTGACAAACTCGGTTGTCAGGACCCCGATCCTAAGTCACACCGATCTAGCATGTAACACATCATATCACTTTACGGCCTCACGCACGGAATCCCCATGGGTGCCACCTTACCTGGCCCGGGACCGTTTGCGCCTTTTGGCTCACATATATGATAGTGTCGCTAGCATCCATATGACAGAGAACCCGGGCCGACATGCCTAGTCGTAAATCCAAGGTGGCACTACTTACAGAGACAGGCATACATGACCCAGCAATGCACGTGTCGGTCAGCAGCGAGTGAATTCGGGCTATAGCAAGCTAACAGGACTCCGGTAGACACCGCGTGACATCCCCGAAGGGACAGACACGGGAGCAAAGAAGGACACATGCTGATCAATCCATGTGTTCCGGAGAAGTAGCAAGCTACCATGGCTCAGTGGAAGCACTAGGAGACATTTCCCCATAAGAGAGGCTACCAATAATAAACAACTAGGTTGTCGGATCCCACACATACCAAGCATTTCAAAAACATACACACAATATGCTCGATATGTGCAAATACAACATGGCATCACAACAAAACTCTACGACTCAAAGTATTTATTTTAAAGGCTCTGGAGAGCCATATATAACATATCCATACAGGTAGGGGTCACACGACCCAACACTCAAATCATACAAGCATACAAGCACATGCGGAAGCTAACTTGTCTGAGTACAGACAACTGGAAAGAAAGAAGGCTTGGTGTAGCCTGACTATCTACAAGGCCCTTCACAGCTCAGGATCACCACCTGGGTGGCAAGTCACTCGTCAACATCGAGATCTACATAGAACCCATCGGAGGGGGCGGTGTTCTCCTCTGCAACAGTTTATTAAGCAAACATGAGTACAAAGGTACTCAGCAAGTCTTACATCAGATCCTATCATACATGCAACATTATCAACAAGGGTAGTGGAGTTTATTGCAGCAAGCTAGCTCTGACTCTTGGCTAATCCTATTCTACGTCTATCAGTAGTTTGAATAAGTTGAGATAGCGCACACGAGTCCACTAATCACCACAACATTACTCCACCGTGGATCCTCTCCCGTCTTCGTACGAGAGGGCCATCCACGGCACTCACACTTGTCTTGAGACTTTTATGAGTAACCATTAACTTGTCTATGAACTGCATAAGCAACCCAGTAGTCCATTATCGCGGACGCGACTATTCGAATAGTTTGATAACCCTGTAGGGTTGTACTTCTTCACACACACTTCCACCACTTACCGCCATTTACACGACATGTACTCGGCAACCTTCAAGCGGAAGCCCAGCGAGGGTGTCGGCCACGACCTGACTAACCACACAAGTCTCTAGTCCGGGTTTATCGCCTATTCAGGTTCCATCCGCAAGGAGATCCGGCCGGGGTTTCCACTACGGCCCCAAATGATGTGTGCAGGGTTCCCGAGTCACCAAACAGGTGACTCGGTACACCAGATCACTTGCCTACCGCATCACAGCCCACCCCTATGGTCAGCGCTGTGCACGGCCTCCAGCATACTACAAACACCAGAAACTACTTGCAACTCCTGGACAGAAGACAGGGCGATTAATAAGTAGAGAGAGTCAGTTAAGGATCCCAATGTGTGGTAGTAGCTAATCTTGGATCACATACACGGAACTCAGTTCTTAGGGACGGTTCCAATGAAACAACCCACCATGTACTCCTACATGGCCTCTCATCGATACCTTTACCAAAACATGTTCAACACTTCACTCTCATTACCGAACACAACCATTTCACTCCAATCCATCACCTAGATGAACCAGACCTGACACAACTCTAAGCATAGCAGGCATACCATGGTAGGAAACACAACATGGCTCAAACAACTCCTACACATGCTAGTGGGTTTCATCTAGTTATTGTGGCAAAGACAGGTCATGCAGAGGAAAGGGGTTCAACTACCGCAGCAAACAGCAGTTTGAAACATTGTTGTCTTAATGCAATAAAAGAGAGCAGGAGCGAGAAGATGGGATTGTATCGAGATGATCAATGGAGGTTTCTTGCCTGGCAGGGTGGTGGAAGGGTACTGCCCTTCGGTTGGATACTCACGGATATCCTCGGGTGCAGGACCTACCACGTTGATCACACCGGTAACACAATCAATACATGGCAATATGCAACAATATGATGCATGCACATGACATGGCAAAATGAGTGTGTTGAGCTAATGCAACTAAAACCAGAGGGGTTTAAGCTAATTTGAACCAAGGGTTCAAATTCAAATTCAAACTATGAATTTCCAAAGTGCATTAACTTTTTTTGATCTATTCAGCAAGGTTAAGTTGATTTGTCATGCATGAAACTAGTACCAATGGATAGATTGGATTTTTCTGATCATTTTTCATATATAAATCTTTTCCATCTGAGCTATAGATTAATTTCTATGATTTTTTGAAATTTAGGCCTTTTTTTGGAATTTCTGATTAATTAGAATTAAAGTAATTCCAGAAAAAGAATTACTACATCAGCACTGCATCATCATGATGTCAGCGAGTCAATGGGGCTGCCCAGGTCAAACTGACCAGTGGGTCCCGCGTGTCAGTGACTAACTAAACTAACCTAATTAATTAACACTAACCTAGGTTAATTAGCCGGGCGGGGCCCACATGTCATAGACCCAGGGGAGGTCAAACCCCCTGGTCAACCGGGGCTAAACCGCCGGCGGCTTGACGCCGGCGTCCACAGACGCGGCGGAGGGCTCGGGCTCTCTCTCCAAACGCCCAAACGAGCGACGGAGAGCGCCCACGGGGAGCCGAAGCTCGCCCACATCCAACACAGCAGGCAACAGCTAGGGCGGCCGGAGCTCGTCAGAAACGAGCTCAGGGCGGCGGCCGGCGTTCGGGTGTGAGCGGGGATACGACTGCGGTGGAAGTGGCGGTGCGCGCTTAGCACCTATGGCAACTACGCGAGGCGGCGAGTGTGTTAGACACGACGACGGACCATTTGGTCACTGGGGTCATGTCGGCGGTGAGCGTAGGCGGCGGCGCGTACGGGTGTGAGTGGCGCGGCGGCTACGGTGTGTGAGAGCGAGAACGGAGAGGGGGAGAAGGGTCAGTGGCTCACGGCGAGCTCGGGGAGGGGCCGAAGCAGTCGGGGCGGCGAGGGGGATCTCCGATGGCAGGAGGTCGAAGACGAGCTTGGTGGAGGCGATGCAGGGCAAACGAGCACTCGGGGCTCGGTCGGGGCGAAGCAGCGGACGACGGCAGAGCTTGCAGACAAGGCTGGGAGGCGAGGACGAGGCGGTGGCGACGAGCTTCATGGCGGCGCGGGCGCAGCAGCGTCGGCCATGGCGGGGAGAGGGCGAGGGAGAGAGCAGGGGGGAAGTGAGGTGTCCAGAGAGCCGGAGAGGCCCCGAGGAGAAGGTACGAGGCGTCGCCGTGGCGCGGGCGACGCAGGCAGGCAGGGAGGTGCGTGGCGCGCTCGGCGCGCGTGCGCTGTCTCCCTCCTCTGCCTACTGGCAGAGGTAGGTGATGACTGGCGCCAGGCCAGGTGGGCCGGCCCAGTGAGGTAAGTGGCCTCTGGCCTTTTCTCTCTCTCTCCTATTTTTGTTTTTTTGTTTTTCTTTTCTGCTGTTGTTTTTGATTTAGCAAAAATGCTAAACCACTTTGTAAAATGCTGAAAATATTTGTGGGCACTTGTGAAATTATGTCCAACAACCCTCAAATGATTTCAAGATTATTTGGACATTTAAAATTATTTATAAGATTTAAATGTCCAAATGCAAATACTTTATGGATTAATTCAAAAATCCAGAGTGTCCTAGAAAAATGTGCACCATTTTGGCAGAGGTTCTAGACCAATTCAAAAATGATGAACTTTTATGAAGGGCATTTTGGGTTCATTGAAATCATTTTTAGTTGAACTTGGTATTTTCAAGGGGGGTGCTGGGGTTTGTTAATCCTCATTTCAAGTTCAAATAAAATTTAGGCATGATGCATCACTCTACCTAGTCCAAGTGCAAATGCTAACTAGGGTTGTGACAACTCACCCCCACTCAAAAGAATCTCGTCCTGAGATTCAGGGTCTGTCGAGAAGAGTGTGGGGTACTCAAGTCAAAGACGATCCTCCCTTTCCCAAGTAGCTTCTTTCTCGGAATGGTGTGACCACTGAACCTTGAGGAACTTGATGTTGTGGCATCGAGTGGTACGCTCGGCTTGATCAAGAATACGAACGGGATATTCCCGATATGTGAGATTATCTTGGAGATCAAGTGTTTCGTGGTCCACTCCACGGATAGGATCCGAGAAGCAACGCCTGAGTTGAGAAACGTGGAAGACATCATGAACTCTGGAAAGATGCGGAGGTAGTTCCAATTGGTGGGCAACTTCTCCTCGTTTGGCAAGAATGCGAAAGGGACCAATGTAACGAGGAGCCAATTTGCCTTTGATACCGAATTGATGGGTTCCCTTCAGAGGAGTAACCCGAAGGTAAGCCTTCTCGCCGACTTCGTAAGTCACAGCTTTATGATGGCGATCATATTGGCTCTTCTGACGATATTGGGTTGTTTTCAATTTCTCATGAACGATGCGAACTTGCTCTTCTGCTTCCTGGATCATGTCCGGGCCAAAGAATTGTCTTTCCCCAGTTTCTAACCAGTTAAGAGGCGTTCGACATCTCCGTCCATAGAGAACTTCAAAAGAAGCTTTGGCCAGGCTAGCTTGATAACTATTGTTATAAGCGAATTCGGCAAATGGAAGGCATTTCTCCCAATCCATACCGAATGATATAATAGAAGCTCGGAGCATATCTTCCAGAATTTGATTGACTCGTTCTACTTGACCACTTGATTGAGGGTGGAAGGTGGTGCTAAAGGAGAGACGAGTCCCCATAGCATTTTGGAAATTTTCCCAAAATTGAGAGGTGAAGAGACTTCCACGGTTGGAGTTAATCTCCAATGGAACACCATGAAGAGATACTATCCGAGAGATATATAGATCTGCTAGCTGGCTAGTGGTTATACTCTCTCGAACTGGCAGGAAATGAGCTACTTTGGAGAGACGATCGATGATGACGAAGATAGCATTATTCCCTCTCTTGGTCCTGGGAAACCCGGTAATGAAGTCTATACCGATTTTATCCCATTTCCATTCAGGAATAGCTAAAGGTTGAAGGGTGCCAGCAGGCCGTTGATGTTCTGCTTTAACGCGATGACAGATGTCGCAGCTAGCAATGAACTGAGCAATTTCTCTCTTCATCCTAGTCCACCAAAACCTCTGGCGTAGATCTTGATACATTTTAGTACTACCGGGATGAATTGTGAGAGGAGATTCATGAGCTTCCTTAAGGATCAACTGCCGTAGTTGTTGTTTCTTGGGAACCACCAAGCGGTTCTCAAAAGAAGACAACACCTCGATCATCCATGGAAAAACATTTAGCAGCTCCGCTAGCAATGTTCTCCTTGATCCTAGATATTCCCCTATCATACCGCTGAGCAGTTATGATTTGATCCATAAGGGTAGGTTTCACCACCAAGGTAGAAAGATACCCTCGAGGAACAATGTGAAGGTTAAGCTTACGAAAATCCTCGTGGAGAAGTGGTTGACTTTGTTGTAACATCAAATTGTTACAATAAGACTTACGACTTAGGGCATCAGCCATGACATTGGCTTTGCCCGGGGTGTAAGTTATTCCTAAGTCATAATTCATGATCAACTCAACCCAACGTCTTTGCCTGAGATTCAAATCCGGTTGGGTGAAGATGTATTTCAGACTTTGGTGATCAGTGTAGATCTCGCAATGATTACCGAGAAGGTAATGTCGCCATGTTTTGAGTGCATGGACTACGGCTGCAAGCTCTAGATCATGTGTGGGATAATTATCCTCATGTGGACGCAACTGTCGAGATGCGTAGGCAATCACATGACAATCTTGCATGAGAATGCAACCTAGTCCTTGTCGCGAGGCGTCGCAATAGATAACAAAGTCCTTGGAGAAATCTGGTGGCACAAGTACGGGGCAGAGGTCAGGCGTCTTTTCAGTTCCTGAAAACTATACTCGCACTATGGGGTCCACTCGAACTTTTTATCTTTCTTGAGGAGTTCAGTTAGAGGCATAGAAACCTTGGAGAAATTCTCGACGAAGCGGCGGTAGTAGCTTGCTAAGCCAAGGAAACTCCGAACTTGCTTGACCGATTCAGGTGGAGTCCAATCAAGAACAACCTGAACTCGCTCGGGATTGACAGCAATACCCTTACCTGAGATTACGTGGCCTAGGTAGGTCACTTCTGGCAACCAGAATTCACACTTAGAGAATTTGGCATAAAGGCGATGCTCTCGAAGTTTCATCAATACCAGCCTTAGATGCTCGGCATGATCTTCCTTGTTCTTGGAGTAGATGAGTATATCATCGAGATATACCACGACAAATTTATCCAAGTACTCCATGAAGATCGAATTCATTAAACGGGAGAAGGTGGCTGGGGCATTGGTTAAACTGAAGGACATGACGGTGTACTCGTATTGGCCATAACGAGTAACAAAAGCCGTTTTAGGAATGTCCCCGTTCTTGCTTTTGATTTGATGGTAGCCCAACCTCAAATCCATTTTGGAGAAGACTGAGGATCCAGCGAGCTGGTCATACAGATCGTTGATCCTGGGGAGCGGATACTTGTTCTTTATGGTGACTAGGTTAACGGGTCGATAATCTACAACCATCTGATCCGTTCCATCCTTCTTCTTGATGAAGAGGACGGGACAAGCCCAAGGAGAAGAACTAGGACGGATGAAACCCTTTTGCAAGGACTCATCGAGTTGTTTCTTAAGCTTGGCTAGTTCTAAGGGTGCCATCTTATAGGGTCTTCTAGAGATTGGAACGGTTCCTGGAACAAGATCTATCATGAACCCCACATCTCTGTCAGGTGGAACACCTGGCAATTCTTCTGGAAAGACATTCGGAAAGTCACGGACTACCGGAATATCTTCGAGGTCTGGAAGAGGGCTGGCGTTAAGGGAGTAGAGCTGACGCTCGGACACTCGGGCCAAAACATTGACTGTCTTGCCCGATGGGTGGGTAAGTTGAATAGTTCTAGAGAAACAATCGATCTTAGCATAATGGGCTGTCATCCAGTCCATACCCAAGATGATGTTTATGTCCGAGGATTTGAGAGCTATCAAGGATGCAAGGAAGACAAGTCTGTCGACAAGAATTTCATTCCCATGGCTTACTCTAGAAGTTTGCCATCTAGAACCAGGAGTTTGAATTTCCATGGAAGTGGGCATGTCACAAAATGTCATGTTGTGCATTTGAGCATAGCTCTCGGAAATGAATGAATGAGATGCTCCAGTATCAAAAAGAACAGATGCCAGATGGCAGTTAACAAGGAGCATACCAAGGACGATGTTAGGGTCTTCATGAGCCTCCTCAGCTGAGACATAGTTCACATGACCACGTGCAGTGGTGGCTGGCTTGGCATAGTACACCTTTGCTGCTGTCTTACCACAGCCAACGGACTTTTTGGACTGGTTGGGATTGTTGTTCTGAGGACACTCGCGGATATAGTGTCCTGGCTCTCCGCACTTGAAGCATGTCACAGTGTTAGTGCGCGGAGTAGAATTGGCAGCTGGTCCACTATAGGTCTTGGGCGGTGCATACTGCTGGGTTGGGCGAGGCGCCTCATAGGATGGCCTCGGGGTGAATCTGGGTGGCAGAGCTGTATTTGGAACCCACACCCAGCGCTTCTGGGAGCCATAACCAGATGATGAACCAAAGTCACGGGGGTGCTTGCGTGTAGCCTCATAGTCAGTCTGGCTAGTTTCAACACTAATGGCCTTGTTCACAAGCTTCTGGAAGGAAGCACACTCGTGCAGACGGAGGTCGCGGCGAAGCTCGGGGCTAAGTCCCTTTCGGAACCTATCCTACTTCTTGGTGTCAGTGGACACTTCCTCAGGAGCGTAGCGTGCAAGATTCCCGAACTCTCGGCTGTAGACATCCACGGTTAGCTTGCCTTGGGTGAAGTTACAGAACTCCTCCCTTTTGCGATCCATTAGGCCCTCTGGGATGTGGTGCTCACGAAAGGCTTCACTGAAATCCGCCCAGGTAGTAACCTGACCGGCTGGACGCATAGCTTCATAATTCTCCCATCAGAGACTGGCGGGACCCTCAAGGTGATAAGCGGCATTGGTGACCTTGTTAGCCTCAGCTACGTTGGCAGAATGTAACTTGTGGGTGATGCTGCGAAGCCAGTCATCCGCGCTGAGAGGTTCGACGGAGTGGTGGAAAGTTGGTGGATACAACTTGATAAAGTCATTGATGGACACCAAGTCATTTCTCTGCTGGTGTGCGGTGTTCTGCTCGATACGCTCAAGCAGGCGGTTAGTCTCACGTTTGTTCCTCTCCGCTTCCAGCATGACCTCAGCTAGGTAAGGTGGATGGGGTAGGTTGGCATCCCTGGCCCCACTTCCTTCGCCCTGCTCCTGGGCAGCAGGGGTGCTTCGGGTGTTAACCATCCTAGGAAAAACACATGGCCACGGTTTAGACAAGGATGACAAAACTCTGGCATAGGAGTGCAGAATGTAATGGACGACACGGAATGCAGAGATGTGCACCAGTACGACATGGTAACAAGGAAACCTCCATATATACACCATCGGTCATACACACCATACATAGTTTAGTACAAGCCCAAGCTAAAGTACAACTACGGTGAAAGGATGATACATCTCATCAGAGGCATTCCAAGCTCCTATACATTATTTATCTACGCCTCCGGAACTCAGTACACACCAAGTCATATCCCACAAGACACGCAGGACTGTGAAAGATACAGCTGCTGCAATACTACTACTCCTACTACCACCACGAACCAACTCAGGCATCTCCGTAGTATGACTCGTAGAGGTTACCTTCGTGACCCGGAAGCTGGACGTGGGGGTCCGGGAACTCTCTGTCACGTGGAGCCTGTGGTCCAAATGAACACGGGTGTGGCCGCGGTCCCACAACTGGTGTCAGACGAGGACCACGGGGAGGAGTGATGCCATCGACATCAGGCCAATCCATGTGGCTTGGCAGTGGAGATCGAACGGGGTATAGCACCTCCATGTTAAGATACCCAGTCTGAACGACGGGTGCTAGATGTGTCAGAGTAGCCCAGTGACGTGCTTGAGAGTTGAAAAGATCCATCCGAATGGCACGAACCTCGCGGTCCTTATCCTCCAGTAACTCTGTGGTAGTCCGAAGTAGCAGCTCCTGATGAGCGGCATCGGTGTAGAGACCAGTGTAGTAACCTTCCTCGCCAGGAAGTGATGCTGGCATATAGCAGAACTCCGTGTTCTAAAGCAAGGCGTGTCTAGCTCGGATTATAGTCATCATTGAGTAGGCAGCATCCTGCACGGACATCTCGATAGTAATACCGAGCCCATAAGACTAGTGAATGGGATCGGTAGCTCTAGGATATGAGGGGTATATCCTGACTGTGCAGAGGTACTGGCTCTGGTTGAAATCCCGATACTGCTCCTCTACAGTATACTCAGGATACCAACGATAGCCAGTCTCGGTCATCACACGAACCAACATGGCCGTGTGACCTGGCACATCGATGCACCGGGTCAGACGGACCACCTGATGGGGGGTGCGGTCAGCCATCTGAAACACGAAATAATGCAAAGGCATTAGAATTTCTAGGAGAAATCGGACAGCATAACGGCTGTAAATGCTCAAAAAAGATTTTGAGACATTCTGCAAAAGATAGCATAGCCACTCAACAACATCATATCAAGGTCCGGGTCCAACTAACAACATACTAAGCTAGTAGAAACTATACTGGGGCTTGAAACCACCAATCCTGAGAGTCTACGGATTAGTAACACGTGAAACTAATAGAGAGATGAGAAGCCTAGTTCTTAACCCCCGTAGAAAAGAAGAGGCTGACTCAGAAAGAATGACACGAGAAGAGAAGTAAAAAGAGCCTAACGTTCCCTTCCACAATCAATTCCCCTACATATAACTAAAGCATTTCTAGACTCGACATCAACCAGTTTGGCATGATGAACCTACAGGCAGTACGGCTCTGATGCCAATGCTGTCAGGACCCCGATCCTAAGTCACACCGATCTAGCATGTAACACATCATATCACTTTGTGGCCTCACGCACGGTATCCCCATGGGTGCCATCTTACCTAGCCCGGGACCGTTTGCGCCTTTTGGCTCACATATATGATAGTGTCGCTAGCATCCATATGACAGAGAACCCGGGCCGACATGACTAGTCGTAAATCCAAGGTGGCACTAACTTACAGAGACAGGCATACATGACCCAGCAATGCACGTGTCGGTTAGCAGCGAGTGAATCCGGGCTGTAGCAAGCTAACAGGACTCAGGTCGACACCGCGTGACATTTCCCCGAAGGGACAGACACAGGAGGAAAGAAGGACACATGCCGATCAATCCATGTGTTCCGGAGCAGTAGCAAGCTACCATGGCTCAGTGGAAGCACTAGGAGACATTTCCCCATAAGAGAGGCTACCAAGAATAAACAACTAGGTTGTCGGATCCCACACATACCAAGCATTTCAAAAACATACAGACAATATGCTCGATATGTGCAAATACAACATGGCATCACAACAAAACTCTACGACTCAAAGTATTTATTTAAAAGGCTCCGGAGAGCCATACATAACATATCCATACAGGTAGGGGCCACACGACCCAACACTCAAGTCATACAAGCATACAAGCACATGCGGAAGCTAACTTGTCTGAGTACAGACAACTGGAAAGAAAGAAGGCTTGGTGTAGCCTAACTATCTACAAGGCCCTTAACAGCTCAGGATCACCACCTGGGTGACAAGTCACTCGTCAACATCGAGATCTACATAGAACCCATCGGAGGGGGCGGTGTTCTCCTCTGCAACAGTTTATTAAGCAAACATGAGTACAAAGGTACTCAGCATGTCTTACATCAGATCCTATCATACACGCAACATTATCAACAAGGGTAGTGGAGTTTATTGCAGCAAGCCAGCTCTGACTCTTGGCTAATCCTATTCTACGTCTATCAGTAGTTTGAATAAGTTGAGATAGCGCACACGAGTCCACTAATCACCACAACATTACTCCACCGTGGATCCTCTCCCGTCTTCCTACGAGAGGGCCATCCACGACACTCACACTTGTCTTGAGACTTTTATGAGTAACCATTAACTTGTCTATGAATTGCATAAGCAACCCAGTAGTCCATTACCGCGGACACGGCTATTCGAATAGTTTGATAACCCTGCAGGGGTGTACTTCTTCACACACACTTCCACCACTTATCGCCATTTACACGACATGTACTCGACAACATTCAAGCGGAAGCCCAGCGAGGGTGTCGACCACGACCTGACTAACCACACAAGTCTCTAGTCCAGGTTTATCGCCTATTCGGGTTCCATCCGCAAGGAGATCCGGCCGGGGTTTCCACTACGGCCCCAAACGATGTGTGCAGGGTTCCCTAGTCACCAAACACCCCTAGGGTCAGCGCTGCGCACAGCCTCCAGCATACTACAAACACCAGAAACTACTTGCAACTCCTGGACAGAAGACAGGGCGATTAATAAGTCGAGAGAGTCAGTTAAGGATCCCAATGTGTGGTAGTAGCTAATCTTGGATCACATACACGGAACTCAGTTCTTAGGGACGGTTCCAATGAAACAACCCACCATGTACTCCTACATGGCCTCTCATCGATACCTTTACCAAAACATGTTCAACACTTCACTCTCATTACCGAACACAACCATTTCACTCCAATCCATCACCTAGATGAACCAGACCTGACACAACTCTAAGCATAGTAGGCATACCATGGTAGGAAACACAACATGGCTCAAACAACTCCTACACATGCTAGTGGGTTTCATCTAGTTACTGTGGCAAAGACATGTCATGCATAGGAAAGGAGTTCAACTACCGCAGCAAACAGCAGTTTGAAACATTGTTGTCTTAATGCAGTAAAAGAGAGCAGGAGCAAGAAGATGGGATTGTATCGAGATGATCAATGGAGGTTGCTTGCCTGGCAGGGAGGTGGAAGGGTACTGCCCTTCGGTTGGATACTCACGGATATCCTCGGATGCAGGACCTACCACAGAGATCACACCATTAACACAATCAATACATGGCAATATGCAACAATATGATGCATGCACATGACATGGCAAAATGAGTGTGTTGAGCTAATGCAACTAAAACCAGAGGGGTTTGAGCTAATTTGAACCAAGGGTTCAAATTCAAATTCAAACTATGAATTTCCAAAGTGCATTAACTTGTTTTGATCTATTCAGCAAGGTTAAGTTGATTTGTCATGCATGAAACCATTACCAATGGATAGATTGGATTTTTCATATCATTTTTCATATATAAATCTTTTCCATTTGAGCTATAGATTAATTTCTGTGATTTTTTGAAGTTTAGGCCTTTTTCTGGAATTTTTGATTAATTAGAATTAAAGTAATTCCAGAAAAAGAATTACTGCATCAGCACTGCGTTATCATGACGTCAGTGAGTCAATGGGGCAGTCCAGGTCAAACTGACCAGTGGGTCCCGCGTGTCAGTGACTAACTAAACTAACCTAATTAATTAACACTAACCTAGGTTAATTAGCCGGGCGGGGCCCACATGTCATAGACCCAGGGGAGGTCAAATCCCCTGGTCAACCGGGGCTAAATCACCGGCGGCTTGACGCCGGCGTCCACAGACGCGGCGGAGGGCTCGGGCTCGCTCTCCCGACGCCCAAACGAGCGACGGAGATCGCCCACGGGGAGCCGGAGCTCGCCCGCATCCAGGGCAGCAGGCATCAGCAGCTAGGGCGGCCGGAGCTCGTCGGAAACGAGCTCGGGGCGGCGGCCGGCGTTCGGGTGCGAGCGGGGATGCGGCTGCGGTGGAAGTGGCGGTGCGCGCTTAGCACCTACGGCAACTACGCGAGGCGGCGAGCGTGTTGGACACGACGGCGGACCGTTTAGTCGCCGGGGTCACGTCGGCGGTGAGCGTAGGCGGCGGCGTGTACGGGTGTGAGTGGCGCGGCGGCTACGGCGTGCGAGAGCGAGAACGGAGAGGGGGAGAAGGGTCAGTGGCTCACGGCGAGTCGGGCGAGGCGGACGGCGAGCTCGGGGAGGGACCGAAGCAGTCGGGGCGGCGAGGGGGATCTCCGGCGGCAGGAGGTCGAAGACGAGCTCGGTGGAGGCGGTGCAGGGCGAACGAGCACTCGGGGCTCGGTCGGGGCGAAGCGGCGGACGACGGCGGAGCTTGCAGACAAGGCGGGGAGGCGACGACGAGGCGGTGGCGACGAGCTTCACGGCGGGGCGGGCGCAGCAGCGTCGGCCATGTCGGGGAGAGGGCGAGGGAGAGAACGGGGGGGGGGGGGGGGGGGGGGAAGTGAGGTGTCCAGAGAGCCGGGGAGGCCCCGAAGAGAAGGTACGAGGCGTCGCCGTGGCGCGGGCGACGCAGGCAGGCAGTGAGGTGCGTGGCGCGCTCGGCGCGCGTGCGCTGTCTCCCTCCTCTGCCTACTGGCAGAGGTAGGTGATGACTGGCGCTAGGCCAGGTGGGCCAGCCCAGTGAGGTAAGTGGCCTCTGGCCTTTTCTCTCTCTCTCTCTCCTATTTTTGTTTTTCTGTTTTTCTTTTCTGCTGTTGTTTTTGATTTAGCTAAAATGCCAAACCACTTTGTAAAATGCTGAAAATATTTGTGGGCTCTTGTGAAATTATTTCCAACAGCCTCAAATGCTTTCAAGATTATTTGGACATTTAAAATTATTTATAAGATTTAAATGTCCAAATGCAAAAACTTTATGGATTAATTCAAAAATCCAGAGTGTCCTAGAAAAATGTGCACCATTTTTGGCAGAGGTTCTAGACCAATTCAAAAATGATGAACTTTTATGAAGGGCATTTTGGGTTCATTGAAATCATTTTTAGTTGAACCTAGTATTTTCAAGGGGGGTGATGGGGTTTGTTAATCCCCATTTCAAGTTTAACGAAAATTTAGGCATGATGCATCACTCTACCTAGTCCAAGTGCAAATGCTAACTAGGGTTGTGACATCGGTGTTGCGGCCCAGCCAGGCGTCGTAGCCCTTGTTGGCGGGGCGGTAGCGCAGCAGCTCGCGCGCCATGAGCAGCGCAGCCTGCACGTTCGCCTGCCCGCGACAAACATGGGAGGACGAAGCCATGACCGGAGTGAGGGAAGGCGTGGCGGTGTGGCCGTCGCGCTGCACAGAGGGTGGCAGGGAGGAGTCCTGCTGCTCATGAGCGGCTGGGTCAGTGGCAGCATTGGCCACAGCAGTCGGGGATAGGCGGTGACCTCCACGGCCCGCCGGCTCCGTCTGGGCGACACAAGCCGCACGGTGCTCAGCACGAACACGACGGGTGTCGGCCATGGGGGTGGTGAAGCGAAGATGGAGCGAGGACGAACGAAGAGGGAGAACTTCGGCACACCCCTACCTGGCGTGCCAAATGTCAGAATTGGGGCTCCGCAGACCCAAACAAGGTTCAAACTCTGGGCTGTGCGCGAAGAACTCTGCCTAGCTACAACTTGCTGCTCACTGCCTCACGGCCTGGCTCTGGCGTGCTCGAGCGAGAGGAAAGAAGAGATGGACACGAGATTTACCCAGGTTCGGGCCACCTTGCGGTGTAAGACCCTACTCCTGCTTTGTGGTGGATTGCCTCGCGAGGAGGATGAGTATGAACTAGTACAAGGATGAACTGCCTCGGGAGGCTTCAGGAGCGGCTCCGGGCTTGAGGGGTGGATGAACTCGCCCCCTTCTAAGGTGGTGGCCTAGCTATTCTTATACTGGCCCGGTCCTCTTCCCCCAAAAACTCTAGGCGGGAAGGGATACCACAACGGCCAATTTGAAGGGGGACAGGAGTACACCCTATCCTGACTAAAGGTGGTCTTCGTCTGCAAAGCTTCTGGTCGTGGCGCGCTGGTGGGCTCGGTGATGACCTCCGTCCTGCCGAGTCCGTGGTCTTGGTCTTGTTGCACCGGAACGGCAACCTTCGGGGGATTCCTCGGGAACCCGCGTGCTGGCCTTGTCCCTCTAGCACCAAAGAGGAAACTGTCCTTGCCTGCGCCCGCTGGCGCCCTCCTGGCGCCGGTCGTCATGGGTCACGTCACCACGCGCCTCATGAGGTGGGGTGCGAGCCTAGAAGTGTCCGCTCCTCGGGAGGCGGCCTCGGGAGACCGCTCCTCGGGAGGCCTCGATGTAGTTCGCCTCGCGAGGCGGGGGCCCTCGCGAGGGTCTTGCTCGTGAGGTCCTGATGCTGGGCCGCTCCGGGCCTTTGACGATGCCACGCGCTGAGCCGCAGGCAGACGGGCCTGGGTACCCCCGGTCCCAGAACCCCGACATTGTTACCAAATTTAATTACAATTTTTAACTGGACCCTTAACAACCTTTTTCGAAGCAAACAATAATATTGAAATAGGCATGGGTATGATGTCTTACTCTCACAACCATATACTTGTGTTTGGGATCTCATCTTGATAATAAACATAGCCAGGAAGACAGCCATTACGATGTGCTTATAACGTGAGGAAGTGGGGGATGTGTCAAAAGTACGTCATGACCTGCATCGAGAGTCAGTTGAAGCGATGGCCCTTACCGTCGCATGGGGTTACCTCATTTATGAAATATTATTTCAAACAAAAATATTGGGCGTTTAATGACTACACCTTATTTATTCCCAAGGAATTGCTTTCCCGCTACCGTACCAATCATTTCCCTGACTGCTATTCAGAATAGCATTCCATGCATCCTCGCTTTTTTACTTCCTCCTTGATCGACCTACAGGATCCTGGGTACCTCCAGGGCCTTAGAACCAGAACAAGAAAAAAGACAACTCCGTTGCAATCGCACACATACAAATAACGTCAAATACGCAAAGTCATTTCAGCGATCTCATGCACAAATACATAGGATTGCAAGGCCTTGACTCAACCCATTGCCTTACCAAATTACTCACGAATGGCGACCGTATTGCAAGATGAACTCACTGAAGACGACATAAAGATGAATGATTGATTGATAATATGTATTAAAATAGTTGTCGACTATCATATACCGATTATAGGTATGACTAACTCAGTGAGAATGGCTGCGCTGATGAAGGTGGCGGCAACTGCGGAGATGAGATGAGAAACGACGACGACTAGGGTTGGAAGATGGCTTATGGTTCTCTGTTTTCGCAAATGGTGGCTCTCATATTGAGATTCTGACGTGACCCTCTTTATAGATGTTGTTCAGCTGGATACCTTGGTGCCAATGGCGTGCGGTAGGACCGCTCATGCGCTCTAGATTGATCCAAGCACCTCCTATATGATTTGCCTTGCTCACCACATTTTGTATTTTCTTCTATATGACGATATTGTTTCATCATTGAGCACATTTTCGTGAAAACACATTAAACATAGAATTTTATAATTCTTGCATTCATTAGGCATTAGTGGCGGTTGCTACCATTGACCAGTTAACCAGCTGCATGTTTGACCTTTCACGCATTTACTAGTTTGATCGTTAACTTTTCGAAAGAGTTTATGGAAATGAAAAAGGGCTGTGCATTTGGGACAAGTACACAAATTCGAAAAGTTCACGTATTTTCGAAAAAGTTTGCTATTCTGAATTTGAAAAAACTCCGTGAATTAAAAAAAGTTAGGGAATTTGAAAAAGTTCTGGAATATTGATTTAAAAAAATTCATGAATTCAAAAAATTTCATGGATTTGAAAAAATAACGATTCTGAAATTGAAAAAAGTTTGCGAACTCGAAAAAGTTCGCTGGAAAAAGTCACTAATTTGAAAAAGTTCATGAATTTGAGAAAGCTCATGAATTTGAAAAAGATTCATGATTTGAAAAAAGAAAAAATTCAAAGAAAAACACCAAACAAAAACGAAAAAAATAACAAAAAATAAATGACAGAAAGGTACTATAAGCTTGTCAAAACTGAAAAAAACTAAAACCAGGAGCGAGCCTTGTATGGGTCGGTTCATACATAATCTATCATGTGTGTGTGGGGGGGGGGGGGGGGGGGGGGGGGTTGCGCTCTGCACCATTAAGGCTTTAACGGGCGTTATAGCCGCCAAATAGGAAATGCTAGCACTTTGTCTCTTCTATACTGAAACCGAAATAGCTCTCGGCTCAAAGTCACCTCGGGTTATACTTTTGTTTTTATGTTTATTATCTTGTTTTCTTTTATTTACTTTTGTTATAGTTTTGACATATTGTAACCTCATCTATTTCAAAACTTAATTTAATTTAAAAAAATAAACATTCGCCAAAAAATTATAAAATATTAACACAACGCAATTTTTTGTTAGCGTGGTCTAAATAATATTCTTATAATTCAAAAAAGCCCATGTGAAAATTTTAAAATGTTCAAATGCTTTGAAAAAATGTCATCATATTTAATAAAATGTTTATCCAACGTAAAAAATGTTTAAATAATTCCAAAATATATCTGAAATTTTAAACAAATGCTCACACAATGAATTTTTTGAAAAAAATGTGCACACAATGTAAAAACCTTACATTATTTTAAAAATTGTTTCATACAATTAAAAAATGTACGCAAGTTTTAAATAAAATGATCACAAGTTTCAAAAATATGTTAATGGCATTTTAACAAACTACAATCAAAACAAATCTTCACATAATTTTCGAAAAAGCAATTCAAGGTGTGTCTAAAAAATATGTAACATGCATTTGAAAAAAAATGTTCAAACGTTTATAATTTTTTTTCCACATGTACATAAAAAATGTACGACTGGTATTAACTAGTAAACTTGTATATCAGAAAATAATAAAGAAAAGAATCAAATAAAAACAAAAAAACAAAAAACACGAAAGGTTCTAATGGGCTGGCCCACTAAAGCAACCACGCAACCAGGAGAGCTCCTATATGGCGCGTGATGCGCTGGCGAACATGCCAGTGCGCACCCCTCCGCTCCCTTGCGCCCCTAGTTGGCCGGCCCACGAGCGGGCCTGAACGCCCCAGTTTTTTTACTATTTTTTCTTTTCATTTTTCTTCAAAATAATTCGTAATTTAGAAAAGTGAATTTTGTAAAAAAATGTTCCTGATTTCAAAATAATGAACTTTTTCTGAATTCTAATGAAAATTTATTTATTTTGATGAACAAATTTAAATGAGAATATTTGTACTAATGATGAACATTTTTTATATTTGATGAACAAAATTTGAATATGATGAACATTTTTTAAACTTGTTGAACAAAATTTGTATTCAAGAATATTTTTTTTGAAAAAATGGATGAAAAATTTTTGAATTCATTGAACAAATTTTGAAATCAACGAACAAATTTTGAATTTGGTGAACAATTTTTAAATTGATGATGAATAAATTTTGAAATTGGTGAGCAATTTTTGAAATCAATGAATAAATTTTGAATTTGATGAACATTTTTTGAATTCGATGTACAAATTTTGAATTTTGACGAACATTTTTTCAATCCGATGAACAAAAAAGGAATTAAATGAAGATTTTTACACATTGATGAACATTTTTTGAATTTCATACAAGAAAATGTTTATGAATTTTCAAAGAAAAGAAAAAAAGAAAAAAACTAAATTTGAACTTGATGAACAAATTTTGAAATTGACGAACAAATTTTGAATTTTGTGAACAAAATTTTGAAATCGATAAACAAATTTTGAATTTGGTGAGCTTTTTTGAAATTGATGAACAAATTTTGAATTTGATGAACATTTTTTCAATTCGATGAACAAATTTTGAATTTTGATGAACATTTTTTCAATCTGCTGAACAAAAAAGGAATTTTATGAACATTTTTTGAATTTGATACAAAAAAATGTTCACGAATTTGGAAAGAAAATAATAAAAAATAAAGTAAAAAGAAAAGAAAAAAAGAAAGAAAAAAAGAAAAGGAAACAAGAGAACTAAAGAAAAAACCAAAAGAAAAATAAATGGGATATGGGCCGGCCCATAAAAGCGCTCAGCCCGCCGGGGGGTGCGCGCCTGGTCGCTCGGCGGTCCCTATGCGCCATATAGGAACCTGCCGCAACCAGCGCCAGAGGCAAGACCGTTTGCAATTGCAAGCAAGACATGGCTCTCCCACGAGACCTCCTATTTGACGCGTTTTGCGTCAAACAGAGATGAGACACACAAGGGCGAGCGAGACTGGGCCGGCCCAATGGAGGCTGCGGAGAGCAGGCACTGTATAGCATGCTAAAATCCTCAAAAAAATATGAGCTCGGCAGGGTTCGATCTCAAGATCACGCGTACCTATGCGAGCGTTTCCAGCCAACGGAGCTAACGCCCGATCTTGACACCGTACTATAGCGAGACTATAAGAGATAAAGACAGCGGCAAATCCGAAACTTTTAAAATTTCGAACATGAACACTTTTCAAATCCGTGAACAAAATTTTGAAAATTCTATTTTTTTGAAAAAGACGGAATTTTATTGAATCTGTGAACAAGGTGTGAACATATTTGGAAAAAAACTCTAATATTTTCGGAAAATATAAAACATTTTTGTGAATATTTTTATAAAACCGGAACATTTTCTGAAACTAATAACAAAATTTGAGAACATGAAGAACTTTCAGGAAAGCGCACATTTTTTAACAAATTTTGAAAAAGATATTTTTTTTTAAATCCCTGAACATTTTTTCAAACACGAACATATTTTGAAATCATGAACAAAATTTTGAAAACAAGAACAATTTTTGAAACATGTACAATTTCTGAAATTGTGAACAAATTTAGAAATCAAGAATATTTTTTCAAACACGAACATATTTTATAATCATGAACAAAATTTTGAAAACAAGAACAAATTTTGAAACATGAACAATTTCTGAAATTGTGAACAATTTAGAAATCGAGAACATTTTTTGATATTCCTGAACATTTTTTGAAACCCGAACATTTTTTTTAAATGTGAACAAAATTTTGAACACGGAACATTTTTTGAAATTTGGAAGAAAATATTTGAAAATGTCTAACCAAAGAAACAGGAAATACATAAAGAAAAGAAAAAACAGAAACGAAAAAGAAAAGGAAACAGGAACAGAAAAGGAAAAAAAAAGAAACAGAGAGAAAATAGAAAAGAAAAAAGGAGAGTAGAGTGACCGGTCTAGGAACCTTCTAGAAGGTTCCCAAAACCGAATAAAATCGCTGGGAAACCTCTAGAAGATTCCTAAAACCGAAACCTTCTACGTACTACAGATGGGCCGGCCCAATCGCTCGCCCGTGTATGCGATCGCTCGACAGTTTGCCGCAGAGAGCGGCAAATAGGGTTTTCCCTCTCCCACGGTTACGACCGTACGAGACAGTTGCGTCTGCGGCACTGCGGAAGTACCAGATGACGGACCCGTGCGCGCTAGCGAAGGCCAATCCTCTGCAGGGAAGCAGCTTCTGTTGTGGAAACTGTGGAGACGGCGCTCCTCATCCGCGAGCAGACGGGACGATCCAGCCCAAGGATAGCTTCATTCGCGACTTGGAACAACAGAGCGAATTGGCCGTGTTTGCGCTGACCCCACAACCATTCGTGACCTTATTATTTCGTTGGACGAAAGGTTCCCAAATTGTTCATGTTTCACTCGCATATCTCAGTTTTCTCACGCGTCTGCTTCTTCGGCAAGTTCGTACGTACCATGTGAGTGTGACCTTGCGCTTGCTTGCGCATGTGCCGATCTGATGACCACTTGAGTCAAACCGATGGCAAGAACCTAACAAGAACAGGATGCTTAATATATGTATCACGTACCAGACCTGCATATACAATGGCGAGAAGCATGGGGTTTACTGGTGCTATTTGTGCAGGTCAATGGCAACGCTTTCTGTCCTGTTGATCGCTAAACTGACCCTGTACATACGTACCTCTCTGGACCCATCAGCTTTCCGGACTAGCTAGCTACGGCCGAGTTCTGTATGGTCGTCATATATTTGATTATTTCGTAGGTTTGACTACCAACTAAATACCCGCCCAGGAGTCCAAGAAAGGTCCGCTTTGAACTCGACGATTACTTTCGAAGGTTCAGTTGTTGAAAATAGCCAAAGTGTACACAAAGACTCTTACAATAAATTACGACGATATGTACAAAAGCGCAACTATATTTGTAGAGGCATGCATCCAGATCCAGGTTACCTGCTCTAAATGATGATTTAATTTCATATGATTCCACTTTTATATTTGCGGGAATTAGTTTAACCTGATTCATTAGCTCAGACGTCAATGTATGACCTGTGAACGAGCTTTACATGGCGAGAGCGGACCGGGTCGCTCATATCGTTCACACCACCTGGCCATACAAATAGGGCACCGCCTGAATCATTGAGGTCTTGCTAAAATTTGATAGTCGGCTACATAATCTTATAAATTGGTAGCCGTCTATTCTACCATAAGATACAAATACGTATTGTTTAACCGTGCTTTAAACTGTTGTTCCTACACCAGGAAAAACCGGATCCAGAAAACTCGCCCCCGCGTCACCTTCCTCTGGCGACTCGAGGGTAACAACCCTTGCGCAGCCAGTTTGTCCTCCTTGTCCCTCATCTCACCGCCGCCGGGGGATGCCCACCAGCAAAGCTCTGGCCAGCCCCGAGGAAGGTGGAGGCGGGGCTCTTTTTCGAGAAGGGGAATATATTAATATCACAGAGAAACCAATTACACCCAGCCTCTGCAACAACGTGATAACCCACAAATATAGGGGATCGCAACAACCTTTGAGGGTTAGTATTTAACCCAAATTTATTGATTCAACATAAGGGGAGCCAAAAAATATTTGAGAGTATTAGCAGTTGAGTTGTCAATTCAACCACACCTGAAGACTAAATATCTGCAGCAAGGTGCTCAGTAACACAGTAGTGTGATAGTTTGATAGCAGTAACAATGGTAACTGTAACGGTAGCAGTTTTTGTAGTCTGATTGTAACAATGGCAGCAACAAAAGTAACTTACCAAAGACCAATATATGAAAAGCGTAGGCATATGATCACTGATGAATATTTGTGTAGCATGACATTTATCATGTAACAGTCACAACCTAGAGCGATGCACAATAACTTCAATTCATCAATGTAGTATTTCGTATATAGTCATACGTATTTATAATATGAACTTGCATGGCATCTTTTGTCCTACACTCCCGTGGCAGCGGGGTACATATGGAAACTAAGGAATATTAAGGCATCCTTTTAATAGAGAAACGAAATAAAGCATTAGCACATAGTGAATACACGAACTCCTCAAACTACGGTAATCACATGAAAGAATCTCAACTATTGTCACTTTGGGGTATGCGTATCATAACATGTAACAGGTGCATATAACTTGCAAGATAGGATCATGAACTCAAATATATTCATGAAAACATAGAGGGTTCAGATCTGAAATCATGGCACTTGGGCCCTAGTGACAAGCATTAAGCATAGCAAAGTCATAACAACATCAATCTTTGAACATAGTGGATAGTAGGGATCAAGCCCTAACAAATTGACTCGATTACATGACAAATCTCATTCAACCCCATCACCGTCCAGCAAGCCTACGAAGGAATTACTCGCTCCCGGTGGTGAGCATCATGAAATTGGTTTTGAAGAAGGGTTGACGATGATGATAGCGACGAAACCCCCTCTCCGGAGCCCCGAACGGACTCCAGATCTGGCCTCCCGATGAAGAACAGGAGGTGGAGGCGGCTCCGTATAGTAAAACGCAATGAAACTTCTTCCCTATTTTTTCTCGGGGAAAAAGAATTTATAGACTTGAGATTAGTGTCAGCGGAGCCATGTGGGCCCCATAAGGCAACTGGCGCGCCCAGGGGGTGGCCGCGCTTTGTTACCTTGTGGGCAATAGGTGGGCCTCCTCTAGTGGGTCTTGGCTCTAGTATTTGTTATATATTCCATAAAAAATCTACAGAAAGTTTCGTCTAATTCTGAGAACTTCTATTTCTGCACAAAAAACAACACCATGGTAGTTCTGCTGAAAACAACGTCAGTCCGGGTTAGTTTCATTCAAGTCATGCAAATTAGAGTCCAAAACAAGAGCAAAAGTGTTTGAAAAAGTAGATACGATGGAGATATATCAACTCCTCCAAGCTTAAATCATTGCTTATCCTCAAGCAATTCAGTTGACAAACTGAAAGTGATAAAGAAAAATTTTTACGAACTCTTTTGTTCTTGTATCCTTATATAAGCTTAAATAGCACCCAAGTTTTCAGCAAAGATCATGAACCAACCAAGCAAATGATAACACTTAGAAAATATATTTACTCATATTAATGTCATAATCAACTAGCGAGCAATAATAACATTTCTCAAATGCCAACACTTCGTTAAAACAATCATGATTATAATATGACAACATGGTATCTCGCTAGCCCTTTCTGAGATCGCAAAACATAAATGCAGAGCACCTCCAAAGTTCAAGCAGCGATTAAACATTGTAATTCATGGTAGAAGAGATCCAGTTATGATGCACACAATATTAACTATACTCAATGCATAAGAATGACAATAGTGCTCTCAGGACTGGTGCTTTAATTGAGAAGGTGATGACTCAACAATTAAAGTAAATAACATAAAAGTAAATATATAGGCCCTTCGCAGAGCGAAGCAGGGATTTGCAGAGGACCCAGAGCTCGAAGCTTAAATCAGAGATAAATGCAATTTTGAGAGGCATGGCTTTCCTGTCAACGTCACGACCGGGAGTTCTCAATATCTTCCATGCTAAACACATTATCGGCGATTCCCAAGCGGAAAGGTAAAGCTTACTCCCCCTCAGCCAACAAACACAAGCCATGGCTAGCCGAATTCACTGGTGTCCTCCATACCAACAACTTTTCGGGGGAGTTTGTTTCATTATATTTTTTTCATTTTGATTATAGGACTGGGCATCCCAATTACCAACCTCTTTTGTGCAATGACAGATGAATAAACACCCATCGTGAGAATAACCCGCTTAGCATGGAAGATACTGACCGCCCCCTGTCGCTCCTTGAGCGGTACGAGCACACAAAACAAATGATTATTTGAAGGGTTAGAGGTGGCACATGCAAATTTACTTGGAACGGCAGAGTAATACCACATATAGGTAGATATAGTGGACTCATCTGGAACAACTTTGATTTAGGGATTTGGATGCACAAGTAGTATTCCCACTTAGTACAGGCGAAGACTAGCAAATAGATTGAGAATCGATCAACTAGAGAGCGACAACGGTCATAATCATGCATTGCGAATAATTAACATTGAATACTAGCACGAGTAGGAATAAACACCATGAATGTTGGGGATATTTCCCTGACATCTTAATGCGGCAGGAGAATTAACCCGACCCAGAACCTGTTGGTTCATGGGTTACTTCGTCCAGGCGGGTTGTTATTGAAGGCCCAGAAGAATAAAGACAAGAGTCGGCTTAACGGGTGGGCCAGCTCAACAGGGCCTAGTAACGAAGACTACTTGGAGGACAAGTAGAATAGGGCACGGATTGTAATTTGGCCCGGACTCTGTTGTGACCTCGGGGCCTTGACCTGTATATAAAGGGGAGCCCCCGAGGCAGAAAGGACTAAGTTACAAGCTCTCGAGTACTAGGTTAGCCAAGTCGCACCCTTGTAATTGAGATCTCAAGCAATAATCAAACAAGCAGGAAGTAGGCTATTACCTCCGATGTGAGGGGCCGAACCTGGGTAAACTCATGTCTCTCGATTCCAAGCAACCCCATTCAAGCTGCTACCTAGTTGTGATGGCCTCACGACTAAGTCCTTTTTCGAGGACATCTGCCGTGACAAAACCACGACAATGAACATAAATATCATGGAGGCTATGTTGGTTTTGATTCAACTACATGTGTGAACATGTGCCAAGTCAAGCCATTTGAAACATTCAGAGGAGGATACCATACTATCATACTATATCATAAACATTTTAATGCATGTTGACACTCAAGATAAATCATTATCCACTCCTAGCTACTTGAGCATGGCATGAACAACTATAATCTCTAATTATCATCATAAACATGTTTACTCATAATTTGCTGAACCATTGATACTGAATTAAACATATTTACAAACAACAAAAACAAGTTGAGTTCACTACCCGCTTTTCCTTGCCACAGCCACTTCATCGAATCGTCGTCATTATTGCCTTTCACTTGCACGACCGAATGATATGAAAATAATAACAGTGCAAGAGTGCCGTGGACTAAGCTAGAATCTGCGAACATTTTATTCAAAGGAGAAGATAAGATAATATTGGCTCTTCGTTAGATCAACAATAATGTATATAAGATCCACTCAACATTTTTATCGTGGTCTTCTCCTTGTGACAACTCAACTAAAAGAAAAGAATTTCAGGGAAACACACTGAAATATTTTTTGGAGTTTTTAGTTTTTCTGAAGAAAGCAAATTAACGAAGGAAAGACAAAAAATGAGAAAACCTATTTACATGGGAAAGCTCCCAACAAGCAAAAGAAGAAACGAGAAATCTTTCTGGGTTTTCTTTTAATACTACAGACTAAATAAACAAGAAAGAAAAACAAGAAAGAAGCAAGAAATATTTTCGGATTTTTCAAAGTTTTTCAAACACACAAGAAGAAAGCAAAATAAAACTAACATGGATATACAATGAAAGAGGATAAACACCGACAACTGGAATGAAACGTGTGAACATAAATGTAATGTCGGTGAGAAATATGTACTTTCCCAAGCTTAGGCTTTTGGCCTAGCTTGGTAATCACCATCCGTAGTCTGGATAATAATCAAAGTGATAACTCGTGGAGGCCTGTTGGGCTGCCTCCTCAGCGAGACGGACAACTTCCATTGCCGCGTTATACTCACGCACCTCATTCTCATGGAGAAAAAAATCTTTGTTTGCTCTGAAAATGAAAGAGAATAGGCGCAGGCAAAATAACAGAGACAACACGGTGTTTATCACATACCAAGTTATTATCATATCTGTGAATGTTGTCCTTAATGAAATCATGGCGCCACATTGCCTTAAAGTCTAAGTATTTGTTAGGTAATATAGGATCATTGGGCCGAGGGGAGACCCCAAGCCTGGTGCTACTTGTGAACTGCATTGGGATTTCCCTGAAGAGGAGAGGATTATGCAGTACAGTAGAGATAAGTATTTCCCTCAGTTAAGAAACAAGGTTATCAATCCAGTAGGAGAACCACACAACACCTCGCTAGCAGCACCTGCACACAAAGTAACAAATCCTTGCAACCCAACGCGAACAAGGGGTTGTCAATCCCTTGGCGGTTACGTGCATGATAAAATTGTGTAGTAATTGATAGATAGGTTGAAAAAAAATACAAAATAAAATAAAATTGCAGCAAGGTATTTGTAGGTTTTTTAGTATATGATAAAAGTAGACCCGGGGGCCATAGTTTTCACTAGAGGATTTTCTGTTGAAAATAGCATACGGTGGGTAAACAAATTACTGTTGGGCAATTGAAAGAAAAGCAAATAATTATGACGATATCCAAGGCAATGATCATGTATATAGGCATCACGTCCGAGACAAATAGACCGACTCCTGCCTGCATCTACTACTATTACTCCACACATCGACCACTATCTAGCATGTATATAGAGTATTAAGTTCATAAAGAATGGAGTAACGCCTTAAGCAAGATGACATGATGTAGACAAAGTAAACTCACGCATGAATAAACCCCATCCTTTTATCCTTAATGGCAACGATACAAATATGTGTCATGTCCCCTTCTATCACTAGGATTGAGCACCGCAAGATCGAACACATCACAAACCACCTCTCCCATTGCAAGAAAAATCAATCTAGTTGGCCAAACCAAATCAATAGATCGGAGAGAAATACGAAGCTATAATAATCATGCATAAAAGAGTTCAGAGAAGACTCAAATAATATTCATGGATAATTTGATCATAAACTCACAATTCATTGGATCCCAACAAACACACCGCAAAAAGTGATTACATCGAATAGAACTCCAAGAACATCAAGGAGAACATTGCATTGAAGATCAAAGAGAGAGAGATAGCCATCTAGCTACTAACTATGGACCCGTAGATCTGTGGTAAACTACTCACACATCATCAGAAGGGTAGCAAGGTTGATATAGAGCCCCTCTGTGATTGATTCCCCCTCCGGCAGAGTGCCGGAAAAGGCCTCCAGATGGGATCTAGCGAGAACAGGAACTTGCGGCGGCGGAAAAAAGTATTTCGGGTGGATCTCTGTTGGTTTTCGAATTTTAGAGAATATATAGAGGCGAAGTTAGGTCAAACGGAGCCACGTGGGCCCCATGAGCCACCAGGGCACGCCCTGGTGCCTCGTGGGCCAGTGCTCCATCTTCTCGTCCCCTCCCAAAGCTTCCAGGGTCTCTTATGTCCAGAAAAAAATCTCCAAAAAGTTTCGTGGCATTTGGATTTCGTTTGGTACTGATATTCTGAAAAACCAAAAACAGGCAAAAATAGCAACTAGCACTTGGCACTAAGTTAATAGGCTAGTCCCAAAAAATGATATATAATTGTTTGTAAATGCATATAAAACATCCAAAATTGATACTATAATAGTATGGAACAATAAAAAATTATAGATACATTGGAGACCTATCAAGAATCCCCAAGCTTAATTCCTGTTCGTCCTCGAGTAGGTAAATGATAAAAATATAATTTTTGATGTGGAATGCTACCCATCATATTCATCATATAATATTTTGTTTTGTGGCATGGATATTTGGACTTGAGTGATTCAAAGCAATAGTCTATAATTTGACCTAAAAACATAAATACTCAAGTATACCAAGAAGCAACCATGTCTTTCAAAATATCAATGCTAAAGAAAGTTATCCCTAGCGGTATGAATAATGGTCAAATTGGGGACACAAAGTGAACTACAGTCTTGTTTACCAGAAATGCATTTCCCACTAAAAAGTGGAAAATATCGAATAGATGGAAAATGAATACTATTTATTCTAGCTTGCGTAACTCCCCTATCCTCACCATTGCAAAGGCTATTAAGAAACCGGATCTCGGCGGTTCACTAAGCAAACCCCAATACAAAATTTTGCATGCATCACAGAATTCTTCTAGAGACATTCCATAGGATCTATCATATAAATGAAACATGACTAGAATTGCGAGAGTGATACTCAAACTTTTGAGTGAATGAATGTGTAAGGTTGTAGTGTTGAGTGCACTTATCTGCGATGAAGGGAGCGAGCCCAGTGTTATGAATGTATTGACCAAACTCATCCTTAATGCTCGCACCTACCATGAACTCATTGCACGTCCATCGACATGATTTTGTTTCGGTGATTCGCGCCGAACTTGCCCTTGGTTCAACATACGCTTGGCGTGCCGAGCTTTCACTTGAGGATCCCTCCGAGGACCTCCTCCTCGAAGAACTCCTCCTAAAGAGGTTCATTTTCCTACGTAAAAATTTCTGAAATTTTTGGGCCACAAAAAGATGTTAATAAAACTTCACAAGATTGATAGCAACTACTCATATGAATGTCTAGAGGCCATATCAAGCATTCAAACTACTTGGAACTCAAAGAATTCGACATGCAAGCTCATTTTCAGTAGCACCTAGAGCAGCAAAATATAATCCACTAAAGCAAAAACTAATTGGAGAAATGGAGGAGTCACATACCAAGGAGCAATCCTTCAAAATAGTTTCGGAAATGGAGCTCCGAGCAAAGAGATCAAAAATCTCAGGTTTGGGAGCAACAGTAGAAGAGAGACAGAGAGAGAGAGCAACCAGGTTTTTTTTCTGGAGGTAAGGGATGATTTGGGCTAAAGTATTAAGTGAGTGGGGTCCTCTGGGACCCACATGGTATCTAAGCACGCCCAGGGGTGGCAGCACCCTGTTTCCTTGTGAGCAACAGGGGCACCCCCTGGGATGTATTCAGTGCCAAAAATTCTTATATATTCCAGAAAAAAATCATGTTAAAATTTTACGACATTCTGAGCATTTTTCTTTTTGGGCCATTTTTTATTGCACGAATAATTCAGAAAACAGGATAATCATGGCTTTTTTACTTTATTAAACTAGAAATAACAGAGAGCAAACAATAAGTACAGAAAGTTGTCCTTACTAAATTCATCAACCACATGCCCCTAAAAAAGAATCCATTAATTAGGTTGATCATGTCTTATTAACAAACTATTTCCGAGTAACATGAAACCGAGCAATCTTCGTATAACACTAGGTCACCTCAATGGGGATATGCATCTCCCCAACAATAAGAGTTTCATATTTCTTTTTGACAGAAGGAAGAGGGAATTCAAAACCTCCAATAGTGATTGTCGAAACTTTTTCAATGCAATTGATACCATTCACTTGAAGTTGTTTCTTCAAAAAATATACCGAATGCTCATTACAATTAACATGAAAAGTGACATTTTTTTGTTGCAATCAATAATATCCCCTGCAGTATTCAAGATGGTTCTACCAAGAATAATCGACATGTTGTCGTCCTCGAGCATATCAAGTATAATAAAGTCTGTTAAGATAGTAACATTTGCAACTACAACAGGCACATTCTCACAAATACCGATAGGTATAGAAGTTGATTTATCAGCCATTTGCAAAGAGATTTCAGTAGGTGTCAACTTAGTCAAATCAAGTCTTCTATATAAAGAGAAGGGCATAACACTAACACTGGCTCCCAAATCACATAAAGCAGTTTTGACATAACTTCTTTAATGGAGCATGGTATAGCGAGTATTCCTGGATCACCTAACTTCTTAGGTACTCCACCCTTAAAATAATAATTGGCAAGCATGGTGGAAATTTAAGCTTCAGGTATCTTTCTTTTATTAGTGACAATATCTTTCATATACTTGACATATGGAACCATCTTCAAATTATCAGTCAAACGAGTACGGAGGAAGACATGACTAAGCATTTCAACAAAGCGTTCAAATTCTTCCTCATCCTTATTCTTAAGTGGCTTAGTAGGAAAAGACATGGGTTTCTGAACCCATGGTTCTCTTTCTTTTCCATGTTTTCTAGCAATGAAATCTCTTTTATCATATCTTCTATTCTTAGAAGGTGGGTTATCAAGATCAATAGCAGGTACTATTTCTACATCATTATCAGGTTCTTTATCATTATCTGGTTGACCATCAACATGAACATCATCATTATCATTATCACTAGGTGGATGTTCATTACCAGATTGTGTCTCGGCATCAGAAATAGAAACATCATTACTATTCTGAGAATGTTTTTCGAACTCAGGTTCACTAGAAGCATGCAAAGTTCTTTCAGTTTTCTTTTTCTTTTTTTCTTAGATGAACTAGGTGCATCATTATTAATTCTCTGAGAATCTTGCTCAATTCTTTTAGGATGACCTTCAGGATAAAGTGGCTCCTGAGTCATTCTACCTCCTCTAGTCATTACTCTAACAACATGATCATTCATTTTATTATTCATCTCATTAAGTAAAAAAAATGTGACTTAGCAATTTGTTCTAACTGAGTATGAACCATGGATGCATGTTTACCTATACCTTTAACATAATTAGCAATTCTAAACATCAAGTCACTCAAGCGATCAATCATGAAAGCATTACGTTTCAATTGCTTGCTAACATACATATTAAAGTGTTCTTGCTTAACAATGTAATTGTCAAATTCATCCAGGCATTGACTAGCAGATTTATTATAAGGAATATCACCTTCATCAAATCTTATAATAGAATTTATCTCTACTACCTGTGTCGGGGTATCGAGTCCATGTATTTCTTCAATAGGTGGTAAATTCTTAACATCTTCAGCTTTAATACCCTTTTCTTTCATAGATTTCTTTGCCTCTTGCATATCTTCAAGACCGAGGAATAGAATACCTCTTTTCTTCGGAGTTGGTTTAGGTGGTGGTTCGGGAAGTGTCCAATCATTATCATTTCTCAATATTTTATTCAATAATTCTTCAGCCTGTTCGACAGTTCATTCCCTGAAAACAAAACCAGCACAACTATCTAGGTAGTACCTAGAAGCATCAGTTAGTCCATTATAAAAGATATCAAGTATTTCATTTTTCTTAAGAGGATGATCAGGCAAAGCATTAAGTAATTGGAGAAGCCTCCCCGAAGCTTGAGGGAGATTCTCTTCTTCAATTTGCACAAAGTTAAATATTTCCTGTAAGGCAGCTTGTTTCTTATGAGCAGGAAAATATTTTTCAGAGAAGTAATATATCATATCCTGGGGACTATGCACACAACCCGAGGCAAGAGTATTAAATGATTTCTTAGCATCACCCTTTAACGAGAAAGGAAACAACTTAAGAATATAGTAGTAGCACATTTTTTCCTCACGAGCAAATAGGGTGGCTATATCATTCAATTTAGTAAGATATGCCACAACAGTTTCAGATTCATAACCGTGAAAAGGATCAGATTCTACCAAAGTAATTAACTCAGGATCAACAGAGAATTCATAATCCTTATCAGTCACAAAGATAGGAGAAGTAGCAAACTTAGGGTCATATTTCATTCTTGCATTTATAGTTTTTCTTTCAGCATATTCAATAATTTCTTAACATCATCTCTATCATTACAAGCAATAAAGTGTCTAGTTATCTCCTCATCCATAACATAACCCTCGGGTATCTTAGGCAATTCAATTCTAGGAGAGCTAGGTCTAATAGGTGAATCATAAATTTCATCAATTTCAATAGTTTCAGGTTCTTTAGCTTTAGCAAGTTGCTCATCAAGAAATTCACCTAGTGGCACAATTTCATTAAACAGAGTACTAGCATCTTCAATAGCATCATCCATAGAAGAAGTAGCATCATCAATTACTTGTGACATATTAGAATTAATAGTAGGTGGTGGTGTCACAAGCCTACTCAAAACAGAAGGTGAATCAAGTGTAGAGTGTGATGGCAGTTCCTTACCTCCCCTCGTCTTAGAGGGTACGATCTTGGTTCTAGTGTCTTTCAAATTCTTCATTGTGATCAACAGATATAAATACGAAGTGACTCAGCAAATAGAGCTATGCTCCCCGGCAACGACACCAGGAAAAGGTCTTGATAACCCACAAGTATAGGGGATCACAATAGTTTTAGAGGGTATAGTATATAACCCAGATTTATTGATTCGACACAAGGGGAGCCAAAGAATATTTGGGAGTATTAGCAGTTGAGTTGTCAATTCAACCACACCTGGAGAACTAAATATCTACAAAAAGGTGATCAGTAGCACAGTAGTGTGATAGTTTGATAGCAGCAGTAACAGTAGCAGTAACAACAATAATAGTAACGGTAGCAGTTTTTGTAGTGATTATAACAGCAGCAACAAAAGTAACTTAGCAAAGATCAATATATGAAAAGCGTAGGCACTGGACCAGTGATGGATTTTTGTGTTGGATGACATTCATCATTGATAGCAAGATAATTTGTAACAAGTAACAAGTAACAATAGTAACAATAAGTGCAGCAAGGTAGCCCAATCCTTTGGATGGCAAAGGACAGGCCGAAACGGTCTCAGATAATAAGTAAAACGTTCTCGAGGGCACACGGGAATTTCATCTAGTCACTTTTATCATGTTGGTTTGATTGGCGTTCACTATTTTGATAATTTGATATGTGGGTGGACCGGTGCTTGGGTGTTGTTCTTACTTGAACAAGCCTCCCACTTATGATTAACCCCCTCGCAAGCATCCGCAACTATGAAAGAAGTATTAAGATAAATCTAACCATAGCATTAAACATATGGATCCATATCAGCCCCTTACGGAATAGCGCATTAACTAGGGTTTAAGCTTCTGTCACTCTAGCAACCCATCATCTAATCACTACTCCACAATGCATTCCCTTAGGCGCAAAGATGGTGAAGTGTCATGTAGTCGACGTTCACATAACACCACTAAGGGAATCACAACATACATATCATCAAAATATCGAACACATATCAAATTCACATGATTACTTGCAACATGACTTCTCCCGTGGCCTCAAGAACAAAGGTAACTACTCACAAATAATATTCATGCTCAAGATCAGAGTGATATTAAATAGCATAATGGATCTGAACATATAATCTTCCACCAAATAAACCATATAGCATCAACTACATGATGTAATCAACACTACTAGTCACCCACAGGTACCAATCTGAGGTTTCGGTACAAAGATTGAACACAAGAGATGAACTAGGGTTTTGAGATGAGATGGTGCTGTTGAAGATGTTGATGAAGATTGGCCTCCCAAAGATGAGATGGTTGTTGGTGATGACGATGGCTTTGATCCCCCCCCCCCCCGGGAGGGAAGTTCCCCCAGCGGAATCGCTTCACCGGAGGGCAAAAGTGCTCCTGCCCAAGTTCCGCCTCGAGACGGCGGCGCTCCGTCCCGAAAGTCCTCTCCTTATTTTTTTCTAGGTCAAAAGACCTTATGTACCAGAAGATGGGCACCGGAGGTGGGCCGAGGTGCCCACTACCCACCAGGGCGCGCCTGGGGGGCTTGGCGTGCCCTGGTGCCTTGTGGCCACCTGGCAGCCCCCATTGATACGTCTCCAATGTATCTATAATTTTTTATTATTCCATGCTATTATATTATCTGTTTTGGATGTTTTATATGCATTAATATGCTATTTTATATTATTTTTGGGACTTTTATTAACCTAGAGCCCAGTGCCAGCTTCTGTTTTTTCCTTTTTTTGACTTATACAGAAAAGGAATACCAAACGGAGTCCAAATGGAATAAAACTTTACGGTGATTTTTCTTGGACTAGAAGAAACCCACGAGACTTGGAGAGGAGGCCAGAAGACCCACGAGGAGGCCACAAGCCGTAGGGGCGCGCCCCAGGGGGGCGCCCCCAGGGCTTGTGGGCCCCTCGGAGACCTTCCAACCCTAATCTTTGCACTATAGATCCTCAAATATCCCCCCTACACCAGAGGGCACACCAAAAAATACTTTTCTGCCGCCGCAAGCCTATGTTCCCGTGAGATCCCATCTTGGGGCCTTTTCCGGCACTCTGCCGGAGGGGGATTTGATCACGGAGGACCTCTACACCAACCTTGCTTCCCTTCCGATGATGTGTGAGTAGTTTACCACAGACGTACGGGACCATATCTACTAGCTAGATGGCTTCTTCTCTCTCTTTGATCTTCAATACAATGTTCTCCTTGATGTTCTTGGAGATCTATTCAATGTAATCTTCTTTTGCGGTGCGTTTGTTGAGATCCGATGAATTGTGGATTTATGATCAGATTATCTATGAATATTATTTGAGTCTTCTCTGAACTCTTTTATGCATGATTAAGATATCTTTGTATTTCTCTTTGAACTATCAGTTTGGTTTGGCTAACTAGATTGGTTTTTCTTGCAATGGGAGAGGTGCTTAGTTTTAGGTTCAATCTTGCGGTGTCCTCACCCAATGACAGAAGGGGTAGCGAGGCACGTATTGTATTGTTGCCATCAAGGATAAAAAGATGGGGTTTATGTCATATTGCTTGAGTTTATCCCTCTACATCATGTCATCTTACTTAAAGCATTGCTCTGTTCTTATGAACTTAATACTCTAGATGCAGGTAGGAGTCGGTCGGTGTGTGGAGTAATAGTAGTAGATGCAGAATCATTTCGGTCTACTTGTCACGGACGTGATGCCTATATTCATGATCATTGCCTTAGATGTCTTCATAATTACGCGCTTTTCTATCAATTAATCAACAGTAATTTGTTTACCCACCGTATGTTTTCTTCAAGAGAGAAGCCTCTAGTGAAACCTATGGCCCTCGGGTCTATTTTCCATCATATATTTTCAGATCTATAAACCAAAAAAATCCAAAAATACCTTGCTGCACTTTATTTATATTTACTTTATTTTGCTATTTTATTTATCTTTTATACCTATCTCTATTAGATCTCACTCTTGTCCGTGACCGTGAAGGGATTGACAACCCCTTTTTTGCGTTGTGTGCAAGTGTTTGTTAGTTTGTGCGGGTGCATATATTGGGGACTTGCTTGTGCCTCCTACTGGATTGATACCTTGGTTCTTAACTGAGGGAAATACTTATCTCTACTTTGCTGCATCACCCTTTCCTCTTCAAGGAAAAAATCAACGCAAGCTCAAGAAGTAGCACCCCTCTGGTAGTTATTTTCTCCAATATTTATTATATATTTCAAAATAATTCTCCGTAAAATTTCAGCTCATTTGGAGATGTGCAGAATAGGTATCTCTGACATTGCTTTTTCAGGTCCAGAATTCCAGCTGCCGGTATTCTCCCTCTTTGTGTAAACCTTGCATATTATGAGAGAAAAGGCATTAGAATTACTCCACAAAGTGTTATAATGAATAAAAACACAATAATAACAGTAGCAAAACATGATGCAAAATGGATGTATCAACTCCCCCAAGCTTAGACCTCGCTTGTCCTCAAGCGAAAGTCGATATCGAAAATGATGTCCACATGTTTAGAGAGAGAGGTGTCGATAAAAACAAAATGCAGACATAGTAGCATCATGCTTATTATTATAACAACAACAAACTTTATCATAGAACTCTATCATATAGCTTCTCATGAACAACTAACAATTCATCACAACATCGAAGTAGAAAGCATAAACTTTATTGAAAACTAACAAACTATGTTCTCAGTCAACTTTGCAACTACAATTCATCATATTTTCAGGAAGGATCTCGTATCGGAGCCTTTTGGCAAGTCCACATACTCAATCATCATTTAATCTTCTATGATTGCTAACACTCACAACATATATATGAGCAAAAAGTTTCAACCGGACACATAGAAAGATAGGGGCTTATAGTTTCGTCTCCCAACTTATTCACCTCAAGGGTGATGTCAACAATAATAACTCATGCTCACTCATATCCAACTGGATATATGTGCCTAGATCTTTCCCCACCACATGATGCTTGCCAATGAGAAAAATAAAAAGGAATAGAGGGAAATACTTTGACTCTTGCATAAAAGTAAAAGATAGGCCCTTCACAGAGGGAAGCAGAGGTTTTCATGCGCTTTTTGGTTTTGTATGCACAATATTTTAATGCAAAAGAATGTCACATTATATTGCCCCTTATGATAGCAACCTTTATTATGTAGTCCATTGCTTTTATTACTTTTCCATCACAAGTTCGTACAACGCTTATTCTCCCTTACACTAAAGGATCAAACACATTTAGGAGCAATTTTTATTGCCTTTTTGCACCGATGACAACTTACTTGAAGGATCTTACTCAATCCATAGGTAGGTATGGTGGACTCTCAAAACATGGATTTGGGTTTAAGGGTTTTGGATGCACAAGTAGTATCTCTACTTAGTGCAGATTTTTGGCTAGCAAAGATATTGAGCAAGCACCACATGTTGAAGGATCTATGACAATATAACTTCTATGTGAATAAGAACAAACATAAATCATTACGTTGTCTTCCTTGTCCAACGTCAACAATTTGGCATAAGATATTTAGTGGGGGCTCACAATCATAAAAGATGTCCAAGATAGTGCATTTGCATGTGAATCTTCTCTTCCCTTATTAATTCTTTCATGAATTGCATCATTGACCAATGCTATGTTTGTCAACTTTTAATAAATTTACCACTTATACTTTTCCTTATGTGATGTCATTACTTACCATAAGATTAGCATATGATCTTTTTCATTATTTCCTTTATTTTGGTTGAAACAGAAAAGTAAAGAAGCAAAAACTCAAACTAAACTTTATTATATAACTCTCACTCGATTACCTAGATAGATAGATCACGAAACTAGAACTCGAAAATAGATCATACTAAACTTTTATTCAACTAAATCATGAAATAGCTAAGGATCGAACTAAGATAGGTAAATGTAATAAAAGTGATGATGATACGATACCGGGGCATCTCCCCCAAGCTTGGCACAAGCCAAGGGGAGTGCCCATACCCGTGTACTCAAGTCTCCTTCTTTGGTGGTGAAGATGAAGATGGTGATGAGGCAGTCTTTTTCTCCAGCTTGCGCCTGAGGCTAAAGTTTTCCTCCCTTAGATCATCATTCTCTAGCTCAAGCTTTAATACCCTTTTGCATAATGCCGCCTTGCTCTCCTGCAGAAAACGAGATGGGATAAATTGGATCTTAGATTTGTTTGCTTTGTAAGGGAGGCTTGACTTATTGAATTCCACGTGCTTATCTCCAGACCGGGGTAGTGGATCTTCATCTTCATCAGAGCTATGATACGTCTGCAACGTATCTATAATTTATGAAGTATTCATGCTGTAATAATCATTCTTGGATGTTTTACAATCATTTTATAGCAACTTTATATCATTTTTTGGGACTAACCTATTGACATAGTGCCCAGTGCCAGTTGCTGTTTTTTGATTTTTACATCGCAGAAAATCAATACCAAATGGAGTCCAAATGCAGCGAAACTTTTTGGAGATTTTTTCTGGACCAGAAGACACCCGGTGGACCAAAGAAGTACCAGAGGGGAGTTCCGAGGGGAGCACAACACACCAGGGCACGCCTGGGGGCCCAGGTGCGCCCAGGTGGGTTGTGCCCACCTCGGTGGCCTCCCGCACCGCCTCTTCGTCCTATAAATTCCCAAATATTCCAAAAACCCTAGGGGAGTCGATAGATCAGAAGTTCCGCTGCCGCAAGCCACTGTAGCCACAAAAAACCAATCTAGACCCCGTTCTGGCACCCTGCCAGAGGGGGAAATCATCACTGGTGGCCATCTTCATCATCCCGGCGGCCACCATGATGAGGAGGGAGTAGTCCACCCTCGGGGCTGAGGGTTTGTACCAGTAGCTATGTGTTTAATCTCTCTCTCTCGTGTTCTTGAGATGGCATGATCTTGATGTATGGCGGGCTTTGTTAATATAGTTGGATCATATGGTGTTTTCTCCTCTCTATCTTGTTGTGATGAATTGAGTTTTCCCTTTGAGATTTTGTTTTATCGGATTGAATACTTTTATGGATTTGAGAGCACTTGATGTATGTCTTGCTATGAATACCCATGGTGACAATGGGGTGTCATATTGATTCACTTGATATGTGTTTTGGCACTCAACTCGTGGATTCCCGAGGTGACATTGGGGTAATCTATGCATAGGGGTTGATGCACGTTCTCGTCTTTGTTTCTCCGGTAGAAATCTTGGGGCACTCTTTGAGGTTCTTTGTGTTGGATTGAGTATTATGAATCTGAAATTGTTTGATGCATACCGTATAATCAACTCATGGATACTCGCGGTGACATTGGAGTATCTAGGTGACATTAGAGTTGGTTGATGTGTATCATATGTTGTTATTTTAGTACGAACTCTTGGTTAGATCGATCGGAAATAATAGCGTGGTGTTATTTTAGTACGAACTCTAGGATAGATTGATTGGAAAGAATAGCTTTGAGGTGGTTTCATACCCTACAAACAATTTCTTCTTATGTTCTCCGCTAGATAGGAACCTTGGAGTGATTCTTCATCGCACGTTGAGGGATGGTTATATGATCCAATTATATTAGCATTGTTGAGAGATTGAACTAGCGAAAGTACGGACCCTAGGCCTCATTTTCAAGCATTGCAATACCGTTTGTGCTCCATTTTATCAATTGCTACCTTGCTGTTTTTTATTGTTGCTATTACACAAATCAATATCTACTATCATTACTACGCTTTTATTACCATCTCTTCGCCGAACTAGTGCACCTATACAAATTACCATTGTATTTGGTGTGTTGGGGACACAAGAGACTTTTTGTTATTTGATTGCAGGGTTGTTTGAGAGAGACCATCTTCATCCTACACCTCCCACGGATTGATAAACCTTAGGTCATCCACTTGAGGGAAAATTGCTACTGTCCTACAAAACTCTACGCTTGGAGGCCCAACACGAGTCTACAAGAACAAGTTGTGTAGTAGACATCAAGCTCTTTTCTGGCGCCGTTGCCGGGGAGGTGAGTTCTTGAAGGTATATCTTTAGATCTTGCAATCGAATCTTTTAGTTTCTTGTTTTATCACTAGTTTGGTTTATAAAAGAAAATTACAAAAAAATGGAATTGAGGTGGTCTCATATTGTTCATCTTTATCATGTCTTTCTTGATAATGATGGAAAGGAATATTGTGCTCAATTCATAGAAGAAGAATTCAATAAAATGATTGGAATGAATGATGAGCATGATTGCAATGTTGCTAGTATGAATTCTTTGAATATCCATGATGTTATTGATATGCAAAGCCATAAGCTTGGGGATGCTATGTTTGATGAAGATGATATTTTTAGTCCCCCAAGTTTTGATGATAATGTTTATTATGATGAAAGCATATCTCCTATTTATGATGATTATATTAATGAAAGTGGGTTTGGAAGAGTGTCAACTTTATGTAATGATGATCCTTGGAGGGTGTTGAATCTTATTGAAATAATTATGAAAGTGGATTTGGAGAGGTCATGACTTTATTTAGTGATGAATCCACTATTTTGGAAGAGGTTTCAAATGACTATGATAACAAAGTTCCTATCTATGATGATTATGGTGATGACATGTATGCTATAAAGAATAATGATAACCATGAAACTTGTCATCATGATTTTAATTTTCAATCACATATAGTTATTTTGTTGAATTTGCTCCCACTACTATTCATGAGAATAAATTTGCTTATGTGGAGAGTAATAAAACTTTTATGTATGTGGATCATGAAAAGAATGCTTTATGTGATAGTTATATTGTTGAATTCATTCATGATGCTACTGAAAATTATTATGAGAGAGGAATATATGCTTCTACATATTTCAATAATATCAAGTTTCCTCTCTTTATGTTGAAAGTTTTGAAGTTGCACTTGTTTTGCCTTCCTATGCTAGTTGATTATTCTTCCCATAAATTGTTTGCTCACAAAATCCCTATGCATAGGAAGTGGGTTAAACTTAAATGTTCTAGTCATATGCTTCATGATGCTCTCTTTATGTTTCAATTCTTATCTTTTATGTGAGCATCATTGAAATCATCATGCCTAGCTCAAAAGGCATTAAAGAAAAGTGCTTGTTGGGAGACAACCCAACACTTTTACCAACTGTTTTTGTGTGTTCACATGATTAGGCTACTGTATTAATCATGTTTATAGCTTTTATTTCAATAAAGTGCCAAGTAAAGCCTTTGGGATAGTGTGGATAATAGTTGACTTGATTCTGTGCAAAAATAGAAACTTTTGCGTCCAGTACAGAAATTCCTATCTTTTACTGGACGTGGAAAAATCCTGAATTCCTATCTTTTGCGTCCAATAAAGTGCCAAGTATACAAATTTTCTACGCTTTCCTAATTTTTCAGAATTTTTGGAGTTACAGAAGTATGACCTTAATTCAGATCTTTACGTACTGTTCTGTTTTTGACAGATTCTGTTTGCAATGCATAGTTTGCTTTTTTTATGGTTTCTATGGCTTATATTCCTTAATATAAATTGAGGAAATTGTAGAGTACAGTAGGAATTATGTGGAAACAATTATGAATCTTATCTTGACAGTACCAAAGTGAATGATTTGTCTTTATCATACTAACCCATCTCACGAAGTTCCGTTAAGTTTTGTGTGATTGATGTTTTCAAGTTTTGGATGAGGTATCGATATGAGGAGAATAAGGAGTGACAATACCCTAAGATTGGGGATGCCCAAGGCACCCCAAGGTAATATTCAAGGAATATCCAAGCAACTAAGCTTGGGGATGCCCCGGAAGGCATCCCCTCTTTCGTCTTCAACATTATTGGTAACCTCACTTGGGACCATATTTTTATTCGTCACATGATATGTGTTTTGCTTGGAGCGTCATTTTATTTTATTAGGATTTTCTAGCTGTTATTTAGAATAATGTTTTATATCTTTTACTTCAATAAAAATGTCAAGTATAGCCTTTGCCATGCTTATTTTGCAAGTCTACATGTTGCTGTTTCAAATCAGAAAGTTTATCGCTGTTGCAAAAATTCCCGAGAAAAGTCAGAATGTGATAAAATGTTGAAAGTTTTTGCACAATAAGATATGATAAATTTTCTACAATGTGGTAATTTTTTATAATTTTTGGAGTTAGGTAAATATGAAGAATATTGCACTCTTTACAGACTGTCCTGTTTAGACAGATTGCTGTTTGTTGGGAAATGTTGCATGGAAAACAATTTTTTTTCTACGCACACGCAAGATCTATCAAGGAGATGCATAGAAAAGATAGGGGAGAGTGTGTCTACCTACCCTCGTAGACCGTCAGAGGAAGCGTTTGTTAACACGGTTGATGTAGTCGAACTTCTTCGCGCTCCAACCGATCGAGTAACGAACATACGGCACCTCCGCGTTCAGCACACGTTCAGCTCGGTGACGTCCTCGCCTTCTTGATCCAGCAAGATGGCGAGGTAGTGGATAAGTTCCAGCAGCACGATAGCCTGGTGACAGTGATGGTGAAGTTATCTCCGCAGGGCTTCGCCTAAGCACTACGAAAATATGACCGAGGGACTAAACTGTGGAGGGGGGCGCCGCACACGGCTAAGCAATTGTCGTGGTTATGTGTGGTGCCCCCCTTCCACATATATATAGGTGGGGGAAGAGGGGAGAGGCCAAGAGGTGCCCCAAGTAGGACCGAACCCTACTTGGGCTCCTGCCCTTGGCCGCGCCCCCCTTCCATATTTGCTTCCGGGAGAAAGGAAAGGGGGGAGAGAAAGGAAGGGGGAGGCCGAATCCCCCCTTTCCTTTCCTTCCCTAGGCCGGCTGCCATAGGAGGGCGCGCCAGCCCCTTGTGGGCTGGTGTGTTCCCCCCTTTGGCCCATATGGCCCATTAACCTCCCGGGGTGTCCGGAACCCCTTCCGGTGACCCGATAACTACCCGGTGCACTCCGAAACTCTTCTGGTGTCCAAATATCATCGTCCTATATATCAATCTTTACCTCCAGACCATTACAGAGATCCTCGTCATGTCCGTGATCTCATTCGGGACTCCGAACAACATTCGGTCACCAAATCATATAACTCATATAACACTATATCGTCAACGAACGTTACGCGTGCGGACCCTACGGGTTCGAGAACTATGTAGACATGACCGAGACACCTCTCCAGTCAATATCCAATAGCGGAACCTGGATGCCCATATTGGCTCCTACATATTCTACGAAGATCTTTATTGGTCGAACCTTATGACAACATACGCAATTCCCTTTATCCATCGGTATGTTACTTGCCCGAGATTCGATCGTCGGTATCTTCATACCTAGTTCAATCTCGTTACCGGCAAGTCTCTTACTCGTTCTGTAATACATGATCTTGCAACTAACTCCTTAGTCACTTTGCTTGCAAGGCTTCTTATGATGTGTATTACCGAGAGGGCCCAGAGATACCTCTCCGATACTCGGAGTGACAAATCCTAATCTCGATCTATGCCAACTCAACAAACACCTTCGGAGATACCTATAGAGCATCTTTATGATCACCCAGTTACGCTGTGATGTTTGATAGCACACAAGGTATTCCTCCGGTATCCGGGAGTTGCATAATCTCATAGTCGAAGGAATATGTATTTGACATTAAGAAAGCAATAGCAATAAACTGAACAATCAATATTCTAAGCTAACGGATGGGTCTTGTCCATCACATCATTCTCCTAATGATGTGATCCCATTATCAAATGACAACACATTTCTATGGTTAGGGAACCTTAACCATCTTTGATCAACGAGCTAGTCTAGTAGAGGCTTACTAGGGACACGGTATTTGTTTATGTATTCACACATGTATTTAAGTTTCCGATCAATACAATTCTAGCATGAATAATAAACCTTTATCATGAATAAGGAAATATAAAATAACAACTTTATTATTGCCTCTAGGGCATATTTCCTTCAGTCTCCCACTTGCATTAGAGTCAATAATCTAGATTACATTGTAATGAATCTGCACCCATGGAGTCTTGGTGTTGATCATGTTTTGCTCGCGGAAGAGGCTTAGTCAACGGGTCTGCCACATTCAGATCCGTATGTATTTTGCAAATCTCTATGTCTCCATCCTTGACCTTTTCACTAATGGAGTTGAAGTGTCTCTTGATGTGTTTGGTTCTCTTGTGAAACCTGGATTCCTTCTCCAAGGCAATTGCTCCAGTGTTGTCACAAAAGATTTTCATTGAACCCGATGCACTGGGTATTACACCCAGATCAGATATGAACTCCTTCCTCCAGACTCCTTCATGTGCTGCTTCCGAAGCAGCTATGTACTCCGCTTCACATGTAGATCCTGCCACGACGCTCTGCTTGGAACTGCACCAGCTGACAGCTCCACCATTCAATATAAATACGTATCCGGTTTGTGACATAGAGTCATCCGGATCAGTGTCGAAGCTAGCGTCGACGTAGCCATTTACGACGAGCTCTTCGTCACCTCCATAAACGAGAAACATATCCTTTGTCCTTTTTAGGTACTTCGGGATGTTCTTGACCGTCGTCCAGTGATCCACTCCTGGATTACTTTGGTACCTCCCTGCCAAACTTATGGCAAGGCACACATCAGGTCTGGTACACAGCATAGCATACATGATAGAACCTATAGCTAAGGCATAGGGAATGACTTTCATTTTCACTCTATCTTCTGCAGTGGTCGGGCTTTGAGTCTGACTCAATTTCACACCTTGTAACACAGGCAAGAACCCTTTCTCTGACTGATTCATTTTGAACTTCTTCAAAACTTTGTCAAGGTATGTGCTTTGTGAAAGTCCTATTAAGCGTCTCGATCTATCCCTATAGATCTTGATGCCCAATATATAAGCAGCTTCACCGAGGTCTTTCATTGAAAAATTCTTATTCAAGTATCCTTTTATGCTATCCAGAAATTCTATATCATTTTCAATCAATAATATGTCATCCACATATAATATCAGAAATGCTACAGAGCTCCCACTCACTTTCTTGTAAATACAGGCTTCACCGTAAGTCTGTATAAAACCATATGCTTTGATCACCTCATCAAAGCATATATTCCAACTCCGAGATGCTTGCACCAGTCCATAGATGGATCCCTGGAGCTTGCACACTTTGTTAGCACCTTTAGGATCGACAAAACCTTCTGGTTGCATCATATACAACTCTTCTTTAAGAAATCCATTAAGGAATGCAGTTTTGACGTCCATTTGCCAGATTTCATAATCATAAAATGCAGCAATTGCTAACATGATTCGGACAGACTTAAGCATCGCTACGGGTGAGAAAGTCTCATCGTAGTCAACCCCTTGAACTTGTCGAAAACCTTTCGCAACAAGTCGAGCTTTGTAGACAGTAACATTACCATCAGCGCTAGTCTTCTTCTTGAAGATCCATTTATTTTCTATGGCTTGCCAATCATTGGGCAAGTCCACCAAAGTCCACACTTTGTTCTCATACATGGATCCTATTTCAGATTTCATGGCCTCAAGCCATCTGTCAGAATTTGGGCTCATCATAGCTTCTTCTTAGTTCGTAGGTTCGCCTTGGTCTAATAACATGACTTCCAGGACAGGATTACCGTACCACTCTGGTGTGGATCATGTTCTGGTTGACCTACGAGGTTCAGTAGCAACTTGATCTGAATTTTCATGATCATTACCATTTGCTTCCTCTCTAGTTGGTGTCGGCATCACGGGAACGGTTTTCTCTGTTGTGATACTTTCCAATTCGAGAGAAGGTACAATTACCTCATCAAGTTCTACTTTCCTCCCACTCACTTCTTTCGAGAGAAACTCATTCTCTAGAAAGGATCCATTCTTGGCAACAAAGATCTTGCCTTCGGATCTGTGGTAGAAGGTGTACCCAATTGTTTCCTTAGGGTATCCTATGAAGACGCACTTCTCTGATTTGTGTTCGAGCTTATCAGGCTGAAGCCTTTTGACATAAGTGTCCCAACCCCAAACTTTAAGAAACGACAGCTTAGGTTTCTTGCCAAACCATAGTTCATACGGTGTCATCTCAATGGATTTAGATGGTGCCCTATTTAACGTGAATGCGACTGTCTCTAATGCATAACCCCAAAACGATAGTGGTAAATCGGTAAGAGACATCATAGAACGCACCATATCCAATAAAGTACGGTTACGACGTTCGGACACACCATTACGCTGTGGTGTTCCAGGTGGCGTGAGTTGTGAAAGAATTTCACATTGTTTTAAATGAAGGCCAAACTCGTAACTCAAATATTCGTTTCCGCGATCAGATCGTAGAAACTTTATTTTCTTGTTACGATGATTCTCCACTTCACTATGAAATTCTTTGAACTTTTCAAATGTCTCGGACTTGTGTTTCATCAAGTAGATATACCCATACCTACTCAAATCATCTGTGAAGGTCAGAAAATAACGATGCCCGCCACGTGCTTCAACACTCATCGGACCGCATACATCGGTATGTATTATTTCCAATAAGTCATTAGCTCACTCTATTGTTCCGGAGAACGGAGTTTTAGTCATCTTGCCCATGAGGCATGGTTCGCAAGTATCAAATGATTCATAATCAAGTGATTCCAAAAGTCCATCTGTATGGAGTTTCTTCATGCGCTTTACACTAATATGACCTAAACGGCAGTGCCACAAATATGTTGCACTATCATTATCAACTTTGCATCTTTTGGCATCAATATTATGAATATGTGTATCACTACGATTGAGATTCAACAAGAATAGACCATTCATCAAGGGTGCATGACCATAAAAGATATTACTCATATAAATAGAACTACCATTATTCTCTGATTTAAATGAATAACCGTCTCACAATAAACAAGATCCAGATATAATGTTCATGCTCAACGCGGGCACCAAATAACAATTGTTAAGGTCTAAAACTAATCCCAAAGGTAGATGTAGAGGTAGCGTGCCGACGGCGATCACATCGACCTTGGAACCATTCCCGACGTGCATCGTCACCTCGTCCTTAGCCAATCTTCGTTTATTCCGCAGCTCCTGTTTTGAGTTACAAATATGAGCAACCGAACCAGTATCAAATACCCAGGCGCTGCTACGAGCATTAGTAAGGTACACATCAATAACATGTATATCAAATATACCTTTGTTCACTTTGCCATCTTTCTTACCTGCCAAGTATTTGGGGCAGTTCCGCTTCCAGTGACCATTCCCTTTGTAGTAGAAGCACTCAGTTTCAACCTTGGGTCCAACTTTGGGCTTCTTCCCGGGAGTGGCAACTTGCTTGCCATTCTTCTTGAAGTTCCCTTTCTTACCCTTGCCCTTTTTCTTGAAACTAGTGGTCTTGTTAACCATCAACACTTGATGCTCCTTCTTGATTTCTACCTCCGCGGCCTTAAGCATCGCGAAGAGCTCAGGAATCGTTTTATTCATCCCTTGCATATTATAGTTCATCATGAAGCCTTTGTAGCTTGGTGGCAGTGACTGAAGAACTCTGTCAATAACACTATCAACTGGAAGATCAACTCCCAGCTGAGTCAAGTGGTTATGATACCCAGACATTTTGAGTATGTGTTCACTAACCGAACTATTCTCCTCCATTTTGCAGCTATAGAACTTGTTGGAGACTTCATATCTCTCAACCTGGGCATTTGCTTGAAATATTAACTTCAACTCTTGGAACATCTCATATGCTCCATGACGTTCAAAACGTCTTTGAAGTCCCGGTTCTAAGCCGTAAAGCATGGCACACAGAACTATAGAGTAGTCATCATTCCGTGTTTGCCAGGCGTTCATAGCGTCTAGATTAGTGGGAGCGGGTGGGTCACCTAGCGGTGCATCAAGGACATAATTCTTATGTGCAGCAATGAGGATAATCCTCAAGTTACGGACCCAGTTCGTGTAGTTGCTACCATCATCTTTCAACTTAGCTTTCTCTAGGAATGCATTAAAATTCAAGGGAACGGTAGCTCGGGCCATTGATCTACAACATAGATATGCAAAACTATAAGACTAAGTTCATGATAAATTAAGTTCAATTAATCAAATTACTAATGAACTCCCACTTAAATAAACATCCCTCAAGTTATCTAAGTGATACATGATCCAAATCAACTAACCCATGTCCGATCATCATGTGAGATGGGGTAGTCATCAATGGTGAACATCTCTATGTTGATCATATCTACTATATGACTCAAGTTCGACCTTTCGGTCTCCAGTGTTCCGAGACCATGTCTGTACATGCTAGGCTCGTCAAGTTTAACCCAAGTATTCTGCATGTGCAAAACTGTCTTACACCCGTTGTATGTGAACGTAGAGTCTATCACACCCGATCATCACGAGGTGCTTTGAAATGACGAACTTTGGCAATGGTGCATACTCGGGGAGAACACTTTTATCTTGAAATTTAGTGAAGGGATCATCTTATAATGCTACCGTCGTTCTAAGCAAAATAAGATGCATAAAGGATAAACATCACATGCAATCATAATATGTGACATGATATGGCCATCATCATCTTGTGCTTTTGATCTCCATCTCCAAAGCATCGTCATGATCTCCATCGTCACCGGCTCAACACCTTGATCTCCATCGTTGCGTCGGGGTCGTCTCACCAACTATTGCTTCTACAACTATTGCTAACGCATAGCGATAAAGTAAAGCAATTACATGGCGCTTGCATTTCATACAATAAAGAGACAACCCTAAGGCTCCTGCCGATTGTCGATATTACAAAACATGACCATCTCATGCATCAACATATATCACATCACGTCTTGACCATATCACATCACAACATGCCCTGCAAAAACAAGTTAGACGTCCTCTACTTTGTTGTTGCAAGTTTTACGTGGCTGCTACAGGCTTCTAGCAAGAACCGTTCTTACCTACGCAAAAACCACAATGGTGATTCATCAAGTTTGCAGTTTTAACCTTCTTCAAGGACCGGCCGTAGTCAAATTTGATTCAACTAAAGTAGGAGAAACAGACACCCGCCAGCCACCTTTATGCAAAACTAGTTGCATGTCAGTCGGTGGAACAGGTCTCATGTGCGTGGACATGTAAGGTTGGTCCGGGCCGCTTCATCCCACAATACCGCCGAATCAAAATAAGATGTTGGTGGTAAGCAGTATGACTATCACCGCCCACAACTCTTTGTGTTCTACTCGTGCATATCATATACGCATAGACCTGGCTCGGATGCCACTGTTGGGAAACATTGCATGGAAAACAAAAAAAATCTACGCACACGCAAGATCTATCAAGGAGATGCATAGCAACGAGAGGGGAGAGTGTGTCTACGTACCCTCGTAGACCGTAAGCGGAAGCGTTTGTTAACGTGGTTGATGTAGTCGAACTTCTTCGCGCTCCAACCGATCGAGTACCGAACGTACGACACCTCCGCGTTCAGCACACGTTCAGCTCGGTGACGTCCTCGCCTTCTTGATCTAGCAAGACGGCGAGGTAGTTGATGAGTTCCGGCAGCACGATGGCGTGGTGACAGTGATGGTGAAGTTATCTCCGCAGGGCTTCGCCTAAGCACTACGAAAATATGACCGAGGGACTAAAATGTGGAGGGGGGCGCCACACACGGCTAAGCGATTGTCGTGGTTATGTGTGGCACCCCCTCCCACATATATATAGGTGGGGGGAAGAGGGGAGAGGCCAAGAGGCACCCCAAGTAGGACCGAATCCTACTTGGGCTCCTGCCCTTGGCCGCGCCCCCCTTCCATATTTGCTTCCGGGAGAAAGGAAAGGGGGGGGGAGAGAGAGGAAGGGGGAGGCCGAATCCCCCCTTTCCTTTCCTCCCCTAGGCCGGCTGCCATAGGAGGTGCGCGCCAGCCCCTTGTGGGCTGGTGTGTTCCCCCCTTTGGCCCATATGGCCCATTAACCTCCCGGGGTGTCCGGAACCCCTTCCGGTGACCCGATAACTACACGGTGCACTCCGAAACTCTTCCGGTGTCCAAATATCATTGTACTATATATCATTCTTTACCTCCGAACCATTCCGAAGCTCCTCATCATGTCTGTGATCTCATCCGGGACTCTGAACAATATTCGGTCACCAAATCATATAACTCATATAACACTATATCGTCAACGAACATTAAGCGTGCGGACCCTACGGGTTCGAGAACTATGTAGACATGACCGAGACACCTCTCCGGTCAATAACCAATAGCGGAACCTGGATGCCCATATTGGCTCCTACATATTATACGAAGATCTTTATCGGTCGAACCTTATGACAACATACGTAATTCCCTTTGTCCATCGGTATGTTACTTGCCCGAGATTCGATCGTCGGTATCTTCATACCTAGTTCAATCTCGTTACCGGCAAGTCTCTTTACTCGTTTCGTAATACATCATCTTGCAACTAACTCCTTAGTCACTTTGCTTGCAAGGCTTCTTATGATGTGTATTACCGAGAGGGCCCAGAGATACCTCTCCGATACTCGGAGTGACAAATCCTAATCTCGATCTATGCCAACTCAACAAACACCTTCGGAGATACCTGTAGAGCATCTTTATCATCACCCAGTTACGATGTGATGTTTGATAGCACACAAGGTATTCCTCCGGTATCCAGGAGTTGCATAATCTCATAGTCGAAGGAATATGTATTTGTCATTAAGAAAGCAATAGCAATAAACTGAACGATCAATATGCTAAGCTAACAGATGGGTCTTGTCCATCACATTATTCTCCTAATGATGTGATCCCATTATCAAATAACAACACATGTCTATGGTTAGGAAACCTTAACCATCTTTGATCAATGAGCTAGTCTAGTAGAGGCTTACTAGGGACACGGTATTTGGTTATGTATACACACATGTATTTAAGTTTCCAATCAATACAATTCTAGCATGAATAATAAACCTTGATCATGAATAAGGAAATATAAAATAACAACTTTATTATTGCCTCTAGGGAATATTTCCTTCACTGTTATGTTTGCATTGTTTGCATATGTTTGCTTGTTTAATGATTCTATTTGAGGATAGGAGTATTAAATATGCAGAGGCATTTAGTATGCAATGTTAAATAATAATTTTAGTGATTTGCTACAGTAGAGAATGATAAGGTGTTGCATTGATTTATACTAACTTATCTCATGATTTCTTGTTGAGTTTTGTGTGGATGAAGTTTTTAAGATTTAGGGAAACCATGATATAAAAGGAATTAAGGAGACACAAAAGCTCAAGCTTGGGGATGCCCAAGGCATCCCAAGTTAATATTCCAAGAAGTCTCAAGCATCCCAAATTAATATTTCAAGAAGTCTCAAGCATCTAAGCTTGGGGATGCCCTGGTAGGCATCCCACCTTTCTTCATCAACAATTATCGGTTAGCCTCGGTTGAGCCTAAGTTTTTGCTTCTTCACATGATGTGTGCTATTTTTAGAATGTCATTTTATTTGTTTTGCTTGCTGTTTTAATAAACTACTTAGATATGAAATTTTTAAATAAGAGAGAGTCCTCAAATAGCTACCCAATACTTAACTACTCGCATGATCTTCACTTATATCTTTTTGGAGTAGTTTGTCATTTACTCTTGTGCTTCACTTATATCCTATGAGTAAATTGTTGAATGAATTGAATATCATGAAGTTGAAATTATATGTTCATATCATGCCTAGTGGTAGCTTCACATTGGGTTTAGAAAGTGAAATCTTTTGAAGCTTGACAATCACAATATTGGTCATACAAGCAATTTATGAATGATTAGTATAAGGAAGAGAACTTTCACATACAAATATATTATCTTGCACATCTTCTATGATTGTGAAGACCCATTAATTATTTTCAAACTTGAGCAAATTAGTTGAAGTTGGACAAGGAAGACAACGTCATGAGTTATGTTTGGGTATAGTTATATTGTCATGGATCCTCCAACATGTGGTGTTTGCCTAGGATCTTTTGCTAGCCAAAAATTCGTACTAAGTAGAGATACTACTTGTGCATCCAAAAACCCTTAAACCCAGTTTCTTGCCATGAGTGTCCACCATACCTACCTATGGGTTGAATAAGATCCTTCAAGTAAGTTGTCATCGGTGCATAAAGCAATAAAAATTGCTCCTAAATATGTTTGATCTTTTATTGTAAGGGAAAATTGAGCGTTGTACGAAATTGTGATGGCAAAGTAATAAAAACGACGGACTGCATAACAAAGGTTGCTATCATAAGGGGCAATATAACGTGATGTTCCTTTGCATTAAGAGCTTGGGCATCCAAAAATAAAAAGCGCATGATAACCTCTGCTTCCCTCGGTGAAGGGCCTATCTTTTACTTTTCAGTATTTACTTTTATGCAAGAGTCAATAGATTGCATTCTCATTTCAACCTCAATTATTCTCTAGTTGGCAAGCATCATGTGGTGGGGAAAGATCTAGGCACATATGACCAGTCAAATATATTTGATCATGATTTATTATTATTGACGATTATCTCTATGATAAATGAGTTGGGAGGCTAAACATTAAGCCCCTATCTTTCTCTATGTTCGATGGATGCCATTTGTTATAAGAATATTCTTTGAGTACTAGCAATCATGGAAGACTATATGATGATTGAGTATGTGGAGCTCTTACTTAGACTCTGTTGAATAAGTTGAATTGCAATTGTTTGGTGACTAAGAATATAGGTTGTTGAGTTTCAAGAGAATTCATTGTTTGAACCTTAACATGTGAATTGGTTGCTACTTTAACGTGAGAAGTTTCATAAGAAAGAATTGCATGTTATGATGCTAGGAAAAGTGATTGAAATTATCATTGTTCAAACTTGTGCTCTTTGCTAGCATTCACACTTCATAAATTATTTCTTTTATCATTTACCTACTCGAGGACGAGTAGGAATTAAACTTGGGGATGCTGATACGTCTCCAACGTATCTATAATTTATGAAATATTCATGCTGTTATATTATCATTCTTGGATGTTTTACAATCATTTTATAGCAACTTTATATCATTTTTGGGGACTAACCTATTGACATAGTGCCCAGTGCCAGTTGCTATTTTTTGCTTGTTTTTTACATCGCAGAAAATCAATACCAAACGGAGTCCAAATGCAGCGAAACTTTTTGGAGATTTTTTCTGGACCAGAAGACACCCGGTGGACCAAAGAAGTACCAGAGGGGAGCTCCGAGGGGAGCAAAACCCACCAGGGCGCGCTTGGGAGCCCAGACGCGCCCAGGTGGGTTGTGCCCACCTCGGTGGCCTCCCGCACCGCCTATTCGCCCTATAAATTCCCAAATATTCCAAAAACCCTAGGGGAGTTGATAGATCAGAAGTTCCGCCGCTGCAAGCCTCTGTAGCCACAAAAAAACAATCTAGACCCCGTTCCAGCACCCTGCCGGAGGGGGAAATCATCACCGGTAGCCATCTTCATCATCCCGGTGGCCACCATGATGAGGAGGGAGTAGTCCACCCTCAGGGTTGAGGGTTTGTACCAGTAGCTATGTGTTTAATCTCTCTCTCTCTCTCTCGTGTTCTTGAGATGGCATGATCTTGATGTATCGCGGGCTTTGTTAATATAGTTGGATCATATGGTGTTTTCCCCTCTCTATCTTGTTGTGATGAATTGAGTTTTCCCTTAGAGATTTTGTTTTATCGGATTGAATACTTTTATGGATTTGAGAGCACTTGATGTACGTCTTGCTATGAATACCCATGGTGACAATGGGGTATCATATTGATTCACTTGATATGTGTTTTGGCACTCAACTCGCGGATTCCTGAGGTGACATTGGGGTAATCTATGCATAGGGGTTGATGCACGTTCTCGTCTTTGTTTCTCCGGTAGAAATCTTGGGGTACTCTTTGAGGTTCTTTGTGTTGGATTGAGTATTATGAATCTAAAATTGTTTGATGCATATCGTATAATCAACCCACGGATACTCGCAGTGACATTGGAGTATCTAGGTGACATTAGAGTTGGTTGATGTGTATCATATGGTGTTATTTTAGTATGAACTCTTGGTTAGATCGATTGGAAAGAATAGCTTGGTGTTATTTTAGTACGAGCTCTAGGATAGATTGATCGGAAAGAATAGCTTTGAGGTGATTTCGTACCCTACAAACAATTTCTTCTTACGTTCTCCGCTAGATAGGAACTTTGGAGTGATTCTTCATCGCACGTTGAGTGATGGTTATATGATCCAATTATATTAGCATTGTTGAGAGATTGCACTAGTGAAAGTACGGACCCTAGGCCTCATTTTCAAGCATTGCAATACCGTTTGTGCTCCGTTTTATCAATTGCTACCTTGCTGTTTTTTATTGTTCCAAAAATCAATATCTACTATCATTACTACGCTTTTATTACCATCTCTTCGCCAAACTAGTGCACCTATACAAATTACCATTGTATTTGGTGTGTTGGGGACACAAGAGACTTTTTGTTATTTGGTTGCGGGGTTGTTTGAGAGAGACCATCTTCATCCTATGCCTCCCACGGATTGATAAACCTTAGGTCATCCACTTGAGGGAAAATTGCTACTGTCCTACAAAACTCTGCGCTTGGAGGCCCAACACGAGTCTACAAGAACAAGTTGTGTAGTAGACATCAAGCTATCATCTCTTGTTTTCTCCATGTCAACGTCTTCCTCCTCATCCTTGGTCCAACCATAAGGATCCTCCTCCCATAGACCTTGGGGTTTGCGATATAATCAGCGACATAGCTCTCTTACTCTGAATCTTGAGACGACATACTTTCAGATCTACCAGAAAAACAACATGAAACAAGAACAGGGGATTTCTCCTTGATATGGTGGTCAAATCGTCCGGGGGTATATATAAAGATTTTTTTATCTTAGGAAACAAGTATACGGAAGGAAAACAGAGTCGAGAAGGTGCCCAAGGGGCCCACTACCCACCAGGGCGCACGAGGTGGGGCAGGCGCTCCCTGGTGTCCTGTGGGCACCTAGGTTGCCTTCCCGGTTATTTCTTATTTTTCTATTTTTTCTAATATTCCAAAACTGACAGAAAATATTTTTGCAGATTTTTCGAAGACCGTTTACTTACCATATCACGTACCTCTTCCTTTTCAGTGTTCTGGAGTGTTCTGGAAGGTTTCTTCTATGTGTTCCTCCGGTGTCATGGTTTGGATAATGTTAGTTTCAACATTAATAGGCGTACCTGAAATGTAGTGCTTAATTCTTTGTCCATTGACCACCTTCGGGTTGGTACCTTCAGCATTATTAATCTTGATAGCTCCAGAGTGATAAACTTCTTCGATGATATATGGTCCTTCCCATTTGGAAAGAAGTTTTCATGCAAAAAATCTAAAACGAGAATTGTACAATAGAATATGTTCACCAACTTTGAATTCCCGCTTTTGGATTCTTTTGTCATGCCATCTTTTAACTTTTTCTTTAAATAGTTTGGCATTTTCATAAGCTTGGGTTCTCCATTCATCTAGTGAGCTAATATCAAATAACCTCTTTTCACCGGCAAGTTTGAAATCATAATTGAGTTCTTTAATTGCCCAATAGGCTTTATGTTCTAACTCAAGAGGCAAATAACAAGCTTTTCCATAAACCATTTTATATGGAGACATACCCATATGACTTTTATAAGCTGTTCTATAGGCCCAAAGTGCATCATCAAGTTTCTTAGCCCAATTATTTTGGGACCTATTGACAGTTTTTTGTAATATTAATTTTATTTCCCTATTGATAAGTTCAACTTGACCACTAGATTGAGGATGATAGGGTGATGCAATTCTATGGTTGACATCATATTTAGCAAGCATTTTACGGAAAGCACCATGAATAAAATGTGAACCACCATCAGTCATTAAGTATCTAGGGACTCCAAACCTTGGGAAGATAACTTCTTTAAGCATTTTAATGGAAGTGTTATGATCAGCACTACTAGTTGGAATAGCTTCTACCCACTTAGTAACATAATCAACAGCAACCAAAATATGTGTATACCCATTAGAGGAAGGAAAATGTCCCATATAATCAAAGCCGCAAACATCAAAAGGTTCAACAACAAGTGAATAATTCATAGGCATTTCCTGACGCTTACCAATATTACCAATTCTTTGACATTCGTCACAAGACAAGACGAACTTACGGGCATCCTTGAAAAGAGTAGGCCAATAAAAACTAGATTGTAATACCTTATGTGCAGTTATATCTCCCGCATGATGTCCTCCGTAGGCTTCAGAGTGACATTTCCGTAGGATTTGTTCCTATTCATGCTCAGGTACACAACGTCTAATAATAACATCTACTCCTTCTTTATAAAGATGTGGGTCATTCCAAAAGTAATGTATTAAGTCATAGAAGAACCTTTTCTTTTGTTGGTATGTGAAACTAGGTGGTATAAATTTAGCAACAATATAATTAGCATAATCAGCATACCAAGGAGTATTATGAAAAGCATTTATGACAGCTAGTTGTTCATCAGGAAAGCAATCATCAACAGGTAGTGGGTCATCAAGAATATTTTCTAACCAAGACAAGTTATCAGCTACGGGGTTCTCACCTCCTTTCCTATCAGTAATGTGCAAGTCAAATTCTTGAAGCAAGAGAACCCACCTAATGAGTCTAGGTTTAGCATCTTTCTTTTCCATAAGATATTTAATAGCAGCATGATCGGTGTGAATAATTACTTTGGAATCAACAATGTAAGATCTAAATTTATCACAGGCAAGTACAACTGCTAAACATTATTTCTCAGTAGTAGCATAATTTCTTTGGGCATTGTCTAGAGTTTTAATAGCATAATGGATAAAATTTAATTTCTTATCAATTCTTTGGCCTAGAACAGTACCAACAACATAATCACTAGCATCACACATAATTTCAAAAGGCAAGTTCCAATCAGGTGGTTGAACTATAGGTGCAGAAGTGAAGGCTTTCGTAAGTGTTTCAAAGGCTTCTACACAATCATCATTAAAAACAAATGGAACATCCTTTTGTAAAAGATTAGTAAGAGCCCTAGAAATTTTAGAGAAGTCTTTAATAAACCTCCTATAGAAACCAGGATGACCGAGGAAACTACGAATACCTCTAATGTCTTTAGGACATGGCATTTTCTCAATTGCATCCACTTTAGCTTTATCCACCTCAATACCTCGTTCTGAAATTTTATGCCCCAGGACAATGCCTTCATTAACCATAAAGTGACACTTTTCCCAATTTAAGACAAGATTAGTTTGTTCACATCTCTACAAAACTCGCTTAAGGTTGCTTAAGCAATCATGAAAAGAAGTTCCATAAACGGAAAAATCATCCATGAAAACATCAACAATCTTTTCACAAAAATAAGAGAATATAGCAGTCATACATCTTTGAAAGGTAGCAGGTGCATTACATAAACCAAAAGGCATACGTCTATAAGCATAAGTTCCAAAAGGGCAAGTAAAGGTGGTTTTCTCTTGATCGGGTTGCGATACATGTATTTGAGAGAAACCGGAATATCCATCAAGAAAACAAAAGTGTGTGTGCTTTGACAATCTTTCTAACATTTGATTAATGAAAGGCAGAGGGTAATGATCTTTTCTAGTAGCTTTATTTAATTTTCTAAAATCAATTACCATTCTATAGCCAGTCACTATTCTTTGTGGAATAAGTTCACTTTTATCATTAGGAACAACAGTAATACCTCCTTTCTTAGGGACACAATGAACATGACTTACCCATCTACTATAAGCTATGGGATAGATTATACATGCTTCCAGAAGTTTTAGTATTTTAGTTCTTACCACTTCCTTCATCTTAGGATTCAATCGTCGTTGGTGATTAACAACGGGTTTAGCATCAAGTTCCATATTAATCTTGTGCTGACAGAGAGTGGGACTAATGCCCTTAAGATCATCAAGAGTATATCCAATAGCAGCATGGTGCTTCTTCAGAATTTTTAATAATCTCTCTTCTTCATGTTCTGAAAGGTTAGCACTAATAATAACATGATATATCTTTTTCTCATCAAGATAAGCGTACTTCAAAGTGTCAGGCAATTGCTTTAATTCAAACACAGGATCACCTTTAGGTGGAGGAGGACCTCCTAAAGTTTCAATAGGCAAATTGTGTTTAAGGATAGGTTGTTGTTCGAAGAAATTTTTATCTATTTCATTTCTTTCAAGCAAGTGCATATCATTCTCATGGTCTAGCAAATATTGTTCTAGTGGATCAGAAGGAGGTACATCAATAGAATCAAGACCAATTATTTCATCCTTACTAGGCAATTCTTTATCATGAGGTTTTCTATGAAACTTAGAGAAATTAAACTCATGAGACACATCACCAAAATTAACACTGACTGTTTCTTTCTCACAATCTATCTTAGCATTGACAGTGTTCAAGAAGGGTCTACCAAAAATAATGGGACAAAAGTCATCTTGTGGGGAACCAAGGACTAGAAAATCAGTAGGGTATTTTATTTTCCCACAAAAGACTTCAACATCTCTAACATTCCCAAGTGGTGTGATGGTATCTCTATTAGCAAGTTTAATAGTAACATCTATGTCTTCTATTTCATCGGGTGCTATATCATTCATAATTTCTTGGTATAAAGTAAAAGGGATATCACTCACACTAGCACCTAAGTCACATAAACCATGATAGCAATGATCTCCTATTTTAACTGAGACGACAGGCATGCCAACAACAGGCTTGTTCTTATCTTTAGTATCGGGTTTGGCAATTCTAGCAGCTTCATCACAGAAATAAATAACATGCCCATCAACATTATCGACCAAGAGGTCTTTGACCATAGCAACAGTAGGTTATACTTTAATTTGCTCAGAGGGTTTAGGTGCTTTAATGTTACTTTTGCGAACCACTGTTGATACCTTAGCATGTTCCTTTATCCTAACAGGGAAATGTGGTTTTTCAATATAAGCAGTAGGCACAACTGGATCAACATTATAAATGATAGTTTCATCTTTAGCTATAACCTGTTCTTTAATTTATTCTTTAATAGGGGGATGATATTTAAACCACTTCTCTTTAGGGAGATCAGCATGAGTAGCAAATGATTCACAAAAAGAGGCTACTATCTCAGAGTCAAGTCCATATTTAGTGCTAAACTTGTGAAAAGCATCGGTATTCATAAAAGATTTAACACAATCAAACTCAAGCTTAATACCTGACTCTTTACCTTCGTCGAGTTCCCAATCTTCAGAGTTGCATTTAATTCTTTCCAAAAGATCCCACCTGAATTCAATAGTCTCCTTCATAAAAGAACCAACACAAGAAGTATCGAGCATGGATTGATCATTATGAGAAAGCCGAACATAAAAATTCTGAATGATAATTTCTCTTGAGAGCTCATGATTTGGGCATAAATATAACATTGACTTAAGCCTCACCCAAGCTAGAGCGATACTTTCTCCTTCACGAGGCCAAAAATTATATATATAATTCCGATCACGATGAACTAGATGCATATGATAAATATTTTGGTGAAATTCCAATTTCAATCGATTCTAATTCCAAGATCCAATATCATCGCATAGCCTATACCATGTCAATGCTTCCCCCCCCAAAGATAAAGGGAAAACCTTCTTCTTAACTTCATCTCCGATTATACCTGCAAGCTTAAACAATCCATAAATTTCATCCACATGTATCAAATGCATATCGGGATGCTTCATTCCGTCTCCTGCATAAGGATTAGCTAGCAGTTGCTCTATCATACCAAAAGGAATTTCATAGCTAATATTTTCAGTAGGTGCAGTAGGTTGAGGGGCAACTCTTTGTGTTTCTGGTCGAGGTGAAGATACCCCGAACAAACCCTTCAAAGGGTTGTTTTCCACAGTAACAAGTAACAATAGTAACAATAAGTGCAGCAAGGTAGCCCAATCCTTTGGATGGTAAAGGACAAGCCGAAACGGTCTCAGATAGTAAGTAAAGCGTTCTTGAGGGCACACGAGAATTTCATCTAGTCACTTTTATCATGTTGGTTTGATTGGCGTTCGCTACTTTGATAATTTGATATGTGGGTGGACCGGTGCTTGGGTGTTGTTCTTACTTGAACAAGCCTCCCACTTATGATTAACCCCTCGCAAGTATCTGCAACTATGAAAGAAGTATTAAGATAAAATCTAACTATAACATTAAATATATGGATCCAAATCAGCCCCTTACGGAATAGCGCATAAACTAGGGTTTAAGCTTCTGTCACTCTAGCAACCCATCATCTAATAACTACTCCGCAATGCATTCCCTTAGGCCCAAAGATAGTGAAGTGTCATGTAGTCGACGTTCACATAACACCACTAAGGGAATCACAACATACATATCATCAAAATATCAAACACATATCAAATTCACATGATTACTTGCAACATGACTTCTCCCGTGGCCTCAAGAACAAATGTAACTACTCACAAATAATACTCATGCTCAAGACCAGAGGGATATTAAATAGCATAATGGATCTGAACATATAATCTTTCACCAAATAAACCATATAGCATCAGCTACGAGATGTAATCAACACTACTAGTCACCCACAGGTACCAATCTGAGGTTCCGGTACAAAGATTGAACACAAGATATGAACTAGGGTTTTGAGATGAGATGGTGCTATTGAACATGTTGATGAAGATTGGCCTCCCAAAGATGAGAGGGTTGTTGGTGATGACGATGGCTTCGATTTCCCCCTCTGGGAGGGAAGTTCCCCCGGCGGAATTGCTCTACCGGAGGGCAAAAGTGCTCCTGCCCAAGTTCCGCCTCGAGACGGCGGCGCTCCGTCCCGAAAGTCCTCTCCTTATTTTTTCTAGGTCAAAAGAGGTTATGTACCAGAAGATGGGCACCGGAGGTGGGCCGAGGTGCCCACTACCCACCAGGGTGCGCCTGGGGGGCCTGGCACGCCCTGGTGCCTTGTGGCCACCTGGCAGCCCCCCTCTGGTAGTTATTTTCTCCAATATTTATTATATATTCCAAAATAATTCTCTTTAAAATTTCAGCTCATTTGGAGATGTGCAGAATAGGTATCTCTGACATAGCTTTTTCAGGTCCAGAATTCCAGCTGCTGGTATTCTCCCTCTTTGTGTAAACCTTGCATATTATGAGAGAAAAGGCATTAGAATTACTCCACAAATTGTAATAATGCATAAAAACACTATAAATAACAATAGGAAAACATGATGCAAAATGGATGTATCAATCATGTAACAGTCACAACCTAGAGCGATACACAATAGCTCCAATTCATCAATGTAATGTAGGCATGTATTCCGTATATTGTCATACGTGCTTAGAATAAAAACTGTAATGCCATCTTTTGTCCTACCCTCCCGTGGCAGTGGGGTCCATAAGGAAACTAAGGGATATTAAGGCCTCCTTTAAATAGAGAACCGGAACAAAGCATTAACACATAGTGAATACATGAACTCCTGAAACTACGGTAATCACCGGAAAGAATCCCAACTATTGTCACTTTGGGGTATACGGATCATAACACGTAACATGTGCATATAACTTGCAAGATAAGATCAAGAACTCAAATATATTCATGAAAACATAAAGGGTTCAGATCTGAAATCATGGCACTCGGGCCCTAGTGACAAGCATTAAGCATATGAAAGTCATAGCAACATCAATCTGAGAACATACTGGATACTAGGGATCATGCCCTAACAAGTTGACTCGATTACATGACAGATCTCATCCAACCCCATCACCGTCCAGCAAACCTACGAAGGAATTACTCACTCCCGGTGGTGAGCATCATGAAATTGGTGGTGAAGAAGGGTTGGTGATGATGATGGCGATGAATCCCCCTCTCTGGAGCCCCGAACGGACTCTAGATCCGGCCTCCCGATGAAGAACAGGAGGTGGCGGCTCCGTGTCATAAAATGCAAGGAAGCATCTTCCCTATTTTTTTCTTAGGGAAAAGTAATTTATAAGATGAGATTAGGGTCAGCGGAGCCACATGGGTCTTGGCTCCAATATTTTTTATATATTCCATAAAAAATTTCTGAAAAGTTTCGTCCAATTCCGAGAACATTTATTTCTACACAAAAAACAACACCATGGTAGTTCTGCTGGAAACATCGTCAGTCCGACTTAGTTTCATTCAAACCATGCAAATAAGAGTCCAAAACAAGAGCAAAGTGTTTCAAAAAGTAGATACGACGGAGACGAGACGTATCACAACGCAACATCGTAAAGACATTACAGATGCACACAACCAAAAGACCACAAGAAGGAAAGAACTAAAAAAAGAAAGAAACATCCCGCTAGAGTGATCAACTCCTTGTAGCTGCAGCATTAACCACCACCTAGACAACACCCGAAGTCCAAATTCTCTAAAAGTGGCGCCTCCAAGAAGGAAACAGTGCACAAGCACCGTCATCGCCCGATCCTAGATCTTAGGTCTTCACCCTGGAGAAGATCCGCGCTCTCAAAACAATATTGTCATAGCCCTAGAATTTGGTTGTAAGTAGTTGCATCAGAGAGCATCATGCATCCTGTTAATTTGAAGAAAATTTGAATTGAGGGAATTCTCAAAGCCTCAAAATTAAATAAAGGGCAAGAACCCTAAAAATTTCATTCAATGAATCCAAAATAACCTTCATTAATGTTTGATCATTTTGGCAAGGGTTTGGATCCAAACCAAAAATAGTGAACATTTTTAAGGAATATTTTGAGCACTGAATTTAAATCAATATTGTATTTGGATTGAGTTTATATTGCTATTAAATAAAATTATATACTCAAAATACCTGAAACTTTGCATGTGCACTTGGAAGGGTCCATAGTGATCACATATAAACTTTCAAAGGGTTAGCAATATATTTGGACCTTCAAATAAATTCCAAACATTTTGCATAAAAGAAAAAATAGAAAACAAAATAAAATAAAATGCAGAGGGCAACCTACCTGGTGTAGCCCACCTGGCGTCCCAGCCCAGTAGCTTACCTCCCCTGTCGTCTTCCTCCTCTGCCAGGAGGACGAGCGCGTGTGGCCTCCACACACCAGCACGCGCGCGGCCACCTACTACATGTCTGCTCGCTGCTGCTATCGCCCCAAGCGCCACAACACCCCCTCGAACCCCTCCCACTATCCCCCATCCTCACCCTCTCCTCTGCCTCTCTAGCCCACTCTCCTCGCTCGCGTCCAGGAGCACCGCTGTAAACCTCGCACCCACCGCCACCCTCTCGCCCTCTGTCCATGTCCACGAGCTCCGCCATGCCATCCTTGTCATCCTCACCGAGCCACGAAAGTCGGGAGGCCTTTCTTCCTCGCCTACGCCATTGTCTCTATCCTCGGATGCTCGAGATCGCCGTCACCCGTACGTCCCCGTCAGAATCTCCCCGAGCTGCCGACCTACTCATCATCTTCGCCATGAGCCCCTGCCTCTTCCCATTCTTTCACCGCGGTCGTTCCTGCGCTCTAACTGCGATCCCCACCGATGTCGAGAACTCGCTGCCGCTGCTCATGCCGTTGCCACTGTTAGAGCTAAATAAGCTCGAGTATGAGCGTGTCATCGTGCTCAGAGCACCTCCACGGGGCCGTAGCACACAATCGCTCGTTCCCCCGTGCACCGTAGCGCCATCCCCATGCAGACCCAAACTCCGACGCTGGTCCACTCATCGGTGCCATCGACTCTGGCAACCCCACGCCCTCCTGCTGCATCCCGTGGATGCGCATGAGCCCGGGCATCCCCATGCAGTACCAAACTCCGGCGCCGCTCTGCTCGTCGATGCCGTCGACTCTGGCAACCCCGCGCCCTCCTGCTGCATCCCGTGGACGCGCATGAACCCGGGCTACGCCCGGGTTGCCTCCGGCGCTGCTCCCGTGACCTCCGGCGCTGCTCCCGAGTAGACGCTACCATGTTTCAAGGTGGTCGGCGGCTAACCCCGGCGACTGCTGACATGGCGTCATTAGCTTAGGGCTAATTACCGTGTTAACCATCCCATGTGAGAATGACATGTGCCCTCCTATCACCTTTACTCCCGGTTTTATTTCTGTTTAGATTTGTTTATAACCCAGCGGGACCCACACGTCAGCATTGACTTTGCTGACGTGGCCTTTGACCGGACCCACCTGTCTGTGACCCTAGCCAGCACTGTGACACCGACCAGTGGGTCCCACTGGTCAGGTTTGACTTTGGATGGCCCAGTTGACCTGCTAACGTACTAATGATGCAGTGCTAAAGTCATAATGCAATTAACTGGATTTTCTTATTTAGAAATAAATCTAAAAATTCCAGAAAAAAGTTAAATCTTCAGAAACTCATAGAAATTCAAGCGTAACTCCAAATGAAATAATTTATATATGAAAAACTATCAAAAAATATGAAGAATCTGTTTATGGCATTTCCATGCATGTTTGAAAAAGTTAAAGCTGTTGTATATGACAATTTGAATAAATGGCATTTGAAATGTCTTATACAGAGTTTGAATTTGAACCTTGGGATCAAACTAACTTCATTTAAATTGTTGCTAGTTGCAGTAGCCCAAATCACAACATGTTGCCATGTCATGACCATGCATCATATTGTTGCATTGCATTGATTGTGTTCCTTCTCTGTTTGCCGGTGTTTTGTTCCTTCTCGGTAGAAGATGATTCCGACGTTGTGATCGTTGACACCAATGAAGAGCATTACCATCTTCAGAAGTGTCAGGCAAGCAACAGCCCTTGGTTATTCCGATACAATCCCACTCTGTCGTGGTTTTGTCATGACAGATGTCCTCGTGAAAGGACTTAGTCGTGAGGCCATCACAACTAGGTGGCGGCTTGAACGGGGTTGGTCGGAATCAAGAGACGTGAGTTTTACCCAGGTTCGGCCCCTTGCTATGGAGGTAAAAGCCTACACCCTGCTTGATTGATATTAATGATGATGATGATCTCGATTACAACGGTGGTGTTTTGCTGCCTCTATCTCGAGAACTATTGACTTGTCTATCTCTCTCAACTTGTCCCTCTTGGGGTGCCTTGCCCCTACTTATATAAGTTGAAGGGGCTGGCTTACATGTAGAGTCCTAGTAGGATTAGGACTAGTCTATTTTGTATTACAAGTGGAATCCTAGTCCAGATCTTGCTTCCCTTGTAAGGGAAATATTCCTTATGCCTTTCCTCTCAAGCCGGCCCACCGGATACCGTAACATGAGCCGGCCTCCACATGAACCGCCTTCTGGGCCTTTGGGTCTTGTCGTTCGTCTGACCCACCTATCGGTTCACCAATGAGCCGCCAAGTTCAGCCGGGTCACCAATGAGCCGCCAAGCTTGGCCGGGTCACCAATGAGCAGCCAAGTCCCAGCCGGGTTGTACATCAGGCCGGGTCATACCGTGGGGTATATCCCCAACATTAGCCCCCAATTTAGCTTGGATTTATCTATGTTAAACTTCACCCTGAAAGACCAGAGAAAGAAAAAAAGGAAAACGGCTTAAGGTTATTTCCAGGTTGTTTCATATCAACGAGCCAGCTTCATAATCAGCTTGCTGGTGCGTGTCCTTTGCCAGAAAATATTGGGAATAATGACCCATCCGTTATTGAGCTGGTTTTCAAATACTTCAGTTTGAGGATGTCATCTTCCTGAAACACGAAGTGCTCGCCGGGTCATTTGACATAGCAAATGTCAAATTTACGGATGAAATAATCGCCGGCATGTGGATGTAGAACTTGTCAATTTACGAGCGTCGAGGTTGCCAGGTCATGGAGGTTGATGCCGTCGGGTCATGGAATTGGACTCCTGGTAATTCTGGACTTGATGAAAATTTTGAGAGTAAGAAATCCATATGATATTGAGCCGGCTTTCTGGGCCTTTCCATGAATAGCTTATAGGAGATAAACTTTGCAAATTTCTTCACCAAGAATATGATACCCGGTTCGCTCAAAACTGAGAATTTTGAATGTGTTCCTCCCTTATCTCCATATTATATGTAGCCCCCAAGTCTTAAGAGTAGAACGTAGTGATAGCTTAAGATTTGCTTAAATATAAATGTTGCAACTTGGAAGAAATCCGGGGTGTTCATCTGAGTCGCCAGTCAGAAACTGAATGTTTTCCATTTCACATGTGTAGTCCCCAAGGGCCGGCTCATCAGTATTTGATGGGCCGGGTCTTCAATTTGGACATTATGATCTATTGAAACAACTGATCGTTGTAGCCCCCAAGTGTCGGGTTGTCTTGCCTGCAGCAACCTGGGACTTGTAACTACCTTATGCTCATAAAACTTCAGTCATCATAGCCCCCAAGGGACGGGTCATTATGCAATAATGAGCAGGGACTTTGTAGATCTGATTATGCAAACTTGAGGAGCAATGTGTAGCCCCCGAGGGCCGGCTCATCTTTATATGATGGGCCGGGTCTTCATATGATCCCTTAACTTCAAAAATGATAGTACATTATCCCCCAAGTGCCATGTTGAGTGTTCACAGCTACATGGGACTTGATGTTTTGTAGCCCAAAATCGACTGATGTAGCCCCCAAGTGCCGGGTCGTTCGCCAACGGCGACTCGAGACTTCAGAAACTTGAACAATGTAGCCCCCAAGTGTCGGGTCGTGTGCCTGCGGTGACTCGGCACTTTTCCTTCCTTTGTAGAATAAAATAATATCCACTGTAGCACCCAAGTGTCGGGTAATGTACCTGCAGTGACTCGAGACTACTATTTTTTTTAGTCTGAGGGACAGCCTGGATGATGTTGCTGAGTGCTTTGCATATCAATGCTGAACTTGTTGCTAAATCCATCAAGAGTGCTGCCTTGCATAACACTTCATATTTCATTGCCTTTGAAAAAGCCAGTTGCCATGATCTTTGCCATGATATCCTTGCTTGAATTTTTGATCTTCTTTGTTGCATTGCAACAATCCAAGTTGTGAATTTCCACTGGTAATTTATTATACTATGCTCCTTACCGTAAACCGGTGTCTCCGATTTAGAAAGAATAGCCATCTCTCTGAACCAGCTTTAAAAACTTCAATCATTTAATACTGGTTATGATAAACCAAGATGAAGATCCAGCCATGTTGGCCATCAAAGATTTGTTTATTCCTGCAGAGTTACAATGTAACCCGGTTTGAAAACCGGCTCCTGCAACATAAACAAATATATACATGCATATATGATGCATTGTATGATGATGCAATGTATGATAATGTATGTGTATGATAACAGAGTATAAAAATCCCAGCTTTCGAGGCACGATAAAAAGACCTACTTTCGAGGCTCGAGTCTTGCTTCAATGAAGTTGGCGTGATAGCGTTTGGTTTATCCTAGCTTTCTGTAAGCCGGCTCTCACATGAGATAAGCCGGTGTTTTAACCTTGACAAGTTCAGGGTCATAATAGATTGACTGTCAAGAGTACACTGGGTCATCTTGGCGGATGAGCATCAAGCAAACAAGCAGGTTTAACCAAGATGTTTAATGGCATATGCCGGGTCAAGAGGGATCTTAATAGCTAAACTCGATGAGTTGGAAGCCCCTAAGTGACTGATGGAAATATGCCCTAGAGGCAATAATAAAATGATTATTATTATATTTCCTTAATCATGATAAAGGTTTATTATTCATGCTAGAATTGTATTGACTGGAAACTTAAATACATGTGTCGAGACATAAACAAATACCGTGTCCCTAGTGAGCCTCTACTAGACTAGCTCGATGATCAAAGATGGTTAAGGTTTACTAACCATATACATGAGTTGTCGTTTGATAATGGGATCACATCATTAGGAGAATGATGTGATGGACAAGACCCATCTGTTAGCTTAGCATATGATCGTTCAGTTTATTGCTATTGCTTTCTTAATGTCAAATACATATTTCCTTTGATCATGAGATCATGCAACTCCCGGATACCGGAAGAATACCTTGTGTGCTATCAAACATCACAACATAACTGGGTGATCATAAAGGTGCTCTACAGGTATCTCCGAAGGTGTTTGTTGAGTTGGCGTGAATCGAGATTGGGATTTGTCACTCTGTGTATCGGAGAGGTATCTCTGGGCCCTCTCGGTAATACACATCACAAGAAGCTTGCAAGCAAAGTGACTAAGGAGTTAGTTGTAAGATGATGTATTACGGAACAAGTAAAGAGACTTGCCGGTAACGAGATTGAACTAGGTATAGAGATACCGACGATCAAATCTCGGGCAAGTAACATACCGACAGACAAAGGGAATTACGTATGTTGTCATAAGGTTCGACCGATAAAGATCTTCATAGAATATGTAGGAACCAATATGGGCATCCAGGTTTCGCTATTGGTTATTGACCGGAGAGGTGTCTCGATCATGTCTACATAGTTCTCAAACCTGTAGGGTCCGCACGCTTAACGTTCGTTGATGATATAGTGTTATATGAGTTATGTGATTTGGTGAACGAATGTTGTTCGGAGTCCCGGATGAGATCACGGACATGACGAGGAGCTCCAGAATGGTCTAGAGGTAAAGATTGATATATAGGACGATGCTATTTGGACACCGGATGAGTTTCGGGATGTACCGGGTAGTCATCAGATCACCGGAAGGGGTTCCAGGAGACCTCGGGAGGTATATGGGCCTAATGGACCAAGGAGAGGCACACACCAGCCCACAAGGGGGCTGGCGCACCCTCTCCCTAGCCGCAGGCCCTAAGGGAAGGAAATGGGGAGGGCTAGCCCCTCTTGCCTTTCCCTCCTCATGGGAGAAAGGAAAGGGGGGGCGCCACCCTCCCCTGCGTTTCCCCACGCGCCTAAGAAAGGCAAGGGGGGGGGGGGCGGCTAGGGCAAGGCCCAGGTGGCCACCAGCCACTTGTGGAGCCCTAGGCTGCCTCCCCTCCTCTCCCCCCACTATATATATGAGGGAGGGGGCGCCACACAAGGACTCCGACAATCTCTTAGCCGTGTGCGGCGCCCCTCTCCACAGTTTCGTCCCTCGGTCATATTTTCGGAGTGCTTAGGTGAAGCCCTGCGGAGATAGCTTCACCACCACCGTCACCACACCGTCGTGCTGCCGGAACTCATCTACAACTTCGCCCGTCTTGCTGGATCAAGAAGGCGAGGACGTCACCGAGCTGAACGTGTGTTGAACGCGGAGGTGCCGTACGTTCGGTATTTGATCGGTTGGATCGCGAATAAGTTTGACTACATCAACCGCGTTAATAAACGCTTCCGCTTACGGTCTACGAGAGTACCTAGACACACTCTCCCTTCTCGTTACTATGCATCTCCATGGATAGATCTTGCGTGTGCGTATAATTTTTTTAATTTTCCATAAATCGTTCCCCAACAGTGACCATATGATCAAAATTGAGTAGGATACCCGTGTTTAGACTATGCATCGTCGCGGCTAGTCATCTTTGGTAACCTTACTTTTCGCCAATAAGGCACGATACCTATGTTTGAACTGCGTGTCATGGCAACTAGTCCTCTTTGGCAACCTTTAATTTTTCACCAATAAGGCACGATACCTATGTTTGAACTGCGCGTCGTTGCAGCTAGTCCTCTTTGGCAACCTTTAATTTTTCACCAATAAGGCAGGATACCTATGTTTGAACTGTGCATCAGGTCGGCTAGTCCTCTTTGGCAACCTTTAGTTTTTCGCCAATAAGGCAGCAGCCTCCGGGTCCGTGTTGTCTTCCACGCAATGACCCGGGGTTCTTGAATTTGTGAAACCAGCCAAATCTGTCGAGTCATGTCTGTGTAGCCCCCGAGTCTTAAGTCGACTCGAGGAGCTGGCTTGAAATTCTTTATACTCAGCTGTAGCATAAGCTGGAATAGAGTTGACAGCTGAAAGATGGAATTTATTGAAACCGGAGGCGACGTGGCAAGTTGACGATTTTTGTGATGCTCATCGTATGTCCTCCCATTTCTAGCTATTCTTCCTTGGTCCGGCTCTCCTGGCTCCTCCAGGGCCATTTTCTTTTCTATTTCTTGGCTGCCGGCTTTTGAATCACCGGCTCAACTGTGGCCGACTCTTTTGCTCTTACGGGAACGTTTCCTCCATGGCCAACTCCCCTGTTTCCTCGATGTGTTGAAGCAGCCAATAAACAATGTGGTGGAGCCCTATGCACGTGCACGAAAAAAGAGCATATGCACGTGCCAATTTGATGGAACGTGAGAAGCATGTTTGCTTGACATCACGTGGCTAGCTTGGCCGCTCCTTCTTCTCTGTATTTCTTTTGACGTGTAGTAGATCAGGTGGTTTTGGCTAGGTTTACTTTGCTGTGTGTAGCAATGCTCAGCAGTTGGTAGTACTCTGGTTTCATGGACCTCACGTATTGCCATCTAGTAGGCCTAGTGCTTGTCAAATTTTGAGACTTGTGCCAATAAACAATGTGGTAGAGCCCTTTTGCCTTCTCTTTTTTCCATGCATGCGCCTGACCGGAGCCCTTTTTTTATATCAACATAGTCACCTTTCCTTCCATCCATCTATGTGCGAGTCAAACAAGTATTCAGCTTGACTTTTTTTTTAGTTGTGGGCCCCACATCCGTCGTACCCATCCAGTGAGAAGCATCTCGCCGCATCATATTCCTGTCTCTGACTCGCTTTCTTTCTTGTTAGAAGGGAGAGAGGAGATTGGTGGAATATGATGGATGTATTATTGAGCCTCGAGGGCGAGTATATATTGAGTACAAGACTTTGAGTGCAAGATGCCTCTCCTAGAGATAAGGTAGGAAACAGATTACAAATCCTAGACTACCAAATACATGTATCCCAAATATATATCTAACATCCCCCCGCAGTCATAGTGGTAGCGTTGCGAACAACAAGAGCGTCACGGACGGTCAAACTGGAGAGAATAGCAGCCGACGGGCTGATATCCCCCCGCAGTCGTAGCGGTAGCATCGTGGACGCGTTGACTGTAGAGGAAGCCGACGAGTTGCACAAGCGGATGATAACCCTTTGTGCCGATGTCGAGGTAGCCGAGAGCATAGGGTGGTGTAGCCGTGGTCGAGGTAGCCGTGCGAAAAAAGACGCGGTCAATGTCGAGTCGGGGTAGCCGATGTTGAGGGAGACGACGTGGAGCTGTGGATGCAAGGAGGCGCCAAGTTAGTCATGGGCGCAGTGGTGTCGAGTTAATGGTGCACCGGAATTGAGGATGGTGTTGATGATGCGTCGCACCGGGTGTGCCAAACCCGAGGACAGGTCGTAGACTGTGACACCCCCGATTCAATCATACACTAATCATACACGCAAACGTGTACGATCAAGATCAGGGACTCACGGGAAGATATCACAACACAACTCTAAACACAAATAAGAGTCATACAAGCATCATATTACAAGCCAGAAGCCTCGAGGGCTCGAATACAAATGCTCGATCATAAATGAGTCAGCGGAAGCAACAATATCTGAGTACAGACATAAGTTAAACAAGTTGCCATAAGATGGCTAGCACAAACAAGGATATAGATCAAAGAGTCGCAGGCCTCCTGCCTGGGATCCTCCTAAACTACTCCTGGTCGTCGGTGGCCTGAATGTAGTAGTAGGCACCCTCGGGTAGAAGGAGTCGTCGAAGGTGGTGTCTGGCTCCGGGGCTCCAGCATCTGGTTGCGACATCCGAGAAGAATTGAAAAAGGGGGAAAAGAGGGAGCAAAGCAACCGTGAGTACTCATCCAAAGTACTCGCAAGGAAGGATCTACACTACATATGCATCGGTATCAATGAAATGGGTACTATCTGTGGACTGAACTACAGAATGCCAGAATAAGAGGGGGATAGCTAGTCCTATCAAAGACTACACTTCTGGCAGCCTCCATCTTGAAGCATATAGAAGAGAGCAGCAAGTATAGCATCAAGTAACATCGTATAGCATAATCCTACCCGGCGAACCTCTCCTAGTCGCCCTGTGGGAGAACAATCACCGGGTTGTCTCTGGAACTTATCTGGGTGTGTTTTATTAAGTATCCGGTTCTAGTTGTCATGAGGTCGGAATACAACTCCAAGTCGTCCTGTTACCGTGGACACGGCTATTCGAATAGATCAATCTTCCCTGCAGGGATGCACCACATTACCCGACATGCTCGATCCCTCTGGCCGGGCACACTTTCCTGGGTCATGTCCGGCCTCGGATGATCAACTCATCGCAGCCCTACCTAGGCCCAACAAAGAGGTCATCACGCCGGTCTAAATCCTAAGCGCGCAGGGGTCTTGGGCCCATCGCACTTTGCACTCCTGCACGTTGCGAACGCGGCCGGTGAGCAGACCTAGCCCCCTTATACAAGTGCAGGCGTTCCAGTCCAACCCGACGGGCGCCACTCAGTCGCTGACATCTGGAAAGCTTCGACTGATACTACGACGCCGGTTGCCCATATCTTGTCCCACGTGGCGGTTAGTGCGTATAAGGCCAACGACCAACTCAGATCAAATATCCAAACTCATTAAGCATGTTATTTTGAAGCAATCGCAGACGCCAACCAGAGACCAGGCCCACCTCTCTCCTGGGTGGTCTCAACCTGCCCTGTCGCTCCGCCACAAAGATCCACTTAGAGAACCGTCGGGAAACATGTCCTTTCAGCCCCCAGTCCATGAATCACTCGCGGGTACTCTACGAGCCGACCCGACTTTAGTCACAACATGTATCATGTATAATATGTACATAGTATATACCCGTGATCAACACCCGTCGTGATCACGGCCCGATAGTATAGCATGGCAGACGAACAAGAATGTAGGGCCACTGATGAAATAGTAGCATCCTATACTAAGCATTTAGGATAGCAGGTAAGGTATCAACAACATTAGCAACAAGGACAGGCTGTGCAACAGAATAGGATCAAAACGATAAGCAGTAACAGCTACACTACTCTAATGCAAGCAGTAGAGAGAAGGAATAGAGAGTATTGGGATGATCAAGGGGGTTTTGCTTGCCTGGAAGCTCTGCGGAGAAGGACGGGTCGTCGTCAATGTAGTCGAACACATGGATATTGGCAGCGGTCTCGAGGTCTACCGAAAAGAAATAACGGAGGGGGAACGCAATAAATAACAGAGCAATCAAAGCATCACAAAGCATAACGTGGCAATACGTGGTGCTAGGGGTGACCTAACGCAGTACTAGGCAATACTAGCAAAGGGGGAAAACATCCGGGAAAGTGTTCCCGATGTTTGGCATTTTCGGACAGATGAAACGGAGGGGGATGGTTCCATGTTCACTATGCTAGGGGCGTGTGACAGACGAACGGAGTGTGTATTCGAAATCGTCACGTTTTTCTGAGCAACTTTCACATATAAATTATTTCGATCCAAGTTACGGTTTATTTTATATGATTTTACAAAGTTTAAAAGATTTTTTTATTTCTAGAATATTATTAATTCAGAAAATTAAACAGTAAAAGCTATAGGCACCCAAAAGTGTACCCAGCCAGAGTGCACCTATGGCTGACAGTGGGCCAGGGAGGGTCCAGTCACCAGGGTTTACCTAGTCAACATTTGACTCGTCAAAAGGTGAATAGTAAAGGTGGGTCCCGACTGTCATAGACTTACGCACTTTTAATTTAATTTAATTAGGTGGGACCCATGTGTCATTCAAACATTATACTAATTAACCTATTTACCTAAACTAATTAATGAAACAGGGCCCAGGCTCGCTTGGCAGTGGCTCAAGTCAACTCGCCCGCACGTTGACAGAGGGAACGACATGGCCGGCGGCAAGCCACGGCGGAGCTCTGCCGGGAGAGGGTGGCGCGGGCCGGAGAGGCCAGGGGCCGGGGGCGCGGCCAGAGGCGGCGGTGCGCGGGGAGTGGCGGTCGACGGTCGGCGGTGGGCGCGGGGACCTGCTGTGGAGGTGGGCAGAGGCAGGGAAGGGCGCTGGGAGTCACGGGCGGAGGCGGGCGCAGTGGCAGGGGCAGCCGGCGCGTGCGGCCAGAGGGAGAGGTGCGGCGGCCGGAGGCGGCGGGGTAAGCTGCAGGCGGCAGCAGCGATGGCAGTAGCAGCAAGAGCAGCAGGGTAGGAGGCAGCAGCAGCTAGCGAGCAGCAGGGGAGGCGGTAGCGGCGAGAGAGACGAGCGGGGCGAGGCCACGCACAGGTGGGCTCGCGGCCAGGGGCGCGCGCTAGGGCGTTAGGGGCGCGGGCGGACAAGGCCCCGGGCGCACACACGAAGCAGGGCCAGGACATGGTGAGCGCGGCCACGGTGAGCTTCAGGCGACGGCGAATCGACGGCGGAACGGAGTGGATTCGAGGTGGGGGAAAGGGGAATCGGACGGGGGCTCACCGAGGAGCTCGGGGGCGTGCTCGGGGAGGCTGGGGGCGGCCGGAGGCGAGGTCGAGGCGTTGGGATGACGGCGACCGGAGCGGAGGGAGTCGCTTGATCCAGCTATTGTGGTGCTCCCCGCCTCGGTCTGACGCACGTAGGCGATGCAGGGGAGGCGGATGAAGCTTCCAGCGTAACCTCGGCTGGAGGGGACGACGACGGGCGCGCGGACGACGATGGCGCAGTGATTGTCGGGTTCAGGAGAGCTCGTGTGAGAGGGGGAGGGGTGAGGAGCCAGGTGAGTGGGGCTAGGGTTTATAGTGGGGGGGGGGGGGCGACGGGGTCAAGTAGGGCGCCGGGGAGGTGCGGGATGCTCGGCACATGGAGATCCCCTCGCCATGGACGTGCGGCCTTCGTCCACGGCATCTCTGTGAACAGAGATGCAGGAGGAAGAGGGGGTTGGGCTGGGCCTGACCCAGTAGGCAGTGGGCTTAGGTGCACAGGGGGGTTTCCTCTATTTCTTTTTTTGTTTTCTTTTGTTTTGCTTTTCCTTTTCTGTTTTTCTTTTATTTCTTTATTATTTTCATTTAAAGTTTCTTTTATTTTAGTTTTATAAAATACCAAGTTAGCACCTAAATTAGTATTACAAATTAGGCCACTGCCACAATTATTTTGGCACAATACTAATTCAGTTATATTATTATAACTTTATAAAAGGCATTAAATTAATTGTTTTGCCCTCTGTTTTGGTTATTTTAGTGCATTTAAATATTATAAGAAATGTTTGTTTCTCCACCATTATTACTCATGAATTATTTGTCACATTTAGAACATATTAGTTTTAATGCTTGAAAACTTTTATTTTTTAACTTTATTTTAAATTTGAATTCGAACGGGATTTGAGTCATCGCGAGATTAACAACAGTAAATCGTGGTGGCGTGGCATTATTAGAAGAGGGTTACTGTAGCTTAATTATCCGGGTGTTACAATTCTCCTCCGCAACAAGAAATGTCGTCCCGAGATTAAAGAGGTGGAGTAAGGGGGAACGTTCTGGTTACGAATTTCTTATGAGTCTTCTTGTTCTTGGTTGTCTTCTCGAAGAAGTTGATCCCTCTCGTTGATGCCTTCCTTTCTCTGCTTCAGGTCATTATGATGAAGTCGTCATCCTTTCTTCGGAACTCCATCGTACTTACGAAAAGGTTAAGGGGTAGCTTCGGAAGAACGGACCTCTACATGGTTGCTTATCTGGTAGATAACATCAGGGAAGGTGGTGGAAAGTAACTCTCGATTTGAGACTTAATAAAACATCGAGAGCAAAGTAAGAAGGTATAATGAGAAGTTTCGAACAGGCAGGCAATCGTTCGATGCCTGAAACAACGCGTGAAAGGGGGTGCAGAGCAACGAAAAATAATATTGTGTTTGATACTAGAATAGATCATCCCTAGGACGATGGCCCGTCAATTACATACGAGGCCAAGCGCGAGGAATAACTTTAGAAATAGGGGTGTACAGGAGAGTCAGGTTTCGATCATGTGGAACTGTGGGTTATGGGCCCACCATGTGGGTAAAAAGTGGGAAGGGCGCTGTCATCTTGCATGGTCATGATAGCAAGGCATGTCAGAGAATAGCCTGTCAGTTACGTCGGCAGCAACGTCGGCACCAAGGGCGAGGGACGAAGAGAACCATTTTCCTGCTTGTTGAATGAGGCGAGCCAATAGGTAAAGTTCCCGTCCATCGGTGGCTACCGGAATGTAATCAACAATACTAACAGGGTCTTACTGACAGGGTTGTACATCGAGGTGTTTACATAAGCAGGGAAATACTACTGCTTATTTCGTACAGAATACATAGATCAATGGAAAGGAAAAGATGTATACATGAGTATTAGGTGTATCTCCTTCCCAAGAGCAAGCAGAGTGGGATAATCCTGACAGGATTGTAAGTAGAAAACCATTTAGGTAAGGGGAGAGGAATTTCATGACATTACCCATACAATGGTGTGTGGATAATTGATCAATAAAGATTTATCATTATGCTTCCAATGCCCTTGTTGATGTATGAGTACCACAGTCATGCCTAGGGATAGCATAGACATGGTCTGAAGGTAAAGGTCGAACTTCGGAATCACAAAAGGATCCAGGAGGAACTGCTAGAACAGCTCAAATCATTTCATCATGGAAAAGGTGAGGATGTGGCCGATGGGCTCAACAACGACTCATCGAGATTTCCATGATTAAGTAAACAAGGTGATAGCATTGAGCATACCGAAGTAAATAAAGAAGTATGTTCGAGGAGAACATCCAAAATTAAACATTGAACGAAAATGCAGCTGGAAATATGGACCAGGTAGCACGAACAATGTTAATAATGGTGATTTGATAACGAAAAGACTTAGAATGAAACTATCGACCATTCACTTCAAAGCAATAGGGTTGCTAGAAGTTGTGAATTCACACATGATAGTTTGATTGTTGGTATTCCGGTTAGCAACAACATTGGGACCAAGAAATAAATGGGGATGGCGAGAAGTATTACTATATCAAGAATTCTTAAGAGGTGGAGCAATTCTCACAACATCCTTGACATAAACGACAGTAACACTTCAAGGTAGAACATAATACAAGCTGGATAGCAAGGTGCATCCATAACATGAACAAGTTTGTGACGAAAGGAAGGTAAGGATGTTGTTGATCGTAACTCAAATTACCAGTGGACGAGGATGGTACTTATCATCATGAATTCGATTGATATCCTGGAAAGTGTCCACTTGTTAAAGAAGATCACGACAATTTTGTCGAGAGGCTCCACGAAGAAGCAACCGAACAGCAACTGCATCAAGCAAAAAGGACTGATGCAGCGAAAGATTATTGGAACCACGGATACGACACCAACTCGGAATCAAACTCGCTGTTTGAGGTGAAATGACAAGACGAGGAAGATCGACGTAAGCTTAGCTCATCGCTGAAAGTTGTGCCCCGGGAACAAGGACCAGGTAGCACGGTTAAAATCAGCATGATAATGATATAGCCAATTAGGCTAGGGATGACGTGATCGAGTACAAACTGGTAAGTAAAGAAGATTACTAAGAATTGTTTAATTGCGGTGCGGACTCGATTCAGTTATTGGTGTCCTTGAGTTTCTAACAACTCAGAACCCGTGGAAAAATGGAATCAGCAAGAATAATAGTTGATGAAGAACTCATAAGAAGTTACGTAGTTCCGTGGTATTCTCGAGATACCAGAGGGTAATACTAAGGTAGAGCAGAATAAAGGTTGAAGTGGTGTATTTATCTGCAGAAGACGAGTGCGAAAACTTGTCTCAGAAATGGAAGCGAAGGAGAACAATATGGTCAGAACCACATTTGTAAATGATCAAACCACAGATACAACATGAACTTATAACAAGGGAATAATTAATTTAAGAGAAGCTTTCATAATAAGATCTACATCGTCTCCATGGGCATGAACACAAAGTTCAAGGCCAACTCCCACTTCTCCAATGCATGACCATTCATTCACTACTCTATTAATATGATTTGAGTGTGAAAACCTACCTGGTGAATTACCAGAGGAGTATGACCCGTGAAAACCTTTCGGGTTCACACAGATTAAGGAAGGCATAGGTTCAACCCATCGGGGGCATCTTAGAAACATATACCACAAGCTTCAAGAGTAAATATCACAAGCTTGATAGTAGAGCATGGTTGGCCAAATCAGAGAATACAAATTACCAAAGGCATTAAGTATCAGGGTAAGAACTTCACGAGGTTTTTGTATACGAAGGACACTGCCGGATGATAATTCAACAAAGGATCTGACAGTCCATAATGGAGTTGATGTTAGCATCAGTACACAACCAGAGGAAGAAACAATGCAGAGGCATTGGATTATAGAAACAACTGACTAATTCAAAGCTCAAATGCAAAAGAATTATGATTTCCAAATCAAGGGATTAGAAGCAAGCGCTCTGATTAAGGATGGATAAGTTGAGTAGGCTTAGGGGTACAATCAATGGCAATTTGATTGGTCGAGATCCAGATCATGTTTAAAATGACGTCTGAGCTGGAAGGATGAATTCTAGGATCTGATTGAGGATTGCGAGCATTCACGACATATTGAATCAAGGGACTCGAAATGATAAAGACAAAGGATACTAATGAATATTGCTAGTCATATGGAACACAACCATAATACAAGCAGAAAAGTATTTGTGGAGCAATAGCGGGCAGAGGACTAGCGGAAGATCAGATAGTATTTCAATGTATCTTGTGAATCATATGAACAATGGGGGAAGGGCGGATACTCGGTAAGTGCGAGGAATTATACGTAGGAGGTATTCATGTGGCAAGAACTGCAAGGCAGTAAGGTCAGAGGATTCTCGGAACTACGGAGAGCAGTTTGGGGCATCTTGTAATAACAAGATCAATGGGATTGAATGTAAGAATGGCAAGTATATGTAGTTATCCATAAGGATATAACAGTGGTAGGGAATTTGCCAAGGCGGTGGGCACAAGTGTCGGTAAAACATCAAATAGCATCTTCAGAACCTTCAGGTGAAGCAGTCGACCATCTGGAATGAAGGGGATCTCCGGCAGGAACTGGGTACAAGAACCTAGAGTTAGAATTAGTAAAATCATTTATCCTGAATAGAAGAGAGATCAGAATCCAAGATTATAGATGAGGAATAATAGATCCTAATACCACCCAAATGGTGACGTGGGCCCGTAAGCCACACAGCCATGTTAGTAAATGTTTTGCAATGACCAGACTCAACTTCAGCCAAGGAGTCGGGAAGGGGGATTCCTACGGGTAGTCGGCTCTGATACCAACTTGTAACGCCCCCAATTCAACCGTACACTAATGATACACACAAACATGTACGATCAAGATCAGGGACTCACGGGAAGATATCACAACGCAACTCTAAACACAAATAAGAGTCATACAAGCATCAAATTACAAGCCAGGGGCCTCGAGGGCTCGAATACAAATGCTCAATCATAAACGAGTCAGCAGAAGCAACAATATCTGAGTACAGACATAAGTTAAACAACTTGCCATAAGATGGCTAGCACAAATAGGGATATAGATCGAAGAGGCGCAGGCCTCCTGCCTGGTATCCTCCTAAACTACTCCTGGTCGTCGGCGGCCTGAACGTAGTAGTAGGCACCCTCGGGTAGAAGGAGTCATCGAAGGTGGCATCTGGCTCCGGGGCTCCAGCATCTGGTTGCGACATCCGTGAAGAATGGAAAAAGGGGGAAAAGAGGGAGCAAAGCAACCGTGAGTATTCATCCAAAGTACTTGCAAGCAAGGATCTACACTACCTATGCATCGGTATCAATGAAATGGGTAGTATCTGTGGACTGAACTGCAGAATGCCAGAATAAGAGGGGGATAGCTAGTCCTATCAAAGACTATGCTTCTGGCAACCTCCATCGTGAAGCGTATAGAAGAGAGTAGAAAGTATAGCATCAAGTAAAATCGTATAGCATAATCCTACCCGGCGATCCTCTCCTCGTCGCCCTGTGGGAGAGCAATCATCGGGTTGTCTCTGGAACTTATCCGGGTGTGTTTCATTAAGTATCCGGTTCTAGTTGTCATGAGGTCGGAATACAACTCCAAGTCGTCCTGTTACCGTGGACACGACTATTCGAATAGATCAATCATCCCTGCAGGGATGCACCACATTACCCGACACGCTCGATTCCTCTGGCCGGGCACACTTTCCTGGGTCATGTCCGGCCTCAGAAAGATCAACACGTCGCAGCCCTACCTAGGACCAACAGAGAGGTCAGCATGCCGGTCTAAATCCTAAGCCTGCAGGGGTCTTGGGCCCATCGCCCTTTGCACTCCTTCACGTTGCGAACGCGGCCGGTGAGCAGACCTAGCCCCCTTATACAAGTGCAGGCGTTCCAGTCCAACCCGACGCGCGCCACTCAGTCGCTGACGTATGGAAAGCTTCGGCTGATACTACGACGCCGGTTGCCCATATCTTGTCCCACATGGCGGTTAGTGTGTATAAGGCCAACGACGAACTCATATCAAATATCCAAACTCGTTAAGCGTGTTATTTTGAGGTAATCACGGACGCCGACCATGGACCAGGCCCACCGCTCTCCTGGGTGGTCTCAACCTGCCCTGTCGCTCCGCCACAAAGATCCACTCAGAGGGTCGTCGGGAAACATGTCCTTTCAGCCCCCAGTCCATGAATCACTCGCGGGTACTCTACGAGCCGACCCGAGTTTAGTCACAACATGTATCATGTATAATATGTATATAGTATATACTCGTGATCAACACCCGACGTGATCACGGCCCGATAGTATAGCATGGCAGACGGACAAGAATGTAGGGCCACTGATGAAATACTAGCATCATATACTAAGCATTTAGGATAGCAGGTAAGGTATCAACAACAGTAGCAACAAGGACAGGCTGTGCAACAGAATAGGATCAAACCGATAAGCAGTAACAGCTACACTACTCTAATGCAAGCAGTAGAGAGAAGGAATAGGCGGTATTGGGATGATCAATGGGGTTTTGCTTGCCTGGAAGCTTTGCGTAGAAGGACGGGTCATTTTCGATGTAGTCGAACATAGGGGTATCGGCAGCGGTCTCGGGGTCTACCGGAAAGAAATAACGGAGGGGGAACACAATAAATAACAGAGCAATGAAAGCATCACAAAGCATAACATGGCAATACGCAGTGCTAGGGGTGACCTAACGCAGTACTAGGCGATACTAGCGAAGGGGGAAAACATCCGGGAAAGTATTCCCGATGTTTGGCATTTTCGGACAGATGAAACGGAGGGGGATGGTTCCATGTTCACTATGCTAGGGGCATGTGACACACGAACAAAGTGCGTATTCGGAATCATCACATTTTTCTGAGCAACTTTCATATCTAAATTATTTCGATCCGAGTTACGGTTTATTTTACATGATTTCATAAAGTTTAAAAGATTTTTCTTAATTTCTGGAATATTATTAATTCGGAAAATTAAACAGTAAAAGCTATATGCACCCAAAAGTGTACCCAGCCAGAGTGCACCTATGGCTCACAGTGGTCCAGAGAGAGTCTAGTCAGCAGAGTTGACCCAGTCAACATTTGACTCGACAAAGGTGAATAGTAAAGGTGGATCCCGGCTGTCATAGACTTACACACTTTTAATTTAATTTAATTAGGTGGGACCCATATGTCATTCAAACATTATACTAATTAACCTATTTACGTAAACTAACTAATTAAACAGGGCCTAGGCCCGCTTGGCAGTGGCTCAAGTCAACTAAAAGGGGGGTTCCTGTACGCACGCCCGCACGTTGATAGAGGGAACGGCATGGCCGGCGGCGAGCTATGGCAGGGCTCGGCCGGGAGAGGGTGGCGCGGGCCGGAGTGGCCAGGGGCGTGGCCAGAGGCGGCGGTGCGCGGGGAGTGGCGCCGGCGGTGGGCGCGGGGTCCGGCTGCGGAGGTGGGCAGCGGTAGGGAAGGGCGCTGGGAGTCGCGGGCGGAGGCAGGCGCAGTGGCAGGGGCAGCCGGCGCGTGCGGCCAGAGGGAGAGGGGCGGCTGTCGGAGGCGGCGGGGTAAGCAGCAGGCGGCAGCAGCGATGGCAGTAGCGGCAAGAGCAGCAGGGTAGGAGGCAGCAGCAGCTAGCAAGCAGCAGGGGAGGCGGTAGCGGCGAGAGAGGCGAGCGGGGGCGAGGCCACGCGCAGGCTGGCTCGCGGCTAGGGCGCGCGCTAGGGCATTAGGGGCGCAGGTGGAAAAGGCCCCGGACGCACACATGAAGCAGGGCCAGGACATGGTGAGCGCGGCCACGCTGAGCTTCATGCGACGATGAATCAACGGCGGAACTCAGTGGATTCGAGGTGGGGGAAAGGGGAATCAGACGGGGGCTCACCGAGGAGCTCGGGGAGGCTGGGTGTGGCCGGAGGCGAGGTCGAGGCGTCGGGATGACGACGACCGGAGCGGAGGGAGTCGCTCGATCCGGCTATTGTGGTGCTCCCCGCCTCGGTCTGACCCACGTAGGCGATGTAGGGGAGGCGAATGAAGCTTTTAGCGTAACCTCGGCTGGAGGGGACGACGATGGCGCAGTGATTGCCGGGTTCAGGAGAGCTCGTGTGCGAGGAGGAGGGGCGAGGAGCCGGGTGAGTGGGGCTAGGGTTTGTAGTGGGTGGTTGTGGACGGGGTCAAGTAGGGCACCGGGGAGGAGCGGGATGCTCGGCACATGGAGATCCCCTCGCCATGGACGTGCGCCCTTCGTCCATGGCGTCTATGTGAACAGAGAAGTAGGAGGAAGAGGGGGTTGGGCTGGGCCTGACACAGTAGGCAGTGGGCTTTGGTGCATAGGGCGGGTTTCCTCTATTTCCTTTTTTTGTTTTCTTTTGTTTTGCATTTCTTTTTCTGTTTTTCTTTTATTTCTTTACTGTTTTCATTTAAAGTTTCTTTTATTTTAGTTTTATAAAAGACCAAGTTAGCACCTAAATTAGTATTACTAATTAGACCACTGCCACAATTATTTTGGCACAATACTAATTTAGTTATACTACTATACCTTTATAAAAGGCATTAAATTAATTATTTTGCCCTCTGTTTTGGTTATTTTAGTGCATTTAAATATTATAAGAAATGTTGGTTCCTCCACCATTATTACTCATGAATTATTTGTCACATTTAGAACATATTAGTTTTAATGCTTGAAAACTTTTATTGTTTAACTTTATTTGAAATTTGAATTTGAACGAGATTTGAGTCATCACGAGATTAACAACAGTAAATCGTGGTGGTGTGGCATTATCAGTAGAGGGTTACTGTAGCTTAATTATCTGGGTGTTACATAGACGAAGGCACGCATCGGTGTTGCCAGCACCGCGCATGCGTAGACGGACGAAGACAAAGTTGACGAAGCGCCGACCAGGCTTGACAGGCCCAGGAACACGTCGTGGATGAAGGCACGCATCGGTGTTGCCAGCACCGGACATGCAGAGACGGGGACCTGCACGAGCTGTACGCCATGTCGGAGAGGCCAGCAGAGAAGAACTCGACGACGATTGCGGCGTTCCATCGGCCAGGGGCCGATGTCACCAACGGTGGTCGGAGTGGACTAAGTGGTCGGGGTAGATGATGTCGATGCTGGCGACGGGCTGGTGCTTGGAGGAAGACGAAGGGGGTGGACGGGCGGCAGCAACGGAGGTAGCGGCGGCAGCGGCCGAAGAAGAGCGGCGGCGGCGGCAGCGGCTAGGTTAGTAGTGCGGCGACGGTGATCGAAGTAGGCGAGGAACCTGACAGCGTGACGAAGACCGGCGTGGACGATGGCGTTCCCGCGCCAAGGGAGGCGGCGCAGCGCATACCATGAGAGGTCGACGAGCGAGGACAGCGGTGGACTGCGGGTCACGGCGCGACGGCCCGAAGGGGCGACGCAGCGGCGGCGGGCAGGTCGGGGCGACGACGGAAGACCTCGGGGCGGTTGCGGGGAACGCGGGCCACGGCGCTACAGCCCGAATGGGCGGCGCAACGGCGGAGTGCGGGTCGGTGCAACCGCGGGGACGACCTCAGGGCGGCGGCGGGGACCGCGTATTGTGGCACTACGGCCCAAAGGGCGACGCAGTGGCGACACGCGAGTCAATGCAACCGCGAGGAGAACCACGGGGCGATGGTGCTGCGGCCCGACGGGGCGACGCAGCGGCAGCCCGATGCTCGATCGGTGGAGAGGCGCGTTGTACTCGGGACGGTCTTCACGGGACCTGCGGAGTCGCGCGCCACCGATGTGCCAAGTCGGTCACGCGACGTAGATGAGGCGGACCGCGGCGGCGAGCGGGTGATCAAGCTGATCGCGCGCGAGGTCGAGGACGCCGCTTGGTGGAGGCGGGGTGGCGGCGGAGTCCGAGATGAAGCCGGTGACGACGGACGACATGGGACGTCATGCGGACAAGCGCGTCAGCACCAGCACTCGGGCAGCCAAAGCAGCGCCGGCGCCCGGGCAGCGTGGCCCGAGCGACCAACGTAGCAGCGGCGCCCGGGCGGAGGCAGCCGACGACCCTGATGCAGCCGGCCCGACACAGCTGGGGACGAGGCCAGCGAGGCAGTCCATAGGGCCGCCGTGCAGACGCGGCGGAGGCGGGTGGCGTGGATCGATGGGTGGGCCGGCGCGCGAACGACGGCTATGGTGGGCCGCCGCATGGCACGAGGCCGCCGGGTCGGGGCGATGCAGGTGTCCCGGTCGGAGCAGGGCGATGACGGCTGGCGTAGATCGACGGGCGGGCCGGCGCGAGGCCGCCGGGTCAGTGAAGAAGCCGGCCTGTCGCGCCGGTGTCGGAGTAGAGGCGCACGGGGGTCGACGACGGCGGCGGGCGATGCGAACCGATCAAGCATAGATCGGAAAACCAAAAAGAAAATGCCGATCAAAACGACTGGCGAGAGAGCGAAAAAATCAGGAGCAAGGGCTCGGGAAAAAGACTCTCTAGGACAGCCGGTCAACACGACAGGCGGAAGAACGCTAGGTACGGGCGGCACGGCCCCTAGCGGCGGTCATGGAGGCTGACCGCCCCGGGGGTGGCGCATAGGCGGAAGCGTCGGGCGGTGGCTAGGGTTTGGATCGGTTAGACTGATACCATGTTAGAAGGAAGAGAGGATATTGGCGGAATATGATGGATGTATTATTGAGCCTCGATGGCGAGTATATATTTAGTAGAAGACTTGGAGGGCAAGACGCCTCTCCTCGAGATAAGATAGGAGACAGATTACAAATCCTAGACTACCAAATACATGTATCCCAAATATATCTCTAACACTTCTCTTTATTCTTTCTCTTTTTTTTTTCATCCAAATCGGGACTACTGCTCGACTCAAGTATGTTGCCACACGCCGGACTGGTACGAGAGGTAGACGAAGGAGCCGGCGGCGGTGAGGGTAGGGAAGCGAACAGACGGCCGGGACGGAGAGGAGCGGTGGTGGGTCAAGGGAGAAACGCTGGGTGGCGACGTGCACGGTGGCACGCACGCTGATGAGGCGCTGCAGGTCGAAGGCTGCGTCCGGCACCGTGATACGGTCAATGCCTTCGTGGCTGCGGATGTGGCGGATCGTCACGGTGGCTGCCGAATTAACTGACCCCGCGAACCTCGCAACGCATGTGGAGTTGTTTTTACTAGTAGTGCTAGTTGTGCTACTAGGCTCCTGTGAGCTTGTATGTACTTTGAACAGATTTGACTGCTCGTTAGAGGTACTATTAATTAACTTGAGGCCATGCTTGGAGTTGTACTGCTGGATTCCTCGATTGCTTTGGTGCGTGGGTGCTGCTGGAACTTGGAGTGGACAGGTTGACGTCGTGAGCCTGTAGTCCATGGAAACCGTGTTCGCTTCGTATTTTCGCCACCAGCCGCACGCACTCTGGCCCTCTGCAGGTATCGCTTTATGCCAATTTTTCCTTGATCCTGACCAACAACTATGGACTAGTGCTAGGTCCGATGCTTGATATGTCACCTTCGACTTCTTTTTATTTCCTTTTGATTTCTGCCATGACGTGCGTCGGTGTGGATCCCTCAATTTGTCATGGAGCGGCGGTAGCAGGATCTCCACTACTCCAAATAAGCGCAGCGCATCGAAGATCATATTGGAGCACCGTCGTTGTTGTTTGAAGATTGGACCCGTCGAAATCAGAATTTATGTGCCCATCGCGAACTTCTCGATTCCTGTAAGAGCTCCCACCTAGAACGCAACACCAACGTAAACAAGCCCCACGGTGGGCACCAACTGTCGTGGTTTTGTCACGGCAGATGTCCTCGTGAAAGGACTTAGTCGTGAGGCCATCGCAACTAGGTGGCGGCTTCAACGAGGTTGGTAGGAATCGAGAGACGTGAATTTTACCCAAGTTCGGCCCCTCGCAGTGGAGGTAAAAGCCTACATCCTGCTTGATTGATATTGATCATGATGATGATAATCTCAATTACAACGACGGTGTTTTGCTGCCTCTATCTCGAGAACTATTAACTTGTCTATCTCTCTCAACTTGTCCCTCTTGGGGTGCCTTGCCCCTCTTTTATAAGTTGAAGGGGCTGGATTACATACAGAGTCCTAGTAGGATTAGGACTAGTCTATTTTCTATTACAAGTGAAATCCTAGTCTAGATCTTGCTTCCCTTGTAAGGGAAATATTCCTTATGCCTTTCCTCTCAAGCCGGCCCACCGGATACCGTAACATGAGTGGGCCTCCTCATGAACTGTCTTCTCGGCCTTTGGGTCTTGTCGTTCGTCTGACCCACCTACAGGGTCACCAATGAGCCGGCAAGTTCGGCTGGGTCACCAATGAGCTGCCATGATCGGCCGGGTCAGCAATGAGCCGCCAAGTCCTGGCCGGGTCGTACATCAGGCCGAGTCATACCGTGGGGTTTATCCCCAACACACCCTCTCACTCCTGCTCTCTTTTACTGCATTAGGAAAAAAACGATTCAACTGTTACATGTTGTGGTAGTTGAACCCATTCCTTTGCATGACCTGCCTTTGCCAAAGTAAATAGTTAAAACCTCCTAGAATGAGTAGGAATTGCTTGAGCCATGTTGTGACTACTCATCCATGATTGCTTGTTATGCTTGCTATGCTTAGAGTGGTGTCGGGTCTGATCCATCTGGGCGATGAATTGGAATGGTTGTGTTCATGTCCTACTGTGTGAGAGCTAAATGTGTGAACATGATTTGGTAAAGGTAGTGATGAGAGGCCATGTAGGAGTACATCGTGGGTTGTCTCATTGGGACTATCCTCAGGAACCGAGTTCTGCGTTTGTGATCCAAGACAGTTACTACCACACATTGGGCCCTGAAATATGACCCCGCTCGACTTATTAATCACCTTGATCTCTATCCAGAGGTTGTAACTAGTTTCTGGTGTTTGTAGGATATTTGTTAGAGGTCGTGAGTAGCGCTGACCTTAGGGGTGGGCTATGATGCGGTATAGACACTGTGGCACGGTGTACCAAGGCACCCGTTTGGTGGGCTCTGGAACCCTATTAACATTGTTTGGGGCCGTATTGGAAACTTCGGCCGAACTTCCTTACGGGTTCAGTCTCAAACAGGCGATAAACCTGGACTAGAGTCTTGTGTGGTTAGTCACGTCGTGGTCTATAGCCACGTCGAGCTTCCGCTTGAAGGTTGCCAAGATACATGACGGGTATATGGCGCTAAGTGGTGGAAATATGTGTGAAGGAGTACACCCCTGCAGGGTAAATGATCTATTCGAATAGTCGCATCCTCGGATATGGACTACTTGGAAGCTTACATTGTTCATAGACAAGTTGAAATGGATACTCTAAAATGATGTGACGCCCCCGATTCGATCGTACACTAATCATACACACAAGTGTGTACGATCAAGATCAGTGACTCATGGGAAGTTATCACAACACAACTCTAGACACAAATAAAATAATACAAACTTTATATTACAAGCCAGGGGCCTCGAGGGCTCGAATACATAGCTCGATACACAAGAGTCAGCGGAAGCAACTTTATCTGAGTATAGACATAAGTTAAACAAGACTGCCTTAAGAAGGCTAGCATAAAACCAACAACGATCGAAGAGGCAAGGCCTCCTGCCTGGGACCTCCTAACTACTCCTGGTCGTCGGCGGTCTCCACGTAGTAGTAGGCACTATCGGCGTTCTGGAAACCAGGGTACCCAGACTTGCCTACCTGCAGCCCACGGTGTGGCTCCATCGACGGCCTGGTATGGCCCAGCTACACCACCTTCAAGACAAGACCCTCGCGAGGGGCCAAGCCTCGCGAGGCGGGCGACATCAAGACCTACGGAGGGAGCGGCCTCCTTAGGCTGGCTCCTGAGGACCAGAGATTTCTATGCAGGTGCCCACCTCATGAGGTTGAGGTGACGCAAGCCATGATGACCAAGGCCAGGCGGGCGCCAGCGGGCGCAGAGCGGCAGGTTTCCTCTTTGGTGCTAAGGAGGCAAGCGCAGGCGCGGGGTCCTGAGGAATCACCCAAAGGTTTCTATTCCCGTGCAACAAGACCAAGACCGCCAGGACGGCAGGACGGATGTCATCGCTGAGCCCACCGCGGCGTCACGACCAAAAGCTTTGCAGGCGAAGACCACCTTTCGTCAGGATAAGATGTACTACTTGTCCCCTTTCAAATTGGCTGTTGCGGAATCCCTTCCCGCCTTCGTTTTCGGGGAAGAGGACCAAGGCCACTATATATAGGTTAGCCACCACCATAGAAGGGGAGATCGGATCGGACCCAGAACAACTCACCCTCACCAGAGCAAGCCTCGCGAGCTTGTTCATCCACTGTACTAGTTCATCCTCAGCCCCTCGTGAGGCTAATGCACCACAAAGCAGGAGTAGGGTGTTACACCGCAAGGTGGCCCGAACCTGGGTAATTGCCGTGTCCATCTTCTTCCCTGTTCTTCGATCTAGGCTGTAGGGCGGCGCGTTCGGTTGGCTGGATAGGTTGAGTTCTTCGCACACGCCCCAGAGTTCGAACCTTCTTTGGGTCTGCGGAGCCCTGAATCCGACATTTGGCGCGCTAGGTAGAGGCGTGTCGAAGCCTCTCTTCCACCATTCGCTCCGCCGCCGTTCCATCATTCCTATGGCTGACGCTCGCCGTGTCCGTGCCGAGCGTCGGGCCGCTCGTGTCGCCCAGACGGCACCCACGGGCAACGGCGCCCCACGCCGCTCTGCCTCCCCGGTGGCTAACGCCACTACCGACCCTGCTGCCCGCGAACTGCAGGACTCGTTGCTGCCACCGTCCGTGCAGCGCGACGGCCGCACCGCGACTCCATCACCCACTCCAGCCATGGCGTCGTCTTCTCATGGCCGTTGTGGGCCGACGAACGTGCAGTCTGCGCTGCTCATGGCGCACGAGCTTCTGCGCTATTGTCCGGCCAACGACCTCTATGACGGCTGGCTCGCCCGCATCGCCGAGCTCGTCAACGCCGCTGGTGAGGCCCCTGCACCGTCTCGTTCGCTTCGCCCTCCGCTGTCCCAGGCGGGCGATGTGGCCCACGACGCACCTTCTCACCCTCCGCTGCACGGCGAGGGCCTCGAGCCGAGGCATGAGGCTCCCCAGCGCGACCCGCCGCGCAGAGCGTTAGCGCACGATGAAGAAAGCTGCCAGGTGGTGTTGTGGCCCTAAGGAGAAGCGCGTGCGCTCCCAGCACCGCCACGTCAAGACCGCGTACCGCCGGAGGCAGTGGCGTGCAGGCGTCAAGATCAGGCTCCTCCCCTGCGGATGGCCCCTGTCAGTGCGGCAGGGTGTCATGCTTTCACCCTGGAGCTGTGCCATGTCATTTGGCCTGACAAGTTCAAGCCGGATCTGCCTCCACGCTACGACGGCACCCTCGACCCCGCTGAGTTCCTCCAGCTCTACGAGCTGAGCATCGAGGCGGCGAATGGCAACGATAAGGTCATGGCGAACTGGTTTCCCATGGCCCTCAAGGATGGCGCGCGTTCTTGGCTCCTGAACCTCCCGGTGGGGTCGATCTCCTCCTGGGACGAGCTACGCGAGCGCTTCATCGCCAACTTCCAAGGCACTCGGCGGCGGTCGAGAACTCAGATGGCGAGGGTGCCATCCTGCCTCCTGAGGCCATCCCCAAGAAGGAGAAGCAGCTCCTCCCAAAGGGCCGTCAGGAGGCTGGGGCGCCCGATGGTCGTGCCTCAGGCCCCGAGCCCTCTGCTGGGGCGTCTTTCCCGCTCGCATAGGAAGGCACGCCCGGCGCCCCTATCGGGACGGGCTCGAGGGCTCTCATCTGGAGGGCCTCTGACCTGACCAGCATCACGAGGGAGGCGTTCGGGCACCACGTGGGGGCGTGCTTCGACGCGCGCCTCCGTGAGCAAGGCGCAAGGCGCGGGGCGCCAGGCGCTCAGGAGTTTGTCACCAAGGCAATCGAGGAGCTTCGGGAGGCGCGAGCCATGTGTGGCGAGCATCGCCCCGCGCCATCCAGTGCAGCTGCCGCCCATGACATGGGTGGCGAATTGTGTGTCTGTGTCAACATCCCAGGCCTCAACAGGGCTGCTTCGCATGACCTCTTCTGGCCATCCCGCGTCGGCCGGAGCGGGGGCTACCCCTGCAGCTACGTCCGCATGCCGTTCGGCCTGCTGAACGTGACTGCCTCGTACCAGCGCCTCATGCAGGGAGCCTTGGCGGCTCACGAGGCCAGGCACCAGGTGGTCCTATTCGAGGAGGTGACGGACCCTCGCGAGCCCCCCGGACCTCCGGAGCCTCCCTGGGCTCAGGAGCCGGTCGGCTCGTGAGGAGCGATCTCTACAGTATGCGTCTTCAGCTACTTCAACGCTTCTACAACGATGGTGCCAGGTGACTTTTTGGTTTGTTCAACTGAGGGCGCCCCTCGGGTTGCATCATCCTCAGGCAGAACTGGCTTTGCCTTCATGAGTTTACTATGTATCTCAACTGCCTGTCCGGTGCTTCATCACTATGATGTTGCTGCGCCCTCACGAATCCGCCCACGACCGCCTCATGATTAAGGACTGGCACGGCGTCTGTGCTCGGGTTCGTCCCTACAGCATCGACAAACCCAAGCGACCGAGCTCTGTCCCGCTGGCCAGCTCCCGTGCGCGCCACCTCCCGTGGTCCTTGGTGCCTTGTTCTCGCATGAGCAAATCGCGTGTGGGCAAGTGCGGGCGCACGGCCCGGTTTGTACAACCGCAGTTCGGCGCTTCGCCGCAGCGGGAGCCGTGTGCCGACTGTTTTTTCGTGGGAACGTTGCATGAGAAGACTTGGCACGGCGTCTGTGCTCAGGTCCGTCCCTGCAGCGTCGATAAAACCAATGGCTGAGCTCTGTCTGGCGGGCCGGCCCCGTTCACGTCACCTCCTGGGGTCATTGGTTCTCGGCCTTCTCATGCGATGTCCTCCAGAGATTCACTCGGTGCAGGCCACCCCAACATCTCTCGCGATTTTTGCAGGCCCCCCGTAACAAAATTCAGGCGCAACCCGCCTTGAGCTAGGGCCCCGTGAGTCCTGCGCTGGCTCACGGGTGCCCATATACACCTCCTCCACTCCGGCCGTGCAAGCCACGTGTCAGGACGGGGCTGTACACGCCTCGGAGTCTCCCCTCAGAGGGAATTCCCACCCACGCACCAGTGGAAGCCCCATGCTCCGCGCTGGCGGACGACACGGTCGAGGCGCGGCTATGCCCACGCTGAAGTGGAAGCACCATGCTCCGCGCTAGTGAATAAACAACTGAGGGCGCCCTCGCGGCCGCACCAACCTCAGGATAGCCTCTCAGCTCTACAATCGGCAACACCCCACAGCTTCCCCCTCGGGAGGATCACGCAAGAGGGATGGACACGGGGGTTGTGCTCAGGTCCTACCTGGCACACGCTACCCTACCAGGTCCAGGTACCTGGTCTTCTCATGTTCCCCCAAGGTGAAAGCTGGTGGTCAAAGGTATGAGGGCTGCTCGCACGTCAAGGGGGACCTCCTGAGCATCGCGACTCAGGAGCCTCACTAGTCACGTAGCCCCTCGCCCTTTGGTGTCATCCTGGTGATCTGGTTGCCCCAACGGTGGTTGAGGTATGCGCGGGGCTGGGCCCTGCCGACGCAGAGCGCGAAGTCCTACACCCCGGCGTCCATGTTTCCTTCATGAGGGCTGCTCGCACGTCAAGGGGGACCTCCCGAGCATCGCGACTCAGGGGCCTCACTAGTCACGTAGCCCCTCGCCCCTTGGTGTCATCCTGGTGATCCGGACGCCCCAACGGCGGTCGAGGTATGTGCGGGGCTGGGCCCTGCCGACGCAGAGCGCGAAGTCCTACACCCCGGCGTCCACGTTTCCTTCATGAGGGCTGCTTGCACGTCAAGGGGGACCTCCTGAGCATCGCAACTCAGGGGCCTCACTAGTCACGTAGCCCCTCGCCCCTTGGTGTCGTCCTGGTGATTCGGACGCCCCAACGGCGGTCGAGGTATGCGCGGGGCTGGGCCCTACCGACGCAGAGCACAAAAGCAAGCACGAAGGAAACTTGGCGCAATAAGGAAACCACGGGGTCCTAATAATTATTACAAGCACAGATTCTTCCACAAGCTTAAACAGAAGTATTATGCCTCCACGGGGCACGGTAAATGTTGCAGGGTAAAACTAAGAAGGAACGCCACTGCCGCCACCTGCCCCACTCTTTGGAAGCCCCTCGTCGACAACGCTGCCACCGTCCTCACCGCTTTTGACTTCTGCTGCTAGAGCCTCAGAGATGGGAACCTCCGGAGGCAGGATCATGAGCAGCTTCGCCAACACCTCGCCACCATGGAAGGATACCGCGCTACGTGCCATGGGGAACAACCCCTCCTAGGTACCCCCTTGAAGCCAGCCACTCTTTTCTCGTGCAAGTTGCTTGCACGTTAAAGGGGGGCCCTTGAGCACCGCGCCTCAGGGGCTCCTACCGGCCCTCAAGCCCTCACCCTCTGGCCTTGACCACGGCATCGCGACCTGGCATACCAGCGGCGGCCGAGCCTCGCTCGAGAGCCGGGTCCCGAGGACGTAGAGCACCCTGACGAGCGGGAGAGATGGAGTCGGTAGGAGCCTTGTGAAAGGGGCACCATCAGGAGAAGGACGCAGCCTAACGTCACACAAGAAGCTCGCCCTCGCGACAAGGAAACCACCGCAGGCTCGCCAAGATAAGTCGCTTCGCACACCTGGGCGCGAACCCCATAATCAGCATTTCATCTCTTGTGATTTCGCTCGAGCAAGGGAACTCCCCTTTCAGTCCTTCGGGAGCCGCTTGCGCGCCAAAGGGGACCTCCTGAGCATCGCGCCTCGGGGGCTCTTACCGGACCTCGGGCCGCTCACCTCCTGGCCTTGACTATGGCATCGCGCCCTGGCATACCAGCGATGGTCGAAGCTTGCCTGGGGACTGGGTCCTGTCGGTGTAGAGCACTAAGCTATCGTGAGAATAAAAAGGGGGAACCATGCCCAAGCGAGAGACGCAAACACAAAATAAGTTGGGGACGCTAACATTAAGGCAAAAGTGTCACGATCTTTACACACCCCCGCGGGGCCCTTCATGACTTTTGCGCAGGAATGAAACGAAAGGAAAGGACCTCCTGAGGATCGCGACCCAGGCGGTATCGCCCATGACGCCTGGCCGGCTCCATTCCTCCCTCAAGCCCGAGCGTGGCGGCACGGCGGCTTGTAGCTGTCGTCGTTGCTTAAGCTTGGTTCGGAGGAGGCTTCGCTGCTACTGGAGGAATCGCGGACAAGGCCAAGGGCAAGTTCACCGCGAGGGTCCTCACTGATTTGCCGGCCTGTGAGGGGGGTCGCCGTCTCGATCGCCTCCCCTGGGGCGGCACTCCAGACGTCGGCCGTCCTCTCCGAAGACCTTGAAGAAGAGCGTCAACACCCCGTCAAGCACCACGCGTCAGCGTGGCCCGTAGGTGATTGGGGCCCGCGGTGCTTCGCCCTTGCCCTTTGGCTTCGCCTCGAAGCCAAGTCCGCGCGCGCCTTGGGCCCGGGGCTACTGTCGGCGTTCTGGGAACTAGGGTACCCAGACTTGCCTGCCTGTGGCCCACGGCATGGCTCCATCGACGGCCTGGTACGGCCCATCTACACCACCTTCAAGACAAGACCCTCATGAGGGGCCAAGCCTCGCGAGGCGGGCGACATCAAGACCTACGGAGGGAGCGGCCTCCTTAGGCTGGCTCCTGAGGAGCAGAGATTTCTATGCAGGTGCCCACCTCATGAGGTTGTGGTGATGCAAGCCATGATGACCAAGGCCAGGCGGGCGCCAGCGGGCTCAGAGCGGCAGGTTTCCTCTTTGGTGCTAAGGAGGCAAGCGCAGGCACGGGGTCCCGAGGAATCACCCAAAGGTTTCTATTCCCGTGCAACGAGACCAAGACCGCCAGGATGGCAGGACAGATGTCATTGCCGAGCCCACCGCGGCGTCACGACCAGAAGCTTTGCAGGCGAAGACCACCTTTCATCAGGATAAGATGTACTACTTGTCCCCTTTCAAATTGGCCGTTGTGGAATCCCTTCCCGCCTTCGTTTTCGGGGAAGAGGACCAAGGCCACTATATATAGGTTAGCCACCACCATAGAAGGGGAGATCGGATAGGACCCAGAACAACTCACCCTCACCAAAGCAGGCCTAGCGAGCTTGTTCATCCTCTGTACTAGTTCATCCTCAGCCCCTCGTGAGGCTCTAATCCACCACAAAGCAGGAGTAGGGTATTACACCGCAAGGTGGCCCGAACCTGGGTAACTGCCGTGTCCATCTTCTTCCCTGTTCTTCGAGATAGGCTGTAGGGCGGTGCGTTCGGTTGGCTGGATAGGTTGAGTTCTTCGCACACGCCCCAGAGTTTGAACCTTCTTTGGGTCTGCGGAGCCCTGAATCCAACAGGCACCCTCGGGGTAGTAGTAGTAGTCGACGGGGTGGCATCTGGCTCCTAGGATCCACCATCTGGTTGCAACAACCGGAAAGAAGAAAGAAGGGGGGAAAAGGGGTAGCAAAGCAACCGTGAGTACTCATCCAAAGTACTCGCAAGCATCAGATCTATACTAAGTATGCATTGGTATCAAATGGAAGGGTTGTTTCTGTGGACTATACTGCAGAATGCCAGAATAGAAGGGAGGACCTAGCCTATCGAAGACTAGCACTTTCAAGCATCTTGCAACATTCAGAAGAGTACATAATAGCATATTATAATTAACAAGTATGTTGTAGAATTAATGCCCAGAGATCCTTCCTGGACTCCATGCGAGAAAGCAATCCCGGAGCCAACATATCCATCACATATCTCAAGTATCCATTTCTAGTTGTAATAGATCAGGATACCACTCTGAGCGTCCATTACCGTGGACACGGCTATTCGAATAGGTAACTTCCCTACAGGGGTGCACCACATTACCCAACACGCTTGATTACTCTGGCCGGACACACTTTCTTGGGTCCGTGCCCTGCCTCGGAAGATCAACACGTCGCAACCCTACCTAGGCTCAGCAGAGAGGTCCCCGCCGGTCTACATCCTAAGCACTCCGGGGTCTTGGGCCCATCGCCCGTTGCACTCCGGGTCGTTGTGTACAGGGTGGATACTAGCGCCACCCGTGAAGTGGATGGCACGATCTGACCATGCCACAATGCTGAACTGGAGCCAAGAACCACCGGAGGGGGTCCCTGGGGGAGCACAACCCACCAGGGTGCGCCCCCATCGCCTGGCATGCCCAGGTGGATTCTGGCCACCTGGTGGCCCCGCTGACCCTATCTTCGATGCTATAAAATCCTATTTTCGGAGAAAAAGATCAGGGAGAAAGAATTATCATTTTTCACGAGATGGACAGCCGCCACCTCCTGTTCTTCATCGGGAGGCCAGATCTAGAGTCCGTTTGGGGCTCCGGAGAGGGGGATCTTCGATCTTCGTCATCACCAACCCTTCTCCATCGCCAATTCCATGATGCTCCCCACCGAGAGATTTGGTCGGTGAGGGAGTTGGATGAGATTCATCATGTAATCGAGTTAGTTTTGTTAGGGCTTGATCCCTAGTACCCATTATGTTCTGAGATTGATGTTGCTATGACTTTGCCATGCTTAATGCTTGTCACTTTGGGCCCGGGTGCCATGATTTCAGATCTGAACCGTTTATGTTATCACCATTATATCTATGTTCTAGATCCGATCTTGCAAGTCATAGTCACCTATTATGTGTTATGATCCGTAAACCCCGGAGTGACAATAGTCGAGATACTTTCCGGTGATGACCGTTGTTTGAGGAGTTCATGTATTCACTATGTGCTAATGCTTTGTTCCGGTTCTCTATTAAAAGAAGGCCTTAATATCCCTTAGTTTCCTTATGGACCCCGCTGCCACGGGAGGGTAGGACAAAAGATGTCATGCAAGTTCTTTCCATAAGCATGTATGACTATTTACGGAATACATGCCTACATTATATTTATGAACTGGAGCTAGTGCCGTATCGCCCTAGGTTATGACTATTATATGATGAATATCATCCAACAAATTCACCGATCCAATGCCTACGAATTTTTCCATATATTGTTCTTGCTAAGTTACTACTGCTGCTGTTACTGTTACACTCGCTACAAAATTATTGCTATCACTGTTACCGTACCGTTACTGTTACTACCATTATCAAAACTATCATATTACTTTGCTACTGATCATATTGTTGCACATAATTAATCTCTAGGTGTGTGGTTGAATTGACAATTCAGCTTCTAATACTTGCAAATATTCTTTGGCTCCCCTTGTGTCGAATCTATAAATTTGGGTCGAATACTCTACCCTCGAAAATTGTTGCGATCCCCTATACTTGTGGGTTATCAAGACCTTTTTCTTGCGCCGTTGCCGGGGAGCATAGCTGTATTTGTTGAGTCACTTGGGATTATTATCAATTTATCACTATGAAGAATCTGAAGGATACCAAGAGTAAGATTTTTCCCTCTAAGACAAGGGGAGGTAAGGAACTGCCATCACACTCTGTACTTGATTCGCCTTCTATTTTGAGTTGACTTGCAACACCACCACAAGCTATTAATCCTGATATGTCACAAGTTATTGATGATGCTACTTCTATGAATACTACTCATGATGATGCTAGTACCTTGCTTGATGATGGTGTGCCAGTAGGTGATTTTCTTGATGAACATATTGCTAGGGCTAAAGATATTGAGAATGCTGAAACTGATGAAATTGTTGAAACTGATGAAGTACTTGAAACTGAAAATCTGGAAATACCTATTAGACCTAGCACTCCTAGATATGAATTGCCTAAGGTGCCTGAAGGCTATGTTATGGATGAGGAGACAACTAGAGATTTTCTTGCTTGCAATGATAGAGATGATCTTAAGAAATTATTATGCAAACTGAAAGAGAAATCTTTGAATGCTAGAATGAAATGTGATCCTAAGTTTTCTACTTCACCTATCTTTGTTGATGATAAGGATTATGAAGTCTCTGTCGACCCAGAGTTGATTACTTTGGTTGAATCTGATCCTTTCCATGGTTATGAAACTGAAACTGTTGTGGCACACCTTACTAAATTGAATGATATATCCACCCTTTTTGCTCATGAGGATATAATTTGCTATTACTATATTCCCAAATTATTTCCGTTCTCATTAAAGGGTGATGCTAAGATATGGTAGAATACTCTTGCTCCTGGTTGTGTGCGTAGTCCCCAGGATATGATTTATTACTTCTCTGAAAAATATTTTCCTGCTCATAAGAAACAAGCTGGCTTACAGGAAATATTTAACTTTGTGCAAATTGAAGAAGAGAGTCTCCCACAAGCTTGGGGGAGGCTTCTCCAATTGCTTAATGCTTTGCCAGATCATCCTCTTAAGAAAAATGAAATACTTGATATCTTCTCTAATGGACTAACCGATGCTTCTAGGGAATTCCTAGATAGTTGTGCTAGTTTTGTTTTCAGGGAATGAACTGTTGAAAAAGCTGAGGAATTATTGAATAATATATTGAAAAATTATGATGATTGGACTTTTCCCGAACCACCACATAAACCCACTCCAAAGAAGAGGGGTATCTTATATCTCAGTCCAGAAGATATGCAAGAGGCAAAGAAATCTATGAAAGAAAAAGGTATTAAAGCAGAGGATGTTAAGAATTTACCTCCTATTGAAGAGATACATGGATTGGACACACCACCACCTAAGGTGGTAGAGGTAAATTCTTTAATGACATTTAATGAAAGGGACAATCCTTATAATATGCATCCTAGTCAATGCCTTTATGAGTTTGATAATTACATTAGAAAGCAAGATCACTTCAATGAAAATGTTATGAAACAATTGAAATATAATTCTGATATGATTGCTCGCTTGAGTGACTTGTTATTTAGAATCTCCAATGATGTTAGAGGTGTAGGAAAACATGCCTCTATGGTTCAAACTCAACTAGAACAAGTTGCCAAATCTCAAAGACAGTTGCTAGATGAAATGAAAAATAATATAAATGACTTTGCTGTTAGAGTAGCAACTAGAGGGGGTAAAATGACTCAGGAACCACTTTATCCTGAAGGTCACCCTAAAAGAATTGAACAAGACTCTCAAAGAATCAACACTGATGCACATAGTCCTTCTAAAAAGAAGAAGAAAAAGAAAAATGATAGGACTTTGCATGCCTCCAGTGAACCTGAAATAGAAAAACCTCCTGATAATGACAATGATGTTTCTATCTCTGATGCTGAAACTCAATCTGGTAATGAACATTCACCTAGTGATAATGAAAAAGATAATGATGATGTTCAAATAAGACACTCAACCAGACAATAATAAACAACTAGATAATGATGTTGAGATAGAACCAGCTGTTGATCTTGACAACCCACAACCTAAAAATAAAAGATATGATAAAAGAGACTTTGTTGCTAGAAAACATGGAATAGAAAGATAACCATGGGTTCAAAAAACCATGCCCTTTCCACCTAAATCAACTAAGAAGAAAGATGATGAAGAATTTGAACGCTTTGCTGAAATGCTTAGGCCAGTCTTTTTGCGCACTCGTTTGAGTGATATATTAAAGATGGCCCCTTATGCAAAAATATATGAAAGACATCATCTCTAATAAAAGAAAGATACCTGAAGCTAAAATCTCCACCATGCTTGCTAATTATTCTTTTAAGGATGGGGTACCTAAAAAACTTGAAGATCCAGGAATACCAACTATACCTTGCTCCATAAAAAGAAATTATGTCAAAACTGCTTTGTGTGATTTAGGAGCTGGTATTAGTGTTATGCCTTTCTCTTTATATAAAAGACTTGATATGAATAAACTCACACCTACTGAAATATCTTTGCAAATGGCTGACATATCAACTACCATACCTATCGGTATTTGTGAGGATGTGCCCGTTGTTGTTGCAAATGTTACTATCTTAACTGACATTGTTATACTTGAGATGCCCGAGGACGACAACATGTCGATTATCCTTGGTAGACCCTTCTTGAATACTGCAGGGGCTGTTATTGATTGCAATAAAAGCAAGGTCACTTTTCATATCAATGGTAATGAGCATACGGTACATTTTCCAAAGAAACAATTCCAAGTGAATGGTATTAATGTTATTCAAAAATCTCCGACACTCACTATTGGAAGTTTTCAACTACCTCTACCTACTGCCAAAAAGAAATACGAAATGCTTATTGTTGGGGACAAGCATATCCCCGTTGAGGTAACTTAGTGTTTTACGAAAGTTCTTCGGTTTAATGCTAATCAAAAGTGGTTGTTAATAAGACTTGATCAACCTTATTAATGGATCATTTTTTAGAGGTATGAAGTTGATGAATTTAGTAAGCACAACTTTCTATTTCCAACATTTGTTTTCAGTTTTTCTTAGTTAAATAAAATAAAATGCCATGTTTTGTCTATTTTCTGAATTTCCTGTGCAATAAAAAAAGACCCAAAAATAAAAGTTGTTAGAATGCCCTGAAAATTTAATACGATTTTTTCTGAATATTTAAGAATTTTTGATGCAAATAACATCAGAGGGGGGGTGCACCAGGTGGGCACAACCCACCTGGGCGCGCCAGCAGCCCCAGGCCCGCCCTGGTGGGTTGTGGTCCCCATGTGGGCCCCCTCACTTATCTCTTTAGCCCATGTCATCACCTACCTCCAGAAAAAAAAATCACCATTGCTCTCTCTCTCGTGTTCTTGCTCTCAAACCGGTGGATTTCGATCTCTTTGCTCGAAGCTCCATTTCCGAAACTGTTTTGGGGGATTGCTACTTGGTATGCGACTCCTCCATTGGTCCAATTAGTTTTTGCTTTAGTGGATTAAATTTCGAATAATTAGCTACTATTGGTGCTGCTGTAGATGAGCTTGCATGTTGAATTCTTAGAGTTCTAAGTAGTTTGAATGCTCAATATGGCATATATGCATCCCTATGAGTAGTTGCCATCAATCTTCTGAAGTTTTGTTGACAAAAAATTTGTGCACTAAAGTTTTCAGAATTTTGTTCATAGGAATAAGATGAGTTCTTTAGGAAGTTTGCTTCCAAGAAGAGCTCCAAGGGAGTCATTGGGGAGTCATCGGACAATGATCTCCACACCCGAAGAATGGCGGAGGTGCGGCCATGCGAATGGCCGCACAACCCCTTCATGGATGGAGTCGGGATCCGTCAAGAGTTTGCACAATTTGCTGCTAATGCTGGTCTCACCGACTTCATCGCAGCTGAGTGTGAACAATACCATCTCCTTACAAATTCCTTTGTGCAGAGCTTTTGTTTTCTGAGTAGGAATAACCCTCCTGAGGTGAAGTTTAATTTATATGCTGAAATCTGTCAGATACCACTCACTGAATTTTGTGATGTATGCTTGATCCCTTCTGACGATAAATAAGAGAGCCTAGGCCTGTAGAGTTTGAGGACTTTTATTGTACTCTGTCAGTTGGAGATGAGAGAGGGGTATCGAGTGTCACCGCCACTAGCGTGCAATTTCCTTCTGTGCATTATTTTGCTCTATTCATTGCGAAGTGTTTACTTGCTAGAGAGAAGGTTGGTGCACTTAGTGCCCCCGATTTCGCTGTCTTACGCCGTGCACTTTACAGCGATAATAGCTATAGCCTTGGGGCTATCATTGCACATCGCCTCCACCTTAACAGACCAAGGGTAAAATTCATGGCGGTATTTATGCGACTCGTTTAGCGAGTCATTTTAACATTCAGATTCGCCAGCATGACTATCATTTAACCAAGATTTATTTAGATCGCCAAGTTATGGCAGCTCATCAATTTATTGATGGCGAGAACACTACTATTCATATTCCTTACAACCTGGTTTTCAGTGAGAATACCCATGGTATTATCCCGTTGCCTGCACCTACTTTGTTTTTCTATTGCCAGGAGAGGATAAAGGTCATGCCAGAGGACATCGTCGCCTACCGGAACAACCAGGCAGCGGCTGAGGAGGAGCCTCAGGAGTGGGACGCTCAGGTGCCCGCTCCACATCACTTCAACGTGGGACCTGAGGGTTACTACGAGTGGTGATTACCAAGCTAGGCCAAAAGCCTAAGCTTGGGGGAGTACGTATGCCCACCGACATTTCCTTCATGTTCGCACATTTCATTCCAGTTGTCGGTGTTCACACTTTTTCATTGTATTATCCATGCTTGATTTATTTTCTCGCTTTCTTCTTGTGTGTTTGAAAAACTTTGAGAATATCACAAAAAAATGTTGTTTGCTTCTTTTCGGTTTTTCTTTCTAGTGTAGTTAGTTGTAGTATTTAAAAGAAAACCCAAAAAGATTTCCTTGTTCTTCTTTTGCTTGTTGGGAGCTCTCCCGTGTAAATAATTTTCTCATTTTTGTTTTTCTCTTTAATTTGCTTTGTTCAAGAAAAACTAAAAACTCCAAAAATATTTCACTGTGTTTCTCTGAAATTGTTTTCCTTTTATTGAGTCATACCGAGGAGAAGACCACGATGAAAATGTTGAGTGGCTCTCATATGCATTATTGTTGATCTAACAAAGAGCTCAATTTGCCTTGTCTTCTCCTTTTGAATAAAATGTTTGCAGATTCCAGCCTAGTCCACGGCACTCTTGGACTATTATTATTTTCATATCATTCGGTCGTGCACCTGAAAGGCAATAATGACGATATTTGATGAACTGGCTGTGGCAGAGAGAAACAGGTATGAACTCAACTTGTTCTGTTTTTGTAAATATGTTTAACCTAGTATCCATGATTCAGCCTATTATGATCAAACATGTTTGCAATGACAATTAGAGATTATAGTTTCTCATGCCATGCTTAAGTAGCTAGGAGTGGATAATGATTTATCTTGGATGTCAACATGCATTAAAATGATTGTGATGTGGTATGATGATATGGTATCCTCCTCCGAATGTTCGAGTGGCTTGACTTGGCACATGTTCATGCATGTAGTTGAATCAAAACCAACATAGCCTCTATGATATTTATGTTCATGGTGTTCATAACCTACTCATGCTAGTATCCAATGTTACTTATGCATAACGCATGTTCATGACCGTTTTTGCTCTCTAGCTGGCCGCTTCTCAACCTATTTGCTAGCCTTCGCCTGTACTAAGTGGAAAACTGCTTGTGCATCAAAATCCTAAAACCCAAGTTATTCCAGATGATTCCACCATATATCTACCTATATGCGGTATTACCCTGCCGTCCTAAGTAAATTTGCATGTGCCACCTCTAAAAACTTCAAATAAACATCCGTTTTTGTGTGCCTGAATTGTTCATGGAGTGACAGGAGGTAGTCAATATCTTCCATGCTAAGCAGGTTATTCTCATGATGAGTGTTTATTCACTCGTCCTCGCACGAGAGGGGCGGTAATAGGTGAGAGAGTAGTGGACTAAGGGGTCCTCGGGGTGTCGGCCTGTTGAATATGGGCCTGACTGGAGAAGCCGTATAGTGATGGGAGATCTATGAAGCCGTGGTGTGCCCTCCAAGTCAAGGATAGGCAGGATCTCTTTAACCCTTATTTTAATCTATCTCCAGTAACCCTAACCCTACCGGTGTCTATATAAACTGAGGGTTGTAGTCGTTAGGGATAGGGCTATATTCATCACCTCATCACCTTAGGGTTTAGCTCATGCCGATCTCGAGGTAGATCTACTCTATAACCATACTATACATCCAATACAATCAAGCAGGACGTAGGGTATTACCTCTTCGAGAGGGCTCGAAACTAGGTAAACATCGTGTTCATCATCTCCTGTTCCCCATCGATCCTAGATCCACAGTTCGAGACCCCCTAGCCCGAGGTCTGCCGGTTTTGAGACCGACATTGGTGCTTTCATTGAGAGTTATGCTGTTGGATCACCCAAAGGATCGATGGGTCAACCGGTCATTGGAGACCACACCCGCTCCGAGGGCTTCCCTACCCCTTGTCATCTCCTCATCTTCGGCGGCATATTAGTGCGCGCCGATCCCACTGGTCGCATCGACTAGATCGAAGGCTTCATCCCCATAGAGGGACTCACCGGTTCAGGGGCATCAACCCCGGGACCAACAGACTTACAAGAATCAGGTATCTCTCAGAGTCCGGCCTTGAAGCCTAACTCTGACAAACCATCTGCGAGATCTCCTGCCGAATCGCCGGAGTGTCCGGCACCCCCGTGTGCCCAACCGGTAGACCACTTGGTGAGTCTATTCCGGGAAATGGGAATCTCTGTTATTAGGCCCACGGCCTATGATCGGATCGGGCTTAAACCCGATGACCGAGAAATCAACACCCCTTCGGTCACGCACCTCGTCGCCACCGTCGAAGAGGCCCAGGAGGGGCCACAACCTTACAAGCTAAGAACGGTGTACACCCGAGTCTCCAGCTCGGAGTTAGACACCAGCCCAGAGATATGCCCGGACTTGAGCCCCAATGCAATATCCGGCCTCGAGCTGATCCAGCCGCGCACCAGTCCGGATCCGAGTCCTGCACGATCAGAACCGGACATGACTCAACCACCCATTAAGGATAGTCCGGGTCCGCTGCAGGAGGGAATCCTCGAATTTTTCCCACCCACCCACCACACGGAATACTCCCCAGATTCGAGAAAACCCAGACATATGGGACCTCATGTATGTCAAACAGCTGCCAAATGAGACAGTCCATCATTATTGGGCTAGATTCCTCCTGGTGAAGAACTGGATGGCGCCTTGCTGTGACAAAGAGATAATTAAAGCCTTCCAGTTCAACTGCAAGGACGAGGGCCTCTTAAACGCCCTCGCTCGTCGCCAAATTCAAAGCTTCACTGAACTATCAGACATGGTACGCAAGTATTGTGCCATGGAGAACACGTGGAGGGCGCAACAGATGAACATGGGGCCACCGCCCGCCGCGCAGCACGAAAAGTCTCGCTTTAAACGGGCATACACAAATCGGTCGTCGGAACACGAGCCTGGCGAAAAGAAGACTAGGCCTAGATAAGTGATGGACGAGTTGCTGGATAAACCATGCCCAATACACTCGGTCCTGCTAAACGCAAACCCAACCACAGACTTTGAGCCTGTTGGGTAGTAAGGCAGGTGGCCAAATATGGCGAGCCAATCTTGGGCTTTACACCTCCAGATAAGCAGCCCACGGCTTCACCACAGGACCACAATGTCCTTACGGTATACGAGACGTTTGCCCCCAAATAATAAAAGGAAAAAGGCTCTTCGAGAGCTCGGCTAGATATATCAAGTGACGGCCGCCCAGCCACGGCAGCCGCGCCTATTACCTTCGACGAGAAGGACAAGCCAAGTCCCTGTAGCAATCACGCACCGACCGCACTGGTCCTCGACCCCATTGTCGATGGTTTACGGCTGACTAAAGTGCTGATGGACGGAGGCAGCAGCCTCAACCTCATCTATGAGGATACTCTCGACAAGATGCAGCTCAACAGATCTCGCATCGAACGCAGCCGCACCACATTCCGAGGAATAATACCCGGTAGGGAGGCACACTGCTCGGGACGCATAACCCTGAACGTTGTGTTCGGCACACCCGATAACTACAGATCGGAACCCTTGCTATTTCACATTGTGCCCTTTCATAGCGGATACCACGCCCTCCTAGGACGTGAGGCATTCTCAAGATTTCAGTCCATACCGCATTACGGGTACATGAAACTCAAAATGCCAGGGCCCAACGGGGTAATCTCACTTAAAAGCGACCCAAGCAAAGCCTTACGAGCCAAAACCAAGACGGCATCCCTCACCCTAGAGGCACTATACGAAGCCCTCGCGGCTGAAGAGTTGACAACACTATGCACTACAGTCGACAGGGATGATGTGGTCCTCAATAAAAGACAAAAATCCACATCATTCAAGCCAGCAGATGAAATAGTAAAATTTCAAGTGCACCCAACAGATCCCAATAAAACGGCATCTATAGGAGCACAACTGGACCCTGCAGTCGACAAGGCGTTAAGCACATTCCTGCGTGAAAACTAGGAAATATTCGCCTAGCACCCCTCAGACATACTGGGAATCCCATGCAGGATGGCAGAGAACAGCCTAAACATCTTAAAAGGCTTCAAGCCGGTGAAACAGACTCTACGCCGGTTTTTCGAACCCAAACGCCAAGCCATGGGCGAAGAACTAGCAAAACTGCTGGAGGCCAGATTCATCCACGAGATCAAGCATCCCGAGTGGTTAGCAAATCTGGTTATGGTACCCAAAAAGGACAAATCCTGGCGGCTCTATGTCGACTTTAAAGACCTTAACAAGGCCTGCCCTAAGGACCCTTTCCCCCTGCCAAGAATAGACCAGATCATCGACGCCACCGCCGGACACGACTCGCTATGCTTCCTTGACGCGTACTCCGGATACCACCAGATTAAGATGGAGGAGTCCGACCAGGCGGCAACCGCATTCATCACTCCTTACGGGCCTTTCTACTTCAACACCATGCCGTTCGGGCTGAAAAACGCAGGAGCCACATATCAACGCATGATCCAAGCATGCCTCGAAAACCAAATCGGCAGAACAGTCGAGGCGTACGTGGACGATGTGGTTGTCAAAACCAAAAACATCGACCAGCTGATAGACGACCTCCGCCAAACCTTCGACAACTTACGAGCCTATAATATGCGACTCAACCCGGAAAATGCGTCTTCGGTTCCCTGCCGGAAAGTTGCTCGGATTCATCATCTCCCATAGAGGAATCGAGGCCAACCCGGCCAAAATTAGTGCGCTATCCCAGATCGCAATACCAACATAGCTCAAGCACGTCCAGAAACTGGCCGGATGCGTGGCAGCTTTGAGCCGCTTCATATCTCGCCTCGGAGAAAAGGCACTCCCACTCTACACACTGCTTAAAAATACCAAGAACTTCCAATGGATATACAAAGCAACTGCGGTGCTTGAGGAGATTAAAACACTTCTCGCTGGCAACCCTATCCTGGCCGCACCTAGCATCGGCGAGCCCATGCTAGTATACATTTCAGCCACCTATCAGGTGGTCGCGCGGTGCTCATCGTGGAGTAGGAGTCCGAGGGCCACAAGTTCCAAGTCCAGAAGCCGGTCTATTATGTGTCCGAGGTACTTACGCCATGCAAATCACGATACCCCCACTATCAAAAGATAGCCTACATGGTTTTTATGGCATCCCGAAAGCTACGACACTACTTTCAAGAATGTATGGTTATAGTGGCGTCAGAGGTCCCCCTGAATGATATAATCAACAACAGGGATGCCACGGGCCGCATTGCCAAATGGGCTATCGAGCTCCTTCCCATCGAGATAACATACAAATCACGCCGAGCTATTAAATCTCAGGTACTGGCCGATTTTATAGCCGAATGGACCGAAGCCGAACTACCCCAAGAGTACAGTACATATTCACACTGGACAATGTATTTCGACGGCTCAAAAATGTTAGCCGGACTAGGGGCTGGGGTCATCCTAATCTCCCCTACAGACGACACTGTTCGGTGTCCTACAAATCATGTACATGGACTCCAACAACGCATCCGAATATGAAGCACTACTACATGGTCTTCGTCTGGCCACGTTAATGGGAGTGCAACGCCTTGAAGTAAGGGGAGATTCAAACCTAGCGATCTCTCAAGTCAATGGCGAATTCAACGCCAAGGACCCCAAGATGACAGCATACAGAAATGCGGTTCTCCGGATATCGGCCCGATTCGAGGGCCTAGAATTCCACCATGTCTCTAGGGACAGCAACCAAGCCGCGGACGTCCTCGCCCGCCTGGGCGCCAAGCGCGACCCGGTTCCCAAAAACACTTTCCTCGAGCGGCTCTTCAAGCCCTCTGTAGTATGGCAGGACGGTGACATCGGTGCACTAGTCAATGAGCCCGCTCACAACGCTTCCCCGGAAAAGGAGCCTGACGACCATATCATCGGCGGCTCCGCAATCGAGGAAACACCTTCCGCCCACGAAATCATGGCCATAATTGCCCCCTGGACAGAACCTCTGCTCACCTACCTCACACGACAATAGCTCCCGGAGGACCAGACGGAGGCATGACGTATAGTCTGGCGCTCTAAAGCATATAAGGTCCATGACGGCGAGCTTTACAAAAAAAGCACCACTGGAATCTTGCAAAGGTGCATCTCCAAAGAAGAGGGGCGTCAACTCCTGGCAGAAATACACGCGAGCATGGGTGGCCACCACGCGGTAGCTCGGGCCTTGGTCAGCAAGGCTTTCCGGGCAGGATTCTTTTGGCCCACCACCCGTGAGGATGCCCGGGCTCTCGTCCAACATTGCGTTGGATGTCAGTTGTTCGCAAATCAAAGTCACATGCCCCCCACAGCTCTTCGGATGATACCGATAACATGGCCTTTCGTGGTCTGGGGTCTCGACATGGTCAGGCCACTCAAAGGGGGCACAAAGAAAAAGAAGTACTTATTGGTCATGGTCGACAAATTCACCAAGTGGATTGAGGCAAGGCCCGTCACTTCGGCAGAATCTGGACCGGTGGTTGACTTCTTATCTGACGTCGTACCCACAGTGTAATTACCGATAACGGTACCAACTTCAACGCCCAGGAAGTCAAAGACTGGTGCGGCAAAATGGACATTAAGCTCAATTACGCTTCGGTGTACCACCCACAGACCAATGGACAGGTTGAATGGGCCAACGGGCTCATTATGAGCGGCATCAAGCCTCGCCTGGTCCAATCGCTTGAACAATCAGATTGCCATTGGGTCGAGGAACTCGATTCCGTATTATGGGGGCTGCGCACTAGGCCTAACCGATCAACCAGATACACACCATTTTTTATGGTATACGGTGCGGAAGCCGTTCTCCCATCTGACCTCATCCATGACGCGCCTAGAGTGCGCATGTATGAAGAAAAAGAAGCCGAGTTGGATCGGCAAGATGACTTGGACTCTCTTGAAGGAGAACGGGATATAGCTCGGGCTCGATCCGCACTTTATCAGCAGCAAGCACGGCGCTACCAAAACCGTGAAGTCCGGGCGAAGACATACAACGTGGGCGACCTCGTCCTCCGGCTCCTCGAAAAGCAGAAGCATAAGCTATCGCCCAAATGGGAGGGCTCGTACATCATTGACGAAGTACTTGCAGGTGGAGCATATCGCCTTCGCCACCTGTCCGATGATCGCCTCGAGCCGAACCAGTGGAACGCAGCCCGGCTGCGGCGCTTTTACGCCTAAGTTAGACATCGTCACCCGCACACATCCTCACCCCTCTTTGTTTTTTATTTTTATTTTTTGGACATGGCAGGTGTTCGGCTAAATCAAACCATACCAAGCTAATACCATATACATCATTGAATGTAACACCCAGCTTTGCATGGGGGCTCCCTTAGAGGAGCCGAGTAATATAGTCAATATAAATCGCATTCGTTTCGATTGCAGCCTTCTCATATCTTTCAAGCCAAAATATGCACTTATTTGACTTAAGATCTGTGCCAAGTTGGGTTGCCTGGCTCCTGTGTTTACCCTACGTTCCCGATTGTTCGGCTAGGGAGTAAAGGGAGCACCTCTGTGATTGTTACGACCGGGTCATCCGGGGCCGTACCTCAGACGGGTGAAGCCGAAAGCTAGCGTTCATACAGAATACAATAAGTCGGCCTAAGGGAAGTGAATATAGCCTCACGCTTATCACTAGGGTTTTTTCGCAGCCATTGGTCTCCGTTGATCTCACATATCCGGACTATAAATTTACCCGAAGAAAGGAACCTTTGGAGGAACTATTTTCATTAAAAGATGTTTCTTACGTCAAACAGTAATATAACATAACTCTCCGCACATGTTTCGTCCGTTCAAGCCAGATGGCCGGATTGCCTAGTTCCCAAGTGTTGCCTTGTCTCCTAAGGCATGTAGTACAGAACAGTTCCCGATCACTGATCGGGGAGGTAGAAGCCGATGGCCGGTTAAGACAACATTCTTTAAAAATAAAAATAAGATCACGGATTGAACTCGGTCAATGTACAGTACATAGATACATAGAATTGACAAAACTACTCTTGATCGACATTGTCTATCAATTGCTCTAAAGCACAATCCTTCTGAGAATAGCGAGCGGCTGGCATCACATCATCATAAACCAAGCTTAGAGGTATCTCTCAGCCGTCAGGGCCCACTGGACCAACCTGGGCCATATGCTCCAGGTTTAGCTTGGTGAAACGGGTCTTTACCATAGCCCATGCCTCGCGCGCTCCTTCTCGGCAAGACGAGATCTTCCATAATTCTAACCTTCATCGAGCTCCCTTAAAGCGACTGGCTAGTTCGGCCATGTTCTCTGGCGGCAGCTCTGACGGCCATAACGCCTTTGCCATACTCTTCATGGCCTTCCGGGCCCTCTCGTAAGTCTTCGACAGCTCCTTTAAAAGGTTCCTGCCATAGGTGCTGACTTCTTCCTCAGGCCGCCCAGTCAGGAGACCTAACAAGCAGGTGTCGCATATCATCATTAAAACGCCAATGGTACTTGACCAATGAAACGGTCAGATCAGTGCCAAATATGCCACCTTTTAGCTTCCGGTTTTCCTCCAAGGCTTGTGCCAGCTGAGTTTTCAAGCTCTCGATTTCCTCAGCCTTCCACTGATTCTCTGCCTTGAGCTCATTTTTCTCCTCCTGACTTCGCGTCAGCACTCGTTTACCAGCCTCCAGCTCCTTCCGCAACCCGCTTACGGCTTCCGCGGCTATATGGAGAAAAATGTGTTAATGCATAGAATACACCGTATACCTTTCTACGCGTTGGGAAACAGTTCTTTCTACTTACCGGACAATTCGCTGCTGGCTTTTCAAGCCGCATCTAGTTCGGCCTTGGCTTCGACCAACTGTGTCTGGCTCACCTCGAGGTCCTCGGACAGCTTTTTGCTCTGCTCTCTTGCGGCCTACAAAAATCATATCATTAGCAATCCTTAACTCGGCCGTCCCGCCCAAATTAAGGCTTGGGGGCTAGTTGGTTAGGGAACATGATCTGCTTTCAAGCCATTTTAGTTACATATATGCACTCTGGCGGCAAAAAGACCGGCGATCCCTTCAAGACCTGTTCGGGCCGCTCCAAGGTATGCATCCACCGAATTAAAGGCACTAAATTCCTGGTCGACAAAGGCAGTATGGCGTCAAGTTTCCCTCTGGCGGCGATGATTCATCACGCTGTCGACTTCGGAGTTGGTAACCGAAACATCATCGGAATCCACCGGAGGCGCGCCGGCTGCAGCGTGTTCGGAGGAAGCTCTGGCTTGTGCCGAAGACTTAGGACTGGAGCTGCGATTCGGCGCACCCAGAGAATCTTCGGACTGATGCAGGGGCACACGTCTTCTGCAAAATTAAGCAAGTTTTCATAAAAAGGTATTAAAAGCAACCCTCACTGTAATTCCGAAATATGTCACCTCTGGGCCGAGGAGGCAGGTGCTTCCGCTTCGGCGGAGGCCTTCCGCCTTGATCTCCCGTTAGGGGCCGAAGCTGGCGTGGTTCATGCTCCTCCCAAGACGGTCTGATGGGTAGTACCGCGACCCTTGGGTGCAGAAGTCAGCACGTGGGGAATAGCGCAAGATGAGCGCCTTGTTCAGGAGAGGGTCTTCTTTTCACTTACCGTGGAAGAGGGAAGAGCCCCGGGGTGATCATCTGTCAGAGCGACCTTGGTGCCGTCAAGGCTCTCCTGATAAAACACCCCGTCTTCAAAATCAATCGACGTCTCTGGGTCGTCATGATACCCTAGATCGTCATCACGGGAATGATCCTCCGGTTGAGGAGGAGGGCAATTAATGGACGCAACTTGATGCCTCCATCCATGTTCAAATACAACCAGTCATAGTTCATGCATAATCCGTGAGATCAAGACAGTGGATTGTGGCTTACCCAGTCCGCCGGATTGTATACGGAGCAACCTTCCTGAATACTCATTCGAGCAAAATCTGCCTCTTCTCCCTTGAAGAGATCGGCCAATATTTTGGCCAGAGCTGCCTTACTGTCAGGCCCGTGTCGCTGGTAGCGGGCCACATCGTTGATCCCATTATAGCACCATAAAGGATGACCCCGTTGCTGGAGGGGTTGCATGCATCGGGTAATAGCGATGGCCATCACTTTGATCATGGTCAGCTTACTGCTAGTTAGCAGGCTGACCTTGGCCGCCAACGAACGCACCTCTTCGCTGTCCTGTTGGGAAGGGCCTTTGGGCCGCCAGTTAAACCGCTTCATAGGCGGGTCATTTGAGTATTCGGGCAACCCTTGCCGAATTGGATCGGTGAGGGGGACGTCTTTAATATAAAACCACTCCGAGGTCCATCCTTCGGGATCTTTTGTGGGGTTCCAATTGGGTACCCTATCCCAGCTATACGCCATACTTCAGCGCCGCCCACCTCGAATATGGACCCCCCTGGTGGCGAGGGACAAGATAGAAATACTTCCTAAACAAATCGAAGTAGGCCTCGCAACTCAAAAATATCTCGCAAAGGGCTACAAAGCCAGAGATATGCAATATGGACCCCGGGGTGAGGTTGTGGAGCTGGATTCCATAGAACTCCAACAAACCCTGTAAAAAGGGATGGATGGGAAAGCCCAAACCTCTTAGAAGGAAGGGCACACGACATACCCTCTCCTCCTTGCTCGGAGCAGGGGAGTTCTCGGCGAGGGCGCAGCCATCGACGGAGATGAGATCGGCGTGGATGGGCACCAAATCTGCCGGAGGAAGGAAGCACTTCGTCTGCAAGCACCTCAGCTGAAGGTGTGAAACTGAACAGCCTGACCAATCACTTGGGAGTGGGCCGTGCGGGCGCGAGGATGGACCTGGGAGGTCGGCCATGGCGTCGAGGAATTTCTTCGGTGTCGTTCTTTGTGAAATGGGGGAGGTAAGCTGTCCCCCGCACCTCTGGATCAATAAATAAGCGTCTCACCATGAAGCTGGAAGGACAGGCTTGTGGAAGGATGGCATTGGGCCGCACGCCTTCTGAAAAGGTGCACGAAGCCCTAGCCCCGAGGAATGGCATTAAACTCTGATGGTCCCACCTCAATCTCGAGATATCTTCGGATCCCAGAATCTTGAAACTGTCTGGGCCCGAGCACATTAGTTCGGGCTCCGGATAGTGTTCGGCGAGATTGATACGGCTCCAAACTGAATAAAGGAATGGAAGAACTCGTCTCGCAAGCCGATGATATGAAGATTCCAGAGGACAATCCGCGGCGTTGGAGGCTAGTTCGGGGCTACTGAGGGAGTTATGGACTAAGGGGTCCTCGGGGCGTCGACCCATTGAATATGGGCCGGACTGGAGAATCCGTATAGTGGCGGGAGATCTATGAAGCCGTGGTGTGCCCTCCAAGTCAAGGATAGGCAAGATCTCCTTAACCCTTATTGTAATCTATCTCCGGTAACCCTAACCCTACTGGTGTCTATATAAAACTGAGGGTTGTAGTCTTTAGGGATAGGGCTATATTCATCACCTCATCACCTTAGGGTTTAGCTCATGCCGATCTCGAGGTAGATCAACTCTGTAACCATACTATACATCCAATACAATCAAGCAGGACGTAGGGTATTACCTCTTCGAGAGGGCCCGAACCTGGGTAAACATCGTGTTCATCGTCTCCTGTTCCCCATCGATCCTAGATCCATAGCTCGGGACCTCCTACTCCGAGGTCTGCCAGTTTTGACACCGACAATAGGGATTCCCAGTCCCGAAATCAAATTGCAAATAGTTAAACAAAACTCCCCCAGGACTGATGTTGGTATGGACGGTACCCGTGGATGCGGCTAGCCATGGAGTGTGTTTGTTGGTGGAGGGGGAGTAAACCTTTACTTTTATCGCTTGGGAACTGCCACTAATGTGTTTAGCACGGAAGATATCGAGAACCAATGGTCACAAAGTAAACAGGAAGGGTGCATTTCTCAAAATTTCATTTATCTCTATTTAAAAAATCTGAGCTCTGGCACCGCTGCAAATCACTGCTTCCCTCTGCGAAGGGACTATCTATTTAATTTTATCTTGTGTCATCACCTTCTCAAATAAGCGCCAGATCTGAGAGCACTATTGTCATCCTCATGCATTGTGTATAGCTAATGTTGGATGCATCATGACTGGATCTTTTCTACCATGAATTACAATGTTTAGTCGCTGCTTGAACTTTGGAGGTGCTCTGCATTTATGTTTTGCGGTCTTAGAAAGGGCTAGCGAGATACCACTGTTGTCATATTATATCATGATTGTTTTGACAAAGTGTTGTTATTCGAGATATCTTATTATTGCTCGCTAGTTGCTTATGCCATGGATATGAGTTAATATAATTTTTAAGAGTTATTGTTGACATGGTTAGTTATAATCCTTACTGAAAACCTGGGTGCTACTTAAGCTTATTTATGTAAACAAGAGCAAAAGAGTTCGTAAAAGTTTTTCTTTTTCAGTTTCAGTTTATCAACTGAATTGCTTGAGGACAAGCAAAGGTTTAAGCTTGGGGGAGTTGATACGTCTCCGTCGTATCTACTTTTCCTAACACTTTTACTCTTGTTTTGGACTCTAATTTGCATGATTTGAATGAAACTAACCCGGACTGACGCTGTTTTCAGCAGAACTACCATGGTATTGATTTTGTGCAGAAATAAAAGTTCTCGGAATTGAACAAATTTTTTTGGAGAATTTTTATACAATAAAAGAAAAATACTGGAGCCAAGAACCACCGGAGGGGGGGGGTCCCTGGGGGAGCACAACCCACCAGGGCCCCCCCCCCCCCCGCTGACCCTATCTCTGACGCTATAAAATCCTATTTTCGGAGAAAAAAAATCAGGGAGAAAGAATTATCGCGTTTCACGAGACAGAGCCACCGCCACCTCCTGTTCTTCATCGGGAGGCCAGATCTAGAGTCTGTTTGGGGCTCCGGAGAGGGGGATCTTCGATCTTTGTCATCACCAACCCTTCTCCATCGCCAATTCCATGATGCTCCCCACCGGCAGTGAGTAATTCCTTCATAGGCTCGCTGGTTGGTGAGGGAGTTGGATGAGATTCATCATGTAATTGAGTTACTTTTGTTAGGGCTTGATCCCTAGTATCTATTATGTTCTGAGATTGATGTTGCTATGACTTTGCCATGCTTAATGCTTGTCACTTTGGGCCCGGGTGCCATGATTTCAGATCTGAACCGTTTATGTTATCACCATTATATCTATGTTCTAGATCCGATCTTGCAAGTCATAGTCACCTATTACGTGTTACGATCCGTAAACCCCGGAGTGACAATAGTCGGGATACTTTCCGGTGATGACCGTAGTTTGAGGAGTTTATGTATTCACTATGTGCTAATGCTTTGTTCCGGTTCTCTATTAAAAGGAGGCATTAATATCCCTTAGTTTCCTTATGGACCCCGCTGCCACGGGAGGGTAGGACAAAAGATGTCATGCAAGTTCTTTCCATAAGCACGTATGACTATTTACGGAATACATGCCTACATTATATTTATGAACTGGAGCTAGTGCCGTATCGCCCTAGGTTATGATTGTTATATGATGAATATCATCCAACAAATTCACCGATCCAATGCCTACGAATTTTTCCATATATTGTTCTTGCTAAGTTACTACTGTTGTTGTTACTGTTACACTCGCTACAAAATTATTGCTATCACTGTTACTGTACCATTACTGTTACTACCATTATCAAAACTATCATATTACTTTGCTACTGATCATATTGCTGCAGATAATTAATCTCCAGGTGTGGTTGAATTGACAACTCAGCTGCTAATACTTGCAAATATTCTTTGGCTCCCCTTGTGTCGAATCTATAAATTTGGGTTGAATACTCTACCCTCGAAAACTGTTGCGATCCCCTATACTTGTGGGTTATTAGTTATTATTTAATTTAATTCAAAAACAGAATATGACGTCAGCCTAACGTCATCATGACGTCAGTAATCAACTGAGTTGACCAGGGTCAACCTGGCGTGTGGGGTCGTTTTGTCATAGACTGATAACTAGTTAACAATTTAATTACTTAAATAGTTTATTAGGTTAATTAACAGGATTAATTAAGTTATTTATTTATTTATTTAATTATTATTATTTCTTTTAAAACATTTTTTAACTAAACAAGGGCGGGGGGCCCCTTGGTCAGTGGCCCAGAGGCCTTTCGGGCGTGTGGGCAACATGTGCGGTTACCGGGTGCGTGCCCGAGGGGGCGGACCCGGGCAGCGCGGCGCCGGCAGCATGGCCACGTCGCGGGCAGAGCTGTGCGGGGCGGCGATGCGGCGAGGAGCGGGACTGTGGCGAGGCGCGCAGGGCCGTGGCGAGGCAGGAGCGGCATGCGACGGGCAGCGGCGTGCGACGACAGCAACAGGAATCTGCAGTAGCGGCAGGTGAGCATGGCGTAGGACAGGGGGCGAGGCTGCAGGCGGCGGCGGCTTGCGGCAGCGCTCGGGCGCCGGCGGGAAGCAAGCGGGCGCGGGTGAAGGGGGAGTGGCCGCGGGCGCCAGCAGTGGATGGCCGAGTCGAGGCCTAGCGCGGGAGTGTGAGCGCTGGAGAGCACGGGTGGGGCCAGAGGCAAACACGGGTGCGGGCGTGGGCGAGGGCAAGGGCGGCGCAGGGGCGCGAGGCGATAGAGGAAAAGGGGGGAGATGGGGTTGTCCTCACCCCCGATGCAGGGGTTCTCCGGCAAGGCTCGAGGGCGCGGGTCGGCGAAGAGGCGTGAGGCGAGACAACATCGACGACGGCGAGCAGGCGTCGGGGGCGGCGATGGTTACGGTGACCACGGCACGGGACGAGGAGGAGGTCGGGAGGGGCGGCGCCGGCGCCGGCTGGCGGCAACCTGAGCGGAGCGGCGGCTGTCATCGGGCGCGGGCGTGCCGGGATGAGGGGATCGAACAGGGGCGCCCCTCCCCTGTTCGCCAGCGCGTGCGTGTGTCGTGGGTGACGGTGTGCGGGGGGGATGAGGGAGAGATGGGGGTGATTTAGGGTTTGGGTCAGGGGGTGGCCTTGTAGACCAGAGAGGGGGGCGGTTGGGCCGGCGGTGTTGCCCAGCGGCGGCGCGGCGGGGGGGGGGGGGGGGGGGGGGTGTTTCTTTTCCTTTTTTTACATTTTATTTCATGTTTCAATTTTAGCTACTGTTTTCTATTTAAATGTAAGACTAAATGAGTTTTGTTAGATATGAGACTTGTCACATAAATCAAGCACATTATTTCTAGGAGTCACAAAAATTTTGAGGCCAAAAGGAGTTGTTTAACCATTTTTAGAAATTGGAAAGGCCAATTTTAAATGCTGTTGGACCACTAAATAAATTTGCAGGGGCACTTTGGGAATCCAAAAGAGGTTGGTTCCAACATGACAATTACCCAGTGATTATTTGCAACATTATGAACATTTTAGTTTTGACATTTGAAAACTTTATAGTTTGACTTGATTTTAAATTAGAATTTGAACAGGGTTTGAATCAACGCGAGTTTATCAACAGTAACCGTGGTGACATGGCATCATTAGTAGAGGGTTACTGTAGCTTAATTATCCGGGCGTCACAACTGTCCTCCACTACAAGAAATCTTGTCCCAAGATTTAGGAGGGGGGGAGGGGTAAGGGGGAAAGACTCAGGTAGGACGGAGCTCAACACAAGATAGGTACCTGGGGGCTATCTCAGTGAACGTGGCATAGAGGCATCTCTCAAGTTGAAATTCCAGAAAGTCATCGAGAGCAAGGTAAGAAGGTGCAATAAGAAGCTTCAACCAGGTAGGCAATTGTTCATTGCCTGAAATAGAGGGTGAAAGGGGTTCAGAGCAATGGGAATAAGTATTGCGTCTGATACCAGAATAGATCACTAGGAAGGTGGCTCGTGTTTTACATACGAAGCCAAGTGCGAGGAACAATTTTGGAGAACAGGGATGTATAGGAGAGTCAGCCTTCGATCCTATGGAACTATGGGTTATGGGCCCACCATGTGGGTTAACAGCAGGAAGGCGCTAATCATTTTGCACGGTCATGATAGCAAGGCAGGTCAGAGGATAGCCTGTCAATTATGTTGGCAACATCGTTGGTACCAAGGGCGAGGGACGAAGAGAACCATTTTCCTACTCGTTAACACGAGGCGAACCAATAGGCAAAGTTCTCGTCCATCGGTGGCTACCAGAATGTCATCAACAATAGTAACAAGGTCTTCCTGACAGAGTTGTACATCGAGGCATTTACATAAGCAGGGAATTATCACTGCTCAGATATGTTAGGTTACAAGAAAGGTTAAACAAAACAATGGAAAGGAAAGTCTAGTCTCAAATCAGTTATCGGTGTCCTCGAGTGTCTAACAACTCAGAACCCATGGAAAATTTGAATCGGCCAGAAATAACAGTTGATGAAGAACTCATAAGAAGTTACATAGTTCCATGATATTCTCGAGATACCAGAGGTTAATACTTGAGGGTAGAGCAGAATAGAGGTTGGACAGGTGAAATGACCTGCAGAAGTCAAGTACTTCAACTTGTCCGAGAAATGAGATCAAAGAAGAACAATATGGTCGGAACCATGGTTGCAAAGGACCAAACATACATACAAGATGAACTTATCACAAGGGGATTAATATTATTACAAGAAGCTTCCATGATAAGTTCCACATCGGGTCCATGGGCATGAACACAAAGGTTCAAGGTCGACTCCCACTACATCAATGCATAACCTTCCATTTACTTCTCATCTTCGACGAAGTTGTAGAAATGAAAATTTATCCAAGGAAACGCCAGTAGATATAACCCGCATAATCTTCGGGTTCACACAGATTAGGGAAGGCATAGGTTCAACCCACTGGGTCATCTTAGGAATATATACCACAAACTTCACGAGTAAAAAACTCAAGCTCGGAAGCAGAGTATGGTTGACAAGAGCGGGGGATACAATTTACCAAAGGCATTATGAATCCGAGGAAAGGCTCACAAGGTTACTGAATATGAAGGACGCTGTTGGATAAAACCCAACAAATGATCTGGTGGTCCACAAGGGATCTGATGTGAGCATCGGTACTCAACCAGAAGAAGAAAGAATGTAAGGAGATCTGATTATAGAAATAACTAACTAATTCAAAGCTCAAATGCAAAGGAATTATGATTCCCAAATCAAGGGATCAAAAGCAAATGCTTTGATCAAGGATGGATAAGTTGAATAGACTTAGGGGTATAATCAACGGCAATTTGATTGGTCGAGAACCAACTCCTATTCAAAATGACATCTGAGCTGGAAGGATGAATTCTAGAGTTCGACTGAGGATTGCGAGCATCCGCAACATATTGAATCAATGGAGTCAAAATGATAGTGACAATGGATGCCAATATGATTACTAGACTTATGGGTTTAACCATAATGCAAGCAATCAAGAATTTCAAGAGCAATAGGCAGTAGAGGATTTTTGGAAGATCGAATAGTATTTCAGGGCATCTTGTAATAACCAGAGCAATTGGGGATGAAGGTATGAACGACAAATGTAGGATGTTACCCATAAGGATTTATCGGTGGTAGGGATCGCAACGGCGAAGGGCACAAGGGTCTCGGGAAAACATTGGAGAGTATCTTCAGAATCTTCTGGTGCACCAAGCAATCATCTGGAGTGAGGGGCTCTCCGGGAAAAAGTATTTACGAGAACCTAGAGTTGGAGTTAGCAAAATCATTTAACCCAAATAGAAGAGAGATAAGATTCCCAAAGTATAGACAAGGAATAAAAGATCCTAATACCACCCAATGGCGACGTGGGCCCGTAAGCCACACAACCATGTTAGTAAAATAGTTTTTCAAGAACTAGACTCAACTTCGGCCGAGGAGTTTGAAAGGGGGATTCCTACAGGCAGTCGGCTCTGACACCAACTTGTGACGCCCCCGATTCGATCGTACACTAATCATACACGCAAATGTGTACGATCAAGATCAGGGACTCACGGGTAGCTATCACAACACAACTCTAGACACAAATAAAATAATAGAAGCTTTATATTACAAGCCAGGGGCCTCGAGGGCTCGAATACATAGCTCGATACACAAGAGTCAGTGGAAGTAACATTATCTGAGTACAGACATAAGTTAAACAAGACTGCCTTAAGAAGGCTTGCACAAAAGCAACAACGATCGAAGAGGCAAGGCCTCCTGCCTGGGACCTCCTAACTACTCCTGGTCATCAGCGGTCTCCACGTAGTAGTAGGCACCCTCGGGGTAGTAGTAGTAGTCGACGGGGTGGCATCTGGCTCCTGGGATCCACCATCTGGTTGCAACAACCGAAAAGAAGAAAGAAGGGGGGAAAAGGGGTAGCAAAGCAACCGTGAGTACTCATCCAAAGTACTCGCAAGCATCAGATCTATACTAAGTATGCATTGGTATCAAATGGAAGGGTTGTATCTGTGGACTATACTGCAGAATGCCAGAATAGAAGGGAAGACCTAGCCTATCGAAGACTAGCATCTTGCAGCATTCAAAAGAGTACATATTAGCATATTATAATTAACAAGTATGTTGTAGAATTAATGCCCAGATATCCTTCCTCGACTCCCTACGAGAAAGCAATCCCGGAGCCAACATATCCATCACATATCTCAAGTATCCATTTCTAGTTGTAATAGATCAGGATACCACTCTGAGTGTCCATTACCGTGGACACGGCTATTCGAATAGATAACTTCCCTACAGGGGTGCACCACATTACCCAACACGCTTGATTACTCTGGCTGGACACACTTTCTTGGGTCCATGCTCGGCCTCGGAAGATCAACACGTCGCAGCCCTACCTAGGCTCAGCAGAGAGGTCCTCTCTGGTCAACATCGTAAGCACTTTGGGGTCTTGGGCCCATCGCCCGTTGCACTCCGGGTCGTTGTGTGTAGGGTGGATACAGCGCCACCCGTGAAGTGGATGGCACGATCCGACCGTGCCACAATGCTGAACTAGATGTATGACAAAGCTTCAGCTGATACTACGACGCCGAGTGCCCATGTCTGTTCCCGCGTGGTGATTAGTGCGTAAAGGCCAGTGGCCAACTCAGAACAAATACCCAAACCCTTGTATTAGGAGCTCGCGGAGACGAGCAGAGACACACGATCATGTGACCCCATCGCCCCATCTCGGGGAAATACGGCAAGGGCCAGGCCCAACCCTCTCTCCCTAGGGCGGCCTACCTGCCCGGCCATGCCTCGTAATTATCTCGCGGGTGCTCTCTAGGCCCGCACGACTTTCACATTAACTCGCGGGTACCCCTCAGGGCCGACCCGACTAACCAGAAACTGTCGGGAACTCAGTTCCACCTCTACCGGGATGGTACCGCCTGTCCCTTCAGTCCCGTAGTAACAGTGCACAGGAGCTACAGGTAAAGGTAACTATGTGTCTGTAACATCAAGGCGGAAAGCCGATGAATCACCCTCGATGGAATCCACTCGATGTAATCATCAAGCTGAACTTAGGAGGAATCACCCTTGAGGTTCACACTTGAGGTGTTGCACGACAGAGTCGTATCGGGAGTGGTGAAGGAGGAATCACCCTCGATGACCACGACCGAAATAGCTACACTACAGAGTTATCATCAGGAGTGCGTTACGAGGTATCACCCTCGGCACTCGATAGTAGCTCTGCGGAGTCGAGCAACAAAAGGGGGCGTGATGTGGTGTGTCGGGCTCTGGATGTCGATCATGTTGATCGAGTCATGGGTCATCAAGCCGGGGCAACTGGGACAAGGTGAGGGGTTACTGATGGATCACTAACTGACCTATACTAAGCAGGTACGGTACAATGAGCAGGTTACAAAAGCATGCTATGCATCAGAATAGGAGCAATCAATAACAGTAGCAAAATCTATTACAAGCATGAGAGAGAATGGAATGGGTGATATCGGAATGATCAAGGGGGTTTGCTTGCCTGGAAGCTCTGCTGAAAGGGAAGAAGGGTCATCGGTGACGTAGTCGATCACAGTGGCACCAGCAGTGGTCTTGGGGTCTACCGGAGAGAAGAGGGTGAAGAAACAGTAAATACAAAGCACACAGTTGCATTACTAAGCATGACATGGCGATAAGCGGTGCTAGGGGTGTTCTAACGCAGTGCTACGCGATGCCGGGGAAGGGGGGAAACATCCGGGCAAGTTTTCCTGAAGTTTGCATTTTTCGGACAGATGAAATGGAGGAGTACGGTTGCATGTTCACTATGCTAGGGACACGTGGCAGATGAAAGGAGGGCATATTCGGATTCGTCATATTTTTCTGAGCAACTTTCATGTACAAAGTATTTTCATCCGAGTTACAGATTATTTTTCTATGATTTTTTGAAGTTTAAAACAATTTCTGAAATTGTTATTATTTAATTTAATTCAAAAATAGAATTATGATGTCAGCCTGACGTCATCATTACATCGTCAGTCAACTGAGTTGACCAGGGTCAACCTGACATGTGGGGCTGTTCTGTCATAGACTGATAACTAATTAACAGTTTAATTAGTTAATTAGGTTAATTAACAAGATTAATTAAGTTAATTAATTAATTAATTAATATTATTTTTATTTCTTTTAAAACATTTTTTAACTAAACAGGGGAGTGGGGCCCCTTGGTCAGTGGCCTAGAGGCCTTTCAGGCGTGTGGGCAACGGGTGCGGTTACCGGGCGCGTGCCCGAGGGGGCGGACCTGGGCGGCACGGCGCCGGCAACAGGGCCACGATGCGGCTAGAGCTGCACGGGGCGGCGATGCGGCGAGGAGCGGGGCCGTGGCGAGGCAGGTGCGGCACAGGACGGGCAGCGGCGCGCGGCGGCAACAACAGGAAGCAGAAGTAGCGGCAGGTGAGCGCGGCGCAGGGCAGGGGGCGAGGCTGCAGGCGGCGGTGGGCTGTGGCATTGCTCGGGCGTCGGCGGGAAGCAAGCGGGCGCGGGCGAAGGGGGAGTGGCCACGGGCGCCAGCGGCGGATGGCCGGGTCGAGGCCTCACGCGGGAGCGCGAGCGCTGGAGAGCGCGTGCACGGCCAGAGGCAGACGCGATGCGGGCGTGGGCGAGGGCAAGGGCGGCGCGGGAGCGCGAGGTGACAGAGGAAAAAGAGGGGGAGATGGGGTTGTCCTCACCCCCGATGCAGGGGTTGTAGGGTACAAAACCACCTCAAAGTTATCTTTTCCAATCAATCTATTAGCCATCCCTATAAGTGTCACAAACAACCCTAGAGTTCGTACTAAAACAACACCATATGATACACATCAATCAACTCTTATGTCACCTAGATACTCCAATGTCAGCACAAGTATCGGTGAGCTGATTATTCGATATGCATCAAACAACTTCAGATTCATAATATTCAATCCAACACAAAGAACTTCAAAGAGTGCCCCCAAAGTTTCTACAGGAGAAAGTAGGAAGAAAACATGCATCAACCTCTATGCCTAGATTACCCCAATGTCACCACGGGAATCTGCAAGTTGATTGCCAAAACATATATCAAGTGAATCAATGGAACACTCCATTGTCACCACGGGTATCCACATGCAAGACAGACATCAAGTGTTCTCAAATCCAAAGAGTATTCAATCCGATAATAGTGAAAGCTGAAAGGTAAAAACTCAATTCATCACAACAAGATAGAGAGGGAGAAACACCATATGATCCAACTATATTAACAAAGCTCACGGTACATCAAGATTGTGCCAAATCAAGAGCACGAGAGAGAGAGAGAGAGATCAAACACATAGCTACTCGTACATACCCTCGGCCTCGAGGGTGAACTACTCCCTCCTTGTCATGGTGGCTGTCGGGATGATGAAGATGGCCTCCGGTGATGATTTCCCCCTCCGACAGGGTGCCAGAGAAGGCCTCCAGATGAGATCGCTTCAGTTCAGAGGCTTCCGGCAGCGGAGCAGAAGTTCTTGGTTTCTTTCTGGGTTTTTTGGTATTTATAGGAATTTTTGGCATTGGTTTCACATCAAGGGGGCCCATGAGGGAGCGACAAGCCTGCTCTGCACGCCCTGGGGGTGAGGGTGTGCCCCCCAGGCTTGTCGCTTCCTCGTGAGGCTTCGGGTCCTTCCTCGAAGCTTCGGGGGTCTCTTTTGGTCCATAAAAAAATCACCGTAAATTTTCAGCCCATTCTGAGAACTTCTATTTTTGCACAAAAAATAACACCATGGTTGTTCTACTGAAAATAGCATCAGTCCGAGTTAGTTCCATTCAAATCATACCAAAACCATATAATTTTTTTGTAAACATGGCATGAATACTTCATAAATTGTAGATACATTGGAGACGTATCAAGCCCATTGGCAACATTTTTCTTCTTCTCCATGATTCATGTTGAACATCAAGCTAGTGTTGGGAACTTTTGTAAGCATTATCTTCATGTCCCGTTCATGGAGCATATGTTTGGATAAAAGAAGTGGCTTCCTATAATTCGTGTTTACTTGATGCAAGTTGCAGCCATAAATTCGAGAAAAGTTTGTTTTTGCTTCCTTTGGAATCATCTCAAGTCAGCAATGCACGTGTGAAGTATGCTATGGTTTGATAGATTTGCAACCTCCAATCCATATATATCTCCTAGCACACCAAGCCATTGATTTACTTGTTCAAGGAAAAGAAGTCAATAATGCTAATCCTAGTTCATGCACAAGACTTCAATATCCTCGATGATGGTTCCCAACTAGAACTCAGTAGTGTTTTGTTGTAAGACTTCTATGTGGTCATGCTTGTCTTGGGCAGTGTGTTGACATGTGTCTTGCAATCTAGCTCATGTTTTGGAGCTTGCTATAGTATTTCATTTCCCTAGAATCTCGCAACATTGTCTCGTCGATTTGTGTTGCAAACGTTCTTTTTTCAGACATGTTGAGTCTGGAATATCCTGTTACCAACCAGATCTGAATCTCAGGCAGATATGATGGTTGAAACTTTTCCAAGATCTATGATGGAGGTTCTGGCAAGGTTGATGTTTTGGCCAACACACCTAGCCAGAAGATCTATTATTGCAGTATCTCGATTGAGCAATTTGACCACCTTCTCCAAGAGGATTTTGTGCGACTTATTCTAGAAGTTGTTCCTTATGGGTCCTTTGTGTTCCCAAAGTCTGACTTTTACTTGATGAGCATATCAATAATACTTTTAAGCGTGATCATGGTAATTAGTACATCAAGGAGAGCATTAGAAGTGGAGTGCTAAATGTCTCTCGGTCGATCATCCAGGTTTTTGTTCCTTGCATTGCTAAGGTAAAATCTGAGAAGTGTTGTCTTCCTTTGCATCTGCATCCTCCCTGATGATTCATCATCGCAGTATGAGGTGACACCAAGATATTTGTCATTGATGTTGGTAAGACCCCGATGAATATGGAAATGCTCAACTTCTTGAGAGAACACTCATACACTAGGTTATATTTTCAGTATCAATGGGAATGTGCCTTCTGTTTGCCGAGTTGTTCTATAACCATAGCTTCCATTCCAAACTGAGTATGCCATTCTTTTGAATTCCTTCAATGATCGTTCTGAATTGCCTTAGCCTGGTATGAAGAGTTTTAGTGATCTCTGTATCCAAAGTAATTCTTTTTGCCACTTAAGGGAATAATTCTACGAGTCACCTCCCCTAAGGTGCCCCGTTATGGTATGAAGGGCAAATAATCCTCGCTACTTTGAAACCATGCACCATCTTACTTAAGCGTGGAATTGTTTCCTACCAAATCGAACCTTTGTTGTCTACTTCTTTCCATCGCCCCTGAAGTGTGTTTTGTGTCTTAGCTCGAGAGATGTTTCAACGTCTCATTCCATGAGTTGATCATGAGTGGCTCGATCTTTGTAAAGATCAAATCCTGTAGAGTTCCCCTCTCTTTCCATCGCCATGTTGGGTGAAGTTCTCGAAGGCAAAGATGTCAAGATCAACATGATGTAATGGATCAACATCTTCGAGAGGGGCAGTTGGATCATGAAGATTGTGATAGTTAGTGTCCCCCTTCCTCTTACCCTACGCCCGAATCTCGGGACGAGATTCTTGTTTAGTGGGGGTGAGTTGTCACAGCCCTAAAATTTGCTTGTAAGTAGTTGCATCAGACAGCATCATGCATCATGTTAATTTGAAGAAAATTTGAATTGACGGAATTCTCAAAGCCTCGAAATTAAATAAAGGGAAAGAATCATAAATTTTTCATTCAATGAACCCAAAATACCCTTCATTAATGTTTGATAATTTTGACAAGGATTTGGAACCACACCAAAAATAGTGAACATTTTTAAGGAATATTTTGGGTACCGAATTTAAATCATATTGTATTTGGATTGAGTTTATATTGCTATTAAATAAAATTATAAACTCAAAATACCTAAAACTTTGCATGTGCACTGGGAAGGGTCCATAGTGATCACGTATAAAATTTCAGAGGGTTTGCAATTCATTGGACCTTCAAATAAATTCCAAACATTTTTCATAAAAGAAAAATACACAAAAGAAAATAAAATGAAATGCAGAGGGTAACTTACCTGACGCAGCCCACCTGGCGGTCCAGCAGAGGCCCAGCCCAGCAGCCTACCTCCCCTATCATCTTCCTCCTCCGCCAGGAGGATGAGCGTGTGTGGCCGCCGCACGCAAGCACACGCGCGGTCACCTCCTGCTTGTCTGCTCGCTGCTGCCGTCACCCCCGAGCGCCACGACAACCCCCTCGACCCCCTCCCACTCTCCCCCGTCCTCACCTTCTCCTCTGCCTCTCTCCCCCGATCTCCTCGCTCTCTTCCAAGAGTGCTGCCGTAAACCTCGTGCCCACCGCCACCCTCTCGCCCTCTGTCCATGTCCACGAGCTTCGCCGCGTCGTCCTTGTCGTCTTCACCGAGCCACGCAAGTCGGGAGGCCTTTCTTCCTCACCTACGCCATCGTCTCCTTCCTTGGATGCATGAGATCATCACCTGTACACCACTGTCAGAGCCTCCCCCGAGCTGCCGACCTGCTCATCGTCTTTGGCGCGAGCCCCTGCCTCTTCCCATTCTTTCACCGCGGTTTTTCCTGCGCTCTAACTGCAATCCCCATCGGTGCCGAGAACTCGCCGCCGCCGCTCATTCTGCTGCCACCGTTAGAGCTAGCTAAGCTCAAGTATGAGCGCGTCATCGTGCTTAGAGCACCTCGACAGGGCTGTAGCATCCAATCGATCGTTCTCCCATGCAATGTAGCGCCATCCCCATGCACACCCAAACTCCGGCGGCGCTCCGCTCGTCGGTGCCGTTGACTTTGGCAACTGTGCGCCCTCCAGTTGCATCCCGTGAATGTGCACGAGCCCGGGCTACGCCCGGTAGCCTCCGGCACTGCTCCCGTGACCTCTTGAACGGACGCCGCCACATTCAAGGTCGCCGGCGGCTAACCCCAGCGACTGCTGATGTGGCGTCATTAGCTTAGGCCTAATTACCGCGTTAACCACCCCGTGTAAGAATAACATGTGGGCCCCCTGTCGCCTTAACCCCCAGTTTTATTTTGCTTTAGATTAGTTTATAACCCAGCAGGACCCACACGTCAGCATTAACTTTGCTAACGTGGCCTTTGACCGGGCCCACTTGTTTGTGACCCTAGCCAGCACCGTGACACTGACCAGTGGGTCCCACTGGTCAGGTTTGACTCTGGATGACCCAGTTGACCTGCTGACGCACTAATGACGCAGTGCTGACATCATAATGCAATTAACTGGATTTTCTTATTTAGAAATAAATCTGAAAAATCTAGAAAATAGTTAAAACTTCATAAATTCATATTAATTCAACCGTAACTCCAAATGAAATAATTTATATATGAAATTTATCAAGAAAATATGAAGAATCTGCTTATTGCATTTCCATGCATGTTTGAAAATTTTAAAGCTATTTTATATGACAATTAGAATAAATGGCATTTGAAATGTCTTATACGGAGTTTGAATTTGAACTTTGGGTTCAAACCAACTTCATTTAAATTGTTGCTAGTTGCTTTAGTCCAAATCACAGCATGTTGCCAAGTCATGACCATGCATCACATTGTTGCATTGCATTGATTGTGTTCCATCTTTGTTTGCCGGTGTTCTGTTCCTTCTCGGTAGAAAACGATTCTGGCGTTGTGATCGTTGGCATCGATGAAGAGCATTACCATCTTCACAAGTGCCAGGCAAGAAACTCCCCTTGGTCATTCTGATACAATCCCACTCTCTTGCTCCTGCTCTCTTTTACTGCATTAGGATAAAAATGATTCAACTGTTACATGTTGCGGTAGTTGAACCCATTCCTCTACATGACCTGTCTTTGCCAAAGTAAATAGTTAAAACCTCCTAGAATGAGTAGGAATTGTTTGAGCCATGTTGTGACTACTCATCTATGCTTGCTTGTTATGCTTGCTATGCTTAGAGTGGTGTTGGGTATGATCCATCTGTGCGATGAATTGGAATGGTTATGTTCATTTCCTACTGTGTGAGAGCTAAATGTGTGAACATGATTTGGTAAAGGTAGTGATGAGAGGCCATGTAGGAGTACATCATGGGTTGTCTCATTGGGACCGTCCTCAGGAATTGAGTTCTGCGTTTGTGATCCAAGACAGTTACTACCACACATTGGGCCCTGAAATATGACCCCGCTCGACTTATTAATCACCTTAATCTCTATCCAGAGGTTGCAACTAGTTTTTGGTGTTTGTAGGATATCTGTTGGAGGTCGTGCATAGCACTGACCTTAGGGGTGGGCTATGATGCGGTATAGACACCGTAGCACGGTGTACCAAGGCACCCGTTTGGTGGGCTTGGGAACCCTGCTCACATTGTTTGGGGCCGTATTGGAAACTTCGGCCAGACTTCCTTACGGGTTCAGTCTCAAATAGGCGATAAACCTGGACTAGAGTCTTGTGTGGTTAGTCACGTCGTGGTCTACACCCACGCTGGGCTTCCGCTTGAAGGTTGCCGAGATACATGACGGGTATATGGCACTAAGTGGTGGAAACATGTGTGAAGGAGTACACCCCTGTAGGGTAAATGATCTATTCGAATAGCCGCGTCCGCGTATATGGACTACTTGGAAGTTTACATTGTTCATAGACAAGTTGAAATGGATGGTCGTCTCGTAGGGAGACGGGAGCGGATCCATAGTGTTGTACTGATGTGGTGAATATGTGGACTCGTGTGCGCTCTCTCACCCCAAAGAATTACTTATAGACGTAGTTCAGGATAGCCACTGAGTCAAACCTGGCTTGCTCCAGTTAAACTCCACAACCCCATTGTTGATACTGATGCATTTGTAGATAGCTCTGATGTAAGTCTTGTTGAGTACCTTTGTACTCATGGTTGCTTAATTTATGTTTTTGCAGAGGAGAGTTATGTCTCACTTTTGAGTTTGACATTGACCAATTAGTTTGGGAATCCCAAACAGAGGTTTGGTTCCTATGGAGGGTCTTGTAGATAGACAAGCTTTCTAGCCTTCTTTCTTTTCAGTTGTGTGTCCTCAGACAGGTTATGCTTCCTCTTGTTGCTTGTATGACTTTGTATGTTCGGTCATGAGACCCATGTTTGTAATATCATGCTATGTATGGCTCCTAGGAGCCTTTTAAATAGATACTTTGAGTCATAGAGTTATGTTGTGATGCCATGTTGTACTTACACATATCATGCATATTATGTGTATGTCTTGAAATGCACTGGTATGTGTGGGATTTGACACCTAGTTATCTTCCTTGGTAGCCTTCCCTATAGGGAACCTAGTGCTTCCACTGAGCCCTGGTAGTTAACTACTACTCCGGAACACATGGATTGACCGGCATGTATCCTTATTTGCTCCTGTGTTTGTCCCTACGGGGAAATGTCACGCGGTGTTTACTAAAGTCCTTGTGGCTTTGGTATGACTTGGTTACCCTCGCTGCTGACCGACATGGCATTGCTGGGTTATGTATGCCTGTCCCTATATGTTTGTGACACCTTGGTTTATGCGTAGTCATGTCGACCCGGGTTCTCTATCATATGGATGCTAGCATCACAATCATATACGTGACCCAAAAGACGCAAACGGTCCCGGCCAAGGTAAAGGTGGCAGCCATGGGTTACTGTGCGTGAGGCTGCAAAGTCATATGATGTGTCTTATGCTAGATCGTTGTGACTTAGGATTGGGGTCCTAACAAATACCTTTAACAAGGTCACTGCCAGGCACAACCAATTAAGGCCAGGCCTTGGGTTTTCACCCTGAAATCTAGGACTATGTACTCCGGTTGTGCTGCCGCCCCCACTTGCCGAAGTCGCTGCTATGAGTCATGAATCACCAAGCAAAATCCTCATTACCACGAAGACTAAATCCGCCATTACAAGGCCTTAGATCTCAGCCACCATGACATTCTCTGGTAGTGTCTTCATCATGGAAATTGAAATATCGACGTGTCCCATAATGTCAACAGATATCGACGCTTCGCATCACACCCTCTTGAAGCCACTCGAGCTGAGATAGGGGCGCACATGACCGAATCCCATCAGATCCAGCAATCTACAGGCATCAAGCACCTAATGAAGATCTCCAGCAGAGCATTCTGGAACTCGTCAACAGCCAGACCTGTCATCCCACCTCTAGATCCTACCATATCGAGGACAGGCAAGAATCATGACCCATATGGCCAAATCCATACGGAAAAGCACATCGAGCAAATGACTGAAGGCGAGCAGATCAAGATCAGACACCACCGGACGACCATGAGCACTGCTGCCTCCTGGATACTGTAACACCCCTGTGTAATAGTCACTGTGATCATCTGCTAATAATGCCAAATCACATCATTTGCAGTGCCTAAACATAGTGGTTACTCAAAACAATTCAAGTTCTATTCTGGAAATCAACTCAAATTCAAAAGTGCAAATTAAAGTTGCTCAAATCCTGTTGGAAAAATGTTCACCTTTTAGCAAATAATCCAAAACTATTTGCTGTTAAGGAACACAATATCACCATTAACTACAGAAGGGTTTAAGCATTTAAAACAGAGCCAAAACAGTATTTAAATGCCCTATTCATTTTTGAATAATTTCAAATGGAATCCAAAAATGCCCAAACTTTTTGTGGCAGTGCTGGATATTGCAAGATATTTATGTGAGCAAGTTTCACATTTTTGCTAATCCATTTGAATACTCAAAATATTTCAAAACCAACTCTGTTAAAAGAAAATAGAAAGTAGAAATAAGAAAAATAACGCGAGGCACTGTGCACTGGGCCTAAGTGCATAGTGCCCCGAGAACGGCCCACCTGGCCCATTCCCCTCTCTCTCCTTCGTCGTGTCGGCCGCTCCCTGTCCTCCTCCATCACTCTCCCCCTCTCTCCCTCGCTCGCTTCGCCCCTCCTCTTCCCCTCAGATCCATTCCCGAGCACCGCCGTTGCCGCGCTACATCACTGCCGTGGCCAGCGGCCTCCCCGCGTCGCCTGTATGTGCCTGGGAGGAGCACCGTGGTCGGCCATGTTCTCTGGAGCAACTGGAGGGAGCTGAGGAGCACGGCATCGCCCGGACGCGTCGTCTTCTTCCTCGGAACGCCGTCGATCCCCTTCGTCTTCGGCGATGCCTCTGCAGCTACTAATCTTTCGAGGGCCTACGTGAGTGCCGCACGGTGAGCCTCTCCACCACTTGTAGCTCCTCGTTACCCCTCTAGAACCCCTTAGCTAGCTCACCGTCGAGCCGAGCTCTGGCCGCCGCAGTTCGCTTCACCGCCGTGGCCATGGCCTCTGTCGTGCTCGTCTGAGCACGGCATCGTGTTCCTGCTGCCCCCAGGAGCCGAACGCGCCCACGCGCGCGCTCTTCCGTACCCCCTAGCATTGGATCCGTCGAAGCCTGAACTCCGGCGCCGCTTTTGCTGGACACCGGCGATGATTCCGACCGATTCCGGCGAAGCCACCCCCACCACTGGACGCGGCTCGCTCGACTTGTTTGAACGAGCCCAGCCGCACGCTAAACGATGCTGCCTAGCGCGATTCCGACGCACTCCGGTGATCGGCCGCCGCGCAAATAGTCGCCGGAGTTGTCTCCGGCGCCGACGCCGACGTGGCACACCCGGGGCCACCCCCAGGGTCACTGCCAGTGGGGCCCCTGGCCCCAGTTGACCAGTTGACCTGGTCAACTGTGCTGACTGGGCGGTCCCAGTCGCTGACATGTGGGCCCCCTCTGGTAATTAGGCTAATTAAACGGATTTATTTAATAAAAATAATTAGTCTAACTAATCACTCACTGACAGGTTGGGCCCACACCTCTAATTACCCTGTTAGATTAGTCTAATACTCTGTTAAACTAACAGAGGCTGACATGTGGGTCCCACTGGACCCACAGGTCAGGTTTGACCTGGTCAGCCGACCTGTTGACCTGCTGACGTCAGCAATGCATCATGCTGATGTCATAATTCCTTTTTCTATTAATTTAAATAAAATCCAAAAAATGATTAAACTTTGAAAATTAATAACTTTTAAACCGTAGCTCCGATCGAAAAACTTTATACATGAAAGTTGCTCAGAACGACGAGACAAATTTGATTGTGTCGTCTGTTTCCATGTCAGAACCCTCTACGTAGGAGAACCTACAACTTGTCGTCCGTATCCGGTATATGAATAGTGCATATACACCGGATAATAAATCCAACTTAAATCCTAAAGTAGCTAAGAATGCCTTAGACATACTTTAGGCAACCCTGCACTGCATCTTAGCATAGCATGCCCTGTATTGCATTGTTTGCTATGCATTTATATGTTTCTTCCCCCTCTTCTCTCTCGGTAGACCCCGACGTCGACGTAGCTCCCGAGGCCGACACCGCTCAGGAGCCCGACGATGCAGTTGACAATCTTGCCCTTGCCGCCGAGCAAACAGGCAAGCACCCCCTTTTTTAGCATTCCGATATCGCCCACTCTCTTCTCTCTTATGCTTGCATTAGAAGTTACTGTTGCTGCTGTTATCCTATTTCTACTGCATAGCCTGATTATTGTAACCTGCTATTGTTACCTGCCTGTTTATCCTAAACTGTTTAGTATAGTTTGGGTAGAGACACAGCAGAGACCCCATTTATCCTGACTGCCCCGCTGGATCATTAGAAGACCCGATCAACGGGATCGAAGACCAGGCCCCGACACCGCACGTCACTACCCCTTAGTTTCTCGACACTACTGGGTTACTATCGAATGCCGAGGGTGATACCTCGTCAGCACTTCTGATGATAACCTTGTAGGTTAGTTAATCGGTCGTGGTCAGCGAGGGTGATTCCTCCTACACCACCCCCGATAACGACGACGTCGTGCAACCCCTCAAGTGTGGACCTCGAGGGTGATTCCTCCTTCGTTCACCTTGACGGTAACATCAGAGAGAATTCCATCGAGGGTGATTCCTCAGGGTTCCCCTTGGTGTTAGACACACGGTTACCATTGTTACTGTGACTTTACATTGAAATATGTTACTAAAGACGGGTCGGCCCTGAGGGGTACCCGCGCGAGTTTAATTGCGAGTGATGTGGAATCGGGTGGACCTGGATGGTGCCCGAGAGTTGAACACGAGGCGTGGCCGGGCATTCTTAGCCCTTGCCGCAAGTCCTTGAGACGGGGCAACGGGGTCACATCTTTCGTGAGTCTCTGCTCGTTACCACGTGCTTCTCACCCACTAACGGTTTGGATATTTGATCCGAGGGGCCTCTGGCCTGATAGCACTCACCTTCACGTGGGCATAGTATGGGCGTTCTACGTCGTATACTTCAGCCGGAGCTTAATGGACGTCAGCGACTGAGCGGCGCGTTCCAAATTGGAATGGTTAAGGCTGCACTTGTATTAAAGGGGTTAGGTCTGCTTTCGCCCGCGTTCGCAACGTGCAGGAGTTCCCAGGGCGATGGCCCAAGACCCCTGGGGGCATAGGTTTAGTCCGGCGTGCTGACCTGTCTGTTAGGTATTCGGTCGGGTTGCGGCGTATCGTTTGGTCGAGGCCGGGCATGACCCAGAAAAGTGTGTCCGGTCAGAGTTAAGCGAGTGTGGTGGGTAAGTTGGTGCACCCCTGCAGGGAAGAACTAATCTATCGATAGCCTGTCCTACAGTAATGGACATTCAGAGTTGTATCCCTATTGGTACAACTAGAACTGGTGACTTGAAATGAAATGGATAGTATGGCTCTGGGATTGCTTTCTCGCAAGGAGTCGAGAAAGAATCTCTGGGCGAGGTTGATGACACTACTACTACTTTACATTATGTTAATCTGCACTCTTCTAATGCTGCAAGACCGATGAAGATGATTGAAGAAGCTAGTCTTCGATATGACTAGGCCTTCCTCTCTATTCTGGCATTTCTGCAGCCCAGTCCACAGATACAGCCTCCTTTGAAAATGTTGCATATGTAGTGTAGATCCTTGCTTGCTGAGTACTTCGGATGAGTACTCATGTTTGCTTTACTTTCTTTTTCTCCCCATATCCATATGTCACCGCCAGATGATGGAGCCCCTGAGATAGCTGCCCCTGTCGACGACTACGGCTACTACTACTACCCTCCCGGCGAGTACTACTACGAGGAGCCGACAGACGACCAGGAGTAGTATTCAGAGGATCCTAGGCAGGAGGCCTACGCCTTTCGATTGTAGTATTTTATTTTGCCCCACCTTGCTAAAGGCCTATCTGTTCTTCTGTAATATCTGTACTCAGATATCTGATGCTTCCGCTGACGCTTGTATGCCATCGAGCTATGTATTCGAGCTCTCGAGGCCCTGGCTTGTAATATTAAGCTTGTATGACTTTATTTATGTTTTAGAGTTGTGTTGTGATATCTTCAAGTGAGTCCTTAGGCTTGATCGTGTGCATTTGCGTGCATGGTTAGTGCACGATTAAGCCGGGGTCGTCACAGGTTGGTATCAGAGCCGACTGCCTGTAGGAATCCCCCTATCCAATTCCTTGGCCGAAGTTGAGTCTAGTGGTCCAAAAACGGTTTTACTAACTTGGCTATGTGGCTTACGGGCACACGTCGCCAATTGGGTGGTATTAGGATCTTTTATTCCTCATCTTTATTCTGGGACTCTGATCTCTCTTCTATTTGGGTTTAATAAATTTACTAACACGGACACTTAGGATCTCGTAAATTCCGTCCACCCGGAGAGCTGGATATCTGTGCGATTTCCCTATCATTGATCTGATTAGTCTGATAATCATTTTCTTTTCCATTGTTTTGTTTAACCTTTCTCTTCGAGATCTGTTATGCTTCTCCTTGTCAAATGACAATCCTGAATTTCATTTATTTCAGATGGATCGTCTGTTTCCACCGCGCCCTACGACGTAGCTTGTGCTTCACACTTGGGTTCGTGATGCCCCTAGGTTTCCAGCTGTTCTGATCGCTCTCTTGACCAGACTGGGCTACCGCTGGTACCCTGAGTACATGGTCTACGAGGTTTACCGCGAGTTCAACCAGGAGCAGTACTATGCTGATGTTCGCATCTATGATCAGCAGGACAACTCAGACACTGAGCTGTACCTTTTCCACGGTATCGGCGTTACGATTGAGATGGCAGTCCATGATGCCGCCTACTCTGCTGTCGCACATCTCCGAGGAGAGCACAGCGCTAGCTTGGATGACTCTGAGTTTCGGTACATTCCGTATGCCCCTGCTGGAGATGCTACTGGATACTACACAGCTACCTGTGCCCCGTACGAGCAGGATGGGTGATAACAATCCACCACCGCCGCCACCACCTGATTATATGGCTGCGATGATGCAATAGTTTGAATTGAACCGTCAGTTCATGCAAGGGGTGATCGATCAGTTCCCCCGACCCAATGCCAACCAGCAGCCTGCTTCAATAACGCTGCCAGAGTTTGTCCGCCTCAACCCAGTGACATTCCGCAATGCAGTTAATCCGCTGGACGCCGATGACTGGTTACGTGACATCTTCTATGAGATGGAGTCAGCTGATGTCCTTCCTCTCAACTATGTCACCTTTGCGACCTACTTCCTGAAGGGACCCGCCGCACAATGGTGGGCCACCCACAGACAGACCCTACCTCCTAGGACTGTCATTACCTGGGTGGAGTTCAAGACTGCTTTTCGCGCCCGCTATATTCCTCAAGCAGATATAACACGCAAGAAGGCTGAGTTCCGTAACCTTGTTCAAGGCAACAAGACTGTAGAAGTCTATCAGCGAGAGTTCCTTGACTTGTCTCGCTATGCTGAAGAAGACATTCCCACTGATGCTCGTAGGCAGGAGAAGTTCCGTGAAGGGCTACATCATGACATTCAGCTAGCCTTGCTCATCCAAGACTTTCCTGACTTCGCCACTTTGGTGAACAAGGCTATCATGGTCGAGACTGGTCTGAAGAAGCACAAGGAAGCAACCAGACGCACTCGTGAAGCGGGCTCATCTTCGGGCTCGTCTTCCCAGAAGCGCCGCATCTGGATTCCACAAAGCATGTACCGTCCAACAGCTCCAGTGTACAGGCCTGCTTATGCTGCACCTCGCCTGCCTCCTCCACCACTGAGGCAGCCTCTTTGAGCTCCACTACCTCGAGCTCCTGCACCACGTCCAGACAGTGGACTCTTCTTCAAGTGTGGCCAGCCAGGTCACCGTGCCAGAGATTGTACTCAGAATCAGAATCAGTTAGCACTTCCTTCTGCTGGCCGTGGTAATGGCCGTGGAATTCCTCAGCAGCGTAACAACAATGCCAGACCTTCTTATGGTCGTGGACAGAACTACCATGTCAACATGGCTGAAGCTCAAGATCAACCTGAAACCATGATGGGTACACTTCTTGTTAATTCAGTACCTGCAACTATTTTATTTGATTCAGGAGCATCACATTCATTCATGTCAGAACATTTTGCACTCATGCATGACGTTAGAAGTGAAGCACTACACCATTCATTAGCTGTGAACACTCCCGCGGGCTAGTGCCGAGCCTTCGTGTTCAGCCCTGATGTCATCATTGATATTGAAGGGTTAAAGTTCCGTGTTTCTCCCATTATACTCAAGTCTTCCTCGATTGATCTTATTCTGGGAATGGATTGGTTGAAGGCTCATTACGCCTCAATCAATTGCGCCACAAAGGTTGTACACCTCCTGCACCCATCAGATGAGTTGGTGAATTACCATGCTCACATCACTCAGAACGCCGAGGCTCAGATTTATGCCTTGAATGCGTTGAACGCTTCTCCGCTTGAGGGGATAGAGAACGTTCCAGTTGTCTGCGAATTCTAGGATGTTTTTCCAGAAGAACTTCCAGGAATACCCCCTGCTAGAGCTGTCGAGTTTGTTATCGACTTGAAGCCTGGCACCACTCCTATTGCGAAGCGTCCTTACAAGATGCCTCCGCACCACCTTCTCGAGCTCAAGGAAGAAATAGATAAATCACTTAAGAAGGGCTTCATCCGTCCCAGTTCCTCTGCCTGGGGAGCACCGTCTCTCTTTGTCAAGAAGAAAGATGGTACGAATAGGTTGGTCCAAGATTACCGTCCTATCAACCAGGCAACCATTCAAAATAAATATCCGCTTCCCCGGATCAATGACTTATATGATCAACTTGCTGGATCTTCGGTGTTCTCTAAACTCGACTTGAGGTTGGGTTATCACCAGATCCGTGTTCACGATGAGGATATTCCGAAGACTGCCTTCGTTACTCGTTATGGCTCCTATGAATACACCGTCATGTCATTTGGCCTAACAAATGCTCCAGCTATGTTCTCCCGCCTGATGAATTATATATTCATGGATTACCTCGACAAGTTCGTCGTGGTATATCTGGATGATATTCTGGTATATTCGAAGAATAAGGAAGAACATGCCGAGCATCTTCGCCTTGTTCTAGAAAGGCTTCAAGAACACAAGTTGTATGCCAAGTACTCCAAATGCGAATTCTGGCTTTTTGAAGTGACCTACCTTGGACATGTGATTTACAAGGACGGTATTGCCGTTAACCCGGAGCGTGTTCAGGCTATTCTTGACTGGACTCCTCCGAAGAATGCCAAGCAAGTCAGAAGTTTTCTCGGCCTTGCAAGTTATTGCCGCCGATTCGTCGAGAACTTTTCCAAGATAGCCAAGCCCCTGACTAATCTGCTCCACAAAGGCGTTAAGTTTGAGTGGACAGACAAGTGTCAGGAGAGTTTCCAGACCCTCAAGGACAAGCTTACTTCTGCTCCAGTGCTTGCTCCTCCCGATTCTCGCAAGGACTTTGTGATATATTGTGACGCCTCTCGTCAAGGATTAGGCTGTGTCCTAATGCAAGAGCGTAAAGTGATTGCATATGCCTCGCGACAATTGCGTCCGCATGAAGAAAACTATCCAGTGCATGATCTTGAACTCGCTGCTGTGATATATGCTTTGAAGCAGTGGCGACATTACCTTCTTGGAAACCGGTGTGAGATTTTGTTCACCCAACCGGATCTTAATTTTCGTCAACAGCGTTGGTTGGAAACAATTACGGACTATGACTGTGGTATTTATTATACTCCTGGCAAGGCTAATGTGATGGCTGATGCCTTGAGCAGCAAGTCCTATTGCAATAACCTCATGGTTAAGCAAGCTCAACCCCAGCTATATGAAGAATTGCGCAAGTTGAACATCTATATCGTTCCGCAGGGTTCTCTTAATAACCTTGTGGTACAGCCAGATCTTGAGAAAGCTGTAATGATTGCGCAAGCCAAAGATGCTGAAGTAGATCTGATGAAGAAAGAATTTCACCTTGATAAGTACAGGGATTTCTCGATTGCTGAAGACGGAACCTTGAATTTCAGAGATAGAATTGTCGTTCCTCGCTTCGAACTTATGACTGACAAAGTCATGAAGGAGGCTCATGATACACCACTGTCTATCCATCCGGGTAGCACCAAGATGTATCATGATCTCCGACAAAGATACTGGTGGTCTAAAATGAAGCAAGACATTGCTCGCTATGTTGCTGAATGTGATGTTTGTCGTCGCGTGAAAGCAGAACATCAGAAGCCTGCTGGAATTCTTCAACCACTCCCTATTCCTTTGTGGAAGTGGGATAAAGTGCAGATGGATTTCATTACTGGTCTTCCCAAGTCTCAGAAGGGTCACGATGCTATTCTTGTCGTCGTCGACCAACTTTCCAAGGTTGTACATTTTCTGCCTGTCAAGGAGACTATCACTGCTAGCCAGTTAGCAGAATTGTATATCTCCAGGATCGTTTCACTCCACGGTATTCCGAAGGAGATCAGTTCAGACCATGGCGGTCTTTTCACTTCGAAATTCTGGGAAAGTTTCCAAGAAGCTATGGGAACTCACATTACCTGGAGTTCAGCTTATCATCCCCAATCCCAAGGCCAAGTTGAGCGAGTTAATCAAGTGCTTGAAGATATGCTTCGGGCTTGTGTTATATCGTTCGGTAAGAAGTGGGAAGAATCTCTCCCGTTTGCCGAATTCTCTTATAATAACAGTTATCAAGCCAGCTTGAAAATGGCCCCCTTCGAAGTGCTTTATGTTCGTAAATGTCGAACCCCTCTGAATTGGTCAGAAACTGGGGAATGACCTCTCGTGGGACCGGACATTATTCAACACACCGAAGAACAAGTCAGAATTGTCCGAGGTAATCTCAAGGCGACTCAGGACCACCAAAAGAGCAACTATGATCGCAAACAATGGGGTCTGACTTATCAACCAGGTGATCAAGCTTATCTTCGTGTCACTCCTATAAAGGGCACTCGTCGTTTCGGAATCAAGGGCAAGCTAGCTCCATGCTACATCGGCCCCTTTCGCATTGTTGCCAGACGTGGACAGGTGGCTTATAAATTGGAGTTGCCACCATAATTCTCTCATATCAACGATGTCTTCCACGTGTCGCAACTTCATAAATGCTTCAAGGAATCTCCACACCGCGCAGTGGATCACGAGATGCTTGACTTACAAGATGATCTTTCTTATAAGGAGCACCCCATCCGCATTCTCGATGAAGCTGAACATCGAACCCGTCAGAAGACAACCAAGTTCCTGAAAGTACAGTGGTCGAATCACACTGAAGATGAAGCCACTTGGGAACGCGAGGATCATCTTCGGGAAGAATATCCCAACCTCTTTCCTTCTACCTCCTAAATTCTCGGGACGAGAATTTCTTTTAGAGGAGGAGAATTTGTAACACCCCTGTGTAATAGTCACTGTGACCATCTGCTAATAATGCCAAGTCACATCATTTGCAGTGCCTAAACATAGTGGTTACTCAAAACAATTCAAGTTCTATTCTGGAAATCAACTCAAATTCAAAAGTGCAAATTAAAGTTGCTCAAATCCTGTTGGAAAAATGTTCACCTTTTAGCAAATAATCCAAAACTATTTGCTGTTAAGGAACACAACATCACCATTAACTACAGAAGGGTTTAAGCATTTAAAACAGAGCCAAAACAGTATTTAAATGCCCTATTCATTTTTGAATAATTTCAAATGGAATCCAAAAATGCCCAAACTTTTTGTGGCAGTGCTGGATATTGCAAGATATTTATGTGAGCAAGTTTCACATTTTTGCAAATCCATTTGAATACTCAAAATATTTCAAAACCAACTTTGTTAAAAGAAAATAGAAAGCAGAAATAAGAAAAATAACGCGAGGCACTGTGCACTGGGCCTAAGTGCACAGTGCCCCGAGAACGGCCCACCTGGCCCATTCCCCTCTCTCTCCTTCATCGTGTCGGCCGCTCCCTGGCCGAGCGCGCGCGCGCCAGCGAGGCGACGACACGCCGACGCCCACCGACGCCACCGACAGGGAGGAGGATAAGGACGAGCCGGTGCGCTTCCCCTGGCCTCCTCCATCACTCTCCCCCTCTCTCCCTCGCTCGCTTTGCCCCTTCTCTTCCCCTCAGATCCATTCCCGAGTGCCGCCGTCGCTGCGCTACATCACCGCCATGGCCAGCGGCCTCCCCGTGTCGCCTGTATGTGCCTGGGAGGAGCGCCGTGGTTGGCCACGTTCTCTGGAGCAACTGGAGGGAGCTGAGGAGCACGGCATCACCCGGACGTGTCGTCTTCTTCCTCGGAACGCCGTCGATCCCTTTCGTCTCTGGCGACGCCTCTGCAGCTACTAATCTTTCGAGGGCCTACGTGAGTGCCGCACGGTGAGCCTCTCCGCCACTTGCTGCTCCTCGTTGCCCCTCTAGCACCCCGTAGCTAGCTCACCATCGAGCCGAGCTCTGGCCGCCGCAGTTCGCTTCACCGCTGTGGCCATGGCCTCTGTCGTGCTCGTCTGAGCACGGCATCGTGTTCCTGCTGCCCCCAGGAGCCGAACGCGCCCGCGCACACGCTCTCCCGTACCCCCTAGCATTGGATCCGTCGAAGCCCGAACTCCGGCGCCGCTTTTGCTCGACGCCAGTGACGATTCCGACCGATTCCGGTGAAGCCACCCCCACCACTGGACGCGGCTCGCTCGACTCGTTCGAACGAGCCCAGCCGCACGATAAACGGTGCTGCCTAGCGCGATTCCGACGCACTCCGGCGATCGGCCGCCGCGCAAATAGTCGCCGGAGTTGTCTCCGGCGCCGACGCCGACGTGGCACACCCGGGGCCACCCCCAGGGTCACTGCCAGTGGGGCCCCTGGCCCCAGTTAACCAGTTGACCTGGTCAACTGTGCTGACTGAGCGGTCCCAGTCGCTGACATGTGGGCCCCCTCTGGTAATTAGGCTAATTAAATGGAATTATTTAATAAAAATAATTAGTCTAACTAATCACTCACAGACAGGCTGGGCTCACACTTCTAATTACCCTGTTAGATTAGTCTAATACTCTTGTTAAACTAACAGAGGCTGACATGTGGGTCCCACTGGACCCACAGGTCAGGTTTGACCTGGTCAGCCGACCTATTGACCTGCTGACATCAGCAATGCATCATGCTGATGTCATAATTCCTTTTTCTATTAATTTAAATAAAATCCAAAAAATGATTAAATCTTTGAAAATTAATAACTTTTAAACTGTAGCTCCGATCGAAAAACTTTGTACATGAAAGTTGCTCAGAACAACGAGACGAATCTGATCGTGTCGTCTGTTTCCATGTCGGAACCCTCTACGTAGGAGAACCCGCAACTTTTCGTCCATATCTGGTATATGAATAGTGCATATACACCGGATAATAAATCCAACTTAAATCCTAAAGTAGCTAAGAATGCCTTAGACATACTTTAGGCAACCCTGCACTACATCTTAGCATAGCATGCCCTGTATTGCATTGTTTGCTGTGCATTTATATGTTTCTTCCCCCTCTTCTCTCTCGGTAGACCCCGACGTCGATGTAGCTCCCGAGGCCGACGCCGCTCAGGAGCCCGACGACGCAGTTGACGATCTTGCCCTTCCCGCCGAGCAAACAGGCAAGCACCCCCTTTTTGAGCATTCTGATATCGCCCACTCTCTTCTCTCTTATGCTTGCATTAGAAGTTACTGCTGCTGCTGTTATCCTATTTCTGCTGCATAGCCTGATTATTGTAACCTGCTATTGTTACCTGCCTGTTTATCCAAAATTGTTTAGTATAGTTTGGGTAGAGACCCCATTTATCCCGACTGCCCCGCTGGATCATCAGAAGACCCGATCAACGGGATCGAAGACCAGGCCCCGACACCGCACGTCACTACCCCTTAGTTGCTCGACACTACTGGGTTACTATCGAGTGCCGAGGGTGATACCTCGTTAGCAATTCTGATGATAACCTTGTAGGTTAGTTAATCGGTCGTGGTCAGCGAGGGTGATTCCTCCTACACCACCCCCGATAACGACGACGTCGTGCAACCCCTCAAGTGTGGACCTCGAGGGTGATTCCTCCTTCGTTCACCTTGACGGTAACATCAGAGGGAATTCCATCGAGGGTGATTCCTCAGGGTTCCCCTTGGTGTTAGACACACGGTTACCATTGTTACTGTGACTTTACATTGAAATACATTACTAAAGACGGGTCGGCCCTGAGGGGTACCCGCGCGAGCTTAATTGCGAGTGATGTGGAATCGGGTGGACCTGGATGGTGCCCGAGAGTTGAACATGAGGCGTGGCTGGGCATTCTTAGCCCTTGCCGCAAGTCCTCGAGACGGGGCGACGGGGTCACATCTTTCGTGAGTCTTTGCTCATTACCGCGCGCTCCTAACCCACTAACGGTTTGGATATTTGATCCGAGGGGCCTCTGGCCTGATAGCACTAACCAACACGTGGGCATAATATGGGCGTTCTGTGTCGTATACTTCAGCTGGAGCTTAATGGACGTCAGCGACTGAGCGGCGCGCGCCAAATTGGACTGGTCAAGCCTACGCTTGTATTAAGGGGGTTAGGTCTGCTTTCGGCCATGTTCGCAACGTGCAGGAGTTCCCGGGGCGATGGCCCAAGACCCCTGGGGGTATAGGTTTAGTCCGGCGTGCTGACCTCTCTGTTAGGTATTCGGTCGGGTTGCGGCGTATCGTTTGGCCGAGGCCGAGCATGACCCAGAAAAGTGTGTCCGGTCGGAGTTAAGCGAGCGTGGTGGGTAAGTTGGTGCACCCCTGCAGGGAAGAACTAATCTATCGATAGCCTGTCCTACGATAACGGACACTCGGAGTTGTATCCCGATCGGTACAACTAGAACTGGTAACTTGAAATGAAATGGATAGTATGGCTCTGGGATTGCTTTCTCGCAGGGAGTCGAGAAAGAATCTCTGGGCAAGGTTGATGACACTACTACTACTTTACATTATGTTAATCTGCACTCTTCTAATGCTGCAAGACCGATGAAGATGATTGAAGAAGCTAGTCTTCGATAGGACTAGGCCTTCCTCTCTATTCTGGCATTTCTGCAGCCCAGTCCACAGATACAGCCTCCTTTGAAAATGTTGCATATGTAGTGTAGATCCTTGCTTGCTGAGTACTTCGGATGAGTACTCACGTTTGCTTTACTTTCATTTTCTCCCCATATCCATATGTCACCGCCAGATGACGGAGCCCCTGAGATAGCTGCCCCTGTCGATGACTACGGCTACTACTACTACCCTCCCGGCGAGTACTACTACGAGAAGCCGACAGACGACCAGGAGTAGGATTCGGAGGATCCTAGGCAGGAGGCCTACGCCTTTCGATTGTAGTATTTTATTTTGCCCCGCCTTGCTAAAGGCCTATCTGTTCTTCTGTAATATCTGTACTCAGATATCTGATGCTTCCGCTGACACTTGTATGCCATCGAGCTATGTATTCGAGCCCTCGAGGCCCTGGCTTGTAATATTAAGCTTGTATAACTTTATTTATGTTTCAGAGTTGTGTTGTGATATCTTCAAGTGACTCCTTAGGCTTGATCGTGTGCATTTGCATGTATGGTTAGTGCATGATTAAGCCGGGGTCGTCACAGATACGCCCGCCAGACACAAAGCATCTATAGCCGCCAGTGGACGCCCCATGCAACCCACAAGACTTGCGGCCGGATCTGGCTATCCAGATCAAGCAGCCACGTAGCCATGGGCGGGCATCACCAGCAACCCACCATGTAGCTAGCATGGATTAGCACGGCCACGTACCTCGCACACAACCCTGCTGCCGCTCGCTGCTGCGCCGACGCGACCCGCAATCAACACACCGCCACCATCCAAAATTCGCCTGCACACGCCAACATCCCCAAACGAGCTGCGAGGCACTAGTTCCTTGTGGGTGCGCGATACGTCCATTTTGCATCATGTTTTCCTACTGTTATTTATAATGTTTTTATGCATAATAATGCTTTTTGGAGTAATTTTAATGCCTTTTCTCTCATAATATGCAAGGTTCACACAAAGAGGGAGAATTCCGGCAGCTGGAAATCTGGACCTGAAAAAGCTACGTCAGGCTACCTATTCTACACAACTCCAAATGAGCTGAAACTTCACGAGGAATTTTTATGGAATAAATAAAAAATACTGGAGCAAATAACTACCGGAGGGGGGCCACCTGGTGAGCACAAGACACTAGGGCGCGCCAGGCCCACCAGGCGCGCCCTGGTGGGTTGTGCTCAGCCCAGCCCACCTCTGGTGCCCATCTTCTGGTATATAAGTCATTTTGACCTAGAAAAAAAATCAGGAGAGGACTTTCGGGACGGAGCGCCGCCGTCTGGAGGCGGAACTTCGGTAGGAGCACTTTTGCCCTCCGGCGGAGCTATTCCGTCGGGGGAACTTCCCTCCCGGAGGGGGAAATCATCGTCATCATCATCACCAACAACTCTCCCATCTTGGGGAGAGCAATCTCCATCAACATCTTCAACAACACCATCTCCTCTCAAATCCTAGTTCATCTCTCGTGTTCAATCTTTGTACCGGAACTATAGATTGGTACTTGTGGGTGACTAGTAGTGTTGATTACATCTTGTAGTTGATTACTATATGGTTTATTTGGTGGAAGATTATATGTTCAGATTCATTATGCTATTTAATACCCCTCTGATCTTGAGCATGATTATTATTTGTGAGTAGTTACTTTTGTTCTTGAGTTCACGGGAGAAATCATGTTGCAAGTAATCATGTGAACTTGATATGTGTTTGATATTTTGATGATGTGTATGTTGTGATTCCCTTAGTGGTGTCATGTGAACATCGACTACATGACACTTCACCATATTTGGGCCTAAGGGAATGCATTGTGGAGTAGTTATTAGATGATGGGTTGCGAGAGTGACAGAAGCTTAAACCCTAGTTTATGCGCTATTCTGTAAGGGACCGATTGGATCCAAAAGTTTAATGCTATGGTTAGAATTTATTCTTAATACTTTTCTCGTAGTTGCGGATGCTTGCGAGGGGGTTAATCATAAGTAGGAGGTTTGTTCAAGTAAGAACAGCACCTAAGCACCGATCCACCCACATATCAAATTATCAAAGTAGTGAACACAAATCAAGCCAACATGATGAAAGTGACTAGATGAAATTCCCGTGTACCCTCAAGAACACTTTGCTTATCATAAGAGACCATTTTGGCCTGTCCTTTGCCTCAAAAGGATTGGGCTACCTTGCTGCACTTTTGTTACTATTATTTCTACTTGCCCGTTACAAATTATCTTGCTATCAAACTACTTGCTACTTATAATTTCAGTGCTTGCAGACATTACCTTGCTGAAAACCGCTTGTCATTTCCTTCTGCTCCTCGTTGGGTTTGACACTCTTACTTATCAAAAGGACTACGATTGATCCCCTATACTTGTGGGTCATCAAGGCTCTTTTCTGGTGCCGTTTCCGGGGAGTGAAGCACTCTTGGTAAGTGGAAATCGGTATGGAAAAATTCTTACTACATGCTGAAATTTACTATCACTTGTTACTATGGAGAACAATCCTTTGAGGGGTTTGTTCGGGGTATCTTCACCTCGATCGGAACCACATTTAGTCACCCCTAAACCTACTACACCGACTGAAAATATTGAATATGATATTCCTTTGGGTATGATAGAACAACTGCTAGCTAATCCTTATGCAGGAGATGGAACCGAACATCCTGATATGCACTTGATATATGTGGATGAAATTTGTGGATTGTTTAAGCTTGCAGGTTTACCCGGAGATAAAGCTAAGAAAAAGGTTTTCCCTTTATCTTTGAAGGTAAAGGCATTGACATGGTATAGGCTATGCGATGATATTGGATCTTGGAATAGGAATCGATTGAAATTGGAGTTCCACCAAAAATTTTATTCTATGCATCTAGTTCTTTGTGATCGGAATTATATATATAGTTTTTGGCCTCATGAAGGAGAAAGTATGCTCTAGCTTGGGGGAGGCTTAAGTCAATGTTATATTCATGCCCCAATCATGAGCTCTCAAGATAAATTATTATTCAGAACTTTTATGCTCGGCTTTCTCATAATGATCGATCCATGCTTGATACTTCTTGTACTGGTTCCTTTATGAAGAAGACTATTGAATTCCGGTGGGATCTTTTAGAAAGAATTAAACACAACTCTGAAGATTGGGAACTCGACGAAGGTAAAGAGTCAGGTATTAAGCTTAAGTTTGATGGTGTTAAATCTTTTATGAATACCGATGCTTTTCAAAAGTTCAGCACTAAATATGTACTTGACTCTAAGATAGTAGCCTCCTTTTGTGAATCTTTTGCTACTCATGTTGATCTCCCTAAGGAGAAATGGTTTAAATATCACCCACCTATTAAAGAAGAAATTAAAGAACCGGTAATAGCTAAAGATGAAACTATTATTTATAATGTTGATCCAGTTGTTCCTACTGCTTATATTGAAAAACCACCTTTCCCTGTTAGGATGAAGGCACATGCTAAAGTTTCAACTGTGGTCAATAAAAGTTATATTAGAACGCCTAAACCAGCTGAACAAATCAAGGTAGAACCTAGTGTTACTATGGTTAAGGATCTCCTGGCCGATAATATTGATGGGCATGTTATTTACTTCTGTGATGAAGCTGCTAGAATCGCCAAACCCGATGAAAAAGATAAACATAAACCTGTTGTTGGCATGCCTGTTGTCTCAGCTAAATAGGAGATCACTGTTATCATGGTTTATGTGACATAGGTGCTAGCATGAGTGCTATTCCTTTTACCTTATATCAAGAAATTATGAATGACATAGCACCTGTTGAGATAGAAGACATAGATGTTACTATTAAACTTGCTAATAGAGACACCATCACACCACTTGGGATTGTTAGAGATGTTGAAGTCTTGTGTGGGAAAATAAAATATCCTACTAATTTTCTAGTTCTTGGTTCCCCACAAGATGACTTTTGTCCCATTATCTTTGGTAGACCTTTCTTGAACACCATTAACGCTAAAATAGATTGTGAGAAACAAACTGTCGGTGTTAGTTTTGGTGATGAGCCTCATGAGTTTAATTTTTCCAAGTTTAGTAGAAAACCGCATAAAAAAGAATTGCCTAGTAAGGATGAGATTATTGGTCTTGCTTCTATTGATGTACCTCCTACTGATCCTTTAGAACAATATCTACTAGACCATGAAAATGATTTGCATATGCATGAAAGAAATGAAATAGATAAGATTTTCTTCGAACAACAACCTCTGCTTAAGCACAATTTGCCTATTGAAACTTTAGGAGGTCCTCCTCTACCCAAAGGTGATCCTGTGTTTGAATTAAAACAATTGCTAGATACTTTGAAATATGCTTATCTTGATGAGAAGATGATATATCCTGTTATTATTAGTGCTAACCTTTTAGAACATGAAGAAGAAAGATTATTGAAAGTTCTAAGGAAGCACCGAGCTGCTATTGGATATACTCTTGATGATCTTAAGGGCATTAGTCCCACTCTATGTCAGCACAAGATTAATATGGAACCTGATGCTAAACCCGTTGTTGATCACCAACGTCGGTTAAATCCGAAGATGAAAGAAGTGGTAAGAACGGAAATATTAAAACTTCTGGAAGCAGGTATAATCTATCCTATAGCTGATAGTAGATGGGTAAGTCCTATTCATTGTGTCCCTAAGAAAGGAGGTATCATTGTTGTTCCTAATGATAAGAATGAACTTATTCCACAAAGAATTGGTACAGGCTATAGAATGGTAATTGATTTTAGAAAATTAAACAAAGCAACTAGAAAAGATCATTACCCTATGCCTTTTATTGATCAAATGCTAGAAAGATTATCTAAGCACACATATTTTTGCTTCCTTGATGGATATTCTATTTTTTCACAAATACCTATTTCTCAACCTGATCAAGAAAAGACCACTTTTACTTGTCCTTTTGGAACTTATGCTTATAGACGTATGCCTTTTGGTTTATGTAATGCACCTGCTACCTTTCAAAGATGTATGACTGCTATATTCTCTGACTTTTGTGAAAAGATTGTTGAGGTCTTCATGGATGACTTTTCTATTTATGGGAAGTCTTTTGATGATTGCTTAAGCAATCTTGCTCGAGTTTTGTAGAGATGTGAGCAAACAAATCTTGTCTTGAATTGGGAGAAGTGCCACTTTATGGTTAACAAAGGTATTGTTTTGGGCCATAAAATTTCTGAAAGAGGTATTGAGGTGGACAAAGCTAAGGTTGATGAAATTGAGAAAATGCCATGTCCTAAAGATATCAAAGGTATTCGTAGTTTCCTTGGTAATGCTTGTTTCTATAGGAGATTTATCAAAGACTTTTCTAAAATTTCTAGGCCTCTTACAAATCTTTTGCAAAAGGATATTCCTTTTGTTTTTGATGATGATTGTTTAGAAGCCTTCGAAACACTCAAGAAAGACTTAATTTCTGCACCTATTGTTCAACCACCTGATTGGAACTTGCCTTTTGAAATTATGGGTGATGCTAGTGATTATGCTGTTGGTGCTGTTCTAGGACAAAGAGTTGATAAGAAACTAAATGTTATTCATTATGCTAGTAAAACTCTAGACAGTGCACAAAGAAATTATGCTACTACTGAAAAAGAATTTCTTGCTGTGGTGTTTGCTTGTGATAAATTCAGATCCTATATTGTAGATTCAAAAGTAATTGTTCACACCGATCATGCTGCTATAAAATATCTTATGGAAAAGAAATATGCTAAACCTAGACTCATTAGGTGGGTTCTCTTGCTACAAGAATTTGACTTACATATCACTGATAGAAAGGGAGCTGAGAACCCCGTGGCTGATAACTTGTCTAGGCTTGAAAATATTCTTGATGACCCACAACCTATTAGTGATAGCTTTCCTGATCAGCAGTTAGCTGCAATAAATGTTTCTCATAACACTCCTTGGTATGCTGATTATGCTAATTACATTGTTGCTAAATATATACCACCTAGTTTCACATACCAACAAAAGAAAAAATTCTTCTATGATTTAAGACATTACTTTTGGGATGACCCACATGTTTATAAAGGAGTAGATGGTATTATTAGACGTTGTGTACCTGAGCATGAACATGGACAAATCCTACGGAAATGTCACTTTGAAGCTTATGGAGGACATCATGCGGGAGACAGAACTGCTCACAAGGTATTGCAATCTGGGTTTTATTGGCCTACTCTCTTCAAGGATGCTCGTAAGTTTGTTTTATCATGTGACGAATGTCAAAGAATAGGTAATATCGGTAAGTGTCAAGAAATGCCTATGAATTATTCACTTGCTGTTGAACCATTTGATGTTTGTGGATTTGATTACATGGGACCTTTTCCTTCCTCTAATGGGTATACTCATATTTTGGTTGCTGTTGACTATGTTACTAAGTGGGTAGAAGCTATTCCAACTAGTAGTGCTGATCACAACACCTCTATTAAAATGCTTAAAGAAGTTAATTTCTCGAGGTTTGGAGTCCCAAGATATTTACTGACTGATGGTGGTTCACACTTTATTCATGGTACTTTCCGTAAAATGCTTGCCAAGTATGATGTTAACCATAGAATTGCATCACCCTATCATCCTTAGTCTAGTGGTCAAGTTGAACTTAGCAATAGAGAAATAAAATTAATCTTACAAAAGACTGTCAATAGGTCCCGGAAGAATTGGTCTAAGAAATTAGATGATGCACTTTGGGCCTATAGAACATCATATAAAAATCCTATGGGTATGTCTCCTTATAAAATGGTTTATGGAAAAGCTTGTCATTTGCCTCTTGAGTTAGAACATAAAGCTTATTGGGCAATTAAAGAACTCAACTATGATTTCAAACTTGCTGGCGAGAAGAGGTTATTTGATATTAGCTCATTAGATGAATGGAGAACCCAAGCTTATGAAAATGCCAAGTTATTTAAAGAAAAATTTAAAAGATGGCATGATAAAAGAATACAAAAGCGTGAGTTCAAGGTTGGAGAATATGTTCTTTTGTACAACTCTCATTTCAGATTCTTTGCAGGAAAACTCCTCTCCAAATGGGAAGGCCCCTATGTTATCGAGGAGGTTTATCGATCTGGAGCTATCAAAATAAATAATGCCGAAGGTACTAACCCAAAGGTTGTTAATGGGCAACGAATAAAACATTATATCTCAGGTACGCCCATTAATGTTGAAAGCAATATTATCCAAACTATGACACCGGAAGAACACACAAAAGAAATCTTCCGGAATACTCCAGAATCGTGAAAATAGAGGAGGTACGTGATACGGTAAGTAAACAGACTCCGAAAAATCTGCAAATTTTCTGTCTGTTTTGGAATATAACAAAAATTAAGAAAATAAGAAACAACCAGGAAGGCACCCCTGGTGGGCACAAGACACCAGGGCGCGCCTGGCTTGCCAGGGGCGCCCAGGTGGGTTGTGCCCACCTCGGGTACCTTCCGGACTCCGTTTTTCTTCCGTTTGCTTGTTTCCCAAGATAAAAAATCTTTATATACCCCCCGAACCTATTAACCTTCATATCGCGGAGAAATCTTCTGTTTTCTTTTCCTTGCTGTTTTCTGACAGATCTGAAAATATGTCATCCCAAGACTCGGAGGGTGAGAGCTATGTTGCTGATTATATCGCAAACCCTATGGTTTATGGGGATGTGGAGCACTATAGCTGGACTTCGGAGGAAGAAGAAGACTATGATCCTAAAAGGGAGGAGGAGATGAGCTCAGACGAGGATGAAGCCCCATTGCCTCAACATGGGGACATGCACATTGAATTTAAGAAGTCGAGCCTTCCCAACAAAGAAAAGAAGCCTAAGATCCAGTTTATCCCCTTTCGTCTTTTGCAAGAAAACAAGCAAGATTTATGCAAAAGGTATTGGAACTTGAGTAGGAGATTGGTGAATTGAAGGAGGAGAATTCCATCCTCAAGCATAAGCTAAGGAAGAAAGACAAACCCTCCACTTCATCACCACCACCTCCTTCTTCATCACCAAAAGAAAATTGAGCATCGGGTATGGGCACTCCCCTTGGCTTACGCCAAGCTTGGGGGAGGTGCCCCGGTATCGTATCACCTCCACTATCTTTTGCCTTTACTTTTCTTAGTTCGATCCATAGTTATCTTTTGCTTTAGATGAATAAAAGTTTAGTTCGATCCTTTATTTTTGAGAGTTTGCTTAGTGGTCTATCCTTGTAATCGTGTGCGAGATATATAATAAAGTTTAGTTTGAGTTTTGCTTTCTTTACTTTCATGTTTCAATAAAAAGAAAGGAAATAAATGAAAAGGATCATATGCTAATCTTCTGGTAAGTAATAACACCACATAAGGAAAAGTATAAGTAGAAAATTTTATTGGAGACTGACAAACATAGCATTGGTCAATGACGCAATTCATGAAAGAATTAATAAGGGAAGAGAAGATTCACATGCAAATATACTATCTTGGAAATCTTTTATGACTGTGAACCCCATCAAAATATTATATGCCAAAATTGTTGATGTTGGACAAGGAAGACAACATAATGATTTATGTTTGTTCATATTCACATAGAAGTTATATTGTCATAGATCCTTCAACATGTGGTGCTTGCCCCCTATCTTTGCTAGCCAAAAATTCCGCACCAAGTAGAGATACTACTTGTGCATCCAAAAACCCTTAAACCCAAATCTTGTTTTGATAGTCCATTATACCTACCTATGGACTGAGTAAGATCCTTCAAGTAAGTTGTCATCGGTGCAATAAGGCAATAAAAATTGCTTCTAAAAGTGTTAGATCATTTAGTGTAAGAGAAAATTGAGCGTTGAACGAACTTGTGATGGCAAAGAATAAAAGCGACAGACTGCATAATAAAGGTTGCTATCATAAGGGGAAATATAAGGTGACGTTCTTTTGCAATAAGGGATTGAGCAAACAAACAAAAAGCGCATGGCAACCTCTGCTTCCCTCTGCGAAGGGCCTATCTTTTACTTTTATGTATTTACTTTTTATGCAAGAGTCAATGTTCTTCTCTTTATTCCTTTTTACTTTCTCTTTTGGCAAGCATCATGTGGTGAGGAAATATCTAGGCACATATATCCAGTTGAATATGGGTAGCATGAGTTATTATTGTTGACATCACCCTTGAGGTGAATATGTTGGGAGGCGAAACTATAAGCCCCTATCTTTCTATGTGTCCGGTTGAAAAGTTTTGCTCATGTGTATGCGATGAATGTTAGCAATCATAGAAGACTATATGATGGTTGAGTATGTGGACTTGCCTAAAGGCTCCGATACGTAACCCTTCCAGAAAAGATGATGAATTGTAGTTGCAAAGTTGACTAAGAACATAGTTTGTTGGTTTTCAATAGAGTTTATGCTTTATACTTTGATGCAGTGATGAATTGTTACTTATTCATGAGAAGTCTATGATAAAAGTTTTATGTTAAAGTTTATAATAATTTACATGATGCTTCTATGTCCGTATTTTGTTTTTATCGACACCTCTCTCTCTAAGCATGTGGACATGTTTTTCGATTTCGGCTCTCGCTTGAGGACAAGCGAGGTCTAAGCTTGGGGGAGTTGATACGTCCATTTTGCATCATGTTTTCCTACTATTATTTATAATGTTTTTACGCATAATAATGCTTTTTGGAGTAATTCTAATGCCTTTTCTCTCATAATATGCAAGGTTCACACAAAGAGGGAGAATTCTGGCAGCTAGAAATCTGGACCTAAAAAAGCTACGTCAGGCTACCTATTCTGCACAACTCCAAATGAGCTGAAACTTCATGAGGAATTTTTATGGAATAAATAAAAAATACTGGAGCAAATAACTACCGGAGGGGGGCCACCTGGTGAGCACAAGACACCAAGGCGCGCCAGGCCCCCCCCCCCAGGCGCGCCCTGGTGGGTTGTGCTCAGCCCAGCCCACCTCCGGTGCCTATCTTCTGGTATATAAGTCATTTTGACCTAGAAAAAAATCAAGAGAGGACTTTCGGGACGGGGTGCCGCCGTCTCGAGGCAGAACTTGGGCAGGAGCACTTTTGCCCCCCGGCGGAGCGATTCCACCGGGGGAACTTCCCTCCCGGAGGGGGAAATCATCGTCATCATCATCACCAACAACTCTCCCATCTTGGGGAGAGCAATCTCCATCAACATCTTCAACAGCACCATCTCCTCTCAAACCCTAGTTCATCTCTCGTGTTCAATCTTTGTACCGGAACTATAGATTGGTACTTGTGGGTGACTAGTAGTGTTGATTACATCTTGTAGTTGATTACTATATGGTTTATTTGGTGGAAGATTATATGTTCAGATTCATTATGCTATTTAATACCCCTCTGATCTTGAGCATGATTATTATTTGTGAGTAGTTACTTTTGTTCTTGAGGTCATGGGACAAATCATGTTGCAAGTAATCATGTGAACTTGATATGTGTTTGATATTTTGATGATATGTATGTTGTGATTCCTTTAGTGATGTCATATGAACGTCGACTACATGACACTTCACCATATTTGGGCCTAAGGGAATGCATTGTGGAGTAGTTATTAGATGATGGGTTGCGAGAGTGATAGAAGCTTAAACTCTAGTTTATGCGCTATTCCGTAAGGGACCGATTGGATCCAAAAGTTTAATGCTATGGTTAGAATTTATTCTTAATACTTTTCTCGTAGTTGCGGATGCTTGCGAGGGGGTTAATCATAAGTAGGAGGTTTGTTCAAGTAAGAACAACACCTAAGCACCGATCCACCCACATATCAAATTATCAAAGTAGTGAACACAAATCAAGCCAACATGATGAAAGTGACTAGATGAAATTCCCGTGTACCCTCAAGAACACTTCGCTTATCATAAGAGACCGTTTTGGCCTGTCCTTTACCTCAAAAGGATTGGGCTACCTTGCTGCACTTTTGTTACTATTATTGCTACTTGCCCATTACAAATTATCTTGCTATCAATCTACTTGCTACTTATAATTTCAGTGCTTGCAGACATTACCTTGCTCAAAACCGCTTGTCATTTCCTTTTGCTCCTCGTTGGGTTCGACACTCTTACTTATTGAAAGGACTACGGTTGATCCCCTATACTTATGGGTCATCAGTGCGATGTGGGGCACAGCATCAGGGCAGTCCTCTGCATCTTGGTGACAGCCGAGACGTGGTACGCTAGGCATAGGCGATGCAGGGGTTGAACCGTCGGTCGGATTTGGGGTGGGTGCGGCTGACAGTGGACCTCTTCGTGTGTGTGCCTACACGGGCTGGTACGAGGCCACTTCCTTCGGGCTGCCATGGATGCCTGCGGGCTGGTCGGCTAGCTCTCCACCTGTCATGGCATGGTGGTTGTAGCAGCGGCTGCATCCGCTTGGCCCGTTCAGTCGTCGGACCCCACATCGGATTCTCGTGCTGGCTTAGGCGGGTAAGCTCGGGGCGGCACAGTGCTTCGGCAGGAGAGGCGGTGTCGATCTGGTCTGTGCGCTCCTGGGCGTACGTTGGTGATCGTGGTCAACCTTTCGTGCTCCAGCTCCGACCATATTGGCACCAGGACCGACGCGTCTGGGTAGAGCTCTCTCCAGCGAGGTGGTAGTCCGTGGTGTGTGCTCTGGCAATGGTGTCGGCCCTTGTGGTGACCACTCCTATAGGCAGTGATAGACTTGTTGTGGATTGCTATGACCATCGAATGGTCTTTGTGAGGGTCCGTCTCTTCAGATCTGGTGGCAAATTATGAATGACGACTTCACACAAAGGAATGGTTGTGCAGCGGTGGTCTAACATAACATGTAGTTGCTGGGATCGTGGAAAGCGGTGGTGACAACACATGAGTGATGACGATGGTGGTGCTACTTGAGCACCCGGTCTCATGAACAAATTTCATTTGGCTGTCATTCAAATCGTCGCAGAGCTCAACAATTTTTTCAGGCATACTTACAGTAGAAGGCTAAATACAAAACTTGAAAAGGGTCATCAAAATTGGAAGTGAACTACCACACCGAGAAAACATGATGAGAATCATACACGCGCATACCATCGCAATTGGTGCACCCTACCGGATGGCTAAGAAGGTCGACTAAAAGTTCTCCGACTTCACAAAAACCATAGCTAGCCCTCAGACCGATGCACGACACAAGGGAAACAACATGACTTAGCCACATCCATAACAAATGGGTGCCACAATTGCGAATAAAAATGCCAGATCCTTCACAACAACCAAGATTTTGATGGCAGATAACTATTTTTGCTCAATTCCAAGGCATAAAATATGATATTTGTGCCCGGAGCCATGGATAAGGAAATGTGGAGAAAGAGATTTAGATGACATGTGGTTTAGGAGAGGATTTCTCGGAGGGAGAGAGATTCAGTAGAAGACATCTTACCATCATTCTCACTCGAGGCCGATTTCGCAAGAGATTTGGGAAATAATGTGATTCAGTTTTCTTAGTTTGAGCTGGTGTCTTTCCTTCTTTCTTTCACGGAAGATGGAGCATTTCCTTCTTTCTTTCACGGAAGATGGAGCCTTCCCCACTTCTAAGTGCGCATCTGGGAGATGGTGAGGGGCTAGAACCAATTAATTACCACGGGCTAATTACTCATTCTCACTACTTAGTTAAATCAACGGTTCAGATTTATTATATCTGCTTACCTTCCATGAGGCAAGAAGAGGTAAAAGGGGCCATGCTAAATCTGCTCGTGCATGTGTGGTCTGCATAGGAAGCAATCCCAGTTGGAAACAAAAATGTGCTACTATGTGTTATACTACAGGACAACAAATGAAATATCCTAAAATACCAACTTATAAAATTATGCAAGTATACACTGTTGGATATATCAAGACATTTTCAACTAATCTAGTCCACGAGTATACAGTAAACATGCCAAATATGGTATGCATCTCATACCGATACCCAGGCATGTGAGCACTTACAATATATAGAACTGAAACATCTATGAACAACATATATATGGTCAGCACATGAACGAGCAAATAGGGGATGAACGAGTCATACCCTCCGGTTGGCCAGGCCAACGCGGTGACGGCAGCGGTAGGCTCAACATCGGACTAGGGCTTCTTCTTGGGGCTTCATTGTCAGCCATGGAGTCGATGCAGGGGATGTAGTGGAAGCAGAGGCGTACGAAGATGGGAACGGATTGGGAGCATTCGTGTCGAGGCGCTCCCCAAAAACCTTATTGTCGTTCTCCCGGGAAGGATCAGAACGACAGGGTTCCGGAGGCACCTGCTCTCCCGATCAACTGTGCACGCGGTCGTCGGGATGTGACCGTCGGAAGCAGCACAGAGAGAGGAACAGTAGATGACGGCTAGGATTGTGCAGGAGGGAGTGAGTGAACTGAGTTAGGGTTCACTCCACTGGCTAGCGCCTTCTTATATAGGTCGTCGGGTAGATGGGCCTGGGCTCAGGACCACGATTGAGTCCGCGAACAGCGCACGGTCCAACATCTTGGATAGTGTCACTATTGGTAGCAACTCGTCAATTAATCCAAGATTAATTAACCATTCTTGACCGGTAAAATTAAGTTTCGGCTCGGCTCATTCCCGCAACACGTGGCGCGCGCGCGTCGTGACAAGGCGAGGCGAGGCGGGCGGCAAAGGAGGAGGAGAGCGCGTGTACAAATCCTCTTCCCAAGCTCCCAATGGCATGTGGTAGAGCAACCCTTATAAAGGGGTCTCACTCTCACTCCACTAGCAGTATGGTAATAAACTTCCCACCACTTGCCATGCACCTAAATGGACCTTAGAGATTAACCAGGGGTTATTGTCTTATATGGGCCTAAGCCCATCTATAATCCAACAATCCCCCACCAGATCTCGAGGCACATATGTTTGTCAACTGTTCGAAACAATGTTTGATATACCAGAATTTTCAGTGGAGACTGTTAAGTTGAACTTCCACCTAGAGCAACAGGATTAGAGTTCTTCACAACGAATAATGGACTATGCCTTGAATTATCAGTTTGGCGTCCAGAAATTTCGTCTATTGTCAGCTGATACGTGGCTGCCGAAGGCTAAACCCCATGGGTGGAGCTTATTAGTCATACTCCTTGCCGTCTCATGAGCTTCCTAGAGATTGCCCAATCTCATAGACTGTGACCAGCAGTCGGCTCACATAGGTGTGTTCCTCCAAAGAATGCTCTGTAGGATAGCATCTTGCTTACATAAGCTTTGGAACACATTAAGACAAAAGTCAGCTTGCCTTACAGATTACAAGAGTATTATGCATCTCCAATGGAGTGGGTTAATTAAGGATACTCTCCTCAGTTGACCGCTGGATTGTTTTCCCAGGTCCTAATTCACGGGATCTCCGATCATATAGGATAGGTTACCCCCATGGCAACTTACGTGGGTCTCATGCCCATCTCCCTCGATGCATTTTCTATCACAATCCGTGATAGCCCTTTCGTAAAAGGGTCTGCCAGATTTTTCGCAGTCTGGATATAATCCAACGCTATCACTCCGGGGTTTCTTGATTTTCTAACAGATTTTAATCTTCTTCTTATGTGCTTTGTGGATTTCATGTTGTCCTTTGAACTCTTAGCCTTGGCAATCACAATTTGATTGCCACGGTTCATAAGGACAACCGTGACTGGTTTATCAACCACTGGCAAATCCATCAAAAGCCCTCGAAGCCATTCTGCTTCGACGCATGATGTGTCTAATGTTGTGAGTTCTGCTTCCATAGTCGATCTCGTTAAGATCGTCTGCTTGCAAGACTTCTAGGAAACGGCACCACCACCAAGTGTGAAGACATATCCACTTGTTGCTTTCATCTCATCAGCATAAGATATCCAATTCGAATCACTATACCCCTCAATTACCGTCGGGTATCCAGAATAGTGAATTCCATAGTTCACAGTACCTTGCAAATAACACATCACTCACTCAACAACATTCTAATGCACATCTCCTGGATTGGAAACAAACCGGCTCAGTTTGCACACAACAAATGAGATGTCAGGACGAGTAGCACAAGCTAGGTACATGAGTGAACCAACCACATGAGAATATGTCAATTGATCTACAGCCGTGCCTTCGAGCTTTTGAATCCGCACGCAAGGATCATATGGTGTTGCAGAAGGTTTGCAGTCCAAATATCCAAAATGGCTCAAAATCTTCTCAACATAGTGGGATTGCAAAAGTGTAATTCCACGCTCAGTATCTCTCAGTAGCTTGATGTTCAAGATAACATCAGCCACACCCAGGTCTTTCATCTCAAAGTTATGAGATAGAAAAGCCTTGACCTCCTCAATTACTTTGAGGTGGGTCCCAAATATCAGTATGTCATCGAGATACAGACACAATATAACTCCTTCGCCCCCACCATAGCGATAGTATACACATTTGTCAGCTTTGTTAACAACAAAGCAAACAGATGTCAAAGCTATATTAAACTTCTCATGTCTTTGCTTAGGTGCTTGTTACAGGCCATACAAAGATATCACTAGCTTGCACACCTTTCTTTTCTGACCATTCACTACAAAGCCATCTAGCTGTTGCATGTAAATTTCCTCGTCTAGCTCTCCATTAAGGAAAGTCGTCTTAACGTCCATTTGATGAACGAGAAGACCATGCAAGGCAACCAACGTGAGTAACACTCGAATGGTTGTCAGTCTAGCCACAGGTGAGTAAGTATTGAAGGAACCGTCTTCTTCTTTCTGGGTATGAACCTTGGCCACAAGCCTAGCCTTGTACTACTCAACAGTACCATAGGGCCTAAGCTTCCTTTTGAACACCCACTTACATCCCAATGGTTGGCAACCATAAGGACGATCGGTGATCTCCCATGTCTCGTTAGCCAAGATGGAATCCATGTCGCTACGTACCGCATCCTTCTAGTAGTCAACATCCGGAGATGCATAAGCTTATGAAATGGAACTAGGAGTGTCGTCATCCACGAGGTACACGAGGAAATCATCACCAAAAGACTTTGCGGTCCTCTGCCTCTTGCTCCTAACATGATCTTCCTCATCCTCCTCCGTGGAACTTTCATCACTTTTGTGTTAATAACATTCCATCGGAATGGCAGGTTTAGGAGTCTCATCAGATTCCAGTCTATAAGTGCTTTGCATATCTCTCATGGGGAAAATATCCTCAAAGAATGTAGCATCTTTAGACTCCATGATCGTACCGACCTTCACGCCATGTACATCAGATTTCACCACTAGAAATCTATAGCCAACGCTATGCTTGGCATAGCCAAGAAAAACACAGGCAACCGTCTTTGGTCCCAACTTGCGCTTTTTGGTTATCGACACGTTGATTTTTGCCAAACAACCCCAAGTGCGCAAGTAGGAGAGTGTAGTTCTTTTTTTCCCATTGCTCATAGGAAGTAGTCTCATTATCCTTCGCGGGAACTTTATTCAGGACATGAGATGATGTCAATACAACCTCCTCCCACCATGCCATGGATAAACCCGATGTATCTAACATGGCGTTAACCAAATCTGTTAGAGTACGCTTTTCCCGTTCGGCAACCCCGTTTAACTGGGGTGAATAGGGAGGCGTCCTCTCATGAATAATACCATGTTCCGCACAAAATAAAATGAACTCATTAGAAAAGTACTCTCCACCATGATCAGACCGGACCTGTTTTATTTTCTTCTCAAGTTGGTTCTCAACTTCTGCCTTATAGATTTTAAAGTAGAGTAGAGCCTCATCCTTAGTATTTAACAAATACAAATAGTAGAATCTAGTGGAATCATCAATCAACATCATGAAATATTTCTTTCCACCTTTAGTCAACACACCATTCATCTCGCACAGGTCTGAATGTATGAGCTCTAGTGGCGCCAAGTGTCTCTCCTTCACATGCTTGTGAGGCTTACGAGGTTGCTTAGCTTGCACACACGCATGGCACTTAGAGCCTTTGGCTAAAGTGCAACTCGAAATTAAATCCATCTTGGCTAGCCCCGTCATACAACCAAAATTAATGTGACAAAGACGTGAATGTCAAACCTCAGATTCATTCACATTGGAATGAATTTGGTTCACGACTTTATTACAGAAACCCTCCAGTGAAAGGCGGAACAAATCACCACAATCATATCATTTTCGAACAAATAGTCGATATCGAGATACGACTACTTTATTGGACTCAAATACTAACTTAAACCCTTTTTTACATAGAAGGGAGCCACTAAAAAAATTCTTGTTGATGGCGGGGACATGATGCACGTTCTTCAGTTGCACTATCTTTCCCGAAGTAAACTTCAGATCTACCTTGCCAACACCATCAACAGAAGCATGTGAGCCATTCCCCATTAGGATAGAACAATCTCGTGTGACCTGGTAAGAACAAAACAAAGACACATCAGCACACACATGAATATTGACCGCAGTGTCAACCCACCAATCGGTGGACTGTCAAACTGAAAGTGCGGTAAATAGATTACCATACCCAGATGCCCCATCATTGTTTCTTAGAGTGACATGGACAGACTTGGAGTCCTATCCTGGCTTCTTGTACTTATTTGGGCACTTGTTTGCCCAGTGTTCCTCTGAACTACAAGTAAAGCAGCCATATCTCTTTTTTTCTTTCTTCTTACCCTTCTTCTTGAAGGTAGTATTCTGCTAGACAGAGTTCTTTCCCTTGAACTTGTGGAAATTCTTCTAGACCATGTTGGCGCTAGAAGAACCTCTACCCCTTTCAAGTGTGAGTCCTTTGCTCTCAAGTTCTGCTCAACACTTAGATAACCGATGACATCCTCAACGGAGAATTCACGTCTCAAGTGCTTGAGAGAAGTAGCAAAGTTCCTCCATCCAGAAGGGAGTTTTGTAATAATGCAACCCGCGATAAACTTGTCCGGTAACTCACACTTCAGGAGCTCCAGCTCCTTAGCGATGCACTGTATATCATGATCCTGGTCCAATACAGAACGGTTATCAACCATTCTGTAATCATGGAACTGCTCTATGGCATACAGATCGCTCCCAGCATCGGTTGTGGCGAACTTAGCTTCGAGCGCATCCCACAAATTTTGGCAACACGCATATGGAGATACGTGTCCACCAAGTTGTCTCCGATCACAGTAAGAACGGCTCCCGCAAAGATGGTGATTGCCTCCCTAAACGCATTCTCCTGTTCAGGAGCAAACGTTACCGTGGGAGACACACCACCAACTTAGAACACGTTCATTGTGAGCCACAAGGTGGTCCTTGTCTGCCACCGTGGGAGACACACCACAAACTTTTTTGGTTTCAGTGTAGCGGCGAAGTCATGAGTCAAAAAAGTGTCTAAAATATGATTTTTGGATTGTTGGATATATCAGCACATTTTCAACTAATCTAATCCACGAGTATACAATAAACATGGCAAATGCGGTATGCATCTCATACCGATATCTAAGTATGTGAGCACGTACAGTACATAGAACCAAAACATCTATAAACAATATATATACGGCCAGCACATGAACGAGCAAATAGGGGATGAACGAGTCATACCCTCCGGTTGGCCAGGCCAACACGGCGCCGGCAGCGGGAGCCTCGGCATCGCCCGAGGCCTTCTTCTTGACGGCTTCGTCGTCAGCCATGGAGTCGATGCAGAGGAAGTAGTGGATGCAAATTCGCCGGAAGCAGTACAGAGAGAGGAACAATAGATGACGGCTAGGGTTGTACAGGGAGTGAGTGAACTGAGATTAATTAATCATTCCTGGCCGGCAAAAATAAGCTTCGGCATTACCGCAACCCGCGGCGCATGTCGTGACGAGGCGAGGCGGACGGCGGAGGAGGAGGAGCGCGCGTATACTAAATTTTCCACCACTTGCCATACACCTAAACGGGTCTTAGAGATTAACCAATGATTATTGTCTTATATGGGCCTAAGCCCATCTACAATCCAACATACACGCATCATATACTATATATGCGAAATACTCCCCACTACAAGCAGCATTGCAACTGATCGATCTTTTCTTGAAAAAATCAGAAGAATTGCTTATTAATTGCGTGCAGTAGTGGAAAAGTTGGGTGTGACCGTTTGAGCCCTCTCTCCTCCCGCGTGTTCCTAAGACAAAATTATTGTTGATTGAGCTGACGGAGGACCGCCGATCGGTTGGACTTGAGCTGCTACTGTATCCATGACATTTTTGTCCCGTTTCATGCTGATATGCTCACTAATCGATCGACTCAGTCTGCGTAGTTATGTCCGCAGCCGCGTCTTCGGTGGAGCGTCCAACGTGGCCAACCGGTGATAACAATTGGGCAGATCTTGTCACAAGTCATTGTCTACTGTCTCTCCATGGGTAGCCTGCCAATCGGGAAAATTCAACGAGCCATTGTGATGACTGATGAGGACGCGTTTACATGCATGTCTACTTGCCCAGTTGGGCAGTTGTTTACTCAGTCGAAGCTCAACTGCGGCAGCTGCTACGAATCTTCTTACTACCATCGAGCTAGTGCGTTGGGATTGCTCCTGATACTGATAGCTCTAGTTTTCTAGCGTGTATATAAGGGGGCTATCCCCTTCACCAAATCATCACAAGCTAGCTAGACACTTGCATCTGCCAAAGATCGATCCCAAACCATTCTAGTCTCGCCTCGAACACGAACATTTCTCCGTCATAGTCATCTAGCAACCCAGCAGCAAGCAATGAAGGTGAGGAACCCTATTCAGTTTCTGCTCCTATTTTTTGTTTACTTTTCCTGTTGCCTTGTTTAGGATCTTAATTTTGAGCAATCGATACATTACTCTGAAGCTGGAACATATGATTGATCCATGGCTTTTCTCCTTGTTGCAGCAAAAGATTGTCATCCAGTTGAGCATGTCGTGTGACAAGAGCCGGTCCAAAGCACTGACGCTCGCCGCCAGAGCAGCCGGGGTGACGTCCATGGGGATAACCGGCGACGCCAGGGACCAGCTGGAGGTGGTCGGCGACGGCGTTGACCCGGTGTGCCTCGTCAGCTGCCTCCGCAAGAAGCTCGGCCACGCCCAGATCATCAAGGTGGAGGAAGTGAAGAAGCCGGAGGAGAAGAAGAAGGAGGACCCGAAGCCGCCGGCGCCCGTGCCCGTGCACCCGCCGCCGTACTTCTACCCGCCCAGCTCCTACTACCCCCACCAGTACCCGCCGTACTTCTGCGACGAACAGCCCGGCAACTGCCGGACCATGTAACTTCAATTTTGTCAGCGACTACAAATAGCTACATACGCGTGTTTATTAATTCATTGGAGGAAATGAAAAAGACGAGAGATCCTCTATCCATTTACGAGTTCGCTTGGGTAATTTCCAGTTTGAAATCAAAGCAAACGCCATGTTTACATGAATCTCAGTTCTCAGGCGCTTGCTTCTTGGTGAAGGTGAAGTTCATAAACTACATGTGTGGTTTGGGGCTGGGCCATGTGCCGACGAGAGGGATAGCACGATAGATAGTGCGTCACCTGCAAGAAAAGGTTGGACGTCACACCATGATGCCCTCAGCCCCACGTTGTGACGCATGTCCTCCAATCATATGATCGGCCGATCGGGTGATAATTCGAGTCCACCCATATATATAACCACGGCCCCGTAAGAACTGAATAAGATGTGCCCTGTCAAGTACAGTTTCAGGTCTGTATCCTCAAAATATCTGGATAAACATCAGAAGGTCTGGTTTTCTTCCGTTCTTCGTCTACTTAGGTGGCCTTGTTTTCTACATCAGTTAGTCGGGTGGGCCGGGTCAATGACGAGAGTAGAGTAACCAAACTGCTGACCAGAAGTTCGTGAAAATAACAGAAGTACAAAACTGTTGGTATCAGATTGTCCACAACCCCATAATTCCCAATTCTAAACAAAAGTATTGGCCACCAGCTGCAGAGATCGAACACGGCAACCAGACTGGTCTATCGGGATTTAGGAATTGTTTAATTAATACTCTCTTCGTCCGAAAATAACTGTGGCTTAAACGGATGTACCTACGTTACAATTCTCTTGGACATTTGCACCGATATTTAAGTTTTGCTTATGAATTTTTGCACTGTAGAGTAAACTCTGAGCTCTTAATACTAGCTTTACTGATTAGTTGGAAATCCAAGTACAACAAGAGCAACCAATTCCACAACACAAGTAGGAGCCGCAAAATGACAGACTGCACAATATATTTTTTTAAACAAGGGAAAAGATTTGTCATTTTTATTGATTAAGAGAAGTTTTGACAAAGGACCACGAAGCGGGGGAAAGCGAGTCTACTCTTGCGGCATAACATTACACAGATGTCTAGCGCCTGCAAGCGCCCAAAGTCGGGCCTCCTCTTTTATCATAGCGGTAACCACAGTCGCAGTGGCGACGGCATTCCTCGAAACTCCTGCATTGCACTCATTCCAAAGTTCCCATGAAACAAGCATGAGCAAGGAGGCCAGAGCCTTTCTCGAGGGTCCCCTATCCAGGGTAGTCTTGAACCACCAATCCTTTACCGAAATCTCGTGACGCCAGCTTACAGTGATTGCACTGTTTAGGCCGATCCATGAAGCCACATCCGCCCAGACGCGTTGGGAGAATCTACATTGGAAAAGAAGATGTGGGGGCAGATTCATTAACTTGCCTACATAGTGGACAAAGGCCACATTTGGGCCAACCCGACGATGTACCTGATCCACTGTCCAAACATGATTCTGAATAGTGAGCCAAGCGAAAAACTTGTATTTGGGAATTGGGAGGTGCACAAACTTTCCAAATGGACATGGGCATATTGCTCCTGAGATGGCAATCGAAATGGGCGATGTAGATCGAGGAAGCAGAGTACTTGCCACTGGAAGTGAGCTTCCAAAGGATAGTACCGCAGGTGCCGACAAGGAGGTTGGTCTGAGACACCCTTTTCCAAAGGAGAGTGAACTCTTGGATGTGCCCCAAGGAAAGACCGTGCTGGTTGTCTATTTGTCTGACCCAAAAAAATTTCAGGAGGGCTTTTTGGACAGTGCTAGTCTTTTTCTTAGAGATGTCATAGATACTGGGCGCAATATCTTTAGGCCTGATCTCATCCAGCCAAGAGGAGTTCCAGAAACTCACCTTGCATCCATCTCCGATGCCATCAGTGGTGGCAGCCGAGAAAATGTCTCTGGCGTTGTCATTGCATGGCGTCCCAGAGCCTAGCCAAAGCTTGGGAGGGGACAATACCGCACAATAATTAGAGTGATATGCAGTTGCTCAAGGTTTACATTTATAGCAGAAATAAAACTACATCCGAAAACTGCTCTTATGATCATGTGCTCACATGCTTCTTGATGACTACGCGTCCATAGAGTTTACCACAAGGTTCCATTCTATACAAGGTTCCTCTGGAATTGATCACGGTCTTGTGTCAACTAGACCGCGGCTAGTCACACCCCAAGAGGGTATGCCATCATGCAAGGCGGGGGGTGACCAAATCCTGCTGAAAATGAACGTGAAGTGGTGATGTGCTCAAAAAATGCGCAAGCATATCATTTGTGTCATGAGCAATACATTACAAGGTTGAATATTGTTTTTTCAGAGCGGCATTACCCAACCACGTATCCTCGCATCGACAAATATATATTCTAACAAGTCTAGTTAAACAAATATGCTACTCTCTCCGTTCAAAAATATAAACATAAGATGTTCTAACTTTTTCTGAATAGGATGCATACCCTCCGGTCCTTTTTTCTCTGCGTCTAACATTTTTATTTTCTTTCCCTAAATAGTCTGCGTATTCCATCTTTTCAGCATCAGTTTCAACTGTGCCCCGCTGCGGACCCGTAGTAATTAGCGGGCGCATGCACTGTTTGTCAGGAGTAGCGTGACCCAACCAATCAAGGACGCCATGTAAAGGGGCCCATGCTGCCTGCGGTGGAGAAAAAAGAGGAGACCGCCCAATCCGCCGCATCGGTTCTCTCTCTCTCTCTCTCTCTCTCTCTGTGTGTGTGGGGGGGGGGGGGCAAAAACATCCAAAAGAGACCCAACGAGACCTGCCTTGGTGCTGCCTTAAACGCAGGGCAAAAAGAACCGAAGGAAGTACATAGACATGTTTTAGTGTGTATGTTTTCTCATTTCAATTTTTACGTAGTCCATATTATAATATCCAAATTTTCTTATATTTGTGAACGGGAGACTAGCTCATTTCTTTTCGTACATGGGAATATGGGATACTTATATACCAGTACCTATTCATCAATTTATTGTTGTATGTTTGATTGTGTCATGTGTACTTATCTATCATTGTGTTTTTTCAATGATTTAAGCGTTGAAGCTACCGTGTCATCAGCGGTGAGACAACCATGGACCTTTCTTGGACTCGTGGACTTATCATTCATAATCTGCAAATAATCAATATATGATGACCTAGCGGTCATAATCTGCAAATTCCGATAGTCCAGAAACACAATTTTATTTCAGACAGCGGTACGTACTTGGCCCCATTGAATTGGCCATTGTGTTCAGCGGTGTCATTTTCATGATCGAATTCTTCTCTAGGCCTGAAGTTAGTTGGCCGATTCACAACTTTGACCATCTTACTTGTTTGCACAGATACGGTTGAAGATGCTACTAGGAGTATACAATTAGAAATGCAAACTCTAGGTCACAGACTACGTAGTACTGTGAGCTCGGGATCAAAGAGGGCTTTCGCTATACGCGGCCTATTTGATCAAGTCTTCACCAGCCGACGCGTAGCGGCCGCCTAGACAAATTCTTAACGAAATATGTACTATATGGCAACCGTAATCGTTTCTGCAAAACTGCCACACCACTCGGTGTCCCTTCGATCGGCATCGCAGCACGATCCACTTTTTTCGGTTCTTTCACTCCTTCCCCGCGCTCGTCCTCTCCTTCAGACGATGTCGCGTCGCGGCTCATATATAGTGGTCGCCGCCCGTCCGACGACAAGCCATGGCGTCGCTGCTGCTGCGCAAGGTGTCGGGCTCCATGCCGCGCCACACGACCCGGACGCCTCCTCATCGTCCTACCCCGTGGCGCCTTCAGGGACCTCTGCGACGACGTGTGGAGGCGAAGGTGGAGATTGTGATGCGGGAGGAGGAGCTCGGGTAGAGGTGGAGGCGGCCGTGGGGTAGCTCCAGGCTTCCACGCTCGTCGTCGGGCTCCAATCGGACTCCATGACAAGAGCTTCCTCTGCGTGTAAGTATATTCAGTGTCGTCATTGTGCTTGAATTCACCAAGTCAAACGAACTCGCGTGCTGTCAGGCTCTGAATTTTGCTTGTGTTTCTGTCAGGCCGCTGAGCCCGTACGCCGGCATGAGCCACCTCGGGTGCCGAGTGCTCGCCGTTCGGCTGCACGCCATGGCACGTCACGGGGCGATGGAGCCCAAGCTCCATACGAGTGCAGTAAGTACTCCGGAGCACGAACAAAATGCTGAATTTTCTGACAGTAATTGAGGATCTTGCTCTGATCCTCTGAATGATCGTAAGTGATATGATAGCTTTGCAGCATCACGCCACCCATGATCCTGATCCCTATCTTCACGGTGCTGCTGGGCGTGATCTGGAGGAGGTCATCATCAAAGAAGATGGAATTAATGGACGGCAACATCGGTCCAGCCCTCCTCTGCTTTGCTAGGCTTGTACAAACACATTTTTCTTCTTTTATCATAGCTTAGTATGAGAATGGACACACTAAGCTGTGTGGTGCAGGATGCTTGTTGCTGCTTTTTTTTTGCTAGATGCACACTCATAATTGTCATGATGCACAGACGGTATTTTCCATGTAAATAGTATGATAATCTATTGTTGGCTATTCAGCCGCTTACGACAACCTTTTAATCTGAAGATGTGTGGTCAGCTTTTTAGTGCCACCATGTTCATTGTAGTCACCTAATCAGCTGATTGGACTCGAGTCCTTTTGGCTATCTCAAGGCTTTTTATGGAGTGTATGTAGCCTATTTGTGCTTCTATTTTGTTTGTGCTTACAATTTGAAACAAAGGGTGATGGTTTTTATCGATCGAGAGAGTAGGGGCTGATCAGTGAGATGTCATGTATCTAAATGCACGTTATCGTTCTGCACCACCGACACCATGTTGCGCAACTTGATAATTTACGCGCAGGGCGGTGACCAGAGGCGGGCATCGCTAGGGATCTTTGGCAAGGACGATGTCAAATAGACTGGATCCCTTGGTGTCATACTTGGTTGCTGGGTTGAGGGAGTCACGTAGGAATGCATTTTTTTTTTTGCTTTTCAACAAGTTGAGACGAATGCAAATGTAAATAGCATGATAAATTACATATCTTATAATTGATAACTCACACACAAACACCATGATAAAGAAAATGGCCCTGGAAAAAAGTTGTTGAAAACATATCCGCTGTAATTTTCTGTGTAAATAGCATGGTAATATATGTACCGCAGACCCGATAAATTAAACACAAACCCCACGGTAACTTCGGCCCGGAAAAAAATTGTTGAAAAAGATAACATCACTAATTTATGTGTAAATAACATAATATACGCTCCGCAGACTTGTTAACTTACATATAAACATCATGGTAACTTTAATAGCAGAGGGTGGAGGGAGTTATTGAAAACATACCCCGATAATTTTTGTATAAATAACACGGTAATATAAGTACCGCATAACTGATAATTTAAATACAAACACCGTGGTAACTTTTGATCCGGCAAAAAAGTTGTTGAAAAACATAACACCGGTAACTTTTTTTGTAAATACTACGGTAATATACATTCCATAGACATGATAACTTAAGTAGAAACACCACGATAAAATTAAACAAGGAAGGGAGTTGTTAAAAAATATACCCCAATAACTTTACGTGAAAATAACATGATAATATACGAACCGCGTACATGATAATTTACGTACAAACATCGCGGTAACATTGACCAAGGGAAAAATGTTATTGACAAATGTACTCCCGGTAACTTCTGTGTGAATAGCTTGATAAAATAGGAAACACCGACTTGATAACTTGGATGCAAACACCATGGTAACTTTGTCCAAAGAGGGGAAATTTGTTGAAAATTATACCCCGATAACTTACATGAAAATAGAACGGTAATGTACGAATCGTATATCCAATAACTTACGTACAAACACCGTGGTAATTTGACTAATGGGCAAAAAAGTTGTCGAAAAACATACCCGCGATAATTTAAGTGAAAATAGCACGGTTATATATGAACCGCAAAACCCGATAACTTACGTACAAAGACCATGATAAGTTTGATTCGGGTGGATGAAGTTGTTGAAAATATACCCCGGGAACTTATGTGTAAATAGTACGGTAATAGTCTTGATTTGGGGAAGAGTAGTAAAAAGTGGTCGAAAAATACACTGATAACTTTTGTATGTAAATAGCATAGTAAATTATGCACCAAAACCTTGATAATTTAGGTCTAAACACCGTGGTAAATTTGATTTGGAGAAATGTTTTGTTGAAAATATACCCCCGGTAACTTCTATGTAAATAGCATAGTAATATACCCATAGCATACCTGATAATTTACGTACAAATACCATGGTAATATTTGACTCGGTGGGAAAATTGTTAAAAACATACCCCCGTAAATTTTGTGTAAATAGCATGGTTACATACGCATCACATACCTACGTACAAACACCACGGTAACTTTGATCAAGCAGAAAAAATATTAAAAACATAGCCCTGGTAACTTATACGAAAACATCATGGTAATATACGAACCGCGGCTGATAACTCATGTACAAGCACCAATATAACATTGACCAAAGAGCATGGTAATATACGAACCGCAGACCTAAAAACAACATGGTAATATAAGAACCACAGGCCCGATAACTTATATGAATACAACATGGTAATATATGAACTGCAGGGTCGGTGAACCATTTTTATGCCTTCGATAACTTATGGGGAAATAGCATGGTAACTTGCATATAATGGGCATAGTAACTTATGTAGCCTAGGCGTGGTAAATTTTGCTGAAAAAGAAGTCATCGGAACATGCCAACATGGGATCTAGTTTCTAAGATCTCGTTGCAACGAATCTTTTACGTAAAAACAGTTTTTACATCGGACCGACGGTTTGAGCTACAAAATATTTTAAAGTTTTGAAATAAAGAGAATCTAGAATGACATCAGCTTTTTTGTCCTCTAGTGTATGCATATAATTAGAAGGAGAAATGCACGTGAAAGGAGAAAAAATGCTAATGTACGCATGTATTTAAAGTGAAGGAAGTAGAGGTGTGGCAGTTTTGCTTATATGACACACATATGCCAAATATCACAGTCCAATTCTAAATGATATGATGGAATTAACTCTAAACATATTGGTGCACAAAACTGTGAAGATCAGGTTAATTATGTGCCGTAGTCTAAAAGTTAGCCGTGAGTTTTCCTTCCGGGTGTATTTCCTAGGACAAAAATATTGGCATGCTAGTAGCTGATCGAGCACCGCTGATGCCGTTGAATTTGAGCTATTGTATCCATGTATGTATTTTGTCGTTTCATGCTGATATGTTAACCAACCGAACGACTGGGTCTACGTGGGTATGTCCGCAGCCGCGTCTTCGGAGGAGCCAGCAACGTGGCCAATCGACAATAATTGGGTCGCGTCGTCCTGGAATTCAGATCTCGTCACAAGTCATTGTTTAATGTCTCTCCATGGGTAGCCTGCCGATCGGAAAATTCAAGGAGAGCATGTGATTGCGATCAGGACGCGCTTACATCTACTCGCCCATTTGGCACTTGTCATTAGTCTACCCAGTGCGAGCTCAAGTGCCGCTGCTACGAATCTTCTAGGGAGCTAGATCGCTCCTGATACTGATAACTCTACTGCTCTGCTCCCACACCCGCGCCCACTGCGTGCGTGTATATAAGGCAGCTATCCCCTTCACCAAATCATCACAAGCTATACACTTGGCTGCATTGCATCTGCCAAAGATCGATCAGTAGCTACCCAAACCATTCTAGCCTCGCCTCGAACACCAACATTTCCCCATCGACTTCCTGTTTCGCCTTCATAGGCATCTAGCAACCCAGCAGCAAGCAATGAAGGTGAGTTTCTGCTCCTAGTTTTTGTTTACTTCTCGTATTGTTTTGTTCTGCAGCTCAATTTCGAGCAATCGATACATTACTCTGAAGCTGGAGCATACGATTGATCCTCCTCCTTGTCGTTGCAGCAAAAGATTGTCATCCAGTTGAGCATGTCGTGCGACAAGAGCCGGGCCAAAGCACTGACGCTGGCCGCCAGAGCAGCCGGGGTGACGTCGATGGGGATAACCGGCGACGCGAGGGACCAGCTGGAGGTGGTCGGCGACGGCGTCGACCCGGTGTGCCTCGTCAGCTGCCTCCGCAAGAAGCTCGGCTACGCCCACATCATCAAGGTGGAGGAAGTGAAGAAGCCGGAGGAGAAAAAGGAGGAGAAGAAGGATGAACCGAAGCCGGCGGTGCCCGCGTACCCGCCGCCGTACTACTACCACCACCAGTACCAGCCGCCGCACATGGTCATCTGCGACGAACAGCCCGGCAACTGCCGGACCATGTAACTGACAGAGAGCCATTTTGACGTACTATATGCGTGTTTATTAATTCATTGAAGGAAATGAAGAAAAAAATACACGAGAGATACTCTATCTACTAGTAGAATGCCCGTGCGTTGCTACGGGCCTAGCGCAGGTAAATGAATCAATTAACAAAGGCATCATTTTCTACCACGGGCTTGATCCGGTGCCACCTAAATTTTGTCCTAATATTCTCCTGCTAGTATGTAAGTTCCAAAAAAAAAAGTTGAAAAACAACTATCCCAACTACAAATTAAGAGCATCAAATATAATCAGAAGTTCACTCTTTGAGATCTTATTCTATGTTCAGGTTAATTTATATATAGAAACATATTTTTTAACACTTATATATAGAAACATTGATCATGCGTCTTAATGCCTATCCTCACTGGCTCATATCATTGCTGATGTGAGCCCCATACATTTCCCCCTTCTTAGCCATGAATATTGTGTTTCCTGGCCACTCCAAACACTTACACCACCAAATCGTTGTCCTCCCCACTACTCACGCATTTTTTTAATATGTACCCATTTGTTTTTAAATCTTGAGATTTGTACCTGTAGGCAATGATGTAAAGCAATCATGTTCATTCTAAAGCATACATTGATCATGCGTCTTAATGCCTATCCTCACTGCCTCACATCATTGCTGATGAGAGCCCCATATATTTCCCCCTCCTTAGCCATGAATGTTGTGTTTCCCAGCCACTCCAAACACTTACACCACCAGATCGTTGTCCTCCCCACTGCTCACGCGTTTTTTTAATATGTACCCATTTGTTTATAAATCTTGAGATTTGTAGATGTAGGCAAGCAATCATGTTCATTCTAAAGCATACAATTTTAGCAAATTGTAAGCATATCAATGTGATATACAATAGGACGTCAGTGTTACAAAATAGAAGGAACTAAATAGGAATAAGTAACAGTAATTCATAAGATGTATTTCATCCTTATATCTCTTCTCATGGCGTGATAGACAGCCTGGACCTGAACAACAATCAAAGTAACCATGTACACGTGGAAGTAAAATTTCAACAAATGGGAATCTAGGTTCTTAAGTAGAATATATTTGAGCATTACAAAACAGGGTGCTACCTGCTCATTCGAAACCACAGGAATCCTCCCCAAAAACATTCCCCCCTAGAAGATATTTTCCGACTTGCTTCGCCATGTACAAACCAAATTGAGATGTTATATTAAAACTAACGTTCATTTATTTGTACGGCGAACGAAACATATGCACAGAACCAAAAACTACAATAAACAGCTAGCTATGCTCACAAGCTGGTGCCTGTAAATGAACGTTTGATGTACCTGTAGGCAATGATGTAAAGCAATCATGTTCATTCTAAAGCATACATTGATCATGCGTCTTAATGCCTATCCTCACTGCCTCACATCATTTCTGATGAGAGCCCCATATATTTCCCCCTCCTTAGCCATGAATGTTGTGTTTCCCAGCCACTCCAAACACTTACACCACCAGATCGTTGTCCTCCCCACTGCTCACGCGTTTTTTTAATATGTACCCATTTGTTTATAAATCTTGAGATTTGTAGATGTAGGCAAGCAATCATGTTCATTCTAAAGCATACAATTTTAGCAAATTGTAAGCATATCAATGTGATATACAATAGGACGTCAGTGTTACAAAATAGAAGGAACTAAATGGGAATAAGTAACAGTAATTCATAAGATGTATTTCATCCTCATATCTCTTCTCATGGCGTGATAGACAGCCTGGACCTGAACAACAATCAAAGTAACCAAGTACACGTGGAAGTAAAATTTCAACAAATGGGAATCTAGGTTCTTAAGTAGAATATATTTGAGCATTACAAAACAGGGTGCTACCTGCTCATTCGAAACCACAGGAATCCTCCCCAAAAACATTCCCCCCTAGAAGATATTTTCCGACTTGCTTCGCCATGTACAAACCAAATTGAGATGTTATATTAAAACTAACGTTCATTTATTTGTATGGCGAACGAAACATATGCACAGAACCAAAAACTACAATAAACAGCTAGCTATGCTCACAAGCTGGTGACTGTAAATACATATGGACTATTTATCTGAAAGTCCATGATGTAAAGAAAGATGTTATATTGCGCAAAGACATGCAGTTTTTACATTAAATCTATGGCGCATATGTTACCACATATTGTTGAGGTACAAAATTTATATATTAGAAACAAGCCCTATAAAAGAAACTCCTTTATCATGCACTGCATGAAATAAAAAAAGCACATGACGAGGAGAATTACCCTCATAATATTAAACATGAACACAAACGGTCTTAGTTATAGAAGTCAGCTAGAATTAGAAACCTTGGAGCTAATTAGTTAACCAATTAACTATTCCTTGAGACACTAACCAAACCATGTAAAACTCTCAATACAGTTAAACTAATTACATAAATTAGCATAAGGGTTTAAAAAAATCTCACTTATTGACTCCGGCACACGTTGGAAACACGGAAGAGATCAACAAACTTGTTGGGCAGATCGATCTTGCCGCAGTTGGTCCACTAAGAAAACCATAATGCTGCACTTGGTGTACACTGCAGGGGAAATAGATGTTTCAGCTAGAACCAATATTTTTTACCTTATGCACTGATAAAACAACACGCAGACAGCCGGTTAAGAAAAACTACACCACGAGCGTTATATACAGACAGTGCACACACTATTAATACAGAGCTGGCCCGTCCGTCTTGAATCTTTCTGAACTTACAATCCAGTTAAATATATAACCCCCCGTATGGTACTAAATATCCAACAATCCAGATTTCTCTACAAACAATCACAACATGGAACCAGTATAATCTGAAAACTTTCCTAGTAGGATTGAGTAAACAGAGGTACCTTGATCACATGGATTTTGCTCGGCTGCTCTTGCTGGAAATCCCTAATTGTCGCGTAGCAAATTATCACCCACTCCAAGCTGCACAACCTCTCTTCTTCTCACCCTCTGTCCTTCTTCAGATGCACTAATTCGTTATTTGGTTAAATGATAGACAAAATTGCATGAACAATGAATGTATATACCTGAATTCAACAGTAGCTACAATGGTCACGTACTTCATATTCTTTTCTATCCGAGTGGACATCCAATCAAGCTAGTTGATGGTGCTCCTCCTCAACTCGCGGTTGTGAACGGAGAGAGGGGGTCGGTGTAGCCCGCGGCGACGGAGCAGTTAGGCCTAGCTAAATACCCGTGAGTTGCAACGGGGGATAAACACCAAATGTGTTAAATATATATACGTATACCTTTGAGATCCGCAATAATATGAGCTATAAAATTTACAATAAAAAATTAAGTGATTTGCAAGATAACTAATTAACATCTGGGTTAGCAGGGCACATTATATTCCATTCATCTACAATGTAGCAAAAAACTAAAGGAAAGACGATTAAAAAAGCACAAGGAAAGGAATATATTGTACTCAAATTCTCATCCCTGCAAACACTGCGAACTTTGGCATATAAGTGAACAAGTGTGATGGTGATGTTGATACCGAACACAGATCGTCCAACCTTACGCATCGTGAAAAAAGTAAAAAAATAAATAAGAAAGGCATAATTGCTAGTAGTACATAATAGCAATTCGCAAAAAAGGCAATACATGCCAAGATGGATCACATTTGCTACACAAAATGTGATGCCCCCTCCCCTCCTCCCTAATCTTATTTAAGTATTGAAACCAAAAAGGCCAGCACTACTCGCTCTCGTGCTATTCTAATCTGATATATTCCCATAAAGTGCAAATACTACCATGATCTCGTAGAAATCAATCAATCTAAGCAAACAGAGTCCATGATCAATAGTTCAATACATCTGACAACAAACCATCGACAATGTGGGGGCCCCGGAATGTGTACATACCAAATGTACTCAACAATGATGTAGGTAAAAGGCGTGATATCCATGTTGAGTAGCTGCTCCATCCTCTGCATGACAATGTCTGAAAGGTGAAGAGGTAGAAGTATGAATTACAACAGTTAGAAAATCATGACCCTTGGCATTAACCCTTGTTGACCATGGATGTTCACCTAAACTGACCTGGACTTTTCTAGACATGTTGCACTAATTCAGCTAGGTCCGATGGGATGGGATTGAGCAGCAGCAAGCCACCACTCCCGTTGATAATTTTTTGCTGTTTCATGTGCCACACTATCGCTATCTCATGCAAATCTCCCACAGATTTCCTCTGAACCGACCTAAATCTGATACACCATGTAGCCTAACAAAGTAAGAAAATGCACCAAACTTAAAATCATGCTCTGTATAAGCAGATTATAAGATAATTTTGAAGGGTTTTGTATAATAAACAATTTAAAGCAGCACATGCATGTGGGAGGAACATATACTGACCAATACAATACAGAACACTGTGCTAAGTCAATGTCGCTGTACTCACTTATTTCCTCTTACAGCAAATACATGGTGACGAATTAATGCAGGTCATCTTTATTTTAATCCATAATATGTTGTGTTATTAACTACATGAACATGAGAAACTGAGACTCAAATAGTTCGTTTGTGCCATTGCAAACCTAGTTAGGTCTCTTCTCTCCAATAATAAAAAAGAATACGTACATACATACCTCCAGTTAAGACCATCTGAACCATTCCGGCACAAATATGCATAGCCATGGATCAGCTATACATGCCTGATGCAGCCGCATGGCTTCGTTTCTCGTGTTCTCCTCCGCCTGACCGTGGGCGCCACTGCCCACCATTGCCTGTGCCAATTTCGTCCTCGTCACACACGCTTGCAGAATGTTCGCTCACACAGGAACAGTGATCTCCACGCCCGCCCTTACCCACCCGTCGGGCCCCTAGTAAACTCATTTCCGCGTGCGCCCTGCCACCGAGTGCCTTTCATCGACACGGAGAGAGAACACACAAGGATGCAGAGTGAGATGAAGAGGAAAGAGTACTTAATTACCTTCGGCTGACGCCATCGCACGTGCTTAATCAAGATCTTGTCCAGGTCGAGGCAGTTAGGCCGGAGCATGTCGTCGTCGTCACCGGTAGGTAGCACATCGCCGTCCTCGCCGGGCTGGATTTGAGCTCCAGGCGAGGGCTGCACCACCTCGTCCCCACCATGGCGCCTGGTGTCTACAATGGTAGCGCGGCCGCAGTGCTCTTCACCGCTGCGGCATGCTCCACCTTGTCTTGATCGCCGGCCCGTCGTACTGAGTGAGAGAAGGAGAGGATTAGGGTGTGGCCGGCGGCCGGATCAGCACCATCTTGACCCCTATGGTTGCAATCCCGAAAGGCCATGATCTCTTGCCCATGCCCTTCTTTACATCGTGGGCGAAGTAGCTCCGGGCAGCAGCGTCGAATCCCTCGGTTGCCTAACCTCGAAGACGATCTGGAGGAGGCGCGAGGTGCAGCGATGTTCCTATGGCGAGTGGCGGCGTGCGAGTCGGATGGGGACGGGCGGGCGGCGGCGGCGTGCGAGTAGGAGACCCAGCTCTTGCTCAGGAGTTTGAAAAGCAATGGGGCGTTGATTTTTTCTTTGAGGGGGCTCTATCGCTGATATGGTGGAGAGAAAATCGGAAATCAGAGGAGATAACTCACGAGAGAGCCAAGCAAATAAAAGAGGTGGGACCGAACGAACGAGGGAGCCGAGCAAAACGAACGAACGACTACAAAACCGACTATCACGATAAGATCTTTTTTTGTCAATGGTTTACTTATGAATTTCTTTAAATTCATTATTTGTTTCCTGAAAATCTATTATTTGTTTCCTAAAGCAAATTGCATTAATGAGAGAGATCCGTTGATTTGGCTAAGGTAGGAAAGAATCTATTATTTGTTTCCTAAAGCAAATTGCATTAATGGGAGAGATCCGTTGATTTGGCTAAGGTAGGAAAGAATATATTATTTGTTTCCTAAAGCAAATTGCATTAATGAGAGAGATCCGTTGATTTGGCTAAGGTAGGAAAGAATATATTATTTGTTTCCTAAAGCAAATTGCATTAATGAGAGAGATTCGTTGATTTGGCTAAGATAGGAAAGTTAGATCCGTGATCTTTTGTCATTAGGAAAGTGTTGATTTTTTAAACAAAAGAGTGGAGAGAAAAATAAACCAATGGATAAGAAACCAGTGGGCGGGGGTGGTGGGAGGTGGGACGAAAATAAACCGGACGAAAATAAACCGTACCGTAGGTCCTTTTTCGTTGGTTAACCTTCGTAGGTCTATTTTTTTGGTACGTGGATGGGTGCGGGTTGGGGCCTCAGGAGGAGGTTTCTTCGGTTTCTGGTGGATAAGTCAGAGGTGGGAGAAGGTACCAAAAAAAACCAGGGGAGATGGAACTAAAAAAAACTTGGAAGCGAGACTACCAACTGCTCCATTAGGAGTAGAGATTTACGAGCTCGCTTGGGTAATTTCCACTGTGAAATCAAAGCAAACGCTATTTAAGGTGAAGTTCCTAAACTACTTGTGGTTTGGGGCTGGGGCAGGCGCGTCAAACAGAACGGCACGATGGATAGTACGTCACCGGCAAGAAAAGGTGGGACGTAACACCGTGATGCCCTCAGCCCCACATTGTGACGCATGTCCTCCAATCATACGATCGGGTGATAATTCGAGTTGATCTGAATAAGATCTGCACTGTCAAATATAGTTTCAGGTCTGTATCGTCAAAATATCTGGATAAACATAGCACCGTGCAATGGTTGTCTTCACTGTCAAAACATCAGGAGAAGGCCTGGTTTTCTTCGTCTTCTTAGGTGCCTGGTTTTCTTCGTCTTACTACATCAGGGACAACAACAACAACAACAAAAGTACAAAAGTATTGTTGGTATCAGATTGTCCACATCCCCACAATTCCCAATTCTAAACAAAAGTATTGGTCACCAAAGAGATCGAGCACGGCAACCAGACCGGTCTATCGGGATTTCTTATTGTATACTCCTAGTAGTATCTTAGTAGCAGAACCGTATCTGTGCAAAGAAGTAACATGGTCAAAGTTGTGAATCAGCCAACAAACTTCAGGGCCTAAATAAGAATTAGTTCGACCACGCGTTCATGAAAATGACGCCGCTGAACACAATGGTCCGTAGGAAGGCCAATTTAATGGCGAGAGATGGCACGTTTCCTATTGTTTGATAAGAACGTACCGCTGTCTGAAATAGAATTGTGTTTCTGGACTATCGGAATTTGCAGATTATTACTGGTAGGTCATCGATCATAATATTGATTATTTACAGATTATGACCGCTAAGTCATCATATATTGATTGACAATATCAGTGCCACGAGTACAAGAACGGTCCATGGTTTGTCTCACCGGTGATGACACAATTGCTTCAACGCTTAAATCATTGTAAGAACACAATGATAGATAAGTACACATGGCCGATATGTTGGCCGTCATTATTGGCAGAGCCAAGCAGCGGGGCCATGTAGAGGGGTTAGTTCCTCATCTAGTTGATGGAGGGGTATCCATTCTACAGTATGCTGATGACACTATCCTATTCATGGAACATGACATGGCTAAAGCACGTCATATGAAACTTATCTTATGTCTCTTCGAACAATTGTCTGGCTTAAAAATTAATTTTCATAAGAGCGAGTTGTTTTGCTTTGGGAAGGCCAAAGACGAGGAACACACTTATAGACAATTGTTCGGATGTGAATTAGGTGCTTTACCATTCAGTTACTTGGGTATACCGATACATCACCGTAAGTTATCCAATAAAGAATGGAAGTGTATTGAAGAACGAATTGAAAAAAAACTTAGTTGCTGGAAGGGCAAGCTTATGTCATATGGAGGTCGGCTAGTCCTGATTAACTCAGTACTGACTAGTATGCCGATGTTCCTACTTTCGTTCTTCGAAATTCCGAAAGGGGTTCGGAAGCGACTTGATTTCTTTAGATCTCGTTTCTTCTGGCAGTCTAATGAGGCCAAGAGGAAATACCGTCTCGCGCGATGGGATATCCTTTGCCGACCTAAAGACCAAGGGGGTCTCGGTATTGAGAACTTAGAAATTAAGAATAAATGTCTTATGAGCAAATGGCTATACAGGCTAGAGACAGAGCCGGAAGGTATGTGGTCACAAATCCTGCACAATAAGTATTTACACTCGAAAACACTAGCCCAGGTTACCATGAGACCGACTGACTCGCCATTCTGGAAGGGACTTATGAGAACGAAGGACTTGTTCTTTCGTAGGGTCAAATTCTTGGTTGGCAATGGGATGTCAACAAGATTTTGGGAGGATACGTGGTTAGGAGAGACGCCCCTGGCCATCCAATATCCCACCTTTTATAATATTGTGCAACGTAAGGAGGATTACGTAGGCACAGTCCTTCAAACTATTCCCTTGAACATTCAGTTCAGACGTGTGTTAGTTGGTGAGAGATGGACTGCCTGGATGCATTTGGTTCGGAGACTGATAGAAGTTCAACTCTCCGACCAGCCGGATTCGACACAATGGAAGTTAACTAAGAATGGGATTTTTACGGTGAAATCATTCTATATGGATTTGATTAATTCTGGCCCAATCTCAAGATCGTTGCACATCTGGAGGGTTAAGGTTCCTTTGCGCATTAAAATCTTTATGTGGTTCGTCCACAAGCAAGTGATACTCACAAAGGACAACTTAATCAAAAGGCGATGGGTAGGAAGTTCGCGGTGCTGTTTTTGTGATCATGATGAAACAATACAACACGTATTTCTTGAATGCCCACTTGCCAAGTTACTTTGAAGAACGATTCATATAGCTTTTAACATTAATCCTCCAGTTGATATTGCGTCGTTGTTTGGGACGTGGTTAGCTGGGGTTGAACAGATTACTGCGGCTCGTATTCGGATTGGAATATGTGCGCTATTATGGGCTATATGGAACTGCAGGAATGATATGATTTTTAACACACAATACACTTTAACTTTCTTGCAGGTCATCTTCAGAGCTACAGCTTGGATCCGTACGTGGTCCTTACTCACTCCTATGGACTCCAGGGAGCCTTTGGTTACTGGGTGCAACCAATGGGAGATGGTAGCTAGGGCTATATTCAACCGGTTCGGATGGCGCTCACATAACAGGATAGGAGTCTAGGGAGCTTATCCTTCATCTTACCGTATCGGTTGCTTTTGTCAGCATGTAATTTTCCTTTCTTATTTTGCTATGCTCCGTTTGCGAGCTGTAAGACTATTATGACGATACTTCGTGGATTTTTAATAAAATGGCTGCATGCATCATCATGATGCAGAGGCCGGGGGTATGCCTCCATTTCAAAAAAAAAGTACACATGACACAATCAAGCGTACAACAATAAATTGACGAATAGGTACTGGTATATATGTACCCCATATACCCATGTACGAAAAGAAATGTTTTTTTAAGAAATGAGCTGCAGTATTTGTTCAACCAGATTTTTCAGATATCTATATTTATTTCTGCAAGGATACGTGGTTGGCAATGCCGCTCTCTGAAAACATTATTCAGCCTTGTAATGTATTGCTTATGACAAAAATGATATGCTTGCGCAATTTTTTAGCACATCACCGCTTAATGTTCCTTTTCGGCGGGATTTGATCAAACTCCGCCTTGCGCCATGGCACACCCTCTTGGGGCGACTAGCGCAGTCCAATTGACACAAGACCCGGATGAGTTCCGGTGAAACCTTTGGTAGATTCTACGTACTCAGAGATTTCAATGTACTACTATTTCGATAGATTCTACGTACATTCTATCTACTACCATTTCGGTAGGTTCTACGTACTCACAGATTTCAATGAGCAATGGTAAAAAAATTAAAAGTCAAAGGTACCAATAAAAAATTGAAAAAAATGTGGTACCTTTGCCAAGGTGTGATCGTACACAAGGACAATCTCGGACGCCAAGCTATTCTCAGGTGACTAGGGTTTCTTTTCCTTCCATTGGCGCCGTCGCTGGTCCGCCTCGCCTCCCATGGCCTTTGGGCCGTAGAGGAGCGGAGGACCTCGGCCCCTCGCCTGCGGGAGGGATCCTGCTCTCATTCTCATTTGGTTCAGTGCCTCGGTTGGGGCTGTGTGGTGGCGGCGATGTCCCCTAGTAGAAATAATATCTCCCACGCCCAATCCCCGTCCCGGTGGTGCGGCTAGCGTCATCGGAGAGCGTGTGATGGTGTGTCTCCGTCAGATCTCGCGGGATTCAATCGGTGCTGGTTTTTGATGGATCTGTTTGGATCTTGTTTCCGTTATTTAAATGAATTGTACTTTTGAATTGTGCCAAAACTCAAATATGAGCAAAGGTCGTGTCAAATTTTTTATTTGAATCTAAATTCAACTAAGCATAAGTTAAAGTTTTAAAATTACCCCAAAGTTTGTATGCATGAATGCAACGCACATTCAAAAAAAAATATCCCTGCTCTCGTCTAAACTAAGGGTCATGATAGCCTCTACCCCTTAAAGAAATTCCATCCTTGGAATAGTGGATGGCCATACCTTCTTGAAGACATCGTCGTGGTGCTCCTCTTCGTATCTGGGTTCCGGGTGAGAACCTTTGTTCCATGTGGATGGCAGTGGTGATGTTTAGCCCTGTTCTCCCTCCTGGGGGCGTTATCGTGAAGCTTATGTGTTATATAGTGTGGCGTTGTAATCAATTCCTCATGTGCTTTCTCTCGACGGCATGTCGCATGCGTCTTACATTGTCCGCTTATCCTCGAAGGGTTAGCTCATTATCTTGTATCGTTCGACCGTGTATTTTGTTCGGTTGTTGCTTCTAGGCATGAAAATGGATCAGAAACAGACGAAAGTGAGTGCTACCATATTTGATTTCATATATTTTTGCAGAAGTGAAAACGAATACAAAAACCCCATAAATGAATACGGAAACAGATACTATCGGAAACGGACACGGAAATAGAAGTGAGTTGAGTGGACTTAAAAATCCCTTGAATCATAGAGAAATACACATAAAAACAAACAAATTTAATGAATTGTTAACATGGCTACAAAATAATATCATTATGTTAGCAACTTAGCATAGTATTGTAGTAGTACTGGACAACTGCATATAGGATCAATCTCAGTACATGTGTGGTAGTAGAAATTGGGCCTCACATGATTCATTCTACTCATTGTGTCATTGTGTGTTGTTTGATGGTTGGGCTACAAAGCAGCCATAGTAAAAACGAAAATCCCATATTCACAGAAACGGAATATTTCGTTTCCACTCCTGTTCCAGCGGAAAACACCGTTCCGTTCTTTTCCCATTCTGCATAAAAATTTTCATTTCCATTTCCGTTTTACAAATTTCCGTTTCCATTTTCATATTTCCTCCTGAAAAGCGGAAAGTTTCCACTTCATTTTCATCCTAGTTGCTTCATATATAAAACATAACAAAAGCCTATTACGAAAGCTAAGATAAAAAAAATGGCACTAGTAGCTGATCGAGGACCGCTGATCAGTTGAGCTTGAGCTATTGTATCCATCTATTTTGTCGTTTCATGCTGATATGTTAACTAACCGATGGACTTGGTCTAAGTGAGCATGTCCGCAACCGCGTCTTCGGAGAAGCCTGCAACGTGACCAATCAACAATACAATTGGGTCGCGTCGTCTTGGAATTCAGATCTCGTCACAAGTCAATGTTTAATGTCCCCCCATGGGTAGCCTGCCGATCGGAAAATTCAACGGAGAGCTTGTGATTGTGGTCAGGACGCGCTTACATCTACTTGCCCATTTGGACACTTGTCTTAGTCTACTCACTGCGAGCTCAACTACGAGTCTTCTTACGACTAGCTTCGTTGGGATCGCTCCTGATACTGATAACTCTACTTCTCTGCTCCCACACCCGCACCCACTGCACAGGGTCCTTAGCTATCCCCTTCACAAAATCATCACAAGCTGCATTGCATCTGCCAAAAGATCGATCAGTTGCTACCCCAAACCATTCTAGCCTCGCCTCGAACACGAGCATCTCCCCATTGAGTTCCTGTTTCTCCTTCATAGGCATCTAGCAACCCAGCAGCAAGCAATGAAGGTGAGGAACCTATTCAGTTTCTTCTCCTAGTTGTTGTTTACTTCTCGTGTTGCTTTGTTTAGCACCTAGCTCAATTTCGAGAACTCGATACATTACTCTGAAGCTGAAGCATACGATTGATCCATGGCTTTTCTCCTTGTTGTTGTTGCAGCAAAAGATTGTCATCCAGTTGAGCATGTCGTGCGACAAGAGCCGGGCCAAAGCCCTCACGCTGGCCGCCAGAGCAGCCGGGGTGACGTCGATGGGGATTACCGGCAACGCCAGGGATCAGCTGGAGGTGGTCGGCGACGGCGTCGACCCGGTGTGCCTCGTCAGCTGCCTCCGCAAGAAGCTCGGCCACGCCCAAATCATCAAGGTGGAGGCAGTGAAGAAGCCGGAGGAGAAAAAGGAGGAGAAGAAGGATGAACCGAAGCCGGCGGTGCCCGCGTACCCGCCGCCGTACTACTGCCCGCCGGCCGGCTACTACCACCACCAGTACCAGCCGCCGCACATGGTCGTCTGCGAGGAACAGCCCGGCAACTGCCGGACCATGTAATTAATTGCCAGAGAACGATTTTGGCGTACTTTAATTTTTTCAGCATGCAAGTATATTTACATAGTTACATGTACAAGTGTTTATTGATTCATTGGAAGAAACAAGGAGATGCCATTCTGTGACTTCGCTTGCTTCTTTTTTTTGACAATAAATAGACTTTATTCCTCATGTAATCGTCATATCAGTCACAAGCAGATGAGAAACAAAATCAGGGATCTCAGTCGCTTGCTTCTTGGCGAAGGGTGAAGTTCGTAGATCAGATGTGGATGGGGGGCTTGCATGTGCACAACTGATAGTAGCGGCGTATGTCATTTAGTCAGAGGATGTTTTTAGATGGACTTAATCATACGATCATTGGGTGATAATATGGGTTTTGTATATACACGTTTCCGTAAACCCGCAAATGGAAATGAACAGTCAAACATTCTATCGAGCAAGACCTAAATATTGTTTGAGGTATGCATGCTCAAAATATCTGAATAAACATATGGGATCACCATGGAATGCTTGTCTGAATAAACATTTGGACAGAACCATGCAATTTTCTGATGAAAAAAGATACACATGCTTGAGAGTGGCCATCTTCTTCCTGTCAAGGTTCTTAGAGTGACCTGGTTTTCTTCGGTCTTCGCCTGCTTTTCTTCGTTTTACATTAAATTAGTGCCTTTGTGGGGGTATGCGAGGGCGACGAGCGGAGTAAGCAAACTGCTGACCAGAAGTTCAAGACTGGCATCAGATTGTCCCCATCTCCACAATTCCCAACTGTAAACAAAAAGATTAGCCACCTGCTGCGGAGATCGAGAATCGAGCACGGCAACCAACGGGTCTATTTTCTATAAGAAAATGTGCAACTTCTTCTGTCCTACCCAATTTGTGCACGTTCTATTTTCTTATGTTATAGCAAGCATCATCTAGTCACCAGATAGGAAGGCTTCAAAGCAAGCAATACATATATATTTAACTTTAAGCTCAAAGATCTTTGCCTTTTCTCCACAGTGTTGGCAAAATCACCATCGTACATATAGATTCATCATGTACTTCCTCCGTCCGAAAATACTTGTCAGAGAAATGGATGTATCTAGACGTATTTTATCTTTAGATACATCCATTTTATCCACTTCTGCAACAAGTAATTCCGGACGAAGGGAGTACCAGTTAAGAGTTTTACGTCAAGTTTTTCAATCTGACACGCTAGCATTCACCCGACTGATGGAGTTGTGTGCGTCGACCGCATCCACATCCATCAGATCTGTTTCTGATCAGACGGCTCAAACAGTTGATTCCAGCGCTCCATCAGCCAGCGTTTCACCGCTGCTGCGGCTTTGTCGGAGTCCACGACCACCTGTTAGACCTTGGTGAGCTGTGTCGCACCTCTCCAATCTACCTCTCATCATATTCCATCGCCGTAGGCCTCGCCCCGCTTGGAATCAAGCTCGGTCGAGTGCCATGGCCGCCGTGGAATGGATCTGACGGCCTGCACCGGCGAGTCCCCATCTGCGTCCCATGCTTTGTGTATACATGCATGGCCTGATGCATACCAACATGATGGCCTGATGCCCTCATGTATGCTCCTCCGACGATTCGTTGTGCGCTCTATTGCAATGACGGTGTTGCAAACAACGGCGGTGAACAACGACAATTGCAAGAATGGCGGCGTGAGCTCTGATGATTTTTGCTTTGCACAAGGGCCCTGTTGCAATTGTGTAACATCCCAAATTTTTAATTTGGAATGTTATACATAGGTCATCCATGCATATCATATTTTATTGCATTTCATTTTGCGATCCTCGAAATCCTGAGCAACTCAAGGACCACGGAGAGAGTTGGGGATTTCACCGTTTTCATATTTGAATTTTCTCAAATATTGAAACAGGGATCAATTTGGTTTAACTATTTTTCTCTCCGAAAATATTTCATATTAAAAATATATGAGAGGAGATAATATGACTTCTCCAAAATAAATGGAATATTGGAGGAAAAATATTAAAATCAAATAAATATTTTATTTGGATTTTTATTGCAATTTTATTTGAATTTAGAAAAATATGCATTTTTCAAAATTGCATTAGAGTCCCAAATAAATGTTTACCTTGTCCGGGAGATTTTTAGAGGACGGGGAAAAATTTATTTCGGGAATTTTGGAGTCCGTTTAGTATTTCTTTTATTTGTTTTTCTGCGCGGAATTATTAAAAAAAAAAAAAAAAAACTCCGCCGGACCGAACTGGGCCGAAGCCCAGCCGCCCCGCGCCGCCATCCCGTCCCGTGCCGGAGACGGACTCGCCGGAGGAGTCCGAGCCGCCGCCGTCGCCGCCCTCGCCCCCTGCCCCAAGCCACCCTGCCCAGCCCCCCAGCTTAAATACACCGCCCGCCCCGCCGCCCCTGGAGCCCCAAGCCACCGCCGCCGCCGCCGCAAGCAGCCGCCGCCGCCGCCGCTGCAGCGCCGCCGCCGCCCTCCGCCGCGCCGCGCCGCTGCACCGCGCGCCCCGCCCCGTCGCCTCGCCGCTCGCGCTGCCGCCGCACCCCGCCGCCGCTGCGGCCTCGCCTCGCCGGAGCCGCCGCTCGCCGGATCCGACGCCCGGAATTTTTTCCGGTTAACCGTTCGGTTTTTTTGTAAACCCTAGATCTAGATTCGGTTTTTTTTTAAATACCGGTTTATTCTTTTTAGATCGGTTTTCCGTCGGTTTAGTTATTTAGCGGACGTTCGTCCGTACGTTCGTTTTAACGAACGGTTTTCACCGTTTAACCGCAGACAGCGAACGTTCGTTCGTTAGCTGTTCGTTAGTTTTCTTTTCTCGGATTTTCCGCGATTATTTTCGATCGCGTTTCTGATCCGATTTTCGTTTTAGTATAACTTTTCGCTCGTTTGTCGGAATAGGCGATTCAGGCCTAGATCTTCGTCTCGAAGCCCTCTTTCTGTTTAACCAACTTAAACAAGATTTTGCTACTGTAAAATTTGACTTTACGTCATTAGCAATCAAAGCTTGTTTCTTTCGCAGTTTGAGTTTCGTGCTCGTTTGATTCGATTCTTTTTGCAAACCGGAGTTCTTTCAGTTGAACTTTCTGGTTAGATCTTCTCATTTGGGTTTTACCCGTGCATCTTCGCTTGATGCTTATGTATGCTATTGTTTGTTTGCGATAGAATTCCCGGAGTGCGAAGCGTGCTACTACGAGTCCCTAGGTTTTGCGGATCGTCAGCAAGGCAAGTAACACATTGATCATACTTCTTCGTTACCCAGTTTTTATGCATTAGTTTCGACCCTCAAAATTGCATGATTAGGATGTGATTAACTTGTGGGTACTGGGAAGTAGATGATGAGGTAGAACCTATTGCCCTTTTAATAACAAACCCTTGGGAGTTACTTCTACGCTATGCTTATGTTGCCATGCTATGCTCGTAGACGTGGATTGGGTTTGAGTGTATTCCATGACAGATGTGAGATTTTTAATGAATGGTTCAACTTAAGGTGGCAACTTTAACACACATCTGGGTGGATTGCTTGTTTGGGCACCTGGGGATATACCAGTGTTGTCCTAGGAGATCCCGGGGTTATACCGTGTGATCCTCCTACGGCCGCCACCCAGGCTCAAAGGGATCATAAGATTGTTCATGCTAGAAAACTTCCGTGTGAGCCACAAGCTATTATGGGCTCTAGCATAGTTGAGTATGTTACATGACCTCTTTCAGTGGTAGGCTAGCAGATGTAGGGGAAAGTAGGTGTAACGGTCTACCCGGAGTAAGAGTAAATGTTTCTGAAAGACTGTGTCTCGGTCATCCGTTTCTCAAACACCATGTAGTGCGAGAAATCCAACGGAGGAGATCGAGTCTTGTGGGGAAAAGTGCACAAACCTCTGCAGAGTGTACAAACTGATCATGATTAGCCGTGTCCCCGGTTATGGACATCTTGAGTATGGTTCTTGGATCATCATATTGAATCCCATCACTCTAAATTAATTTGTTGGGATTAATAATTACTTTTAATTGGGATTGAGAGGGGGATTTACTTCTCAATGTTCAACAACCACCATGATAGTTAAATAAAATATATTCCTTTGTTGTAGGGAAAAATTGGCTTTTCGCAAAACAGTATAACACTAGAGCTTTTCCACCAGCCAAATATGCATGTAGTATTAGCATTTATTCTGTTCATTGCTCTACTGTGTTATATTGCCAGCATATTCCATGTGCTGACCCGTTTCGGGCTGCAACGTATCATGTTGCAGACTTTTCAGACGAAGAGTAAGGTGTGCTAGGTCGTTGTCGTGCACTCAGCTATGCCGTTGGAGTTGATGGACTCACTTTATCTTCCAAGCCTTCCGCTGTTATCTTATTTAGATGGCCTTAAGCCATATTTCTTGTAAGCAGTTCTCTTTTGAGACATTCGATGTAATAAGTGTGTGATTGCTACTCTGTTATAAATCCCTCAAGTACTGTGTGTATCAGCATTACCGATCCAGGGATGACACTTGAACACAGGGATTCGATCCATTCGGGTCGGGTCGCTACAAATTGCAACAAGGCTCTTTTTGCGGGGCGCAAAGCTTTTTTGCAACATTGCTCTTGTTGCATGATGTTTCTGCAACAAGGATATTGTTGCAATCAGCACATGTGCATATTGGATCGGACAGCTCGCAACAATGGTCGATCTTTTAAATATATCAACCGACTGACATGTAGCATGCCCCTTTTTAATTAGGGAAGAATCCATGTAAGAGGCGATATTATCATGCGGAGATATTTGATCGCGTAGGGGGATGATGCAACGACCGAAGATGCCCTCGTGTCATTCCTGGTGGGTGACCTGGACGCAACGCAAAACCTATACTAGTCCCGCTGCCACGACAGAGCCTTGCATTTAGTGGTGGCCGATGGCATCGCTGCGGCGGGGGTGGCTCCTGGGTATCGACCTGTCGAGCGGTGCGGACGTGCGGCAGTATCCAGTCAACAAATCATGATGGCACGACAAGTTTCAGGGCGCAAGACAGAGTAGTCGACAGCTCCCCCGGTAGGGTTCCCTTGCGGGGGCGCGTGGCTTGCCTTGATCTGAGGCAATGCTTCTATGGTCTAGCCTCAGATGTGCGTCATGGTGGCTTCGTGATTTTTTTCGTTTGGGCTTAGCCCTGAGGAGGAGGAGGCTCTTGGGGAAATACACTTTGGTTCCTTTTCCTCTGTGAAAAACGAGGCTTATTTGCGTGGACCTTGTCTTCGACAATCCAGGGTCTGAAGGACATGACCATTTCCTGATTCACAAGGACGCTACGCCCGTCAAGCAACACCTATGCCACTTAGGAAATATCTAGAAACTAGATAATGGCCATGCACATTCTAGAATTAACATTGGACATGGTTCAGGGTAAATGGTAGAGAAATCTAGAAATAAGATATTTATATGGAGCTCTCTGATTATGGCAACTGCTTAAACAATCCCATGGAAATCCTCTACCGGCGAAAAGCTATCCTAGTGCGCCCTCGACCCCCCGAGCCGCTCCCGCGAGCGTCCTCAGGGGAAACCCTAGCGCGCCGCCTGTCGTCCTCCCTCACCGGCCTCTCCCCCCGCCGCCACCGCACGGCGCCGCCGGGCAAAGTCCGGCCGGTGTTGGTGGCGGCGGGGATCTTTTCCCTCTCCTCGCGGTTGGCGTCCGGCGCGAGACGGCGCTGGGCTGTGCGGAGCCTAGCGGCGCGGCAACGGGCGTGCTGGGTGGCGGCGGCCCTGCCTGGTGGCGGCGCATCAGCGGCTTGGGGTCCCTTCGACGCGCGGCAGCTGCGGCTTCTCTGGCGGTGACGCACGCGACGGCCCCGTCTAGATCTGGTGGATTTGGCTCCGGTGGCCGACGCGCGGCGGGGGTAGTGTGCTCATTGGGTCACGGGCGTCTAGCTCTGCCATGGCCGGCGTCTGGCAGAGCTGGAGGCGTGGCGGCGGCAGCGGTTGGTGCGTGTCCAGGCGGGCGGGTGGCCGTGGGCTTGCATGCTCGGCCCTGTGACGGCGCGGGCCGTGGGCGGCTTGGACCACGGGCGGCCGCTCTGCAGTGGTAGGTGGTGGCGGCGGCGTGGTGGTGGTGGTGGTGGTTCGTGCTGGTGGTGGCGCTGGCGGCGGTGTGGGCTTCGGCCGACCTTGCGTCCAGCGGCCGTTGGCGGCGAGGGTGGTGGCGCTGGCTCGAGGCTTTCCCTCGGGGTCCCGACGTGGATGTGGGCTGCCACGGCGTGGTGGTGGCCCATCGCGGTGGTCTGGGTCGTTTCACGGCGGCGGCCGGACTTCTTCGGCGTCAGCCTGTCGGTGAGCGCCCTTGCCGACCTTCGATTCCTCTCCCCGTCGTTCGGGCACTACCTTCATCTAAGGGTTGGCCCTCTCCAAGCTGCGGACCATCGCTCGTCTCGCGCCCAGCAGCAGGACCGAGCTCGTCTCACGCCCGGCAGCAGGACCGGACTTGTCTCGCGCCCGGCAGCAGGACCGAGCTCGTCTCGCGCCTGGCAGCACGACCTGACTCGTCTCGCGCCCGGCGGCAGGACCGAGCTCGTCTCGTGCCCGGCGGCAGGACGGGTCGATGGTGGCCAGGTTTGGTCGGCCTATTGGGTCTCGACGCTGGGGACTGCTCGGGGGTGCGAAAGGCGGTTCATTTCCACTCGTCTCTTTGGTTGGGGTAGCGGCAGGTGGTGGGTGAGGTGGCATCAAGGTCCTGGTTGCCGGGGCAGCGGCCCTGGTGGTGGTGTCGCGGTGCTCCTGGGCAAAGCCCGTGGCTTGGTGCTGCCTGGTGGCCATGGCCGTGTGGGCGGCGTGGTAGCCAGGGTGTGATGTTCGGTGGTGGTGAATATTTGCCGGGTGAAAACCTATTCTATCTTCGGACGGACCGGCGGCGCCGAAGCTCGTTTCCTTCTTGAATGCGTCGCCGCGGCTCTCACTGTCTGTCGTGTTGCTCCAGGGGAAATTCTGATCCTTGGGTCGGGCGGTGGCGGCGCTTCGGTGTCGTAACCTTCCTGTAGGCACCGCCTTGAAGCCCATGGTTCGTCGTATATAGCTTCTTCTCTTCGCGGTGGCGTGTTCACGGTTGAGGCCCCCCGGTTGCTCATGTAGTGCTAGGGGTGGTGTTGCCGCGCTCAGCGCCTATGTATCCTGTCTTGGGTGTGTGTGTTCTGATGACGTGCGTTGTACCGGGTTATTGTTGATCTTTGCTTTATATATAAAACGAGGCAAAAAAAAATTTCGGTAAATCCTCTATCATTGAAAAAGCAGATAGCTACTGTTTATACCGGAACAAGAGGTGGTTCGAAAATAACGACAGGTGGTTCAGAAATCTGGGGTAGCGCTGCTAGATACTTTTTGAAGGCCTGACAATCAAACCAACCGATCCACTGAGCTTTGGAAACCACAGCTTCAGTGCACTCTCCTCCTGAAGATATCCATGCAGAAAAATCATTTGATGAATTTTCTGGTCAACATAGAATCTATGGATTTTTTCTTCTAATTACTAGTACCAACATTATTCAAGCCATGCATGGGAGCTAGTTCAACAGGCCTCTCGGTGAAATCGCCTACTTTACTTCTTACACACAATTCATTGCATGTAAATCTTCCATTTATTAGGAATTCATTTGATGACCGTCTGATTCTAATTCTTTCCATCCTTAGTACTGTCTCTTGAACGATGCCATCCACGTGTCTCTAGAATTGTGTTCTAGTTTTTGCATGGGTGCCATTTGGCAAAAGTCAAATGGTGTTGTGCTCCTATAAATTAGGGTGACACTCCCATGTAAGTAAGCTAAGAAGAGAAGCAAGTAAGATACAAACAAGAGAAGTGGTAGGAGCTACCATGAGAATGAGATCTTGGAGATCGCAATGACACTACTAGGGAAAAGCCTACTAGTAGCGCTTGTTTTATAGCTGGTAGTAGCGCTTGTACAAGCGCTACCAGTAAGGCGCTACAGCTAACCAGCGCTACTGCTATACCTAGTTAGCAGTAGCGCTTTGTAGGGAAAAACGCTACTGATAACAGTAAGTAGCAGTAGCGTTTCTTTTGAAAAGCACTACTGCTAAATTTTCCTGTATTTTGGAAAATGCAGCTTATTATCGCTGTATTTGTATAGGTTTTATATACAGTAGTTTCATCATATGATTTTATGACTGTGATTAGTTATTATATATAACAGTGGGTGAAATGAACATGGATTAGATTCAAGTGGAGGCAACATGTGGTGCATATCGAAAGTACTACTAATCCAAACTAGGTGCACATGTTGCCTCCACTTGAATCTAATCCATGTTCATTTCACCCACTGATATATATAATAACTCATCATGCTCATATAACAACTTAGCATTATGCATCATCATAATAATAAATAACTCGTCATTGGTATCATAATAACAAGTCCTACTCATCATCATCATACAACTTCTACTCGTTATCATAATAACAAGTCATACTCATCATCATCATAGTCATCTAACCAACCCTACTTAATTGTTCTTAGCACATGATCATGAGTATTAGCTAGGACCTAACTACCCTCTCTAAGGTAAAATAGAATAAAACAAGATAGGCCCTGACTCTCCATTATGGAGAATGGAGACTATCCTGTCTTCAATTCTTGCGCTTCGCACAATGTTGGTTTCAAGTAGCTCCGTACGATTGTCCATACATTTTTTCCATGCTTTGATTGTCATGTCTTCATCGGTTTTAGAAATCCGGTATGAACAGTAGTGAAGCCTAGGCAGACCTGGCTGTAAGCTAATAACATCAAGGTGACCTTTCGGAAGCATGAGATGAGGCACACAATCCTTCGGGATTTTCTGTTGAAAAACATAGTAATAACGTCGTAGTTAGCAATGTAGGTTAGCTTTAGAAGAATTTATGCAAAAGATGCACGGATGTCGTAATAGTAAAAAATCTTACCATGCCATCTCCATAGATGTTACCGTAGTTCAACACGTGCACTAGTGGCACGTATTGACCATAATATGCAGGAGTATGATAATTGATATTGTAATTCTCAACATCAATAATAAATAAGATAAGATGATCTTTCTTCTGATAAGTTAATGGGAGCCACTACGGATCAGACTACTGATCTTTTCATTCTATCAGACGAGCTGAGGACCATAGGATCAGAAGAATGTTGGCCATCCGATCTGGTACTAATGCCCCACGCATGGCAGGTTAGTTTTCTACGTTAATTGCTTGCTTCTTGGAAACTGCTTCCGTAATGTTAGCTGCTTCCTAATCGCTAACATCCCAAACCTGAGTTTTGTTTCCTAAAACTGCTCTCGGGAATGACGTCTTTTGTTGTGAAAGACATTTTTGGAAAATACGATTATTTTTCACAATAGAATTCAACAAGTAATTACGATCTTTTCTTTTAGATGGAAAATTAGGATCTTTTCTTAGATTTTTTTCTGCATCGATGGCAGCATGATTTTTATGCCCAATAAGCATTTTCCTTGATGCATGGAAGCATAATTTTGCGAACGACGTCAAATCCCATTTTTGGCGGAATTCTCACAATTAAATCTGACAATTAATTACCATATCTTTTCAGATGTGTTTCTTTAAGGCAGCACGATTTTTATACCACAGAAGCATTTTTCTTGACGCACGGAAGCATCATTTTCTCTGGTGTGAAGGGAACAAACTGTTCATAGTAAGAAACCTCTTTTCGGTTCCACGCATATTTGTAAGGAATCACCATTTTGTCGCGTGGTCGAACATAGGTCGAATATAGTAATATCAAGCAAACACATGTGGAAGAAGCGTGAGAATCAAAACAAATAAAATTGAGATGAACAGCAATTACAAATCTTTTATATTCAATAAAAAATGAAACAATATTACAATGAAATTTTGCATCTGCCCAACCGACGCCACACTAAATGGCCTGGTCAATCATAAACACAATACACGCCACAAGCTCCTTGTGGCCAGCACTATAGTCGTCTGCGAATAGCAGTATCAGGTCCCATTCCCATCACATGGCATCAACATAGCCTCATTGACATTGTGTAGAAACAGGAAGCATGGCTGAAGCTGGCTGTAACAAAATATCTATAACTAGAAAAATATTCAGAAACACAGAAGCACACGCTGGCAGTGGAATGTATGATGATAAGAAAAATGTTAGTACAATAAAGTTTACTAGAAGCTATGCTTGTCAACTCAAAAAAGAAGAAGGTATACTCATAGTGGTTGAAGCACACATGATTTCAGAGAAAATATTTTGTACAATAAGAAACATACAATGGCGGTGGTTGATGCAAAATTTCACCACAATTGGTACAGATATAAATAAACAGCGAAGCATAGTTGCCTACAGTGGATATGGGAACAACAATCTCAACCTGATTGTCAAACCATGGACTCATGAGAATTAAAGGAAGCACATACTCACAACGATTGAAGTTAGAATTGGAAAACATGAAAACATATGTGAGAAATAATGAACTATTGTGCAAAATATTTGAAACAGATGACAACACGACCTATGATACACATATGAGAAATGAAAGAACCAAACATTGGTAATGGTAGCAGCACTAAATAATTACAATATATATCAAGATAAACATCTGAACCAAAGAAACATAGCAGGTAAAAGGAAGAACATATATTTGAGCAGCAAAACGTTTATACAACAGAAGCATGCATATGAAGCAACGGAAGCACGGCAGTTGCAAAATAAAAGTGCGAGAAATAATGAAGCGTGTTTGGTAGTGGTTGAAGCAGATTTATGAAGCTAAACAAATACCGTATAAGGTTGCATGGAAGCATGCTGCAACTGAATACACACACTGAAAATATGTACGAATGAGTACTTGGCATCGGCAGGCAATGCATTAGAAACCTAATTAAGCAGGGGCACTTTGAAGAGGGGAAATCACCGTAGGCCACTGCTTGTTCTCCAGCCGGCTGGTGCTACTCCGGCAGCCGTTTCAGCCTCCGTTTAACCTGTCGAAGCACCAATCAAGAAGCACAAAACAAGAGGATGGCGCACCTGCAACTGAATTTCGACCGGTGGCCGCATCGATGGAGATGAAAAAGAGGGAAGGAGGGGAACGGATCTGGGCAGTGGGGGGAGGATCAGAGGAACGAACCTACGCAGGTGGTGGGCGGCGCAAACGGAGATGAAGGAGCAGTGCGGTTGACGGTGATCTAGGTGGAGGGGAGGTGCGTGTGAGGAAAGAGGAATTTTGGGAGGGATCTAGCGTGACTGATTAGGGGATGCGGCAGATGCGGGTGGTTAGCAACGGAGGGACGTGTTTTTTTTTTCAAAAACAGGAGACGGGTTTAGAAGTATCCTAACCGTGAGATTACAATCGGATCAACGGTAGTTGATCGGTCTGACGGCCTGCTTCTAATCTGACTACAGATTATAAGTGTTTCCCTAAGTTAATTCTGCGCCATCGGTGTAGTAGGTTATGTCTATCATCTTCCGTACATTCTTTGAAGAATGAAAATAAGCTATCAATGAAAATAAGCTGTCAACTATTTTAAAATAAACAATATAAATTACTTAATAACTATGTTTGAGAAACTCACATAGCGATAGAATTGAAAGCGTATCAACAAGGATCCAAATGTCTATATTATCTTCGTCGATGTCAGGATCACTAAGATCCAAGGTGACAAGCATACCCTCATGAAAATCATACATCTTGCAAAGCGCATCCCAATTCGGGCAACCAAAATGGGACACGCTCTCAGAATTGTATAGATTTATAGCAAAATCAAAACCATGATGGGTCCTTAGGTGAACTATCTTTGTTTCCATACTTTCATGATATTTAAAATCCACCCTCTCCAAGACATAGCGTCTTGCATGGCATGGGATAAGCTAGTCGAATTGTAAAAGATGAAAATTACACGTTGAAGAAGCAGAAGTCGTGCTTAATTACAAAAAAACACTTGTCGTCGTTGCGTACCGTTTCAACATCGAAGGTCTCCTGGAGCTTAATGCTGAAGCACCGACCTTCTACCAGGTGAGGCCTGTCGCACATACCCCGGTCGTCGCCGCACCAGTCGCACTCCGGGAGACTTTCGTCGTCCGACGACATTTCCTATGTTCACAATTCAAAGATTAAACTTGTACAATTAAATATATGTACTATAAAAACTAAATTAGATCATTATTATTCATCACGGGTTGACTATCGGTCTGTCGAGTCTTTTCTTGAAAACTCTCAGCTCACGTGGTGTATACATTCGACCGTTGGTGATGGTTGCTCCTCCTTTCGTTTCCAAGTGCATTACACCAAAATGTCCAGCACACGGGAACGAAGGAGAAGCGACCCCCACGACAACAGTCAGGATTCTTCGTCCTCTCATATATGGTGGAGACTCTTCCTCACTGATTCCTCTCTGACATTTGCGACCGTCGGTGATGGTCGTTACTCCTCCTTCCCCTAGTGCATAACAAAGGTCTAGCACAAGGAGAAGAAGGAGAAACGACCCCCATGACAACAGTCAGGATTCTTCTTCTCTCATATATGGTGCAGACTTTCTTCCTCACTCATTTGTTGACTGTCATGTATGGAGCCTCGACAGACTAAAAGTCAACCCGAAATGTCGTTTAATTATCTTTCTAAAAAATCCGGACGACTCGATATTTCCTACATATTCTAGCACAAGTCATGCCAAAATTCACGGAAAAAATCCGGCATGACCTTTGCTAAAAAGGACATATATCGAGCGCCTGAAATTTGCCAGAATGGAAATTAATCAACACTCCGGAAAAACATAGGCCGCACTGTGAGGTGTTCCCTGCAAACATAGGCCACTCATGTAGCTACTACTCTACTACAACTATTAAAACATCTACATCATCATCGACATGGGGATAGCGCTCTTTCTCACCTCGAGGTCGGAGGTGGTCGGTGACGGGGACGACGGCGGGGATGATGCAGGGGCTCCTTGATTTCTGCAAAAACAAAATATAAACAAAAATATTATTATCCTCATCTTAGGACTTAGGACTTAGTGAAACCCTATGTCTAAAACATCCTACTTCTAGCCCTACCATTTACTAAAAATACCTTGTTCTAACCCTAAAACTTGAAAAGACCTATATACATTTACTAAAAATACCCTAGTTCTAGCCCTAACATCTGTCCATCCAGCCATCGATCTATATATCCTCATAAATCCTAGAAAAATGCCCTGGTTTTTTAACTACTGTCTACTTCTTGAATCATAGAAAAATGCCATAATTTCACATAACTTAGAAAAAATCCTATTCTATTCAAAAGACCTACATTTACTTATTTTTTTCAATTCTATTCAAAAAACCTACATTTACTAAAATAATCTCATATAGCATAATACATTTCTGTACCTAAAAATTTCTATTACTAAAAATTTTTATACCTAAATTTTTATACAAAGAGAGGAGGGCAGTGGGAGGAGGAGGAGGAGGAGGGAGGAGTGAGGGCTTCGGGCGGCTGGGGAAGGGAGGAGAGAGGAGGGCAGTGGGAGGAGGGAGCAGGGAGCAGGGCGGCGGTCGGACGAGGGAGGAGGGAGGAGCGAGGGCCGCCGACGCGAGGAGGGAGGAGAGAGGAGGGCCGCCGGAGGGAGGAGGGAGGAGAGAGGAGGGCGGCGAGAGGAGGAGGGAGGGAGGGAGGCAGATACCTTGGGGGCGACGGCGCGCGACGGAGTGGGCGAGTGAGAGTGTGAGGGGGAGAGTGAGGACGCGCGCGGGCCGGGATGGATAAGGTGACCGTAGTAGTAGCGCTGGTTCGTAACCACCGCTACTGCTAAGCTCCATAGCAGTAGCGCTCGTTTTGTGGAACCAGCGCTACTACTAAGGCTATGATCATTAACATGTAAAAAAAGCATCAAATTAAAAAAAGCATTGGTCATCATTGATCTTTTTGTGTAGAATCTAAATTGTCAGTATGAATCTTCGCTGGTTTAGGAACCGGCGAAGATTCATATTGCCACAGATCGATCCTACACATAGAGTACAATGAAGACCAAGTGGTTGTGATAGTTTGAGAAGCACCATATTTAAGGTGGTAAACATTTTGTTCGCGGAGCGAGGTGGGACTAAACTTTGGTCATAGGAGGGGATTGAATTTAGCAGTAGCGCTGGTTGGAGGAAAGCGCTATTGCTAAGTACAATAGTAGTAGCACTTTTCACGTATAAGCGCTACTAGTATACCTAGCCTGCCGGCAACGATCTGGCAATTATAGTAGTAGCGTGATTTACAACTACAGCGCTACTGCTATATGCATAGTAGCAGCGCTCTTTCTGCCCAAGCGCTACTGCTAAATAGTTGCAGCGCTGCGCTTTAAAAAGCGCTACTGGTAAACTCCTGTGTATAAGGTTTTCCCTAGTAGTGTGAGAGTGCCACATAGTAGTGACAGGTAGCCACTATATTGAATATTCCCCCGTGTGAGCATGATATGCCTAGTTTGCACAAAGATCTTCAAGAGTGGGGGTACTAGAGCCACCATGTGACGGGATCCCATGGTTGATATCTGAGTTGAGGGAGCCCCCTGATCTTCAACATGCGATTTAGCTCCTCATTGGAGAGGGTTGATTTATGTGAACCGCATGGACGGCATCACACATGATTGACCTTAATCAGGTATGGACGATGACTTTTCTATCACACATGGTTGGATTTAGGCATACATTTTTTTCAATTGTGTATGATGTTGTCATCACACGTTGTTTCTTGTTAATTAAATTGAGGAGGTTTAATAATACTGATATGCACTAGTGCATATTTCTAAAACAAAATTATATATGCATGCATAGGAGCTAGTTCAACAGGCCTCTCGGTGAAATCGCCTCCTTTACTTCTTATACGAAATCCATTGCACGTAGATCCTCCATTTATTAGGAGTTCTAATTCGCTTCCATCCTTTAGCCGTATCTCTTGAACGATGCCATCCACGTGTCTCTAGAATTGTATTGTAGTGTTTGTATGGTTGCCATTTAGCAAAAGTCAAATGGTGTTGTAATCCTATAAAGTAGGGTGTGACTCCCATATAAGTAAGCTAAGAAGAGAAGCATGTAAGAGACAAACAAGAGAAGTGGTAGGAGCTACCATGAGTATGAGATCTTCGAGATCGCAATGAGAGTGCCACATAGTAGTGATAGGTAGCCACTATGTTGAATCCCACGAGCGAGCATGATATCCCTAGTTTGTAAAGGTCTTCAAGAGTGGGGGTACTAGAGCCACCACGTGATGGGATCCCACGGTTGACCTCTAGTTGAGGCGAGCCACCTGACTTTCAATATGCGATTTAGCTCCTCATTGGAGAGGGTTAATTTATGTGAACCGCGTGGCATCACACGCGGTTGACCTTAATCAGGTATGGGCGATGAGTTTTCTATCACACATGGTTGGATTTAGGCATATGTTTTTTTTCAACTGTGTATGATGTTGCCGTCACAGATTGTTTCTTGTTAAATTGAGAGGATTAATAATACTGATATGCACTAGTGCATATTTCTAAAACAAATTATATATCATTGATGAGCAGTGCTATTGATATGTTCTACGTACTTTTTTTTTTTGCAGGTGCGTTCTACGTACTTTTTACGCACACAACACTCAGCAGCGGATGGTTAGCAAAGATCACAGGGTGGTTGCAATCGAGTAAAAATCAACTACTCCCTCCAGCCCTTTTAGAGATTTTTAATATAGACTACATACAAAACAAAATAAGTGAATCTATACTCTAAAATATGTTAATATATGTTTATACGTAGTCTGAATTAAAATCTTAAAAAAGCCTTGTATTTAGAAACGGAGGGAGTACTCCGTACAGTTTGCGTAGGAATAGCATTACCGATCATTGATTGAGCTGATCAGTTGAACGTGAGCTATATATTGTATTTTGTCTTTTCATTCTATTAACTACCCGATCGACTCGGTCTACGCCGGTATGTCCGCAGCTGCGACTTGGAAGAAGAGTGCAACGTGGCCAATCATTGTCTAATGCCTCTGTGATCGGAGAATTCAACCGAGAGCTTGTGACGAGGACGCGTTTACATGCATGGCTACTTGCTCAGTTGGTGGGCAGTTGTTTACTCACTCGGAGCTCAACTGCTTCAGTGCTGCTGCTGCTACGAATCTGCGTTGGATCGGTCGGTCCTGATGCTGATAACTCTGCTTCTGTGCTCCCACGCCCACGCCAACTGCTTGCTTGTGCAGTATGTAAGGACAGCGGCCGTGTCTATCCCCTTCACAAAATCATCACAAGCCCACTGCCTCTAGACACCCACGCCAACTGCCGAAGATCGATCAGTAGCTACCCAAGCCAATTCGATTCTAGCCTCGCTTGAACGCGAACATTTTCCGAGTTTCTATTTCTCATTGATAGGGAACATCTGCCAAACCAGCAGCACGCAAAATGAAGGTGAGGAACCTATTCAGTTTCTGCTCCCATTCTCGTGTTGCTTTGTTTAGCACCTAGCTTAATTTTGAGCAAGCAATACATTACTCTGAAGCTGAAGCATACGATTGATCCGTCGCTTTTCTCCTTCTTCTTGTTACAGCAAAAGATTGTCATCCAGTGGGACCAGTGGGTATGTTGGGAGGTTGGGTGGTGGAAGGCGTTGATGTGGCGTCGAGGCTTCTGTGGCAACGATGATGGGACGAGTGAAGTCGGAGGCGTTGCGGTGGTTGCGGTAGTCGGCTCTTCTCCGACGTGTCCGTGAGATTACCTCGGTTTGTTTGTTGCGGTGAAGTCGGAGCTGCAGCGGCGGGGCCCTGTGGCAACGATGACAGGCAGCAGGTGGTCCGTTCGGTGGTCTTCCACGGCGCCAGCCTGACATAGTTCTTCTTTGGATCTCTCCTTCAGAGTCGAAGCTGCGCTGCCCTCGACCGCGGGTGGCTGAGTTCTGGCACGGTCTGTATGTGCCGCTCAGCGGTTTATGACGGTTTTCGTCCGGTTCTCCGTTAATTAACCGGGCAATTCTCTTCTGCTTAATTAATGGATGAGGCAAATCTTTTGCCTCCGTTTCGGAAAAAAAAAGGATTGTCATCCAGTTGAGCCTGTCGTGCGACAAACGCCGGTCCAAAGCACTGACGCTGGCCTCCAGAGCAGCCGGGGTGACGTCCATGGGGATAACCGGCTACGCGAGGGACCAGCTGGAGGTGGTCGGCGACGGCGTCGACCCGGTGTGCCTCGTCAGCTGCCTGCGCAAGAAGCTCGGCCACGCCCAAATCATCAAGGTGGAGGAAGTGAAGAAGCCGGAGGAGAAGGAGGAACCGAAGCCGGCCGTGCCGGTGAACCCGCCGCAGTACTACTACTCGCCGGCCGGCTACTACCACCACCAGTACCCGCCGCACGTGGTCGTCTGCGAGGAACAGCCTAGCAACTGCCGGACCATGTAACTGCCGGAGAACGATTTTGACATACTTTTGTTTTGTCAGCAACTATAGTTGCATACATGTGTACTTGTAAATTGATTGGAGGAAGAAATAAAAAGGATAAAGAAATATATTTACGGCTTCGCTTGGCTAATTTCCAGGTAGAAATCATCAATATTCAAGACAAACGCCATGGTCATATGAATTTCCGATTCTCAGTCGCTTGCTTCTCGGTGAAGTTGGTAAGCTACATGTGGTTTTGGACCGGGCGCATGTGCCGATTTAAATTTTGTATGATGAGGGCGTGGAGTCAAACAGAGCAGCACGATTTAAATCTTGTACGTCACCTGCAAGAAAATGTCGGACGTCACACAATGATGTGCTCGGCCCCACAGTGTGACGCATGTCATCTAATCATATACTCCCTCCCTTCCTAAAATATAAGTCTTTCTATAGGTTTCACTATGAACTACATACGGATATATATAGACGTTGTTTAAAGTATAGATTCACTTATTTTGCTTTGTATGTAGTCTTTTATTGAAATATCTATAAAGACTTATATTTAGGAACGGAGTGAGTATGAATGTATACGGGTAGATCCGTATATTCACGGTCCCGTAAACCCCCAAATGGAAACAAACGGTCAAAACATCTATCTTTTTTTTTTCAAATGGTCAAAACATTTAGCTGAATAGGACTCATATATAGCCTTGTGGTCTGTACGCTCAAATATCTGAATAAACATAGCACCATGGAATTGGTTATGCGAATAAACATCCGGATAAGAGCATGATCTCATGCATGTCAAGCATAGAACCAAAAGGAGGCACATTGCCTCTCTAGAGCAATGGATCCCTCCTCTCCCTAGTAACTTCTCAGTTTCATATTGATTATGTTAAGAGAAAACTGGAGTTGGTTAGGCTCAGAGGCAGCCTCTTTTTTTTTTTTGATTTTCTTTGCGCATAATTAATTTTATTAATGAAAATTTACCCTAGAACAGTTTCGGGATAAAAAAAATTCATCCGGATAAGAGCAGGACCATGTGCGGCGCTGTCATCACACACTTGGATGTCATAAGAAAAGAGACGTGCTGCGGCCTCAAAATTCCGCAGCGATTTCATAGGAGTTTAGTCTTTGAGTGGCCCTCTTTCTGTCTTTTTTCTCCTTTTTTGATTGAGAGTGGCCCTCTTCCTGCCAGTGTTCTTACAATGGCCTAGTTTTCTTCGTCTCGCACTAGTGGAGTCTACGACAAAGATGAACGGAGTAACCAAACTGCTGACCAGTGACCAGAGATTCAGAACAATAACAAGAATATAAGACTGTTGGTACCAGACTGTCCCTACCTCCACAATTTCCATTTACAAAGAAAAAGATAAGCCACCTACTGCAGAGAACGAGCGCGGCAACCAGACTAGTTTATCAGGATTCAGGGATCGTTCTGATGAATAGACTATAAGAATCTCTTGGACCCTGTGGCGCCTGTATTTTGGTCTTGCGTATGTATGTTTGCTCTGCAGAGTAAACTTCAAACTCCTGATTTTAAACACCAGTTTTCAAATCAATACTAGAACCCTGTTTGTTCCCTACAGGGTCCGGAGTCTGAAACTATACGCGCGAGAGATGTAGGACAGACAGTTTCTCGTTTCTGTCATTTGTGCACGTTCTATTTTCTTACGGAAAAGCTGATCAGCGAACGTCAGATTTTCTTATCAATGGCTAGTCACAAGATAGTCCAAGGCTTCACCGTTAGAGCTTATCAATCTTAAGCTCTAAGATTTTTACCTTTTGGCACTTCAGTGTTGGGCAAATCTCCGTCGTATCTATCGAGAGATTCATCAAGAGTTCTACGCAGTTTTTTAATTAGCAGAGAAGGAATTCACGCGCAAGCGGTAGCGTCATATGGAGATAAGAATGGTAACCTTTTCAGAGGAGGGACATGCATGCACCAGGTTGCTATGTTCATACTTTGCTGATTCTGAAAGTATCGTACTAGTTGGCGATCTAAGCATCCACAGTACGATGATGCCAAATTTATGACATGGTCAGACTTTTGGCATTGATGTCAAATGGAGCATTTCTTCATAACGTGACTGGTTTCTAATTTGTGTGAAGTAGGCCCCACTGAAGAATAGGAAGCAATAGAAAATTGCCACATCTATGCTCACTGTACGTGCCTGTGCTAATTTAGCGAGATTTGCATAGTATTTTATTGCCCAAGGTAGTTTGGCATCGAAGCTCCAAGAAGCATCGGTTCCATCTTTTTTGTTTAGTCTCCACAATGTGCAAGGGGGCTGCCAAAAGCCAAATATCAATTTGGCAATGCTATTTGGCATACATTGTGGATGCTATAAATACTACCCACGAGCTCCAAATTCCTCGTCACAACTGTTCACCCGGAGAACGTTCATAATTAGGTGCTACAAGCAAATCAACCTGTGATTGGATGGTTAGAGGGACAGTGGTATCCCCAGCCCACCAGGGTTCAAGTCCTGGTGCTCGCATTATTTCTGAATTTATTTTAGGATTTTCGGCAATGCGCTTTCAGTGGGAGGAGACGTTCCCATCGACGACGAGGTAGGGTGTGCATGTGTGCGTTCATAAGGGTGAATGTATGCGCGTATATATATGAGCGCTTGCGTCAGTACTGTGTTAAAAAAATTACGTGCTACACAGTTGGTCTAGATTCACATTACGGTAGAAAGTAGAAACAGAACTACATTCTGATTTTCTGACAAATTAACCGTCAAAAGAGTCAGGTTGTAACCTATAGTCTTTAGTGACCTAGTATGGATGTCTTATATCGTATAGTATCTACAACAGTATCTGTCCAAAGATGTAAGAGTGTCAAAGTTGTTAATCATGCAACTAACTTCCAGACCTACAAGAGAAGCGAGCACGCGTTCATGAAAATGACACGGCTGAACTCAATGGCCCGTAGGAAGGCCAAATTAATGGAGTAGACGGTGACATTTTCTATTGATTGATAAGAACGTGCGGCTGTGTGGAATAGAATTGTGTTTCTGAACTATCAGTATTTGCTGCTTTTTTCTTGAAACAGAGGCAAAAGATCATGCATCGTTCAGATGCAGAGACCGGGTGCAAGCCTCCTTTTCCAAAAAAAAATCTATTAACTAAGACGAGAAGAGAGTTTGTTACAGAAGACACTTTTACACGGCATGAATGATTATTCGCACAAAATAATAGACCCTAATTTTTTTTGCTCCAACGGTGACCCAAAGGTTTACCTCGCAATCGATGTTGCTTAGCAAGATTGGTGGTGGAGAGCTCTTGTGCCGGAAAACATGGGCATTCCTCTCGTTCCAAATGGTCCATGACATGAGCATGGTAAGGGAGGCCATAGCCTTCCTATTGAGGACTCCGGCGCCGGTTCTATTTGTCCACCACTTCTCTACCGAATCCTCAAGCTGCCACGTAGAAGTGTCCATGTGGTGAAGGCCGAATTTCATGATGACCAAGTTCCATAGTCTAATGGTGTAGCGGCATTTGAAGAAGAAACGTGGTCCACTTTCTTGCTCTCTCTTGCAAAGAGTGCAAAGCCCACAATTTGGCCAACCCCTTTTGATTGTCTATCCGTTGCCCAAATTCTATCTTGGATCGCCAACCAAGCAAAGAATTTAGCCTTTGGCGGCGCCCAAGCCCTCCAAACCATTTGATCCATAGGAGAGAGGACCAAGCCTAGGAATTGAGCCGTGTAGGCGGAGGCCGCGGAGTAGTGCCCACTAGTCGTGTGCTTCCACACAATGGTATCTTCGGAGAGTTCATCAAGATGGACCTCATTGACAAGCGCCCATAGGGTGAAGAATTGTCGGATGTGTTCGACGGATACGACCGTGGAGGTGTTTATCTTGAGGATCCATGCATTATTTTTTAGGGCCTCACGCACCTTCCAATTCTTCCTCGAGGAGGCCTCAAAGACGAGCGGAGCAACATCCTTGGGCTTGCATCCATGGAGCCAAGGAGAATCCCAAAAAGGTGTTTTAGCACCATTCCCTATGGTGATGGTTGCAGACGCATAGAAGAAGTCAAGGTCCTCCTAGTCACATGGGTTTCCCAATTCCACCCACATCTTGTGTGGCACCGTCCATTCAAACGATGGCCATCTCAATCGCAAGGCCCTCACAAATTTGTCGGTGTTGAGGACCCCTAGGCCGCCATATTCATGCAGGCGGCAAACAATTTCTGATTCACCTTGCACTTGGCACCGGTCATCTTGTCCGACCCGGACCAAAGGAAAGCCCGCTCGAGTTTGTTGATATTTTGAAGAATGCTTGGCGGTATGACCAATAGCGTGATGAAGTAGACCGCTTGTGGGGTGATGACGGACTTGACAAGGGTTGTGCGTCCAATGGTGGTGATATTTTGGCCTTCATAGGTAAGAAACTTGCTCACTACCTTGTCCACAAGGAATTGCAAGTCCACCTTCTTGAGTTTCCACATGGACAAAGGAAGACCCAAGTATCTTAAGGGGAAGGGCGCCCTATTTGCCGGCAAGCTTTAAAGGATGTGCTCCAAGTTGAGGTGATTGCATCGAATAGGCACAACAGAGCTCTTGTGGAAATTGGTGCATAGCTCGGTAACCTCCCCGAATCCACGCAAGATGACTGAGAGGTTGTCAATATCTTTTTAAATTGGGGCCATGAAAACGGCTGCATCGTCTGCATAGAGTGAAGTTCTCACCATGACCCCTCTCCCATGAATTTTGTGTAGTAGCCCTTTTCAGGTTGCGAACTCAAGCGGTTGTTGGAGCGTATCAATTTCAATGACAAAAAGGAGCAGGGATAGGGGATCCCCTTGTTGAAGGCCCTGACCATGCTTGATGGGTTGACCAGCCACACCATTCAACAGAATCCTCAAAGATGATGTGCAGAGAAGGGCCGCTATCCAATCCCGAAACTTGTGGGGGGGGGGGGGACCCCTCCGCCGTAGGAGATCAAGGATGTATTCCCATCTGACCAAGTCGAAGGCCTTGCGGATATCAAGCTTGAATAGCAAAGACGGGGTCTTGCATCTGTGAAGCCTACGAGCCAAGTTCCGGACACACATAAAATTGTCATGAATGCTTCTCCGCTTGATGAATGCGCTTTGGGCATTGGAGACCAGATTGTTCATGTGCAAAGCAAGGCGAATTGAGAGAATTTTTGCGATAATCTTGGCAATGGTATAAATGAGGCCGATGGGCCTATAGTCTGCAATCCCCTCCGTGCCCTCTTTCCAATGAAGATTTGATGTGTGAAGGGAGTCAAAATGGTGTACCACCCTCATCATGTCAAGCTTTATGATGTCCCAACACTTCTTAAAGAAAGCTCCCGTGAAGCCGTCCGGCCCCGGCGCCTTATCACTTGGCATGTCATTGATTGCTTTGCGCACCTCCTCCTCGGTGATGGGTGAGTCGAGGCCATGCAAGTCATCCACCCCTAAGTTGAGCTCATCCCAATTGAAGTCCTTGTCACTTCTGCTCCCTTTTTTCATCACTTCAGAGAAGTGGTCAAGAATGAGCTTCTCTTTAGCGTCGTGCTCGGTGATCCAACCTTGGTCTTGCTTTAGCCTATGGATATGATTCTTCCTCCTTCTAGCATTAATCCGGCGATGCAAGAACTTAGTGTTGGCGTCGCCCTCCTTGAGGTTAGCAATTATCGCACATCGCTTTTTTCGAGCTCTCTCAAGCACGACCAAGCTAATGACGCTCCTCTTTAGCCTCTCCCTAAGGTCACTCTTGTCGGGGGAGAGTTGCCGATTCTCTTGAGCAATGTCGAGGCGGAGAATCACCAAAAGAGCGGCATGGAGGTGAACTTTTGCTTCAGAGAAAAGGCCCCAACTCCATTCGGAGAGTCGGACAGCCACTTTCTTGAGCTTATGAAACAAGACTTGATATGGCTCGGTGTGCTTGAGAGGCTCGTTCCAAGCCTTATTTACCACCTCCATGAAACCAGGCATAGAGATCCAAAAAAAATGCAAACTTAAACGTCTGCGGTCTCCGCGGCCCCCTATCATCGGCGAGAAGGAGAGGACAATGATCAGACAGAGATGACGAGAGGGCATGTAGAGTGTTGAAAGTAATGTCCCACCCGGCGTTCCAAAAAAAGGAGTCAAGTTTGTACATTGTAGGGTTTCCCTCTCGTTGCTCCAAGTGAACCTTCTGTTCTGCAAGTGTATCTCATTAAGTTCACAACTTCGAAGCATGGCTCGGAACCGATTTATTCGACTTCGATTAACATGCCTTTTATTTTTGTCTCTAGCCCGGTAAATTTGGTTGAAATCCCCGGCAGCGAGCCATGGCATCCCGTTGGGCAGTTTTTGGCTAATGAGCTCATTGAAGAAGGCATCTTTGCGAGATGAGGCAAAGGGACCATATACGGCGGTGAGCTTGTATTGCACATGGGATTCGCGAATACAAACCATCGCGGACAAGCAGAAGGTGGTGGTGGTGATGTTAGACATTTCCACAAGGTGGTCATCCCAAAGCAGTAGTATACCACCTCGAGTGCCATCCGCCGGCCTTTGCGCAAAATTACGCAATTTGTTTCCCCCCAAGAAGGAAGCCTTAAAGATGTCGATAGTGTCGAGTTTTGTCTCCTGGAGACATACAATATGACAAGAGGAAGCAGCGATGGTGGCGTTGACAGTAGCTCGTCTATCCGGACGGTTGAGACCTCGGACATTCCAACACATCACATTGATAGGCTGCACTAAAATGGCAAGAGGGGGTACACATCTGAGCTTGGCCACATGCCACGCCCAACTCTGCTACGGTTAAGCCACACAGAACTACACACCCACATGACAACATAAATGGAACTAAGCTTATCTACACCCCTGGACCAGACCTGAACTGGCCGACTACACCAAGAGCAGCTACTACAACCTCTTGGGCTTGACAGGCTTTGTGCTAACATGGAGAATGAAGCTTCCCTGGACTGGCAACATGCTCAAATGGAAGCCTGCAGAGTTGCAGCGGCATCCTCCATCCTCTCCACATCCATGGCACCCGCTCCTTCGTGCTGGATGAGTGCATCCTCAACTCCCGTAGCTTGCACATCATCAAGCTTGAACAATTCTCTCATGGCTGAGATCACTTCTTGTGGCAGCTTCTCCTTGAAACGCTCTGCAAATGCATCCAGAGCCGCAACAGTGATGTCTTCTCCGTCCTTGACGATTCCCAGACTGTGGCAAACCAAGATCTCGGCCGCCTTGGCCGATGGTGCCGGCGCCACCCTGGATTTGCCTGCCGCTTTGAGCCTCGCACTGGTCCTGTGAAGGGAGAGCCCAGCACTTGTCCTGGCTATGTTCACGCTGGCAAGGGTCTTGCGGCACGCTACAGGAGGTCTAGGAGGCGTTGATGCAGGGGAGGGCAGCAGGGGCTCCTGCCGTTCTTCGAACAACAGAGCAAGGCCAACACCCCGCCGGTTGTAGGTCCGCAGCGGCCCTGTGTTTCCGCACCGGGGAGGGTGTGCATCGAAGCAGCCTATTGGCGATGAGCGGGATGTGGGCGAGGCCTCGAATCCTGGGGCCTTCACCGGCGACAGAGGGGGGAGCAGACTCGTGGGCAAGCACAGTTGTTGGAGCGTCGAGCTCGGGGCCACCAAAGGGGTTGACGTTGCCTGGGCTCGTCCCTCTTGGAGCATACAGGCAGTGGCAGCACCGACGTGGGGGAGAGGGGAGACGAGGCTGGCGGTGTGAGACTATCCTAGGAGCGCCTGTGCGCCGCCCACGGCGAGCTTTGGTGTGTTGGGCTGCGGCCATGCACCGGGTGGAGCTCCAATGCGCAGGCCCCTTCATCACTAGCAGAGCCCGAGCCCAGCAGGACATGGAGCGGCGCGGGCGGCTCAGTCGCGCCCAGGGCCGCCGCAGCGACCTCCACATGCCCAGGCCCAATGCTTCAGCGCCTCTCTTCAGTTTGATGAGTGGGAAAGTCACAAACATGTTGGTTACTCTCTAGAGAGGGCTTGGGTGAGGTTTAATGATGTACCCGTCAAAGTTATGACTTCAAGGCACTTTGGATTACAGGTTCTGTCACTGGCAAGACCAAAGCTCTCGATATTTCATCTACTTGCCAGCACGATGTGCTTCGTGAACTTGTTATGGTGATCAGTGTGGCGGAGATTCCACAATTTGTTGACTGGTGGTGGTCAGTGGGCTTGCCATTGTTATGGTGGTCAATGTGCTTGCCATTGCATCTTCGTTTCCTGCAACTTCTTCCTTGACAAAGTCTACGACATCATCATCCCCAACACCATCCTCAACTATGTAATTGTATGCACTACATGTATGGTCGTGTTCATCATGCACGCATGATGAGTTCTTCATGTTGGGAAACGTTGCAAGGAAAACAAAAAAAAATCTACGCACACACAAGATCTATCCATGGAGATGCATAGCAACGAGAGGGGACAGTGTGTCTACGTACCCTCGTAGACCGTAAGCGGAAGCGTTTGTTAACGCGGTTGATGTAGTCGAACTTCTTCGCAATCCAACCGATCGAGTACCGAACGTACGGCACCTCCGCGTTCAGCACACGTTCAGCTCGGTGACGTCCTCGCCTTCTTGATCCAGCAATACGGCGAAGTAGTGGATGAGTTCTGGCAGCACGACGGCATGGTGACGGTGATGGTGATGCTATCTCCGCAGGGCTTCGCCTAAGCACTACGAAAATATGACCGAGGGACTAAACTGTGGAGGGGGAGGGGGGGGGGGGGCGCCGCACACGGCTAAGTAATTGTCGTGGTTATGTGTGGCACCCCCTCCCACATATATATAGGTGGGATAGGTGGGGGAGAGGTGAGGCTGCTAGGAGGCGCCCCAAGTAGGCCGAATCCTACTTGGGGTCCTCCCCAAGCCGCGCCCCCCTTCCCTTTTTAGGTGAGCGGGGAAAGGCAGGGGAGGGTGGCGCCCCCCCTTTCCTTTCTCCCATGAGAAGGGGAAGGCAAGAGGGGCTAGCCCTCCCCCCTTTCCTTCCCTAGGGCTGGCAGCCAGGTAGAGGGGCGCGCTAGCCCCCTTGTGGGCTGGTCTGTCCCACCCTTGGCCCATTAGGCGCATACACCTACCGGGGGTGTCCGGAACCCCTTCCGATGACCCGATAACTACCCGGCGCACTCCAAAACTCTTCCGGTGTCCGAATATCATCGTCCTATATATCAATATTTACCTTCGGACTATTCTGGAGGTCCTCTTCATGTCCGTGATCTCATCCGGGACTTCGAACAACATTCGATCACCAAATCATATAACTCATATAACACTATATCGTCAACGAACGTTAAGCGTGCGGACCCTACGGGTTCGAGAACTATGTATACATGACCAAGACTCCTCTCCGATCAATAACCAATAGCGGAACCTGGATGCCCATATTGGCTCCTACATATTCTACGAAGATCTTTATCGGTCGAACCTTATGACAACATACGTAATTCCCTTTGTCCATCGGTATGTTACTTGCCCGAGATTCGATCGTTGGTATCTTCATACCTAGTTCAATCTCGTTACCGGCAAGTCTCTTTACTCATTCCGTAATACATCATCTTGCAACTAACTCCTTAGTCACTTTGCTTGCAAGGCTTCTTATGATGTGTACTACCGAGAGGGCCCAGAGATACCTCTCCGATACTCGGAGTGACAAATCCTAATCTCGATCTATGCCAACTCAACAAACACCTTCGGAGATACCTGTAGAGCATCTTTATGATCACCCAGTTACGTTGTGACGTTTGATAGCACACAAGGTATTCCTCCGGTATCCGGGAGTTGCATAATCTCATAGTCGAAGGAATATGTATTTGACATTAAGAAAGCAATAGCAATAAACTGAACGATCAATATGCTAAGCTAACGGATGGGTCTTGTCCATCACATCATTCTCCTAATGATGTGATCCCGTTATCAAATGACAACACATGTCTATGGTTAGGAAACCTTAACCATCTTTGATCAACGAGCTAGTCTAGTAGAGGCTTACTAGGGACACGGTATTTGTTTATGTATTCACACATGTATTTAAGTTTCCGACCAATACAATTCTAGCATGAATAATAAACCTTTATCATGAATAAGGAAATATAAAATAACAACTTTATTATTGCCTCTAGGGCATATTTCCTTCTGTCTCCCACTTGCACTAGAGTCAATAATCTAGATTACATTGTAATGAATCTAACACCCATGGAGTCTTGGTGTTGATCATGTTTTGCTCGCGGAAGAGACTTAGACAACGGGTCTGCTACATTCAGATCCGTGTGTATTTTGCAAATCTCTATGTCTCCATCCTTGACCTTTTCACGAATGGAGTTGAAGCGTCTCTTGATGTGTTTGGTTCTCTTGTGAAACCTGGATTCCTTCGCCAAGGCAATTGCTCCAGTGTTGTCACAAAAGATTTTCATTGAACCCGATGCACTGGGTATTACACCCAGATCAGATATGAACTCCTTCCTCCAGACTCCTTCATGTGCTGCTTCCGAAGCAGCTATGTACTCCGCTTCACATGTAGATCCTGCCACGACGCTCTGCTTGGAACTGCACCAGCTGACAGCTCCACCATTCAATATAAATACGTATCCGGTTTGTGACATAGAGTCATCCGGATCAGTGTCGAAGCTAGCGTCGACGTAGCCATTTACGACGAGCTCTTCGTCACCTCCATAAACGAGAAACATATCCTTTGTCCTTTTTAGGTACTTCGGGATGTTCTTGACCGTCGTCCAGTGATCCACTCCTGGATTACTTTGGTACCTCCCTGCCAAACTTATGGCAAGGCACACATCAGGTCTGGTACACAGCATAGCATACATGATAGAACCTATAGCTAAGGCATAGGGAATGACTTTCATTTTCACTCTATCTTCTGCAGTGGTCGGGCTTTGAGTCTGACTCAATTTCACACCTTGTAACACAGGCAAGAACCCTTTCTCTGACTGATTCATTTTGAACTTCTTCAAAACTTTGTCAAGGTATGTGCTTTGTGAAAGTCCTATTAAGCGTCTCGATCTATCCCTATAGATCTTGATGCCCAATATATAAGCAGCTTCACCGAGGTCTTTCATTGAAAAATTCTTATTCAAGTATCCTTTTATGCTATCCAGAAATTCTATATCATTTCCAATCAACAATATGTCATCCACATATAATATCAGAAATGCTACAGAGCTCCCACTCACTTTCTTGTAAATACAGGCTTCACCGTAAGTCTGTATAAAACCATATGCTTTGATCACCTCATCAAAGCGTATATTCCAACTCCAAGATGCTTGCACCAGTCCATAGATGGATCGCTGGAGCTTGCATACTTTGTTAGCACCTTTAGGATCGACAAAACCTTCTGGTTGCATCATATACAACTCTTCTTTAAGAAACCCATTAAGGAATGCTGTTTTGACGTCCATTTGCCAGATTTCATAATCATAAAATGTGGCAATTGCTAACATGATTCGGACAGACTTAAGCATCGCTACGGGTGAGAAAGTCTCATCGTAGTCAACTCCTTGAACTTGTCGAAAACCTTTCGCAACAAGTCGAGCTTTGTAGACAGTAACATTACCATCAACGTCAGTCTTCTTCTTGAAGATCCATTTATTTTCTATGGCTTGCCGATCATTGGGCAAGTCCATCAAAGTCCATACTTTATTCTCATACATGGATCCTATCTCAGATTTCATGGCCTCAAGCCATTTATCGGAATCTGGGCTCATCATAGCTTCTTCATAGTTCGTAGGTTCGTCACGGTCTAATAACATGACTTACAGGACAGGATTACCGTACCACTCTGGTGCGGAACGTGCTCTGTTCGACCTATGAGGTCCAGTAGTAACTTGATCTGAAGTTTCATGATCATCATCATTAGCTTCCTCTCTAGTTGGTGTAGGCATCACGGGAACGGATTTCTCTGATGTGCTACTTTCCAATTCGAGAGAAAGTACAATTACCTCATCAAGTTCTACTTTCCTCCCACTCACTTCTTTCGAGAGAAACTCCTTCTCTAGAAAGGATCCATTCTTAGCAACAAAGATCTTACCTTCAGATCTATGGTAGAAGGTGTACCCAATTGTTTCCTTAGGGTATCCTATGAAGACGCACTTTTCCGATTTGGGTTCGAGCTTATCAGGCTGAAGCCTTTTGACATAAGCGTCGCATCCCCAAACTTTAAGAAATGACAGCTTAGGTTTCTTGCCGAATCACAGTTCATACGGTGTCATCTCAATGGATTAAACGGTGCCCTATTTAACTTGAATGCGGCTGTCTCTAATGCATAACCCCAAAATGATAGTGGTAAATCGGTAAGAGATATCATAGATCGCACAATATCTAATAAAGTACGGTTATGACGTTCAGACACACCATTACGCTGTGGTGTTCCAGGTGGCGTGAGTTGTGAAATAATTCCACATTGTTTTAAATGAAGGCCAAACTCGTAACTCAAATATTCGCCTCCGCGATCAGATTGTAGAAACTTTATTTTCTTGTTACGATGATTCTCCACTTCACTCTGAAATTCTTTGAACTTTTCAAATGTTTCAGACTTGTGTTTCATCAAGTAGATATACCCATACCTACTCAAATCATCTGTGAAGGTCAGAAAATAACGATACCCGCCGTGTACTTCAACACTCATCGGACCGCATACATCAGTATGTATTATTTCCAATAAGTCATTAGCTCGCTCCATTGTTCCGGAGAATGGAGCTTCAGTCATCTTGCCCATGAGGCATGGTTCGCAAGTATCAAATGATTCATAATCAAGTGACTACAAAAGTCCATCTGCATGGAGTTTCTTCATGCGCTTTACACCAATATGACCTAAACGGCAGTGCCACAAGTATGTTGCACTATCATTATCAACTTTGCATCTTTTGGCATCAATATTATGAATATGTGTATCACTACGATCGAGATTCAACAAGAATAGACCATTCATCAAGGGTGCATGACCATAAAAAATATTACTCATATAAAAAGAACAACCATTATTCTCCGATTTAAATGAATAACTGTCTCGCAATAAACAAGATCCAGATATAATGTTCATGCTCAACGCGGGCACCAAATAACAATTATTTAGGTCTAAAACTAATCCCGAAGGTAGATGTAGAGGTAGCGCGCTGACGGCGATCACATCGACCTTGGAACCATTCCCGACACGCATCGTCACCTCGTCCTTAGCCAATCTTCATTTATTCCGCAACTCCTGTTTCGAGCTACAAATATGAGGAACCGAACCAATATCAAATACCCACACGCTACTACGAGCATTAGTAAGGTACACATCAATAACAGGTATATCAAATATACATTTGTTCACTTTGCCATCCTTCTTATCCGCCAAGTATTTGGGGCAGTTCCGCTTCCAGTGACCATTCCCTTTGCAGTAGAAGTACTCAGTTTCAGGCTTGGGTCCAGCTTTGGGCTTCTTCCCGGGAGTGGCAACTTGCTTGCCATTCTTCTTGAAGTTCTCTTTCTTTCCCTTGCCGTTTTTCTTGAAACTAGTGGTCTTGTTAACCATCAACACTTGATGCTCCTTCTTGATTTCTACCTCCACGACCTTAAGCATTGCGAAGAGCTTAGGAATCGTTTTATTCATCCCTTGCATATTATACTTCATCATGAAGCCTTTGTAGCTTGGTGGCAGTGACTGAAGATCTCTGTCAATAACACTATCAACTGGAAGATTAACTCCCAGCTGAGTCAAGTGGTTATGATACCCAGACATTTTGAGTATGTGTTCACTAACAGAACTGTTCTCCTCCATCTTGCAGCTATAGAACTTGTTGGAGACTTCATATCTCTCAACCCGGGCATTTGCTTGAAATATTAACTTCAACTCTTGGAACATCTCATATGCTCCATGACGTTCAAAACATCTTTGAAGTCCTGGTTTTAAGCCGTAAAGCATGGCACACTGAACTATCGAGTAGTCATCAGATCGAGTCTGCCAGACGTTCATAACATCTGCAGTAGCTCCTGCAGCAGGTCTGTCACCTAGCGGTGCATCAAGAACATAATTCTTCTGTGCAGCAATGAGGATAATCCTCAAGTTACGGACCCAATCCGTGTAGTTGCTACCATCATCTTTCAACTTAGCTTTCTCTAGGAACGCATTAAAATTCAGGGGAACGGTAGCTCGGGCCATTGATCTACAACATAGATATGCAAAACTATAAGACTAAGTTCATGATAAATTTAAGTTCAATTAATCAAATTACTAATGAACTCCCACTTAAATAAACATCCCTCAAGTTATCTAAGTGATACATGATCCAAATCAACTAACCCATGTCCGATCATCACGTGAGATGGGGTAGTCATCAATAGTGAACATCTCTATGTTGATCATATCTACTATATGACTCACGTTCGACCTTTCGGTCTCCAGTGTTCCGAGACCATGTCTGTACATGCTAGGCTCGTCAAGTTTAACCCAAGTATTCTGCATGTGCAAAACTGTCTTACACCCGTTGTATGTGAACGTAGAGTCTATCACACCCGATCATCACGAGGTGCTTCGAAACGACGAACTTTGGTAACGGTGCATACTCGGGGAGAACACTTTTATCTTGAAATTTAGTGAAGGGATCATCTTATAATGCTACCACCGTTCTAAGCAAAATAAGATGCATAAAGGATAAACATCACATGCAATCAAAATATGTGTCATGATATGACCATCATCATCTTGTGCTTTTGATCTCCATCTTCAAAGCATCATTATGATCTCCATCGTCACCGGCTCGACACCTTGATCTCCATCATTGCGTCGGGGTCGTCTCGCCAACTATTACTTCTACAACTATTGCTAACGCATACCGATAAAGTAAAGCAATTACATGGCGCTTGCATTTCATACAATAAAGAGACAACCCTAAGGCTCCTGCCGGTTGTCGATATTACAAAACATGATCATCTCATACATCAACATATATTACATCACGTCTTGACCATATCACATCACAACATGCCCTGCAAAAACAAGTTAGACGTCCTCTACTTTGTTGTTGCGAGTTTTACATGGCTGCTACGGGCTTCTAGCAAGAACCGTTCTTACCTACGCAAAAACCACAACGGTGATTCATCAAGTTTGTTGTTTTAACCTTCTTACAGGACCGGCCATACTCAAATTCGATTCAACTAAAATAGGGGAAACAGACACCCGTCAGCCATCTTTATGCAAAACTAGTTGCATGTCAGTCGGTGGAACCGGTCTCATGTGCGTGCACATGTAAGGTTGGTCCGGGCCGCTTCATCCCACAATACCGCCAAATCAAAATAAGACGTTGGTGGTAAGCAGTATGACTATCACCGCCCACAACTCTTTGTGTTCTACTCGTGCATATCATCTACGCATAGACCTGGCTCGGATGCCACTGTTGGGAAATGTTGCATGGAAAACAAAAAATTCTACGCACACGCAAGATCTATCCATGGAGATGCATACAACGAGAGGGGAGAGTGTGTCTACGTACCCTCGTAGACCGTAAGCGGAAGTGTTTGTTAACGTGGTTGATGTAGTCGAACTTCTTCGCAATCCAACCGGTCGAGTACCATGTACGGCACCTCCGCGTTCAGCACACGTTCAGCTTGGTGACGTCCTCGCCTTCTTGATCCAGCAAGACGGCGAAGTAGTGGATGAGTTCCGGCAGCACGACGGCGTGGTGACGGTGATGGTGATGCTATCTCCGCAGGGCTTCGCCTAAGCACTACGAAAATATGACCGAGGGACTAAACTGTGGAGGGGGGCGCAGCACACGGCTAAGCAATTGTCGTGGTTATGTGTGGCGCCCCCCTCCCACATATATATAGGTGGGGGAGAGGGGAGGCTGCCAGGAGGCGCCCCAAGTAGGCCGAATCCTACTTGGGGTCCTCCCCAAGCCGCGCCGCCTTCCCTTTTTAGGTGAGTGGGGAAAGGCAGGGGAGGGTGGCGCCCCCCCCCCCTTTCCTTTCTCCCATGAGAAGGGGAAGGCAGGAGGGGCTAGCCCTCCCCCCTTTCCTTCGCTAGGGCCGGCGGCCAGGGAGAGGGGCGCGCCAGCCCCCTTGTGGGCTGGTCTGTCCCCCCTTGGCCCATTAGGCCCATACACCTACCGGGGGTGTCCGGAACCCCTTCTGGTGACCCGATGACTACCCGGTGCACTCTGAAACTCTTCCGGTGTCCGAATATCATCGTCCTATATATCAATCTTTACCTCCGTACCATTCCGGAGGTGCTCGTCATGTCCGTGATCTCATCCGGGACTCCGAACAACATTCGGTCACCAAATCATATAACTCATATAACACTATATCGTGAACGAACGTTAAGCGTGCGGACCCTACGGGTTTGAGAACTATGTAGACATGACCGAGACACCTCTCCGGTCAATAACCAATAGCGGAACCTGGATGCCCATATTGGCTCCTACATATTCTACGAAGATCTTTATCGGTCGAACCTTATGACAACATACGTAATTCCCTTTGTCCATCGGTATGTTACTTGCCCGAGATTCGATCGTCGGTATCTTCATACCTAGTTCAATCTCGTTACCGGTAAGTCTCTTTACTCGTTCCGTAATACATCATCTTGAACCTAACTCCTTAGTCACTTTGCTTGCAAGGCTTCTTATGATGTGTATTACCGAGAGGGCTCAGAGATACCTCTCCGATTCTCGGAGTGACAAATCCTAATCTCGATCTATGCCAACTCAACAAACACCTTCGGAGGTACCTGTAGAGCATCTTTATGATCACCCAGTTACGTTGTGACGTTTGATAGCACACAAGGTATTCCTCCGGTATCCGGGAGTTGCATAATCTCATAGTCGAAGGAATATGTATTTGACATTAAGAAAGCAATAGCAATAAACTGAATGATCAATATGCTAAGCTAACGGATGGGTCTTGTCCATCAGTTCATTCTCCTAATGATATGATCCTGTTATCGAATGACAATACATGTCTATGGTTAGGAAATCTTAACCATCTTTGATCAACGAGCTAGTCTAGTAGAGGCTTATTAGGGACACGGTATTTGTTTATGTATTCACACATCTATTTAAATTTCCGATCAATACAATTCTAGCATGAATAATAAACATTTATCATGAATAAGAAAATATAAAATAACAACTTTATTATTGCCTCTAGGACATATTTCCTTTCACTTCATGACCTTTCTCGAGCATCGCGAAACCCAGATCATCGGCCTTTATATCGGAACATCAGGCCGCTTGCGCGTCCTCATCTTTGCCCAACACAACCTCATCGCTAACATTTGCATCCCCTTACCCAGCTACTTCGGCTACCGGAGTACATCTTCACCTTTTATCCATGTTGTTTTGTGTTGCCACTGAACCGGAGACCTCATCTGCTACTCTTTCCGATGTGGCGCGCAACTAGTGATGGTTCCTATTACGCACGTGCTATACTAGCAACACCAACGCACGCCTTCGTCGCAACATGTCCAATGGCCTGGCAAAACCGATAGAACGTCTCACCTACAATGGTTTTGACGACATCGTCTTTAGCATCGACACCCTCATCGACAACATCCTTGATCACGTTATTGTCTTTATCCGGGCGCATCACTATGTCCCCAAATCATTAGCACTTCCTTGCGCCCGTGGCTCCACGTACTACTACCACGACACCGATAACCCCAACCTAAACATTGACCATGGTGTCCCCTTGCACGACTACCTCGACTAGCTACATGCTATAGTGGCCCATGCTCGACAGAAAGGGCTACCACCTAGCTTGAGCACCTCATCAGCTTCCTCTACAATCGAGTGGGTCCGCGACACTTCATCGTCTACTAGACTCTCGCTAGGAATGTAAGGGGATGTCAAACCGTTAGTTTCTACCTTCGGTTTTCTCTCATGTTTGATCGTCGGCGCTCATGTTGTTTGTGATGCTACCACTATGACTGAGGGGGTGTTAAGTATATTAGCATATTTATTTAACCATATTCATTCTGAGTAATATATGACATCTGTCAACAAGTCTTTCGTATATAAACAAAAAAATGACCTCTGTCGACAAGTCTTCAGTAGCAAGACCCGACGTTGACTAGTTGTGTTCTCACGATATAGCCACACTGAAATCTTCAAGCTTATATTTCAATGTTCTGCCAGGCACACATAGACTATTCTTGTTTTGACAGAGTCCAGCAAGGAGGGGCACCGTGAAATCCTTTGTCGGTAGGGTTGCGCCCATACGACATATCACTGAGTTTCTTGCCTAGTTCTCACACTTAATATGGTTTTGCTTATTAGGCAGTTAATTAGCACTGAGCACTGACAAATCTTCGACGGAACAACAGATCTCGGCCCGTTCTACGTACGTACATCCGCAGAGCCGCGGCTTCGCAGAAGGGAAGCGCACCGTGGCCAATAGGCAGTTACAATTGATGGCTCGCTCAGACATATCATTCGAGGAGTCATTTTCTAACATATTCTGTTCATGACCGGAAAAATCAACCGAGAGAACTCGTGCTCAGGACGCGTTTACTTACTTTTGGATCCTTGTTGTTCACTAACCGTGAGCTTAGCTTAGCTGCTGCCGCTGCTGGGAATCTTCTTACAACAAAGCTGGTGGCTTAGATTAGTCTCCAGTCTTCACTAGTACCAGGTCTACTATCTCCCTCACCCGGACCCCATGTAACTGCCTGTATATAAACAACAGCAGTGGGTATTGCTGTCCTCTCCACAGATATCATAAGAGATGCCTCGATCGAACACAAACCTTTCCAAAGATTCTTCTTGATCGGCATCTAATCAACAAACCAGCGCCACCCAATGAAGGTAAATAGCTTCTTCAGTTTCTGCCTGATTTTGAGCACATCCTAGCTCTTGAGCTGAACCTTGTTGTTGTTGTTGTTGTCGTCGTCGTTGCTGCAAAAGATTGTGATCAAGGTGAGCATGTCGTGCGACAAGAGCCGGTCGAAAGCCATGACGATGGCCGCGAGAGCGAACGGTATGCATGCATGCGTGCATGCCCTAATTCTTCACGTACACGTATGTTCTCCCTTGAGATTTGTACTGGTGCGATGCTAACATGGCCGCAAGCGTTGTGTTGCAGGGGTGAGCTCGGTGGGGATAACCGGCGACAGCAAGGACATGCTGGAGGTGGTCGGCAACGGCGTCGACCCGGTGTGCCTCGTCGGCTGCCTCCGCAAGAAGTACCACGACGTTCACCTTGTCAAGGTGGAGGAAGTGAAGGATGACAAGAAGAAGGATGAGAAGAAGGAGGACCCGCCGCCGTACTGGTACCACGGATACTACCACCACCCATATGGACCATACCCGCCGCCCATGGTCGTGTGCGATGAGCCCACCACTCCCTGCTCCATCATGTAATTGCCAAATAGCCAGATGCCGAGTTCGCCATATGGAGAGGCCGGAAGTTTATCCACCATTTCGGGCTATCGGTAAATTGGAAGAAATAAAGAAACGTATGTATATATAATTATATATACGTCGTTCTTGGTCTCCAGTTAGAAAGTGTAGAGTAATATATGAGAAAAAAGCAATCAAGCATGCCCCAGATCTGAATTCCTTGCCTCTTCGCGATGTTCGTACTACGTGCTGCCTCTGTGATTCGGGCTTCTGAATGTGCCAATCTGTAAGAGAATGACCTGGTCACTGGAATGGTTTGCGTCTGAAGGCGTTGGAGTCAAACAGCGCGCATGTAACGGTCAATGCGTCAACGGCAAGAAAAATGTAAAACGTCACACCGCTATGCCCTCGGCCCCAGGTCGTTGCGTCTTCTGTCGTGTCGCACGCTGGCATTTTCGGTCTTTTTTAGAGAAAAAGGTTCATAAACTTATAGCATCTACAGCCTGATTTGACAAAGCCGGCCCCTCAAACACCCGTGAATGCGACCGGCTCTGACCGATCACACCTCATACTCGGTGCCAAGCATTTGAGTCTCTCATGTTCATCCCCTAAATCCATACTTGATGCTATGCGTCCGTCTGGATTAGGGTTTTTTGACCGGTCACTGAATGGGCCGTCCGCCCGGACGTTTGAGGGGGGTTTGGGACGCCCGGCTGTAGATGCTCTTAGAGTAACTCTAACAGACGCATCATATTCATATTGAATGGAGTATCATTTTGGAGGTGTTTATAATTTTTTGAAATCTACGGAGGCCGTGCGCAAATTTAAAGTCGTTATAATCCGAGCTCTATATTTTGTGGACTCGCTTGTCTACATTTATGTTCTTTTTCAAATAAAGAAATTTTACAATAGTTTGTTCACATTGGCATTTCAATTTCCACCAGCGAAACTTGCTCTCAACGTCACATAATAACCAAAACTGAAATAACCTAAAACATAAACAGAAATTGAACAACGTTTTTAGTTCGGACTACTCTTCCGTTTGAAAGTGACCTCGTGGGCAGGGGATATTTCAGCTGCTTCCACTTCTACGGTCACACGGTCTTTGAACAACTATGCATCTTTGATGCAGGAGAATACCATAGCTTTGTAGCCCTCTTGTGATCACCACATCCATTTCTGTCATTGCGGCTATCGTCACACAGCAGGTAGCAGCGGGCGGCGGTGAGATGCTAAGCCCCGATGGCTGATTAAGCCCCACGGAGCGCCTCATCCTGGACGGCTCTTTTTTTCGACAAAGGGTGAATTTTATTATTTGAAATGAAGCATCAAGCGAAAACAATCAAAATAAGCACACACCCGGGCTCTGCATAGTTAGATGCACACAGCCAACATCAACTCACACACATAAAAAAACTTACCGGCAAATAGCAAAGTCTTATATGACCAGAACCATGCCTAGCAAGCACAAATAAAATAACCTGGAGCGATCAAATCCTGGAAGACTCTTTATTATAACTGTTAAGTTTTCATTGTGTCTATGTAGTTCAGGAGTGACCTTTGGACGTAAAATTACAGGTTGGCACGTTTGGCTTTTGCTTCCACAGGACAATGAACTTGTTCTAGGTGGCTTAAAATAAAACGAGAGCACACGCTTTCTGGAATGAAGTACGTGAAGAAGAGTATCACCGTGGAATGGGGCGGTCCGCATGCTCGAAAGTAACTGAATAAGACTAATGCGGTTATGTTCAGTCAAAACATCTGAATAAGATACTCTATAGAAACATCTGAATAAGGACAGTGCCATGAAAAAATAAGCATTTTTACTGACCAAAATAACACGCATGAGCTTTGGTAATTTACTACATAAAGAGAGAGAAAAGAGCAGAACAGAAACTTGAAAAAACCACCACTCTATGAGTTCATCGGAAGGTTGGACACGCAAGGATAACAAACAGTGGTGATAGCCACAAAATTCTGCAGTGATTTCATAAAACTTGATAATTTTATGACAAGAGGTTGATTCTGTGCTAGACAATATTTTCAGTCTTCACAGTGGTGTTGTTTTCTTTGGTGGGGTAAACGAGTACTCAAAGTGGCGCCCAAAAGTCCAGACCAATAAAAATTATTGGAAGCGGAGATTGTTGATGTCAGATTGTCCCAATCTCCACAATTCCCAGTTACTAAAAAGAAAGGATGGTTACCCACTTCGGGGATACCTTAGGGAGCGCGGCACTAAGACAGTGTATCAGGGAAACCATGCGCATAAAAGATGCACAAATGGCTCGTTTTCCCCTTGAAACTTTTGACAGAAAGTGCACAACGACTCCTAGTTTCTGCCCCATTTCGTGATCGAGTCGTCAGTCACCAAACAATGCTGAAACTTGGAGGGCTTCAACGCAGGTAACACACTTAGTCTAGTCCTGAGACATGTGCCTTTTGTGGCAGCCAAATCACCATCATATCTACCGAGATATGATTAGGCAATCACGAGCTCTGAGTCCAGTTATTTAATCAACAGAGGAAGAAGTGACGTACGATTCATAACGTCATGCATGGAACTCAAAGGTGTAGAGAGCTTTCTGAAGGAACGGGTTTACACCGAGGTTGCTATGTCATACCTTTGAAGCAACAACCTAGAAGTGCTTAGAGCACTAAGCAAGAGACCAGACAGTTTAGTGCTGTCCACGGTTTCCTGGAAATTACCTTGCAGGACGGTAATAGTGCGTATTATGGTGTCTCAAAAATCAGTTTAGCTACATGTCAGTCAGCTGAATTTTTTATTTCGGGTCAGTCAATTTTGAATGAAGGAAGGAGAAGGAAGAGGAAGGAAGGGCCTCGCCGGAGAGAAGGAAGGGGCTCGTCGTCGTCACCCCATTATCTATCTTAGGGTTCAGGGTGGGGGCGGTGGTGGACGGCGGCGGTGGGGCGGTGGTGTGACTTCGCCAGAGAAGAAAACTAGATGGGGGCGGGGCTAGAGAGATGACCGGGGGCGGCGGCAAGCATGGCGGTGGGAGAGAGGTCGAGGGGAGGGCTGGGAGGCAAGGCTGGCGCGGAGCGCCGCCGGCCGAGGGCGGCGGCAGCAGGCGGCGTGCGGGAGGAAGAACACCCGATTTTTTTATATGAAAACTATTGGGAGGAGGAAGACACAATCTTGCCGTTCGTTTTCTATCCAACGCTTCAAATTCATCCAGGCAAAATCCACCGACTCAAAACGAGATTTCAGTCAATAGGCTTCTAGCCATTCCCCACAAAAATAACCATCAGTTGCATATACACTTTGCGTTAGTTTATCTATATATTTTTCTTTTCTTTATGAGTGGTTAGTTTATCTCTTAATCCACCTTTTTAGGTTGGAAAATGGAACACGCTAACCCTTTGAAAATAAGTTATCTCGTGCTCAAACACGACCAGCCGTTGCTCTACTTTCACATTTACATCACAAATAGAACCGCATCTTCACACTATAACTGTCAAAAAATATGGGTGTAACCTTTATTAGTCTCTTATGTCCGTCTTTCCAATTCATGTACTTTACACATTTATCATCATACTTGTACAAACAAAGCAAGTATTTGCCTCCTCCTGTCCTCCTCCTCAAGAAACATTAGGATTTCTCTGCCTCCTGCCGGTGTTGCCGTCGGTCCGCCTCGTCTCCGGTGGCCTTAGGGCCATGGGGTGTTGTGGATCCCAGCCCTTGCCGACGGGAAGGCTCCGTTTTTATATGGTTCTTTGAGTTTTGTTAGGGTTTGTGTCCTACTCAGGAAGGCGAGATGGCGGTGGCTCCCTGAAGATGGAATAAGGTTCTCCCCGCCTAGCCCCCGTCCCGGTGATGCGTCTAGCATCGTCGGTGGGCGTGTGGAGGCGTGTCTCCGGCGGATCTATCTTGTGTGGACCTGCTCGGATTTGGTTGTTCGTCTACGTTCGTGTGTTTTCAGGTTGGATCCTTCCGATCTACGTTACTCTTCATCAGCGACGGTTGCTGTTCTGGTGCGCTGGTCCTATGGGGCCTTAGCACGACGACTTCCCAATTGTCTGCTATCACAAGTTTTGCCCGGCTCCGGATAGGGAGGGGCGATGACGGCGGCGCGCCTTCGGCTCGCTTCAGTGCTTGTAGTCGTCGCTAGGTGGTCTACGAATCTGGATGTAATTTTTTTATTTCTGATGTTCGTTGTACTGTCATGATTGAAGATGAATAGATCAGAAGTTTTCTCGAAAAAAAAAGCAAATCTGTCAGGACTCAAGATAGTATATCACCAGTCAATCAGGCAACTAAACTCCCAGAAAAGAGCCCCGCAAAGAAAAAAGGTTGTGAAACAGACGAACATGTCAACAGAAACACGGAGATACGGCACTCAGGCGGTAGTAACTTGGCGCTAGCACCAAAGGACTAGACAAAAGACCAAAAATATGAACGCCTCCAACGAGAGATACACAACGCGGTTTCCGAAGGCGCAGCAACAAAGGCAGCCTCGCGGAGTCAAGTCTTGATCCATGCCGCACCAACCATTGATAGATGGAAGACGCGGTTGTGTGGTTGGGGATTAATTAAGCCGGCCAGGCTCCAGAGTCTTCTCAAGGCAGAGTACGTCAAGTACACTCCCCGCCGGGCACGCGGGCCGTGCCTGCGCTGTAGTATAAGTAGGAGGATCAGAGACAGGCTCTGAATCATTCTTCATTACCCACCATTCTCCCGGTCTCCATTCAGAACCTAGACTACTGCCTCAGCCTCCAGTTCTGCAGTTCTCGCCTGAAATCTTCTGTCCGCGAGCTCGCACTGCCCACCAGTCTCTCGCTCTCAGTCTCATCGGTAGCAGAGGAGCAACATGAAGGTGACTACCCTTTTCTGAATATTTGTTACTGAACCCCGTTGCTCTCCTCTCCTGATATGTTACTGAAACAAGTATGCTCTGCTTCTTTTCCTCTTTCAGCAAAAGATGGTGATCAGGGTGCACATGACCTGCGACAAATGCCGGTCCAAGGCAATGGGCTTGGTTGCCTCCATATACGGTGAGTTGTGGTTTACTTCGCCGGATTGTATGTCATACTATCAGTTAAGGCTTCGAACTAACTGAAACTTGATGCTGTAGGAGTGGAGCGTGTGGAGATACAGGGCGACGACAGGGACCGGCTGGCGGTGGTCGGCGACGGGGTGGACGCCGCCAACCTGACGGCCTGCCTTCGGAAGAAGGTGGGGAACGCGGACCTCCTCACCGTGGAGGCGGTCGTTCCCGAGAAGAAGCCGGCACCGGCATCGCAGGCCACCGAGGCTCCGTGGTATCCCGGCTATTACACCTGGCCGGCAGGAGCATACTCCTACTGCTACCCGTACAGCACGTAGTAATCTCTTGTATGTCTGCGGAATTATCGAATTGATCCATGTAATCTTTTCGAAACGGTGGCAAATGCTTTGCCCCCATCATATTAATTAGGAAGAGTTTTACAAAGAATTGACCCATGGACTAAGGAGGGGTATCCTCCTTGATTTCAACTAGATGACCCGCGCCCATGGCGCAAAGGTCGAGAGCAAGCCAACTATTGAAAGATTATGCATTAAAATATGTAGACTCAGAAGAAAACATATGAAAATAAGTACGGATTGATGATAGATAGATGGTTGCTGATGATACATGTTTTCTAAGAAGCTTACGAACGATCATTTACAATATTATGAGCAAGGCATGTAGATAGGCAGAGCTACGTTAGACAGATGTATCACTGAATGTTTAGAACGATTTCTTTGAGGCAAGTCTTCATAGCTGCTGTTCTTCATGACCTGCATTGCTCAGAGCAGAAATTCCTTCGATATTATCGTCCAGGCTCCAATAATACTTGTTTGTTTTCTGTATAACAGCTTCTGATTGTAAAGTTATATCGTTAAGACGACCAGCAACATATCTTATCTGTGACTGTTGGCTTTGGGTGTTGACCTTGCTGTGAAGTTTGTATCTATTATGCGGTAAAGTTCCTTCACTTCACTTAGACTACTTGAGAGCTTCAGTTGTCGGTCGATCTTCAACTTCTTTGAGTTTACCGTACACGTAGATGGATATTAATTTCCTTGGAAGTCGGTTGTCCAGTTGGTGCTTTGATGGATAGTGAATGGTTGCATCAAAACCAACCGTCCTTGCCTTCTGTGTTGAGTATACTGCGTTTGGAAGGCCAAACTGCTGCATCATAGCATCCAGAAGGTCCTTTATTGGGATCCTGACTTTTTCCATTGCGGCTGACTGATGACAGTGAAGAAGATACAGTGAGTTAGTGCAGTTTATGATTGTATATGTGTCTATATCAAATTCGAGCGAGATACACAATGTTCATAGTAACTGAATGATATGTGCTGGCTTAGCTATTTCTTTGAGAATAGCATGGGCCTGAGCTTTCCTAAACTGTAGAGTATACATGTTTTACTATTTGTCAAGCACCAAGAAAACAGGGGATTAACAGGTGTGGGTAAGTATGCACATTGTTAGTAGAAAACAAATTTCATTTTCTCATTCTTAACGTTACAGCATTTATGAGATCAGGTTATTGAAGCAAATATAAGGTACAATCATTCTTTTCTTTAAACATAAGGTACAATCACTCGTTTCTTTAAATGTAAATATCAGGTTATGAAAACAGGGATCAACATGTATTCATTTTCTCACTCTTGATGTTGTAGTATTTGTGAGATCAGGTTATGGGAAATAAATATAGGGTAAAATCATTCTTTTTTAAAAATATAAGGTATTTATGAGATCAGGTTATGAGACTGCAGGCCAGAACCAAAATTAGGTTGGAAGGCTCCTATAAGCAAAACTGAATTCTATTTGTGTGGTATCTTGACTGCAAGCTATATCTGCAGTTGAACATTATTACTTGAATGCAAACAACAACAAAGAAAGATATCTAAGTAGAACAATTCTCTTTCTACAGTACAACCATCCTTTCTATCTTCCATAACAGCGAGAAAATACCTTGAATTAAAGTAAGAATGGTATTGCAGGAAAATACATGAGGATGATGAAACCTGATGCATTTGATCTATCTTCGTAACAGATACTGGATCCTTTCTCGTTTGGTTGCTACACAAAAAACATCAATTAAGCATCCAGAAGGATAGATCCTTAAAACTTTCGCTAAACCAAAAGAAGAAATCAAGTAGATGTGCCTAAAATAATTACAAAAAAATAGGATTAGTAGGTAACCTCTAACCATCTCCGTGCGCTCCCTCGCGACACAGTCACTATAGTATTCAACCACCTTTCAAAAATACAGAAAATGGTAGACACTTCCTGAATGCCACTCTCCACAAAGAAAATCCAGGCATGTCAAGTCTCCATTGACGGTTGCTGCTTGGGAAGGATTGGATTCTGCTAGTAGGTTCTTACTGGAAGGACTGGTTAACTTCATCTGCAAATGAACATGACAATTAGTTAGGCAAATGAACATCTGCAAATGCACTATCCTACCTACTATAAGTGATTATACACACATTTTGAATCTCTTACAAAAAAGGATGATAAAGCAATATGATTGAAAACTCCATCTTTTCTATTTAAGCAAACTACTCGCAAGAGGTAAATGCAAGATACAAATACATGGACAACCATATTTCTCTCATAGAAGACATGCATATGTTCTATGCCTCTATCAGTACAGGAGTCAAGACATCAACAAAAGAAAGGAAAAAACATTTGTGAGACTATCACCGAGGTGAAAATAATAGTCATAGTAGAAAAAATGATCTCCACATTTGATCTGAACCAAGGAGAGAGGAGGACACATGTATTTAATATAGGTTCTCAAGTGTGAGGCGAGAGCTCACCAATCCATTTCAGATTCTGCAATGCATAATTTCTCCGATCCCGCGACCTGAATGAGGTAATGCAAAGAACCATAGCATAGAAAGTTAAGTTAAAAATATAAATTCAAGACGAGCAAGGCAGAATATAAATTAAATTAGAAGCGATGGATTGTAAGAATAAGCTCATGTGGAATATAAATCAAATTAAATTTCATGATGAAAAGAGAGCAAGCCATATATAAAGAAGCTACAAAATGTTGATCTTGGGCAACATGGCATCAGGGACATACACACTTGTAAAGACAAAACCAACAGAAAATCAAATAGTAAAACCATCTAAAGGAACAAGAATGCCCTTATAGTTGGAACTGAAAGGTGAAATGATGTCGTTAAAATGATGGAAGAAGTGTTTTAAACATTTGATAGTGCAATTCTCCCTACATTATATTTATTTATTAAAGGATTACTGAAAGAGGGGTGAAGATAGTACCTTGTATGCATTAGACTGAAGGAATATGCTTCGAATGGACATACAACCAGTTTCATTAGTTTTCTTTCTCCCATTGCAAAACCTTCAAACCAAATTCTATTGAATGCCACAAGTCATCAACACACCAGTTTTTTCTTGGTGCAATCTGAAAAATAAGACTTATTTTTTTGCTACAATGACATATTAGGATTTAGTACCTTATAACTTCGCAATGGTTGATATCAAAGACTGTGATGAAAAACCCATCATTCCTACTGTACTAATTAATAGCAGGCGTCATATTGTAAAGAAGCAGGTAGTAGCAATCTTTAGAGGCAAAGCAGGTTCCTTTCAAACACATAGATTTGGTTGATCTACAGGCGGAAACATACTGGTACACAAAATTATGCTAGCCACTGAAACTTTAATCATACAAAGATTTGGCAGACTGAAACCTTGACCTCTTGCTTTTTGCTTTCAGGACATTCTCAAATAATTTAGTTTTTGAGATGGCCCTAGCAACTGCTTTCATTTTCCTCATATTTTTGGTCCTTTAAGTTCTAGTTAAAGAGACAAGTGATCAGATAAAAAAATATTCATTGTACATGCATATGCCAAGAATATGAGTCCCTGAAGAAACAGACCACACTCGAAGGCAAAAAGGTAAGCCATATCAGAAGGAAAGCACAAGCGCATACTTGGGTGCCACTAATTCACTTTCAGGAGCACATCGGCAAACTTTAACCAGAAGCCTTGGAGGGGCTAGGAGAATAAAGAATACCATAGAACCATAATTCCACACAACTTTAACAGGAAGCCCTAGTCATGGTCTGACAATGAGCAAAAGAGTCTGACAATTCAAATATCTGATGTTAGCTTTAAACATCTGGTGGATTAGGAAGATGTAACACCAGTGTCATATTTACTTTTATGGACAATCTACAATGCATTGTGACCTATAAATAGATAAAAAGAAATATTTACCTATTCCAATTGCTGCTTCCTTCCTAATTTTTATTGCAACATAACACCAAGGCATCCTCAGCTTTCTAGTTTCAGTGCAATTTAAAATTAGACTGGGTGTGAACATAGATGCATTTATTCAGAAATGAGGAAGCAGCAAGTGAAGAATGCCTAAAATTTAAGGAAAATGCAACCACTATTAGCAAATAAATTGTCATTAATATTCCAGGTAATAGCCACAGAATGGAAGAGGACGATTGGCCTGAGCTTGAATGGAGGCAGGATAGCGTTCTGGATGACCATCCTGAGGCGGCTGCTTGGCGGATCGATGGCATATTCAATGCTGGTCGGCACGGTGGAGCGGTGCCATGGGGAGGACGCTAGATTGGAGATCCGTTCAGCTGCCTGTGCACTGGGTTGATCGGTAGCCCGTGTCAACATGAAAGCAAGCGGTGATCATGAGCATTTCATTTTCCATGACAGAGGTGAGGCGTAGGCTATAGCTGGCGATCAATTTTCTTGTTTGATAGTCGTCGTTGACACATAAATGTGCAACACAAACTGAGCCCATGAAACCATAGAAACATAAGTTCAGAAATAGAAGAACTAAAATGGATTTGTTCGGTTTAGTTTAAAGATGTGTCAGTTAAAGTAGACTACACCTAATCAAGTTGTTGGTCCTAACCACCGTACATAAAAGAGCCCATACATATTTCACTAAATAGGAGAGGAGCAATCAATTTTCGCAATAGCTAACCTGTAACTGTAACCATCCAAGTATCATTTTCCTCGGCATCCTCTGTCCTTTCCTTTTTATCTTTCTCTGAATTTATCTTTTACCTCTACCAATGCATATACATATGGCATTCAAGCACAAATAGAGTAGGTAATCGCAAGCATATGCAAACCCAATACACAAAGAATCAGATTTGGAACAGAGAGAAGGATACCTCTACAGTCACGACACTGCAAATACGCAAAGAATCATATATATGCCTCTTATCCATATAACGTCAACGTGTTCCGTATAAAATAATTAAACAACCTAAAAGCAGCAACATGTACTGACATAACAGAGAAACTCCAATCGCTAACTTTCATAAGAACACATATCCAAAGGGTGACAAAGAAAGATTCAGGCCACATCACTTCCAACAGGAAGAACCCAAAAAAGGGAGTGGGAAATAACATAACCTTGATAGTCAACGACATAGATGACCCAGCAACTAACCGAGGAAATAAACTCTGTTGAAGCAATCAGGATACGAGACAAGGAGTGGCAAACTCAGAGTCATTGAACAAATGGGATTTAGATGGTTCAGAGAAGTTTAATCTAAGAAGGGATAGAATCAACCATAACATCAAAATCAAACTGTAGGAACAAACGTGGGGGAGAGAGAGAATTCACCTTGTTCCCCATGACCCAATTCTTCGTCAAAATTCTTCCTCTTCTTTTTTGTCTCAGATCTTCACACATCATGTTTAGAAAAATTGTAAACCAACGATTGAAATCAGATCATAAAAAACTAAGGTAAAATTCGAAGGAAGAAGATGGCGAGATGCAGATGGGCAACCTAGATTGAGGACCACAACGAGGGCAGACGAGCAGCATCCAACACATGACACGAGCGCCGTCTGGGCCTCCGGTCTCGATGCTCCTTCCCCCCAGTGCCGTCCTCCTTTGCTCCTTCTCCCCCCACCATACTCCTCAGCTCCTCGGCAGCGACCTGTGACCGGTCCAGAACCACGGTCCATAGCGGTGGCTGATGGAAGATGGCGAGGCATCGTCCTGCAGGAGGCTGCAGGAAGAACGACACGAGCGGCGGCGCCGACGATGACCATGCGCTGGGGCTTCAGGAGGAGAGAAGTGTAGGGGGAGGACGAGGCGGCGTAGTGGCGGCGGAGAGTGGAGAAGGGGACGCGAGCGATTGGTGTAGGGTTTCACCGTGCGAACCCCACGCTCGCTGCAGAGTCTTTCTTTTTTCACGCAGGCCACACACGAGACGCACCACCATGCTGGGCCCATGGGCAAAGAAGGCCCACCCGTCATCCACTGGAGCATGAAACAATAACGTGCGAGAAAACAGATGGTTGGATTATTGACAGCGCCGTAAAACGCTACAGTAGCGGTAGATCGAGCGAACCACATTCACCGCACGACGCAGTTGCTCCAGAGAGGCGGGTTGCCTAGCATGATTTATATGTTCGATAATAACGAAACCATTGGATAATCATATAGTCTTAACCGAAAAATAAACTAGGGACACACTACATCTGCTTGACAGCCTGCTACGATGAACATAGTTTAGAACGGACTATCAACATGAGCACATAAAGATAACAGCGAGGACAGAAGCAGAAGCAATCTCCCATGTAGGTCCATCGCCCATGCACTAGGGGCACGTTTGGTTACCTGCACCGTTTTTTGCCACTTTGCATACTTGTCCCAGTTGGGCCTGGCTGAGCATATACAGGCTAAAAACCAACATCTGCATGTTGATTGGTTGCCTGCATCACCTCTAGCCTGAATGTGCTAAAATGAAAGGCCTGCTGTTTGGTTGCGGACTTGTTTGAGGGGAAACACAAGTCTGGTTGTTTGGTTACATCCAGGACAGTTGTGTGGTAGCCTCCTACTCGATGTGGTGAGCTTACCAAAGGCACACATGAACTAGTAAGAACTAAACTAGTAGCAACATAGTACGATAAGTTCTAACGAAACATAAGTCTTAACCACGCACAAACATAAGTCTTAACGATGCAGAACAAGTTTTAAACCAACATAGTATGATGAGTTCTAAACGAAACCGAAGTCTTAAAGCAAGAACAACGAAGGACTAGACCACAGGAGCTCAGGCGGTCGCGACGAAGGCATTGCCGTGCTCCTTGCACTTGGTGATCACCTCCACGCCCTCGTCGTTGAAGACGATCACCTTCATGGTGTCGGGGGACAGCAGCTTGAACGTCAGCATGTACCCGATCATGATCTGGTGAACGGCGGCGAAGGTGGCCCAACCCTGATCAAGGGTGACCCTGCCGTCGATCACCCTCACCGTCACCCTCCATGCACAGCCGATGTTCGTCTTCAGCTTGAACTCTGTACGGATGGCGGGGAAGTGCTTTGTGAAGTCCAGAGGCAATGGCAGACTCTCCAGCTTAGGAGCAAGGATAACCTTGCAGAAGTGGTTTGGTCCTGACTCCTGATGGAAGTGGCCATAGTTCCTCCGCTTGGGGCTTGGGTGATCCAGCACTTGCACTTCGTCCATTGGAGGCACAACCTCCTTGCCGTTCTCCAATGGTGGCACGACATCCTTGCCCTTGTCCATCTGCATTATGAACAACACGCAGTTCAATGGTCAGCATTCATTCATATCGGCCTAGCTCTCCTATATTAACCCACCCCACTAACCCAGCACCGCACTCAAACCCCCTCTGTTTCACCACCTCTCCTCTTCCACCTCTCTGTTTCATCACCTCTCCTCTTCCACCTCTCTATTTCACCACCTCTCCCTCGCCATGAACTCCAACTCCAACCCCAACCCTTTCCCCTGGGGCATTGGATGGAGGGCCTTCTTCCTTGGGTGCTCGCTCGGTGACCGCAAGAAGTTCGAGCAAACCATGGAAGTGTGCTCGAACTTCAGCAGCTGCAATGACATGCACAAGGAGGCCGATGCTGTGCTCAAGAAGGCTACACCGGATGAGCTGAAGACACTGGTTCCGGACCCAGCCAAGGGTGCGATGTCAGTGGACATCCTACGCTGGGCCATGAATCAGGCAGACTCTGGCGATGGTCCACAGCGGGCAAGATGGGCCAAGTACAGTCAGTACAAGACGCCTCAAGACCAGCGTGTCGCGGCGTACTGGAGTAGTACGTTCGGGTCGCCGGAGTCCGACAACGACGATGTGCAGATGGTGGCCAGGGCGCCGGCGGCAGGCGACCGTGCAAGACCCATCGTTCTTGACGAAGACGACGAGGACGAAGACGATGAGGAAGAAAAGAAGATGACTACGCCCCCCCCCCCCCCCCCCGCCGCTCGACGCGACTCCAGGGTCGCCGCGGCTAGACAATCCAATCCCCGCCCCCGATGTAATCGAAAAATTACCTATGAGCCATAGATGCAGAATCGATTGATGTGCTCTAATCGAATCCTCCCCCCCAATGTGTTCAATCCCCCCTAAGTCTTTAATGACGTGCTCTAATCGAATCTAGCCCGAGTCGAAACCAGTGAATGTACAGAGAGGACGAGGTCTTACCGCCATGGACGATGCGCTCCGGTGGAGGTCTGCAGTCGCTCCGGTGGTTGCCGCCGCCGTCTTCAATCGATTCGTAGTAGAGCTCAGGTGGTCGCCGCCACCGGTGTGAGTGGGGAAGAGGGGAGAGAGCGGTGAGGAGGGGGAGGTGAGGGTAATTTATGACGACGCGTCTGGAAACAACGCGACATCTCGAGACCACACCCACGCGTGCAACCGCCCACGCCCACATGCCTACGGTTGCATCGCTCGGGCCTGGCTGAGGAAAAACAGCCGATTTGAGCATTCCCAGGGATGCAGGCCCAGAGGTGCTTTAATCTTCGTGCTATGCAGGCCCAATAGTGAATGCGGGTAACCGAACGGGCCTTTTTCTTCCCGCGCGGGCCTGGCTGAGGCTAATGCGACCAACCAAACACGTCCTAGAGCATCTACGCCAGATTTGGCAAATAGGATCCCCGCGGACGCGGACGCAACCGGGCCGCCTCTCATATGTCATATCCGATAGCCACATGCTACCTCTCAGTTATATGCAAATTCATGCACGTCTATCATACACGTCATGTCACACATAAATAACAAATATTGACACAAAAAATATTTTTTTTTGAAAGAGAGGATGACTCACGGCCTCTGCATCTGACGATGCACACACTACTAGGAGAAACCTTATAGATAGAATCTTAGCAGCAGCGTTGCTCGCTACTACTACTTAGTTGTAGCGCGGGGCAGAAACGAGCGCTACAAATAGTAGTGTAGCAGTAGCGCGGGGCAACCAGGCGGCGCTACTGCTAAGTGGTCCCAACGCCAAGGACCGGGGCTACCCATAGCAGTAGCGCTGGTGGGCGACTAGTGCTACTGCTAAGCTCCATAGCAGTAGCGCGTGTCAGTGGCCCACCGCTACCGCTATGTGTGTACGGTGGCAGCAGGTGGGCCCCGGTTAGTAGTAGCGCTGGTCACCCACCAACGCTACTACTATGGAGCTTAGCAGTAGCGTTGCTCGCCCACCAGCACTACTGCTACACGTAGCAGTCACCTTTTCCCTCCCACCCTCCTCCCTCCCCTTTCTCCTCTCCCCTCTCCCTCCCTCACTTAGTTCTTCCTTCTCCTACCTCTCTTCTCTCCCCATTAATGCCCCCATCCACCATCTCCTCCATTAATGACCTCTCTTTAATTTTCTCTAGCTTCTTCCTCACTTTAATTTATTTGTCTCTCCCTCCTTCTCTTCCCCACTCATGTCTTTTGTCTCACTAGCTAGCTTTCCCTCCAACTTCACTAGTTAGGTAGAGCATCTCCTTCCAACTAGATCTACCATGCATCTCTGTCCTACTACCTTCGATCCCTAGCTAGATAGCGGCACCGGCCATCTACGTGTGTGTGCTCGATCCCTCTCTTGGGACGATAGGTGAGTAAAAAGTTGTGCTTTGCAAGAATGGAAATATTTGCATTTGCGCTATGATGGTGGGAATGTGCGTGTGGCATGAGTTGCCGCCTATGTGTATTTGTCGGATTGTGCAGGACATGAGTTGCTTATGTTTTGCCGAAATGTCAATTTATTTCCGTTTCGGCGAATTTTGGGCAAACTCTATATGTCCTATTTTTAGGGAAGGTCATGTCGAATTTTTGTATGACTTTGATATATGCATGCATGGTAATAATTCTTTTGCTTATTATACCGTGTAGGCAATTAATCATGAAGCTCAGTGGAAGGATGGTGGAAAGATGGTTACGATCCGCGGTGCAAGACATGTATTCAAATAACCGGACTGAGATCACGGTCAAGAGGACAAAGAACCGCGCGCCCTGCTTCGGCCAGAAGACTAACTTCTGCTGCATCCAGCAACCGAGAGGTACTCTCAGTGACGGATTCTATGTCATCCACCACATGCTGGAGTACAGAAGGGATTGCCAGAACCTTCACATGTCACCTAAATCCGGCGATGCCGATATTCTTCAATGGGCCAAGAAACTAGGAAATGTACCGGATCATCGACTCCGAGCTGAGTTCTATCACATCCAGCATGAACTTGCCCAAGTCATCATGAAGGAGGTAGTCGAAAAAACAGGGATGTTCTACGAAGAAGGGGAAATGTCGCGAAAGACGTCCGAATACGCGTAGCCGCTCAGCGTCTCGACATGAAGCCTTTCACTTCGCTCGGGGACTTCCTCTCTGATTTGGATGGATGGCACGACATGTTGGAGTGATTGACGATGACAATGTGTCCGTTTAGTCGCTACTTTCTCTATGACGAAACTTTGAATTTATGCACGATGAAACTTTGTGATGTAATTAAACCGTCCTCCTCAACTAGCGTAGATCACTCTAGTTAGGGCAGTTTGGGTACGATGAACTTTGTTATTTATGTTTATGATATGTTGCTTCTATTTTTGCTAACTCTGTCTCTTTCTATTGCTCAACTATATATTATGTTGCATATTATCGACTCATGTGACAATGCAGGTACATAGATCATCGATGGCGAAGAAGTGCTACGCCGTGTACGTAGGAAAGGTTCTAGGAGTGCATGACGAGTGGCCTGAGTGTCAAGCCCAGGTGTACCGGTTTCTGGGCGGCAGCCAGAGAGGGTTCGATAGCAGAGCCAAAGCGGAAGATAGTTACTTGAGGTTCACGCTAGCGTGAGAGAGGGATCGGAACCGGCGCCTCAAGAACTACTACATTATCGCGCTCTTGCTCATAGTGATCGCTCTTCTCTTCTATATCTTTGTCTAGATATAGATGATGAAACATGTGTATGTGATGACCATGCAGTTGCTTGTATTCGAGGCATGTCACTTAACTTGTATCGCTATATCGTGATTATGACGAGACAACATGATTTGTGTTGGATGATGTGATGATATGATCAGACTATTATGTGTATGATATGATGAGCATATTGCATGTTTATGATATGATTAGAATACTGTATATACAAATACAGTGCAAATACGTAGCAGAAAAAAATACATGTAATGTTACCAGTAGTGCTGGTTAGCAAAAAGCAGCAGCGTGTGTGTATCAGTAGCGCTGGACCATCTCACGCTACTGCTAGGTAGGGTTAACAGTAGCGCGTTTCAGACCAGCGCTACTGGTACTAGTTAGCTGTAGCGCCGTACTAGTAGCGCGGGTAACCGCGCTACTGCTAGCCCCAAAACCAGCGCTACTAGTTGGCTTTTCCCTAGTAGTGACATATCCATTTTATTACATTATTCAACAGAGCCCAACAGAATAAATACATGGATTAACCCAAAGCCACCTTCCTGACAACTACTGTTGCTACACCTACACACTTGATGATGTGCCTTGACAGTGCATCAACACACATCACATATTCCGGTAGCCTCACGCAGTCGCCTGTTGGCAAGCCGAGAGTACCAACCGGTCTAGTCAGACCCTTTGCATGCACCGCATGCGCGTGCTCTAGAATCAGACACCGCCATCTTCTGATGTCCCATCTTTAGTTGCGATCAACACATTCATCTTGCTAGGCCATACTGCCGTCGACGCCACCACGATGCAAGAAAGCCCCCCACCTGCGCACGTCCATCAACACGTGTCTATTGTCTGGGTTCCGCTGCGCCTTGTCGTCGAGACCCGTCATCATCGACACGACAGATGCAACACCGCACCACCTCCTTATCCAGATTGCTGCCAACGCCATCCCAATGGTGTCCACCAGCCACAGAGCTCCCCAGATGACGCCTCCAAGAAGGTAACAACGCCAAGGGCACCGCCGCCGCCCACCGCGGGTATGGCTTTCACCCGGGAGACAAAGGACGGGGGAGTTGATACGTCTCTATCGTATCTACTTTTCCTAACGCTTTTCCTCTTGTTTTGGACTCTAATTTGCATGATTTGAATGACACTAACCCGGACTGACACTGTTTTCAGCAAAACTACCATGGTGTTGTTTTTGTGCAGAAATGAAAGTTCTCGGATTGGGACGAAACTTTTTGGAGAATTTTTATACAATAAAAGAAAAATACTGGAGCCAAGAACCACCGGAGGGGGGGCCCTGGGTGAGCACAACCCACCAGGGCACCCCCCCCCTCAGGCGTGCCCAAGTGGGTTGTGCCCACCTGGTGGCCCCACAGACACTGATTCCAACGCTATAAAATCCTATTTTTCCAGAAAAAAATCAGGGAGGAAGAATTATCTCGTTTCGCGATACGGAGCCGACGCCACCTCCTGTTCTTCATCGGGAGGCCAGATCTGGAGTCCGTTTTGGGCTCCGGAGAGGGGGATCTTCGATCTTCGTCATCACCAACCCTCCTTCATCGCCAATTCCATGATGCTCCCCACCGGGAGTGAGTAATTCCTTCGTTGGCTCGCTGGTCGGTGAGGAGTTGGATGAGATTCATCATGTAATCGAGTTAGTTTTGTTAGGGCTTGATCCCTAGTATCCATTATGTTCTAAGATTGATGTTGCTATGACTTTGCCATGCTTAATGCTTGTCACTTTGGGCCCGGGTGCCATGATTTCAGATCTGAACCGTTTATGTTAGCACCATTATATTTATGTTCTAGATCCGATCATGCAAGTTATAGTCACCTACTACATGTTATGATCCGCAAACCCCGGAGTGACAATAGTCGGGATACTTTCCGGTGATGACCGTAGTTTGAGGAGTTCATGTATTCACTATGTGCTAATGCTTTGTTCCGGTTCTCTATTAAAAGGAGGCCTTAATATCCCTTAGTTTCCTTATGGACCTCGCTGCCATGGGAGGGTAGGACAAAAGATGGCATGCAAGTTCTTTCCATAAGCATGTATGACTATTTACGGAATACATGCCTACATTATATTTATGAACTGGAGCTGGTGCCGTATTGCCCTAGGTTATGACTGTCATATGATGAAAATCATCCAACGAATTCACCGATCCAATGCCTACGAATTTTCCATATATTATTCTTGCTAAGTTACTACTGTTGCTGCTACTGTTACACTTGCTACAAAATCATTGCTATCATTGTTACCGTTACTATTGCTGTTGCTACTACTATCAAAACTATCATACTACTTTGCTACTGATCACTTTGCTGCAGATAATTAATCTCCAGGTGTGGTTGAATTGACAACTCAGCTGCTAATACCTACAAATATTCTTTGGCTCCCCTTGTGTCGAATCAATAAATTTGGGTTGAATACTCTACCCTCGAAAACTGTTGCGATCCCCTATACTTGTGGGTTATCAAGACCTTTTTCTGGCGCCGTTGCCGGGGAGCGTAGCTATATTTGTTGATTCACTTGGGATTATTATCAATTTCTCACTATGAAGAATCTGAAGGATACCAAGACTAAAATATTTTCCTCTAAGACGAGGGGAGGTAAGGAACTGCCATCTAGCTCTGCACTTGATTCACCTTCTATTTTGAGTAGACTTGCAACACCAACACATGCTATTAATCCTGATATGTCGCAAGTTATTGATGATGCTACTTCTATGAATACTACTCATGATGATGCTAGTACCTTGTTGACGATGGTGTGCCACTAGGTGATTTTCTTGATGAACAAATTGCTAGAGCTAAAAATATTGAGAATGCTGAAACTGATGAAGTACTTGAAACTGAAAATCTTGAAACACCTGTTAGACCTAGCTCTCCTAGATATGAATTACCTAAAATACCAGAAGGTTATGTTATGGATGAGGAGACAACTAGAGATTTTCTTGCTTGCAATGATAGGGATGATCTTAAGACATTATTACCCAAACTGAAGGAGAAATCTTTGAATGCTAGAATGAAATGTGATCCTAAGTTTGCCACTTCGCCTATCTTTGTTGATGATAAGGATTATGAATTCTCTGTCGACCCAGAGTTAATTACTTTGGTTGAATCTGATCCTTTCCATGGTTATGAAACTGAAACTGTTGTGGCACATCTTACTAAGCTGAATGACATAGCCACCCTATTTGCTCATGATGAGAAAATTTGCTACTATTATATTCTCAAATTATTTCCACTCTCATTAAAGGGTGATGCTAAGACTTGGTATAATACTCTTGCTCCTGGTTGTGTGCGTAGTCCCCAGGATATGATTTACTACTTCTCTAAAAAATATTTCCTACTCATAAGAAACAAGATGCTTTACAGGAAATATTTAACTTTGTGCAAATTGAAGAAGAGAGTCTCCCACAAGCTTGGGGGAGGCTTCTCCAACTGCTGAATGCTTTGCCTGATCATCCTCTTAAGAAAAATGAAATACTTGATATCTTCTATAATGGACTAACCGATGCTTCTAGGGACTTCCTGGATAGTTGTGCTGCTGTGTTTTCAGGGAACGAACTGTTGAACAAGCTGAGGAATTATTGAATAATATATTGAATTTTTTGATGATTGGACTCTTCCTGAACCACCGCATAAACCCACTCCAAAGAAGAGGGGCATCTTATATCTTAGTCCGGAAGATATGCAAGAGGCAAAGGAAGGAAAAAGGTATTAAGGCAGAGGATGTTAAAAATTTACCTCCTATTGAAGAGATACATGGACTTGACACACCACCACCCAAGGTGGTAGAGGTAAATTCTTTAATGAAATTTAATGATAATGACAATCCTTATAATATGCATCCTAGTCAATGCCTTTATGAGTTTGATAACTATATTAGAAAACAAGATCACTTCAATGCAAATGTTATGAAACAATTGAAATACAATTCTGATATGATTGCTCGCTTAAGTGACTTGTTATTTAGAATCTCAAATGATGTTAGAGGTGTAGGGAAACATGCCTCTATGGTCCAAACTCAACTAGAACAAGTTGCTAAATCTCAAAGAGAGTTGTTAGATGAAATGAATAATAATATCAATGATCATGTTGTCAGAGTAATGACTAAAGGAGGTAGAATGACTCAGGAACCACTTTATCCTGAGGGACACCCAAAAAGAATTGAACAAGACTCTCAAAGAGTTAATACTGATGCACCTGGTCCCACCAAAAAGAAGAAGAAAAAGAAAAATGATAGGACTTTTCATACCTCTAGCGAACCTGAAATAGAAAAACATCCTGATAATGATAATGATGTTTCTATCTCTGATGCTGAAACTCAATCTGGCAATGAACATTCACCTAGTGATAATGAAAAATAAAATGATGATGTTCATGAAGATACTCAACCAGACAATGATAAACAACCATATAATGATGTTGAGATAGAACCAGCTGTTGATCTTGATAACCCACAACCTAAAAATAAAAGATATGATAAAAGAGACTTCGTTGCTAGAAAGCATGGAAAAGAAAGAGAACCATGGGTTCAAAAACCCATGCCTTTCCACCTAAATCAACTAAGAAGAAAGATGATGAAGAATTTGAACGCTTTGCTGAAATGCTTAGGCCAGTCTTTTTGCGCACTCGTTTGACTGATATATTAAAGATGGCCCCTTGTGCAAAATATATGAAAGACAACATCTCTAATAAAAGAAAAATACCGGAAGCTGAAATGTCCACTATGCTTTCCAATTATTATTTTAAGGATGGAGTACCTAAAAACTTGGAGATCCGGGAATACCAACTATACCTTGCTCCATAAAAAGAAATTATGTCAAAACTGCTTTGTGTGATTTAGGAGCTGGTGTTAGTGTTATGTCTTTCTCTTTATATAAAAGACTTGATTTGAATAAACTCACACCTACTGAAATATCTTTTCAAATGGCTGATAAATCAACTGCTATACCTATCGGTATTTGTGAGGATGTGCCCGTTGTTGTTGCAAATGTTACTATCTTAACTAACTTTGTTATACTTGAGATGCACGAGGACGACAACATGTCGATTATCCTTGGTAGACCCTTCTTGAATACTGCATGGGCTGTTATTGATTGCAATAAAAGCAATGTCACTTTTCATATCAATGGTAGTGAGCATATGGTGCACTTTCTGAAGAAACAATTCCAAGTGAATGGTATTAATGTTATTGAAAAATCTCGGACACTCACTATTGGAAGTTTTCAACTACCTCTACCTACTGCCAAAAAAGAAATATGAAATGCTTATTGTGGGGGACATGCATATCCCCGTTGAGGTAACTTAGTGTTTTACGAAAGTTCTTCGGTTTCATGCTAATCGAAAGTTGTTGTTAATAAGACTTGATCAACCTTATTAATGGATCATTTTTGAGAGGTATGAAGTTGATGAATTTAGTAAGCACAACCTTCTGTCCCCAATGTTTGTTTTCTGTTTTTCTTAGTTAAATAAAATAAAATGCCATGTTTTGTCTGTTTTCTGAATTTTCTGTGCAATAAAAAAAATGAATCAAAAATAAAAGTTCTCAGAATGCCCTGAAAATTTAATACGATTTTTTTTGAATATTTAAGAATTTTTGGTGCAAATAACATTAGAGGGGGGTGCACCAGGTGGGCACAACCCACCTGGGCGTGCCAGCACCCCTAGGCATGCCCTGGTGGGTTGTGGCCCCCACGTGGGCCCCCTCACTTATCTCTTTAGCCCATGTCACCACCTACCTCCAGAAAAAATTCACCATTGCTCTCTCTCTCTCGTGTTCTTGCTCTCAAACCCGCGGATTTCGATCTCTTTGCTCGAAGCTCCGTTTCCGAAACTGTTTTGGGGGATTGCTACTTGGTATGTGACTCCTCCATTTGTCCAATTAGTTTTTGCTTTAGTGGTTTATATTTTGAATAATTAACTACTCTTGGTGCTACTGTAGATGAGCTTGCATGTTGAATTCTTAGAGTTCTAAGTAGTTTGAATGCCCAATATAGCCTCTATGCATGTTTATGAGTGGTTCCTATCAATCTTGTGAAGTTTTGTTGACAAAAATTTTGTGGACTAAAAATTTCAGAATTTTGTTCATAGGAATAAGATGAGTTTCTTTAGGAAGTTTGCTTCCAAGAAGAACTCCAAGGGAGTTGTGGGTGAATCATCGGATAGTGACCTCCAAACTCGGAGAATGGCGGAAGTGCGGCCATGTGAATGGCCTCACAACCCCTTCATGGATGGAGCTGGAATCCGTCAAGAGTTCGCATAATTTGTTGTCAATGCTGCCCTCACCGACTTCATCGCAGCTGAGTGTGAACAATATCATCTCCTTACAAATTCCTTTGTGCAAAGCTTTCATTTCATAAGTAGGAATAACCCCCCTGATGTGCGGTTTAATTTATATGCTGAAACCCGTCAGATACTACTTACTGAATTTTGTGATATATGCTTAATCCCTTCTGACAGGGAAATAAGAGAGCCTAGGCCTGCAGAGTTTGAGGGTTTCTATTGCACACTGTCAGTGGGAGATGAGAGAGGGGTGTCGAGTGTCACCGCCACTAGCTTGCAGTTTCCTTCAGTGCATTATTTTACTCTATTCATTGCGAAGTGTCTACTTGCTAGAGAGAAGGTTGGTGCACTTAGTGCCCCCGATTTCGCTGTCTTACGCCGCGCACTCTACGGCGATAACACTTATAGCTTATGAGCTATTTTTGCACGTTGCCTACACCTTAACAGGACTAAGGGTAAAATTCATGGCGGTATATATGCCACTCGCTTAGCGAGTCACTTTAACGTTCAGATAAACCAACATGATTACCGCTTACCCAAGGTTTACTTAGATCGTCAGACTATGGGAGCTCATCACTTTATTGATGGCGAGAACACTACTATTGATGTTCCTTACAACCTGGTTTTCAGTATTGATACTCGTGATATTATTCCATTGCCTGCACCCGCTTTATTTGATCATATTGCCAGGGGCGGATACCGGAGCATGCCAGATGATATCATTGCCTATCAGAACGCCCAGGCAGTTGCAGAGGAGGAGCCTCAGGAGTGGGACGCTCAGGTGCCCGCTCCACAGCACTTCAACATAGGACCTGATGGCTTCTACGAGTGGTGATTACCAAGTTAGGCCAAAAGCCTAAGCTTGGGGGAGTACGTATTTCCACCGACATTACATTCATGTTCACATATTTCATTCCAGTTGTTGGTGTCCACACTTTTTCATTGTATTATCCATACTAGATTTATTTTCTCGCTTTCTTCTTGTGTGTTTGAAAAACTTTGAGAAAACCCAAAAATATTTCCTGCTTCTTTTCGGTTTTTCTTTCTAGTTTAATTAGTTGCAGTATTAAAAGAAAAACCCAAAAAGATTTCTCGATTCTTCTTCTTGCTTGTCGGGAGCTTTCCCGTGTAAATAGTTTTTCTCGTTTTTTTTCCTTCTTTAATTTGCTTTCTTCTAGAAAAACTAAAAAAATCCAAAAATATTTCAGTGTGTTTCTCTGAATTTCTTTTCCGTTTATTGAGTTTTACCACGGAGAAGACCACAATGAAAATGTTGAGTGGCTCTCATGTGCATTATTGTTGATCTAACGAAGAGCCCAAATTACCTTGTCTTCTCCTTCGAATAAAATATTTACAGATTCCAGCTTAGTCCACGGCACTCTTGCACTATTATTATTTTCAAATCGTTCGGTCGTGCAAGTGAAAGGCAATAATGACGATATTTGGTGAACTGGCTGTGGCAGAGAGAAACGGGTATGAACTCAACTTGTTCTGTTTTTGTAAATATGTTTAACCTAGTATCCATGATTCAGCATATTATGATCAAACATGCTTGCAATGACAATTAGAGATTATAGTTTCTCATGCCATGCTTAAGTAGCTAGGAGTGGATAATGATTTATCTTGGATGTTAACATTGCATTAAAATGATTGTGATGTAGTATGATGATATGGTATCCTCCTCCGAATGTTCGAGTGGCTTGACTTGGCACATGTTCGTGCATGTAGTTGAATCAAAACAACATAGCCTCTATGATATTTATGTTCATGGTGTTCATATCCTACTCATGCTAGTATCCAATGTTCATTATGCATAATGCATGTTCATGACCGTTTTCGCTCTCTAGCTGGCCGCTTTCCAACCTATTTGCTAGCCTTCGCCTGTACTAAGCGGAAATACTGCTTGTGCATCAAAATCCTAAAACCCAAGTTATTCCAAATGAGTCCACCATACCTACCTATATGCGGTATTACCCTGCCGTTCTAAGTAAATTTGCATGTGCCACCTCTAAAAACTTTAAATAAATATCCATTTTTATGTGCATGGATTGTTCATAGAGTGACAGGAGGTAGTCGGTATCTTTCATGCTAAGCGGGTTATTCTCATGATGAGTGTTTATTCACTCGTCCTTGCACGAGAGGGGCGGTAATAGGGATTCCCAGTCCTGAAATCAAATTGCAAATAATTAAACAAAACTCCCCCAGGACTGATGTTGGTATGGATGGTACCCATGGATTCGGCTAGCTGTGGAGTGTGTTTGTTGGTGGAGCGGGAGTAAACCTTTACTTTTATCGCTTGGGAACCGCCACTAATGTGTTTAGCATGGAAGATATCGATAACTAATGGTCGCGAAGTAAACAGGAAGGGTGCATTTCTCAAAATTTCATTTACCTCTGTTTTAAAAATTGAGCTCTGGCACCGCTGCGAATCCCTGCTTTCCTCTGTGAAGGGACTATCTATTTAATTTTATGTTGAGTCATCACCTTCTTAAATAAGCGCCAGATCCTGAGAGCACTATTGTCATCCTCATGCATTGTGTATAGTTAATGTTGGATGCATCATGACTGGATGTTTTCTACCATGAATTACAATGTTTAGTCGCTGCTTGAACTTTGGAGGTGCTCTGCATTTATGTTTTGCGGTCTCAGAAAGGGCTAGCGAGATACCACTGTTGTCATATTATATCATGATTGTTTTGACAAGGTGTTGTCATTTGAGATGTTTTATTATTGCTCGCTAGTTGATTATGTCATTGATATGAGTTAATATAATTTTTAAGAGTTATTGTTGACATGGTTAGTTATAATCTTTGCTGAAAACCTGGGTGCTACTTAAGCTTATTTATGTAAACAAGAGCAAAAGAGTTCGTAAAAGTTTTTCTTTTTCACTTTCAGTTTATCAACTGAATTGCTTGAGGACAAGCAAAGGTTTAAGCTTGGGGGAGTTGATATGTCTCCATCGTATCTACTTTTCCTAACGCTTTTCCTCTTGTTTTGGACTCTAATTTGCATGATTTGAATGAAACTAACCCGGACTGACGCTGTTTTCAGCAGAACTACCATGGTGTTGTTTTTGTGTAGAAATAAAAGTTCTCGGATTGGGACAAAACTTTTTTCAGAATTTTTATACAATAAAAGAAAAATACTGGAGCCAAGAACCACCGGAGGGGGGCCCCTGGTTGAGCACAACCCACCAGGGCGCCCCCCCCCCTCAGGCGCACCCAGGTGGGTTGTGCACACCTGGTGGCCCCGCAGACCCTGATTCCAACGCTATAAAATCCTATTTTTCCAGAAAAAAAATCAGGGAGAAAGAATTACCTCATTTCGCGATACGAAGCCGCCGCCACCTCCTGTTCTTCATCGGGAGGCCAGATCTGGAGTCCATTTTGGGCTCCGAAGAGGGGGATCTTCGATCTTCGTCATCACCAACCCTCCTTCATCGCCAATTCCATGATGCTCCCCACTGGGAGTGAGTAATTCCTTCGTAGGCTCGCTGGTCGGTGAGGAGTTGGATGAGATTCAGCATGTAATTGAGTTAGTTTTGTTAGGGCTTGATCCCTAGTATCCATTATGTTTTGAGATTGATGTTGCTATGACTTTGCCATGCTTAATGCTTGTCACTTTGGGCCCGGGTGCCATGATTTCAGATCTGAACCATTTATGTTATCACCTATATATCTATGTTCTAGATCCGATCTTGCAAGTTATAGTCACCTACTACATGTTATGATCCGCAAACCCCGGAGTGACAATAGTCGGGATACTTTCTGGTGATGACTGTAGTTTGAGGAGTTCATGCATTCACTATGTGCTAATGCTTTGTTCTGGTTCTCTATTAAAAAGAGGCCTTAATATCCCTTAGTTTCCTTATGGACCCCGCTGCCACGGGAGGGTAGGACAAAAGATGTCATGCAAGTTCTTTTCATAAGCACGTATGACTATTTACGAAATACATGCTTACATTATATTTATGAACTGGAGCTAGTGCCGTATCGCCCTAGGTTATGACTGTTATATGATGAATATCATCCAACGAATTCACCGTTCCAATGCCTATGAATTTTCCATATATTGTTCTTGCTAAGTTACTACTGTTGCTGCTACTATTACACTTGCTACAAAATCATTGCTATCATTGTTACCGTTACTATTGTTGTTGCTACTACTATCAAAACTATCATACTACTTTGCTACTGATCACTTTGCTGCAAATAATTAATCTCCAGGTGTGGTTGAATTGGCAACTCAGCTACTAATACCTACAAATATTCTTTGGCTCCCCTTGTGTCGAATCAATAAATTTGGGTTGAATACTCTACCATCGAAAACTGTTGCGATCCCCTATACTTGTGGGTTATCAGGAGTGCTAGAAGCAGACCAGACGAACATCTCCAAGGAGAAGAACGGTGCCCTCGGGCGTTGCGGCCGTCGTGGCCGACCAAGGTCGGCCGGGGATTTCTCCCGATCTGGATTCCACCACCAGCTCATCCGCAATGGCGACCTAGACCGTACGGGGAGCCCACAAATCAGGAAACGGGAGGAAGCGATCTAATCTGGCCCCGTTGGCCGCCATGGCAGCCAAGCCAGACCCAGGGCCCTCGGCACCCCGCCGACCGCTCGGCCAGGACACCGCCCCCCTGCCTTCACCTCCGCTCGCGGCAGAGCAGGAGGTGCCTCATCGGACAGAGCTGACGCTCCCAGTCCAGGGCCCTCCACGCTGGGACGCTAGGGCGGAGCAGCAAGAGCCCCACCGCCACCTTCCTTGGTTGCGGCGCGGGCTTGCCCGGTGCGAGCCTCCGGCGGCGGTGAGGTATGGCCGGAGGTTGGGGAGTCCCCTGGCAGCGGTGCTAGGACTCACACCCGAGTCGCCTGGCAGGGGGCGACGCGGGGGTCGTTGTGGCGTAATGCCTTTGGTCCAGTACAAAAAATACATAGTTCTTACATAAAATTTAAATTGCACAACTCAAACATTAGCTCTTTCGTTTCCACTGTGGGTCCACTTATGCTCCACAAGATCACTGAATAGTTGAGGGTGCACCTAATGATCTCAAAGATTCTGATGCATCTGCAGAAAGTTCATAAGATGATTTGCATCTTGATATTCTAGGATTTAAACTTGTTCTCTAGGCGCTTCAAAATTATTGGTTTGGGCTACACTATCACCCTCATCCTCGATAATACTATTGTGCAAAATAACACAACATGTCATCAGCTACCACAAAGTTTCTAGTATCCACATCATTGCAGCTCCATGAACAATTCCCCAACGAGCTTGAAACACTCCGAATGCCCTCTCCACATCCTTCCTAGTTGCTTCCTACATTGTTGCAAAGTGGCTTTGTTTGTTGCCTTGTGGTTCGGACATGGTCTTCACAAACGCCGCCCACTGAGGACAGATGCCATCGGCAAGATAGTATCCCATGTTGTAGTCATGACCATTGACAGTGTATTTGCATGGAGGCGATTTCCCATTACAAAGCCTCTTGAACACGAGAGATCGTTGAAGCACATTGATGTCGTTGTGACAACCCGATTCCAAAGAAAGCATGCCAAATCCATAAGTCATGTGATGTCACTGCTTCCAGTATGATGATGGCCTCTTTGGTATGACCTTGATACATTCTCCGCAAACCTTTGGAGCAGTTCTTAATTGCCAATACATGCAATCAATTGATCCGAACATTCCTGGAAACCTCTGGGCTCTCCAATAGCCAACAACTCTTCTGTGTCCTGCACATTTGGTTCTCTCAGATACTCTACTCCAAACACCTGCACCACGACGCGGACAAACTTGACAGTAGTCTTCGGGCATGTGCTCTCCCCCAGCCGAACCATCTCACCCACGACATCTGCGGCAGTACCAAGTGCAAGCATCCTCAGAGTAGCCGTATATTTCTGCTTAGCAGAGAAAGAAAGTTAGCCGCAGCAATCCCTTGTGAGTTTGAAGTAGTCATCGTGTGCCTCCACTCCCTCCACAATGCGCAAAAACAATGGTTTGCGCATACAAAAATAGTGACGAAACAATGGATCATCCGGGAAAGTTGGGTCCGTAGCAAAGTAGTCCTTGTGTAGTAGCTGTGCTCCGGAGACCCTATCCCGATTAATCACTCTTCTCCCTTTGATTGAGCCATTGAAGTTGAGAATATGCTCCACCTACCGATCCATTTCCTCTGCATGCTCATGAGCATGATCATGCCCACTTCTTTGTTTGAATCTGACGAATCGAAGAACTCATCTTCAATCATGTTATCAAGCTCCGTCGGTGCATACTCCTTGTCTGATGAAGCATCGGAGTCCATCGTTTTCCTCGATAGTTGTCGGACGTACCGCGGTGCCGTCTGGGCTGGCGGGATGTCCGCTGCGGCGAGCACGGGAGAGAGGACTACTGTGCCGGTGCTGGCATCGCTGAGGCTCGGAACGGCTGCGGAGCTGCGAGACGTTCGACGCGGAGAAGGAAGAAGAGAGGAGAGAGCAAATGGATTCGGTAGGTCAAGGGGGTGTATTTGGTGCAATTTATGGTGGGATAGGCCTGTCGGGTCCGAGGTGGCGGACGCGCCCAGGCGCACCGGGCATCGCCATATCCGCCCTACATTTGGGCTAGATATGAGGGGTGTTGGTTAGCCCAGGTGTTTGAGGCCCGTTTGAGGCATTGTCTTGGTCAGATTTTTTGACCGATCAGTAACCGGGGCGTCCACCCTGGCGTTTGGGGGGGGGGGGGGGGTTGTGGCGCCCGGCTGTAGATGCTCTTAGGTGTGCGAAACATCTCTCCCAGGCCTCGCCACCTCCCCGAAAGTCTCTTGAATAAAATTAGCACGACTGTTGTGGTTATCTGCACGGTCGAAACATCTGAATAAGGATAGTGCCATAAAAAAATAAGGCTTGTTTGCTGAAAAAGCAAATATGCATCAGCTTTGGTAATTCACCACATACAGAGGAGGGAAGGGCAGAACAGAAACTTATGCAACCACTACCACTCTACTAGGGTCATCGGAAGGTTGGACACGCAAGGAAAAGAAACAGATGATAGCCACAAAATTCTGCAGTGATTTCATAGAAGTTGATTCTGCACTAAAAAGAGGTTGATTATGTGTTGGAGAATGTTCTTCGGTCCTCAAAGCGACGTTGTTTTCTTTGGTGGGGTATAAGCGATTAGCCTAACTGGTGGCCAAAACCGAAAGTCCAGAAACATAAAAAGAATTACAAGTGCAAGATTGTTGATGTCAGATTGTCCCGATCTCCACAATTCCCAATTATAAAAATGAAATGGGATGGTTACCCACTTCAAGGATAACCTTAGGGAGCACGACACTAAGACTCTGAATCAGGGACTATCTTTCTTTATACTGTGTAAAAAGAAAACATTGTTAGTAACTTAGGCTACTTATTTTGAACATCAGTTGTTAGTACTACCAGGAATCCTTGTGCTCTGTTATAGCCTTCAGCAACGAGAGTCCCAAACACTATCCCATTTCGTTTTCGTGAAGCTTTCCACAGAGAAAGTGCACCCTACCCCATTTCGTGCTTGTTTTGTTATTTGATAGCAAAGCCGTCTAGTCACTAAACAATGTTGAAACTTGAAAGGCTTCAACGCAGGCAACAGAACACATATATTTTCTAGTCAAATCACCATCATATCTGCCGAGAGATCATAAGGCAATCAACAGCTCCGAGGCAAGTTATTTAATAGAAAAGGTGCTTAGTAGAGCACTAATGGACGAATCATTGTCCATTGATAATGTCATATATATGGAACTCAAAGGTGTAGAGAGCTTTCTGAAGGAGCGGGTTTACACCGAGGTTGTTATGTTCATACCGTGCCGCCTCTGAAGCAAAAAACCTAAGGTCAAATGGAAGTGCTTAGTGCACTAAGCAAGAGTTTAGTGCTGTCCATAGTTTCCCGGGAATTACCTTGCAGCACGGTAATAGTGCGTCCTATCCTATGGCGTCTCAAAAGCTAACTAGTAGTTGCATCTTTTTTTTACAGCAACTAGTAGTTGCATACTTTGCGTTAGGTTATCTCTTAATTCTCCTGTTTTGGCTGGAGACCGTAATACATAGTACATAATAACTCTTTGAAAATCCTAACAAATATGGATTGTTTAAGCAACACAAACTTGATGAAAACTCGTTGAAATCCCATACTCGCACATAATCAGTGTTGGCCCCAGTAGCGGAGGCAGATTTTTTTTGAGTTATATGGCGGAAGCAAGTAACCAGACACACAACAACTCTGGGCTTGAAGGTTTCAACGCGGGTAGCACATATATATTCTAGTCCCGAGACATGTGCCAAATCATCGTCATATCTACTGAGAGATCATTAGGCAATCAAGAGCTCCGAGTCAAGTTATTTAATAGTAATAATAAAAAATGCTTTCCTTAGTAGAGCACTAATTTTTGAGGTACTAAATGACGTATGATTCAGTACGTCATATATGGAGCTCAAAGGTGTAGAGAGCTTTCTGAAGCAACGGGTTTACACCGGGGTTGCTATGTTCATACGGTGCGGCTTCTGAAGCAAAACCAAAGGTGAAAAGAAAGTGATCAGAGCACTAAGCAAGAGTATAGTGCTGCCCAGAGTTTCCCGGGAATTACCGTGCAGGGCGGTAATAGTGCGTCTTATGGCGTCTCAAAAGGTAACCATGAGTTGCATATATATACTTTGCGGTCTCATACTCATACATAATCAGTGTTGCACGAGCTTCACATCTACCGCAGAACTAAAAGCGCATCTGGACAAATTAACTGTCAAAAATGCCTGTCCAAATCCATGTACTTTACATATCTGTCTCTAGTTTCATAATCATTGTAACATTTCTGGACTCTAGTCTGTCTTGCTAATTCGTGTAGTTTATACATCTGCAGTCGTGTTTGTACAAACAGAGCAAGACTGTCGGGATACTACTAGTACGCTAGTCAGTCAAACAAAACAAAAAACCTTCAGAAAGGAGAAACAGACAAACATGTCAAGAGAAACACGGAGATGCAGCAATCAGGCGGTAACATGGCGCCAAAGGAATAAACAACAGAGGCCAAAGTATCGACGTCTCCCGCGAGAGATGAAACGCGGTTTCCGAAGGCGCAGCAACCAAGGCAGCCCCGCGGGGTCAAGTCTTGAGCTAAGCCGTCCAGACTCTCTCAAAGCAGAATGCGTATGTCAAGTACATTCCCCGGCCAGGCACGCGGGGCCGTGCTTGCACTACATAAGCCGGAGGATCAAGACAGACTCTGAACTCATTACCCACCATTCTTCCTGACAGGCTACCTACGACTGCAGCCTCCGGTTCTGCACATCTCGCGTGAAATCTTCTGCACTTGCATCAGTCTCTCGCTCTCATCTGTAGCTAGCAGAGGAGTAACATGAAGGTGACTACACTTTTCTGAATTTCTATTACTGAAACCCCCCCGTTGTTCTCCTCTCCTGAATGTTACTGAAACAAGTAATGCCCTGCTTCTTTTCTTCAGCAAAAGATGGTGATCAGGGTGCACATGACGTGCGACAAATGCCGGTCCAAGGCAATGGGCTTGGTTGCCTCGGTATACGGTGAGTTACAGTTTACTTAGCCGGATTGTACATATCATATCAGTTGAGGCTTCGGACTAATTTACGATATGATGGTGCAGGAGTGGAGCGTGTGGAGATACAAGGCGACGACAGGGACCGGCTGGCGGTGGTCGGCGACGGGGTGGACGCCGCCAACCTCACGGCCTGCCTGCGGAAGAAGGTCGGGAACGCGGACCTCCTCACGGTGGAGGCGGTCGTCGCCGAGGCGAAGCCGGCACCAGCATCGGAGACCACCGAGGCTCCGTGGTATCCCGGCTATTACTCCTGGCCGGCAGGGGCCTACTCCCACTGCTACCCTTACAGCATGTAATCCCTTGTATGTCTGCGGTATTTAGCGAATTGATCCATGTAATGATTCCCAGGAAAATGACTTGATCCATGCACTAACGATCTCCTTCATTTCAACAACGAAACCATTGGGTAATCATTTTAAATCTGAACCGAAAACTAAACTAGGGACACACTGCATCTACTTTACAGCCTGTTACCATGAACATAGTTTACAACGGACTATCAACATGAGCACATGAAGATAACAGCTAGGACAAAAGCAGAAGCAAGCTAATGTGTCCTCCTGTAGGTCCATCGCACTACCAGAATTTGCCCAAATCCCGACGGCCTAATCTATGCTGACGGCCCCCGTCGGCATATATGGAGGTATCCCGACGGCCTAGGTCAAGCCGTAGGCGTAGAAAAGTCGTCGGCATACGTCCGCATATGCCGACGGCCCCCGTCGGCATAGCTTGGCCGTCGGCAGCTTTGGTTGTATGCCTACGGTGGCCGTCGGCATATCCGTGGGCCCGGCTACCTGGTGGGCGACGGCCGTTTGACGGCGTCAGACCTACGCCGACGGAGCTAACTGGGACCGTCGACATAGCTGTGCCGACGTCATCGATCCGCGTCTTCTGTCACGTCATCGATCCGTGCCCCTCGTCGGTCCGTGGGGTGGCAGAGATATGCCGACGGCCTGACCGTCGGCATAGGCCTGGCCCATGGCCTCTGCCACGCCATCGATCCAGGGCTTCATCGATCCGTGGACGTAACTATGCCGTCGGCATAGATTTGTGCTAATTTTTTATTTCATTTATTTTCTCTTTTTTTCATAACTAATTTGATTAACTTAAATGTGCCTTATCTAAACAAAAAACATACCTCAATTATATATCGATTGCCCCCCCCTCACGGACGTCGCTGTCGCCGTGTCACGGAGGGGGGAAACGGCCGACATGGAGGGAATCAAGTTTAGACGGGACGGGATACCTTGGGGGCAGCAAACATGTCAGGTCTTGCGGTGGGCCCTCCTACGCGTGTGGAAGCGTGGTGGCAGGCGCAAGCACCCGGCACGCGGCTCCGGGGTGTGCCCTGAAGGAAATATGCCCTAGAGACAATAATAAAGTTGTTATTTTATATTTCCTTATTCATGATAAAGGTTTATTATTCATGCTAGAATTGTATTGATCGAAAACTTAAATACATGTGTGAATACATAAGCAAATACCGTGTCCATAGTAAGCCTCTACTAGACTAGCTCGTTGATCAAAGATGGTTAAGGTTTTCTAACCATAGACATGTGTTGTCATTTGATAACGGGGTCACATCATTAGGAGAATAATGTGATGGACAAGACCTATCCGTTAGCTTAGCATATTGATCGTTCAGTTTATTTGCTATTGCTTTCTTGATGACAAATACATATTTCTTCGACTATGAGATTATGCAACTCCTGGATACCGGAGGAATACCTTGTGTGCTATCAAACGTCACAACGTAACTGGGTGATCATAAAGATGCTCTACAGGTATCTCCGAAGGTGTTTATTGAGTTGGCATAGATCGAGATTAGGATTTGTCACTCTGAGTATCGGAGAGGTATCTCTGGGCCCTCTCGATAATACACATCATAAGAAGCCTTGCAAGCAAAGTGACTAAGGAGTTAGTTGCAAGATGATGTATTACAGAACGAGTAAAGAGACTTGTCGGTAATGAGATTGAACAAGGTATGAATATACCGACGATCGAATCTCAGGCAAGTAACATACCGACGGACAAAGGGAATTACGTATGTTGTCATAAGGTTCGACTGATAAAGATCTTCGTAGAATATGTAGGAACCAATATGGGCATCCAGGTTCCGCTATTGGTTATTGACCGGAGAGGTATCTCGGTCATGTCTATATAGTTCTCGAAACCGTAGGGTCCGCACGCTTAACGTTTGTTGACGATATAGTGTTATATGAGTTATATGATTTGGTGACCGAATGTTGTTCGGAGTCCCGGATGAGACCACGGACATGACGAGGAGCTCCGGAGGTAAAGATTGATATATGGGACGATGATATTTGGACACCGGAAGAGTTTCGGGATGTACCGAATAGAAATCGGGTCACCGGAAGGGGTTCCGGACACGCCTGGGAGGTTAATGGGCCATATGGGCCAGGGGGGGGGGGACACACCAGCCCACAAGGGGCTGGCATGCCCCTCCTAGGCCGCAGCCCTTGGGGAGAGAAGAAAAGGGGGGGAGTCGGCCTCCCCCTTCCTTTCCTCTCCCCCCTTTCCTTCCCCCCTCCGGCAAATATGGTAAGGGGGGCGCGGCTTGGGGAAGACCCAAAGTAGGATTTGGCCCTACTTGGGGCGCCCCTTGGCCTCTCCCCTCTCCCCCACCTATATATATGTGGGAAGGGGGCGCCACACATAACCATGACAATTGCTTAGCCGTGTTCGGCGCCCCCTCCACAGTTTAGTCCCTCGGTCATATTTTCGTAGTGCTTAGGCGAAGCCCTGCGGAGATAACTTCACCATCACCGTCACCATGCCGTCGTGCTGCCGGAACTCATCCACTACTTCGCCATCTTGCTGGATCAAGAAGGCGAGGACGTCACCGAGCTGAACATGTGCTAAACCCGGAGGTGCCGTACGTTCGGTACTCGATCGGTTGGAGCGTGAAGAAGTTCGACTACATCAACCGCGTTAACAAACGCTTCCGCTTACGGTCTACGAGGGTACGTAGACACACTCTCCCCCTCGTTGCTATGCATCTCCATGGATAGATCTTGCGTGTGCGTAGAAATTATTTTGTTTTCCATGCAACGTTCCCCAACAGTGGCATCTGTAGGAGTTATGCCCTAGAGGCAATAATAAATGCTATTATTTATCTCCAAGTTCATAATTACGTTTATGTTCCATGCTATAACTGCTATGGTTCTCGAGTCTACAATAACCACGAGGCTTAGAGGAAGACTCATATGCATGTGTGGAATAATAAATGGTAAAATGTATTCCTAGTCTTGCCTCTAAGACTAGCTCAAGTGTTGCATGATGGTCCTGTTTTCCTGGTCATGGGCATGCCTATGCCGGCAACTTTGAGGGCACAATGTTAGGAGAATACTTGTGTTGAATCGACCCGATTGATGTTATGCTATGAGATACATTCGTCATAAGTTAATGGTTAATAACACAGAGAAGTTAATGTTTGCATAATTCCTTAGACCATGAGAGTATAGAGTTTCTTCATGCTTGCTTCATGAACTTTGGGGTTTGTTAAACGTCATCCGTAAATGGGTGGCTATTACGGCGGCTTACGGGTTCATGGAAAAGTGTGTCAAGGGACTTGATAGCTCAAGATTGGGATTTGCTCCTCCAACGATGGAGAGATATCTTTGGGCCCTCTCGGTGTTACGGTATCCATCATCGTCTGGCCAGACACATTGTGATTTGATCACGGGGATGCCGAAACACGGGAACGAGAAAAGAGAACAATACCGGTAACGAGGTAACTGGCATTGTGGACAAGTGTTGATCCACGGGGATGCCGATAAATGTCATCTCGGGTATTTGTAACATATCACGAAGCAACAGGAATAGCACACGGCAACTGGAGGTTCACTCGAATATTCATTCGTGTGGGTATAGGGGTCAATATGGGTGTCCACGGCTCCGATGTTGATAATTGATCGGAAAGAGTTCCGGTCATGTCTATACTTCACCGAACCTATAGGGTCACACGCTTAAGGGTCATCTATCTGCTGAATACTAGACAGGGAGTCTGAGAGAAAATCACCGGAAAAGTTTCGGACGCAACGGAAACGTTCCGGAGAGGACACCGAAATAGTTCCGGTAAAACCGAAAAGTTATTTCAGGGTATACCATTAAGTCAAATTGGTTTTGGCACACGTCTGGAAATTCTTGGAGGTGCCAGAATCATTCTGGAAACTTCTGGGATTTTTCCGGAGGAAAAACCGAAAATGTTCCGGAGATGCCGGAACTGCTTTGTTTGCTTTTCGCAGATGAAAATCACTAATCCGGAATTGTTTCGAAATGCATTGAAAATTATTTTAGTGGGTACTGGAAATGTTCTAAGCCCGCATAAATATTTTCAGTTCGAACGGACGCTGAAAAATGTCATCGTGAATAGTGAAAGTGCTTTTTGGATTACTTTTTTGGAAAGCCACCTTTTGGGGCTTTTCCCAAAAGGCTTCTAGAAGGATTGGGGACCAAGGAACCTCCTTTGGGGGGCCCCCTAGGGGTGGGCAGCCATGGGTGGAGCTCCTCCATGGATCTCTACATGGCATCCCTTTTTCCATTTATGCCCTTTATGTGTGACATAAAGTGTGGGTATTTTTGGCATTTTTTATGCCAACTCTACCCCTTGGTTTTCCTATATATAGGAGGTGAGGGGGCTGCCCAAAATCCATCCCTTGCTCTCATACACATGCCATAGACTTGTCTGGCTTCTCTCTCCCTCCCAGCGAAATAGTTTCGTAGAGCCGAAAGGTTGTCTGGGTTCCGATGGGAACTAGTTCTGGACGGCGAAGCCCTACCGGATAGATGACACTGTATGTGTGCAACTCTGTAGAGAGATCGTAGTTTTGGTCTTAGTTCGAGAGTGCCTCCCGAAGGGCTGTCAGAGTGACTGTCCGAGTTTCGAGGGTCCTCCCGAAGGGCTGTCCGAGTGACCGTTCGGTTTTCGATGGTCCTCCCGAAGGGCTGTCCGAGAGACCGTCCGAGGGAGTGTCCGGCCGCCTCCCGGAGGGCTGTCCGAGGGGCAGACGAGGGAGTACATCCTTGCGGTTGGGAGGTTGTAAATCCTAGCTGCAAGGATCTGCACCGCCGATCGTCATCGACTCTACTTCCGCTGCGCTATGAGTCGGTAACGAAAAGATCACAAACCTTGTATGCAGTCTCCATAGTGTTCCTGGGCGTGCTCGCAGTACCCGAAATTTTTGTTTTCTGCTGCGTTCCCCTACAGTGGCATCATGAGCCGTGCTATGTGTAGATGCAGGTTGCGATCTAGAATACATGAGATGTATGGGTGTTGCACAATATAATTAGGTAGTAGATGAGTTCTATTACTGAAAATTATTTGTGCGGGTAGCAGATGATATCTGTTACCCGATGTTCTTGTTGCTTCCCTTAAATTTGCGTAGTCCTGATCTTGACAGCATTGTGGAATCTGACAAAGTTCTGGCAATCCGCAATCCTTTCATGCTGCTCCTGAGTATGCTGATTGACAGATCAACGATCTGCTAACAGTTCTTTGGGTTCCACTTTAGTCAAAGAAAGATGGATGTTTCGCAGACTAAAGGGAAATGGAGATATGATCTGCACGGGGGTCATGCATATGACGAAGTTCAGTATGGGGCTCAAGATTTTATTATCTCGTGTTTCATACACCCCGCATGTTAATCTAGCGACTTGAATTATCATGCTTGATGATGGACGTTGGTAGCTGCGGTTTGGTTGAAACCTTAGAAGCCACGTAAAATAAAATTTTGCATAAACCAATTAGAGGCGTCTAACTTGGTTTTGAAGGATGACACAGGATGTGCATGTGATGTGGTATAGCAGTGCTCATATTAATTTGATTATGTATGAGATGACTATATAATGTAAATTAACATGACCTGCGTGTCATGATTCGGCATGATGGCTGGAGCCATATGATTGCACTTTAATGACCTGCGTGTCAACCTTAAGTAATGCACTTATTTTATTAGCTATAGAGATAGCAATATTATTTGGTGCATCGACAAGGTGGTGGCAATCTTCACGAAGGTGAACACCGACGCGAATGCTGAAGACGAAGAAATGAAAGACTTCTCCGTCAGAAAGGGCTATACCATATCATGCTATTATGAATTGCCTGACATGTTTATCCCTTATGATGCACCCTTCTTGATTGCGCTGTATTCACTCTTTATTAGGGTGACCTCTCTCTTAAAATATCAAGTAGTTAGTGTTCTCGCAAGTGTAGCACCATCACAGCATCTTTCCTTTTGGGGTGCGCCATGATCTACATGGGTACGAACGATTGTACGGGTGTAACGCGGGTGAGGTTAGACCTCGCAGCGAGATCACTTGGTTGTCTTGACGTTCATGGCAAGATCGTCCCGAGCTCGGAACACACGCATCGAAAGATGAACAAGAGTCACATAAAGATGTGATCGGCAAGTTTGCCTACCGATTGAAGTTGGCGCCATCAGTGTTCATCTCGAACAATGGCGTTGAATTGAAATGCGGATCTTGAATCACTCATAATCAATTTTGAGAGATATTGGTTTAAGTGGGAGCGCACTGTAGAATTGACTTGTTTAATTCTCAGTGCAATTAATTATGGACACTGTCTAAGTGTGATTTGCATAATTAGTTATAGAATAATGGCTCGTGTTTCCACCTTCCCTGTTAAAATTGAATAGCTGTTAAATATCTGGTTAAAACTTTACGGTTGGTAACGTAATGTGAGGATTGTCCTTAAGAGTGCCGAGAAGGACTTTGTCCTATCGCATGATTTCGGTATTCTCCCGCTAATGCTATGGATGATGTGACTCTCATCCTTCCATCCAAAAAGCTAGAATTCCGTTACAGTTAAATGCAATATGTTTGCTTCCATGAGACCCGAACTTCAAAAGTTTTGGGATAGCTATGTGATATTCATGGAACTGAAAATTAGTTTCAAATACAAACAAAGGCTAAAAGATATGTGATATCCAAAGCAATTTTTGTTTTGCAAACTGTTAGTAAAAGTGTTTACTATGCATTAGACTAATACAAGAGGGATCCAGTAGAACGCCACTCTTGAGTTGGGTGCTTCTTCTGAGAGTAGGAGAAATATTGGTAAAACTGTTAGAAGTATAAAGGCAAAAAGAGAGAAGACTGGAATGTCCAGCTCTTGTATGAAAGTCATACAAGCTTTTGATGTGTAGAAGGCTGGTCAAAGAAATAGTTCTTGAGAATTGTGGTTAAACTGTTAATCACTGATTCTTGGGTATTGTGAGTTGATCACAGAGATACCCGCTCAATTGCTTTCCGTTGCAATTCGATGCAAGAACTACTATGGCCTAAAAGACTTGCCAGAGTAAGGTTTAGATTGTATATATTTTCATAATTCATTTTAGAGTTTTTACACACTCTAGCCCATTGCATAAGGTATCTTGCAAGAGGGTTTTTCATAAGAGAACTTTTCATGTTCTGTGTTATGAATAACATAAGGGCCATACTTTCATTGAGAATGAGATGTATGTTATGAATGTTGATAATAATACATTACCTCTGTGTTTACTTTCATAATTCATTTTAGAGTTTTATATACTCTTGCCCATTTGCATAATGAATGTTGCAAGAGTGTTGTTCATAAAAGAACAATTGTTGTTCAGTATTATGAATAACATAAGGGCCATACTTTCATCTTGGATGGGATGTATGTTATGAATATTGATGGTAATATTATACATCCATAACACTGACGCTAAATGTCGCAAGACTAAAAGAATACCACACATGTGTGGCACTGCATTTGGTCACATTGGAGAAACCCGCATGGAGAAATTTCATAATGATGGATTTTGAAGTCATTTGATTTTCAATCATCTGACACTTGCAAATTTCCTCCAAAAGGTCAAGTGACTAAAAAACCGTTCACAGGCCATAAGGAACGAGTAACAAACTTATTGGTGACCATACATTTTGATGTGTGTAGTCCGATAAATGTTGTTGCAAGCAGTGGATTTTTCTATCTTCAAAAATGACTCAAGTAGATATATGGATATTTACTTGATGAGACGCAAGTCTGGATCTTTTGAAATCATTCAAAAGGTTTTCAGAATGAAGTAGAAATTATTGTAACAAGAAAATTATGTTTCTGCAATTTGATTGCGGAAAGGAATATTTGAGTTACAAGTTTAGCGAATGTCTGATGAGTTGTGAAAGGAGTTTCATAACTTGCACCTCCCGGAACACCACTGTGAGTGGAATGTCCATGAAGATGTAATCAAACCATTTATGACATGGTAAGATCAAAGATGACATAAATCAATTGCCATTATCCCTTTTAAAAGTAATGCTTTAGAGACTGCGGCTTTTACACTGAAAAGAGCTCCATCAGATCTGTTGAAATGACGCCATGGTATGGTACGCCCAACCATGATATATCTTTTCTTAACATTTGGAATATGGGGCTTGTGTAAGATGTTTACAAACCTATTCCAAATCAGACAAGTGCTACTTTGTAGGTTATCCCAAAATGTTGGGTATTCCCCCACCACTATACCGAGGCAAAAGGTTTTGCCACAAAACGGTATGCCTTTAAAAAGAATGGTTCTTACAAAAGGGTGAGTGGGAGGATAGTGCAACTCGACGAGATAAGAGTATCTTCGTCATCAGATCAAGGGAAAGGAACCTTGGAAGTGATTCCAGAGTTTCCTACTGTGACTGATACGGAAGCCTCTACATGAGATGTATGGACTTCGGTCAAACTTGCAGCTGAACCACGTAGGCAAAACTCATGCAAACCTCTCAGATGCGCATACGAGATATTGTTGTTAGATAACATTATACCTACGATACACAAGGAAGCGTTGATGGGCCCTGACTCCAGAATTGGCTAAATGCCAATACAATCCGAGATAGTTTTCATATAAATGATTCAAGATCATATCTTGATAAACCTTTCAGAAGACTTAGAGTCTAACGAATATCTATGGAACTATAAACTGATGTGGATAAAATGTTTTATCTGAAAAGCTCAATTTGTTGCAATAACAAATTCAAGGAGTTGACTACGATGAGTTTGTCTCACCGCAGCGATGCTTAAAATCGGTTCGGGTTGAACTAGCAATTAATACATATTTCAATCATGAGATATGAAACATGGATAACAAAAGGATTTCCATGAGATGGAAATGCAACCTAGGACTTGTGAGTGATACAGTCCAAAGTGTTTTGTCGATCCAGAGGATGCTAGTAAGTATGCAAACTTCAGAGTTCCAGCAATGGACTGAAGAGAGCAAAGTGGAGTTGGAATCTTCGTTTTGATGAAATGGTCAAAAGAGTTTGACTTCATCAATGGGTAACGAAGATGCTTGTGGTTTCAAGAAAGTAAGTGGGAGCATAATGATATTTCTAAAAACCTTGTGTGCTTGACACATTGTTAATTGGAAATAAATTTCTTGACACGAATTAGGACTTCATTTGAAAATAGTTTTTTGATGAAGTGCTTGGGCTATATAGCCTTGCTATTAGGCCTAATGATCTATGGAGATACATTTGCCTAATGGGGCTAAGCAAATAAAATACATATTGACAAGATGCTAAAACAGTTTAGCACTAAAAACGTCAAGGAGTGATTCTTGCCGAAGTCACATGGAAAGAGTTTTTGCAAGACTCGGTGTCCCAAAACACTGATGAGCAAAATACATGATGGAAATTCCACACACTCTTGTGTTTGGATTAATCATGTATTCCATGGTATGTAAAACAACCAGATATGTCTAGTACTCCCAAGGAGTTGCGAGTACAGATACCAAAGTGATCAAAGCACTGATCATAGGACAACAGTGAAAGATGTCATTAAGTACTAGAGTAGCACTGATGACATGTTTTCTCGCAAGAGTAGATTATGAAGAGTTCGTTGTAAAGTTGTTACATCGATGCAGTCTTCATTAATGCTCCATGTGGTTTTCGATTTAAATTAAGGGTTTTGTGTAATACACGATATGGTGGCACGGTGTTTGGAAATTGTTCCAAACTAGATACTGTGGCGAATTCTATAACAAAGGCTAAGTATGTTGACGCTTTAGAAGCGACAAAGAAGATGTTGAATCATATAGTTCATTCATGAACTTAGTATGGTTCCAAGAAGGCTTTGGTCAATGGGACACTATTGCAGATAGTTGCTCCATAGCTCAGTCTGAGGAATCAGGTTTCGACCAATGATTCACATATATACAAAGCCAAGTCCCCACAAAATATGAATTTTGTGAAAGCGTGAAAACGCAAGGATATGCAAAGATACACACGGATCTGAAGTTGTCAGCTCCGTTGGACATCAGGCTATACCACAAGCGAAGCATATTTTACACCGGTATGCCATAGGTGTAAAGTCCTTTAGCATTGACTAGATTATTGACTCTGGTGCAAGTGGGAGTCTGTAGGAGATATGCCCTAGAGGCAATAATAAATGCTATTATTTATCGTTCTCGAGTCTACAATAACCACGAGGCTCAGAGGAAGACTCATATGCACGTGTGGAATAATAAACGGTAAAATGTATTCCTACTCTTGCCTCTAAGACTAGCTCAAGTGTTGCATGATGGTCCTGTTTTCCTGGTCATGGGCATGCCTATGCCAGCAACTTTGAGGGCACAATGTTAGGAGAACACTTGTGTTGAATTGACCCGATTGATGTTATGCTATGAGATACATTCGTCATAAGTTAATGGTTAATAACACAGAGAAGTTAATGTTTGCATAATTCCTTAGACCATGAGAGTATCGAGTTTCTTCATGCTTGCTTCATGAACTTTGGGGTTTGTTAAACGTCATCCGTAAATGGGTGGCTATTACGGCGGCTTACGGGTTCATGGAAAAGTGTGTCAAGGGACTTGATAGCTCAAGATTGGGATTTGCTCCTCCAACGATGGAGAGATATCTCTGGGCCCTCTCGGTGTTACGGTATCCATCATTGTCTAGCCAGACATATTGTGATTTGATCACGGAGATGCCAAAACACAGGAACGAGAAAAGAGAACAATACCGGTAATGCGGTAACTGGCATTGTGGACAAGTGTTGATCCACGGGGATGCCGATCAATCTCACCTCGGGTATTTGTAACATATCACGAAGCAACAGGAATAGCACACGGCAACTGGAGGTTCACTCGAATATTCATTCGTGTGGGTATAGGGGTCAATATGGGTGTCCATGGCTCCGATGTTGATCATTGATCGGAAAGAGTTCCGGTCATGTCTATACTTCACCAAACCTATAGGGTCACATGCTTAAGGGTCATCTATCTGCTGAATACTAGACACGGAGTCTGAGAGAAAATCACCGAAAAAGTTTCGGACGCAACAGAAACGTTCCGGAGAGGACACCGAAATAGTTCCGGTAAAACTGAAAAGTTGTTTCAGGGTATACCATTAAGTCAAATTGGTTTTGGCACAAGTCTGGAAATTCTTGGAGGTGCCAGAATCATTCTAGAAACTTCTGGGATTTTTCCGGAGGAAAAACCGGAAATGTTCCGGAGCTGCCGGAACCGCTTTGTTTGCTTTTCGCAGATGAAAATCACTAATACGGAATTGTTCCGGAACACGTTGAAAATGATTTTAGTGGGTACTGGAAATGTTTTAAGCCCGCATAAATATTTTTAGTTCGAACGGACGCTGAAAAATGTAGTCATGAATAGTGAAAGTGCTTTTTGGATTACTTTTTTGGAAAGCCTCCTTTTGGGGCTTTTCCCAAAAGGCTTCTAGAAGGATTGGGGACCAAGGAACCTCCTTTGGGGGGGGGGCCTAGGGGTGGGTAGCCATGGGTGGAGCTCCTCCATGGAGCTCCACATGGCATCCCTTTTTCCCTTTATGCCCTTTATGTGTGACATAAAGTGTGGGTATTTTTGGCATTTTTTATGCCAACTCTACCCCTTGGTTTTCCTATATATAGGAGGTGAGGGGGCTGCCAAAATCCATCCCTTGCTCTCATACACATGCCATAGACTTATCTGGCTTCTCTCTCCCTCCCAGCGAAATAGTTTCGTAGAGCCGAAAGGCTGTCTGGGTTCCGGTGGGAACTAGTTCTGGACGGCGAAGCCCTGCCGGATAGATGACACCGTATGTGTGCAACTCTGTAGAGAGATCGTAGTTTCGGTCTTAGTTCGAGAGTGCCTCCCGAAGGGCTGTCAGAGTGACTGTCCGAGTTTCAAGGGTCCTCCAGAAGGGATGTCCGAGTGACCGTTCGGTTTTTGATGGTCCTCCCGAAGGGCTGTCCGAGAGACCGTCCGAGGGACTATCTGACCGCCTCCCGGAGGGCTGTCCGAGGGGCAGACGAGGGAGTACATCCTCGCGGTTGGGAGATTGTAAATCCTAGCTGCGGGGATCTACACCGTCGATCGTCATCGACTTTACTTCCGCTGCGCTACGAGTCGGTAACGAAAAGATCACAAACCTTGTATGCAGTCTCCATAGTGTTCTTGGGCGTGCTCGCAGTACCGGAAATTTTTGTTTTTTGCTGCATTCCCCTACAGCATCCGAGCCAGGTCTATGCATAGATGATATGCACGAGTAGAACACACAGAGTTGTGGGCGGTGATAGTCATACTGCTTACCACCAACGTCTTATTTTGATTCGGCAGTATTGTGGGATGAAGCGGCCCGGACCAACCTTACATGGCCACGCACATGAGACCGGTTCCACCGACTGACATGCAACTAGTTTTGCATAAAGGTGGCTGGTGGGTGTCTGTTTCTCCTACTTTAGTTGAATCGAATTTGACTACAGCCGGTCCTTGAAGAAGGTTAAAATAGCAAACTTGATGAATCACCGTTGTGGTTTTTGCATAGGTAAGAACGGTTCTTGCTAGAAGCCCGTAGTTGCCACGTAAAACTTGCAACAACAAAGTAGAGGACGTCTAACTTGTTTTTGCAGGGCATGTTGTGATGTGATATGGTCTAGACATGATATGATATATGTTGATGTATGAGATGATCATGTTTTGTAATATCGACAACCGGCAGGAGCCTTAGGGTTGTCTCTTTATTGTATGAAATGCAAGTGCCATGTAATTGCTTTACTTTCTCGTTATGCGTTAGCAATAGTTGTAGAAGCAATAGTTGGCGAGACGACCCCGACGCAATGATGGAGATCAAGGTGTCGAGCCGGTGACAATGGAGATCATAACGATGCTTTGGAGATGGAGATCAAAAGCACAAGATGATGATGGCCATATCATGTCACATATTTTGATTGCATGCGATGTTTATCCTTTATGCATCTTATTTTGCTTAGGATGGCGGTAGCATTATAAGATGATCCCTTCACTAAATTTTAAGATAAAAGTGTTCTCCCCGAGTATGCACCGTTGCCAAAGTTCGTCGTTTTGAAGCACCTCGTGATGATCGGGTGTGATAGACTCTACGTTCGCATACAACGGGTGTAAGACAGTTTTGCACATGCACTTGGGTTAAACTTGGTGAGCCTAGCATGTACAGACATGGTCTCGGAACACTGGAGACCGAAAGGTCGAATGTGAGTCATATAGTTGAAATGATCAACATAGAGATGTTGACCATTGATGACTACCCCATCTCACGTGATGATCAGACATGAGATAGTTGATTTGGATCATGTATCACTTAGATAACTTGAGGGATGTTTATTTAAGTGGGAGTTCATTAGTAATTTGATTAATTGAACTTAATTTATCATGAACTTAGTCTTATAGTTTTGCATATCTATGTTGTAGATCAATGGCCCGAGCTACCGTTCCCCTGAATTTTAATGCGTTCCTAGAGAAAGCTAAGTTGAAAGATGATGGTAGCAACTACACGGACTGGGTCCGTAACTTGAGGATTATCCTCATTGCTACACAGAAGAATTTTGTCCTTGATGCACCGCTAGGTGACAGGCCTGCTGCAGGAGCTACTGCAGATGTTATGAACGTCGGGCAGGCTCGATCTGATGACTACTCGATAGTTCAGTGTGCCATGCTTTACGGCTTAGAACCGGGACTTCAAAGACGTTTTGAACATCATGGAGCAGATGAGATGTTCCAAGAGTTGAAGTTAATATTTCAAGCAAATGCCCGGGTTGAGAGATATGAAGTCTCCAACAAGTTCTATAGCTGCAAGATGGAGGAGAATTGTTCTGTCAGTGAACACATACTCAAAATGTCTAGGTATCATAACCACTTGACTCAGCTGGGAGTTGATCTTTCAGTTGATAGTGTTATTGACAGAGTTCTTCAATCACTGCCACCAAGCTACAAAGGCTTCGTGATGAACTATAATATGCAAGGGATGAATAAAACGATTCCTGAGCTCTTCGCGATGCTTAAGGCCGCGGAGGTAGAAATCAAGAAGGAGCATCAAGTGTTGATGGTTAACAAGACCACTAGTTTCAAGAAAAAGGGCAAGGAAAAGAAAGGGAACTTCAAGAAGAATGGCAAGCAAGTTGCCACTCCCGGGAAGAAGCCCAAAGCTGGACCCAAGCCTGAAACTGAGTGCTTCTACTGCAAAGGGAATGGTCACTGGAAGTGGAACTGCCCCAAATGCTTGGCGGATAAGAAGGATGGCAAAGTGAACAAAGGTATATTTGATATACATGTTATTGATGTGTACCTTACTAATGCTCGTAGCAGCGCATGGGTATTTGATACTGGTTCGGTTGCTCATATTTGTAACCCGAAATAGGAGCTGCGGAATAAATGAAGATTGGCTAAGGATGAGGTGATGATGCGCGTCGGGAATGGCTGCAAGGTCGATGTGATCGCCGTCGGCACGCTATCTCTACATCTACCTTCGAGATTAGTTTTAGACCTCAATAATTGTTATTTGGTGCCCGCGTTGAGCATGAACATTATATCTGGATCTCATTTATTGTGAGACGGTTATTTATTTAAATTAGAGAATAATGGTTGTTCTATTTATATGAGTAATATCTTTTATGGTGATGCACCCTTGATGAATTGTCTATTCTTGTTGAATCTCGATCGTAGTGATACACATATTCATAATATTGATGCAAAAAGATGCAAAGTTGATAATGATAGTGCAACATACTTGTGGCACTGCCGTTTAGGTCATATTGGTGTAAAGCGCATGAAGAAACTCCATGCAGATGGACTTTTGGAATCACTTGATTATGAATCATTTGATACTTGCGAACCATGCCTCATGGGCAAGATGACTAAAACTCCCTTCTCCGGAACAATGGAGCGAGCTAATGACTTATTGGAAATAATACATACTGATGTACACGGTCCGATGAGTGTTGAAGCACGCGGCGGGTATCGCTATTTTCTGACCTTCACAGATGATTTGAGTAGGTATGGGTATATCTACATGATGAAACACAAGTCTGAAACATTTGAAAAGTTCAAAGAATTTCAGAGTGAAGTGGAGAATCATCGTAACAAGAAAATAAAGTTTCTACAATCTGATCGTGGAGGCGAATATTTGAGTTACGAATTTGGCCTTCATTTAAAACAATGTGGAATTGTTTCACAACTCACGCCACCTGGAACACCACAGCTTAATGGTGTGTCCGAACGTCGTAACCGTACTTTATTGGATATGGTGCGTTCTATGATGTCTCTTACCGATTTACCACTATCATTTTGGGGTTATGCATTAGAGACAGCCGCATTCACGTTAAATAGGGCACTGTCTAAATCCGTTGAGACGACACCGTATGAACTATGGTTTGACAAGAAACCTAAGCTTTCATTTCTTAAAGTTTGGGGTTGCGACACTTATGTCAAAAGGCTTCAGCCTGATAAGCTCAACCCCAAATCGGAGAAGTGCGTCTTCATAGGATACCCTAAGGAAACAATTGGGTACACCTTCTACCATAGATCCAAAGGCAAGACCTTTGTTGCCAAGAATGGATCCTTTCTAGAGAAGGAGTTTCTCTCGAAAGAAGTGAGTGGGAGGAAAGTAGAACTTAATGAGGTAATTGTACCTTCTCTCGAATTGGAAATTAGCTCATCAGAGAAATCTGTTCCCGTGATGCCTACACCAACTTGAGAGGAAGCAAATGATGATGATCATGAAACGTTAGATCAAGTTACTACTGGACCTCGTAGGTCGAACAGAGCACGTTCCGCGCCAGAGTGGTACAGTAATCCTGTCCTGGAAGTCATGTTATTAGACCATGGCGAACCTACGAACTATGAAGAAGCTATGATGAGCCCAGATTCCGATAAATGGCTTGAGGCCATGAAATCTGAGATAGGATCCATGTATGAGAACAAAGTGTGGACTTTGGTGGACTTGCCCGATGATCGGCAAGCCATAGAAAATAAATGGATCTTCAAGAGGAAGACTGACGCTGATGGTAATGTTACTGTCTACAAAGCTCGACTTGTTGCGAAAGGTTTTCGACAAGTTCAAGGAGTTGACTACGATGAGACTTTGTCACCCGTAGCGATGCTTAAGTCTGTCCGAATCATGTTAGCAATTGCCACATTTTATGATTATGAAATCTGGCAAATGGACGTCAAAATTGCATTCCTTAATGGATTTCTTAAAGAAGAGTTGTATATGATGCAACCAGAAGGTTTTATCGATCCTAAAGGTGCTAACAAAGTGTGCAAGCTCCAGCGATCCATCTATGGACTGGTGCAAGCATCTCGGAGTTGGAATATACGCTTTGATGAGGTGATCAAAGCATATGGTTTTATATAGACTTATGGTGAAGCCTGTATTTACAAGAAAGTGAGTGGGAGCTTTGTAGCATTTCTGATATCATATGTGGATGACATATTGTTGATTGGAAATGATATAGAATTTCTGGATAGCATAAAAGGATACTTGAATAAGAATTTTTCAATGAAAGACCTCGGTGAAACTGCTTATATATTGGGCATCAAGATCTATAGAGATAGATCGAGACGCTTAATAGGACTTTCACAAAGCACATACCTTGATAAAGTTTTGAAGAAGTTCAAAATGGATCAGTCAAAGAAAGGGTTCTTGCCTGTGTTACAAGGTGTGAAGTTGAGTTAGACTCAAAGCCCGACCACTGCAGAAGATAGAGAGAAAATGAAAGTCGTTCCCTATGCCTCAGCCATAGGTTCTGTCATGTATGCTATGCTGTGTACCAGACCTGATGTGTGCCTTGCCATAAGTTTGGCAGGGAGGTACCAAAGTAATCCAGGAGTGGATCACTGGACAGCGGTCAAGAACATCCTGAAGTACCTGAAAAGGACCAAGGATATGTTTCTCGTTTATGGAGGTGACGAAGAGCTCGTCGTAAATGGTTACGTCGATGCTAGCTTCGACACTGATCCGGATGACTCTAAGTCACAAACCGGATACGTATTGAATGGTGGAGCTGTCAGTTGGTGCAGTTCCAAGCAGAGTGTCGTGGCGGGTTCTACGTGTGAAGCAGAGTACATAGCTGCTTCGGAAGCAACACATGAAGGAGTCTGGATGAAGGAGTTCATATCCGATCTGGGTATAATACCAACTGCATCGGGTCCAATGAAAATCTTTTGTGACAACACTGGAGAAATTGCCTTGGCGAAGGAATCCAGGTTTCACAAGAGAACCAAACACATCAAGAGACGCTTCAACTCCATTCATGAAAAGGTCAAGGATGGAGACATAGAGATTTGCAAAATACATACGGATCTGAATGTGGCAAACCCGTTGACAAATCCTCTTCTGCGAGCAAAACATGATCAGCACCAAGACTCCATGGGTGTTAGATTCATTACAATGTAATCTAGATTATTGACTCTAGCGCAAGTGGGAGACTAAAGGAAATATGCCCTAGAGGCAATAATAAAGTTGTTATTTTATATTTTCTTATTCATGATAAAGGTTTATTATTCATGCTAGAATTGTATTGATCGGAAACTTAAATACATGTGTGAATACATAAACAAATACGGTGTCCCTAGTAAGCCTCTACTAGACTAGCTCGTTGATCAAAGATGGTTAAGGTTTCCTAACCATAGACATGTGTTGTCATTTGATAAAGGGATCACATCATTAGGAGAATGATGTGATGGACAAGACCCATCCGTTAGCTTAGCATATTGATCGTTCAGTTTATTTGCTCTTGCTTTCTTGATGACAAATACATATTCCTTCGACTATGAGATTATGCAACTCCCGGATACCGGAGGAATACCTTGTGTGCTATCAAACGTCACAACATAACTGGGTGATCATAAAGATGCTCTACAGGTATCTCCGAAGGTGTTTGTTGAGTTGGCATAGATCGATATTAGGATTTGTCACTCCGAGTATCGGAGAGGTATCTCTGGGCCCTCTCGGTAATACACATCATAAGAAGCCTTGCAAGCAAAGTGACTAAGGAGTTAGTTGCAAGATGATGTATTACGGAACGAGTAAAGAGACTTGCCGGTAACGAGATTGAACTAGGTATGAAGATAGCGACGATCGAATCTCGGGAAAGTAACATACCGATGGACAAAGGGAATTACGTATGTTGTCATAAGGTTCGACCAATAAAGATCTTTGTAGAATATGTAGGAACCAATATGGGCATCCAGGTTCCGCTATTGGTTATTGACCGGACAGGTGTCTCGGTCATGTCTACATAGTTCTCGAACCCGTAGGGTCCGCACGCTTAACATTCGTTGTCGATATAGTGTTATATGATTTGGTGACCGAATGTTGTTCGGAGTCCTGGATGAGGTCACGGACATGACGAGGAGCTCCGGAATGGTTGATATGTCTCCAACGTATCTATAATATTTGCTTGTTCCATGCTGTTATATTATCATTCTTGGATGTTTTACAATCATTTTATACCAAACGGAGTCCAAACGCAGCGAAACTTTTTGGAGATTTTTTATGGACCAGAAGGAACAACTTGGGCCGAAGAAGTACCAGAGGCGTGCCCTGAGGGGGGCACAACCCACCTGTGCGTGCATGGGGGCCCAGGCGCGCCCTGGTGGGTTGTGCCCACCTCGGTGGCCCCCCGCGCTGCCTCTTTGCTCTATAAATACCCCAAAAATCCAAAACCCTAGGGGAGTCGACGAAACACAATTCCAGCCGTCGTAAGTTCCAGAACCACCAGATCCAATCTAGACACCATCATGGAGGGGTTCATCATCCTCATTGGTGCCTCTCCGATGATGCGTGAGTAGTTCATTGTAGACCTACGGGTCCGTAGTTAGTAGCTAGATGGCTTCCTCTCTCTCCTTTGATTCTCAATACAATGGTCTCTTGGAGATCTATTTGATGTAACTCTTTTTGCGGTGTGTTTGTTGGGATCCGATGAACTTTGAGTTTATGATCAGATCTATTTTATCCATGAAAGTTATTCGATTTTTGATCTCTTATATGCATGATTGCTTATAGCCTCGTATTTCTTCTTCGAATCTTTGGTTTAGTTAGGCCGACTAGATCGATTTTTCTTGCCATGGGAAGAGGTGCTTTGTGATGGGTTCGATCTTACGGTGCTCAATCCCAATGACAGAAGGGGACATGACACGTATGTATCATTGATATTAAGGATAACAAGATGGGGTCTATTCCTACATGAATAGATCTTGTCTACATCATGTCATCGTTCTTATTGCATTACTCCGTTTCTCCATGAACTTAATACACTAGATGCATGCTGGATAGCGGTCGATGTGTGGAGTAATAGTAGTAGATGCAGGCAGGAGTCGGTCTACTAATCTTGGACGTGATGTCTATATAATGATCATTGCCTGGATATCATCATAATTATTTGAAGTTCTACCAATTGCCCAACAGTAATTTGTTTACCCGCCGTATGCTATTTTTCTCGAGAGAAGCCACTAGTGAAATCTACGGCCCCCGGGTCTATTCTTTATCATATTTGCTTTCCGATCTATTATTTGCCTCTTTTATTTTCAAATCTATTTTTCCAAAAACCCAAAAATACCTTGCTGCAATTTTTTGTTATTTATTTTATTTCGTGTTTCCGCGAGATCTATTTATCCAATCTACTACAAATTTATCTATCTTTTACCCGGGAGGGATTGACAACCCCTCTTACGCGTCAGGTTGCAAGTATTTGTTCTTTGTGTGCAGGTACCGTTTACATAGTGTTGCGTGGTTCTCCTACTGGTTTGATAACCTTGGTCTCATCGCTAAGGGAAATACCTACCGTAGCTGTGCTGCATCATCCCTTCCTCTTCGGGGAAAAAACTGACGCGGACACGAGCCATCAAGAAAGGATTTCTGGCGCTGTTGCCGGGGAGACATCATCAACATCTATCAGGTTCCTAATCACAAATCTCATCTCCTTGTAATTTACATTATTTGCCATTTGCCTCTCGTTTTCATCTCCCCCACTTCACAAAAATTTGCCGTTTTATTCGCCCTCTTTTTCATTCGTCTTTTGTCTTATCAGATCTCTTATTTGCTTGAACATGTCATCATGAGTGACTTTGGTATGGCAGAAACAGATGATGGCCTGACTCCTAAAATTGGACGATCTGGCAATCTGGATGCTAAAACTTATGTTTTGGGACAAGGGAATATTATGGGAAAAGAACATATTAAAGAATTTTTCAATTGTGTTGGAAATTTGGCCCTTGATGATATTCCTATACTTAAAAGAACTAAATCTTATGCGGAAGCTATTTCAGCACTAGTTCTGAAACTTGAAAATAGATTTATTCGTACCCACCCTACCTTGCAAAGATTATTTTATGAGCTACTAGTTATAAAGGATCCGAAAGCTAAAAAGTTAGCCACCCTTGTTCTTATGAATGAATTTGATCACATAGTACGGGAGGCCAGGGACATTTTTGATTTTTATGGTATGAGCCATGAAAAACTGGTGATAAATGAGATCATTTATAATAGTGATTATATGTTGAGACATTTGCTTGGGAATAATCAAATTGTTGATGAGAATGTTAAAAAGGAAATTCCGGTTTTAGATATAATCCAACAAGTTTTCAATGATGTCAATCAACAATATTCTTGGATTGTTGCCAGAAATCAAAGGGGATACACAGATGGGCAACTGGATAATGCTAAAATTTCTATGGATAATGTGTTTCAAGTTATTTTTGCAAAACCTCCTGACAAGAACACATCTACGGAAAATGAGAAGAAAGATGACAATACTTGAATCTATGCTTTATGCCTAGCTAGGGGCGTAAAACGATAGCGCTTGTTGGGGGGCAACCCAATGAATAAAATTTATTTTTTTTCTTTTTATTTCTGTTCTTAAGTGTTTGCATAATTATGCCTCTGTTATGATTGTGTTTTTTATGTTTTAATTAGTGTTTGTGCCAAGTAAAGCCTTTGGGATAGCTTTGGTGATAGTTAATTTGATCCTGTTGAAAAACAGAAACTTTTGCATCAAGTAAAATAATTGTATAAAATCACATAAGAGACAAAAAATTCTGAATTTTTTACACAAGATTTATTTACATATTTCCTCAGTTGTCCTAATTTTTCAGAATATTTGGATATACCGAAGTATGAGAACAATTCGCATCTTCACAGACTGTTCTGTTTTTGATAGATTCTGTTTTGTTTGCATTGTGTGCTTATTTTGATGAATCTATGATTTGTATCGGAGGGTATAAGCCATGGTAAAGTTAGAATACAGTAGATATAATGCAATAACAAAATTTGAATGGGTTTTCTACAGTACTGAAAAGTAAAGATTGGTTTTCTTATACTAACGGATCTCACGAAGGTTTTGTTAAGTTTTGTGTGATTGAAGTTTTCAAGTTTTGGGTGAGATCACGATGGATGAAGGAATAAGGAGTAAGAAGAGCCTAAGCTTGGGGATGCCCCATGGCAGCCCAAGCCATTATCCAAAGATAAACAAGCAACTAAGCTTGGGGATGCCCCCGAGTGGCATCCCCTCTTTCTTCTAACGACCATCGGTATTTTACTTGGAGCTATATTTTTATTCGTCACATATCATGAGTTTTGCTTGGAGCGTCTTGTGTTATATGAGTCTTTGCTTGTTTTGCTTTTTAGTTTGTGTCATCTATCCTTGCTTGATACACCTATTTGAGAGAGCCAAAATTATGCTATGATTTATTAGAATTGCTCTATGTGCTTCACTTAAATTTTTTGAGCTATGGAATTGCTCTAGTGCTTCACTTATATCTTTTTGAGCACGGTGTGCTTTAATATTTTTGAAGAAATGCTCTCATGCTTCACTTAGATTTATTTGAGAGTTAGTAATTTTGAAGAAATTCTCTCATGCTTCACTTATATTATTTTGAGAGAAGAAAATTTTATGCTCATGTTCTTCACTTAGATTTGTTTGAGCTATCAAAAGCAACATATGAAACTAGTCCCAAAGTGATACATATTCAAGAGGGATATAATAAAAACTTTCATGAAGATCATTGGACAAAATAAACTTGATTCGTTGTAATAGTTTTGCGATATGATGATATAATATGTGAGTCATGTTGATGAGTAATTATGCTTTAGTAAGAATATTGGTGTTAAGGTTTGTGATTCCCTATGCAAGCACGAAAGCCAATAGTTTTGCAATGAAATTATATCCTACTTGTGGTGCATTATCCGGTGTTAGTTATGCTTAATGCTCGTTTATGAGATTTTTCGTTTCTTGGTTGGATGCTTCTTAATCTTTTTGCTAGCATTCACTTGTACTAAGCAGGAATACTACTTGTGCATCCAAAACCCTTTAACCCAGTTTTGCCATATGAGTCCACTATACCTACCTATATACGGTATTTCCATGCCGTTCTAAGCAAATTTGTATGTGCCATCTCTAATTTTCAAAATAATTTTCCTTTTTGTGTGCTCGTACCGCTCATGAAACGGTAGGGGGTGGCTGATATTTTTCCATGCTAGATGTGCTATTCTCAAGATGAGTGTTTATTCACTTGTCATTGCACGAGAGTACGGCAAAGGTATTAGGGATACCCAGTCCCGAAATGAAAAATGAATTTACTTTATGTTGTCAAAAAAAATTCCTTGGAAAGTGTTGGTATGGACGGTACCCGTGGATACGGCTAGCCGTGGAATGTGAAAGTATGGTGGAAAAAGGAATAAACTTTATTTTCTGTTTGGGAACCGCCTATGATATATCTAGCATGAAAAGTATTGGGAACTACTCGATCGTTTTCGTTGACAGGAAAAGCATGCCACCCAAAATGTCTTATCTCTATCTTTTTTGCTTTGAGCTCTGGCACCTCTACAAATCCCTACTTCCCTCCACGTAGGGCCTTTCTATTTACTTTATGCAATTTTTATTTTTATTTGAGTCTCATTCTTCTCTTATAAAGCACCAAACTAAGGGGCACTATGATCGTACTTGAGCATTGGGTATAGCTAATATGCGAGTGTGTTTCATGAATGGATCAATGATTGAGCATAATGGGCTAGGGATAACTTGCTTTAGTGTTGATATTTTGAAAGACTTGGTTGCTTGTTGATATGCTTGTGTATTGCAATCTTCATGCCAAAACTAGACTATTGCTTTGAATCATATAAAAGTCCAAATGTCCATGCTACAAAAGAAAAGAATATGTGATGAACATGTTAGGCAGCAATCCACATAAAAAATTCTGTTTTTATCATTTACCTACTCGAGGACGAGTAGGAATTAAGCTTGGGGATGCTGATATGTCTCCAACGTATCTATAAGTTTTGATTGTTCCATGCTGTTATATTATCATTCTTGGATGTTTTACAATCATTTTATAGCAACTTTATATCATTTTTGGGACTAACCTATTGACATAGTGCCCAGTGTCAGTTCCTATTTTTTACTTCGCAGAAAATCAATACCAAACGGAGTCCAAACGCAGCGAAACTTTTTGGAGATTTTTTATGGACCAGAAGGAACAACTTGGGCCGAAGAAGTACCAGAGGGGTGCCCCGAGGGGGGCACAACCAACCTGGGTGCGCCTGGGGGCCCAGGCGCGCCCTGGTGGGTTGTGCCCACCTCGGTGGCCTCCCACACCGCCTCTTTGCTCTATAAATACCCCGAAAACCCAAAAAACCCTAGGGGAGTCGACGAAACACAATTCCAGCCGCCGCAAGTTCCAGAACCACCAGATCCAATCTAGACACCATCATGGAGGGGTTCATCATCCTCATTGGTGCCTCTCCGATGAAGCGTGAGTAGTTCATTGTAGACCTATGGGTCCGTAGTTAGTAGCTAGATGGCTTCATCTCTCTCTTTTGATTCTCAATACAATGGTCTCTTGGAGATCTATTTGATGTAACTCTTTTTGTGGTGTGTTTGTTGGGATCTGATGAACTTTGAGTTTATGATCAGATCTATTTTATCCATGAAAGTTATTTGAGTTTTGATCTCTTATATGCATGATTGCTTATAGCCTCGTATTTCTTCTTTGAATCTTTGGTTTAGTTAGGCCGACTAGATTGATTTTTCTTGCCATGGGAAGAGGTGCTTTGTGATGGGTTCGATCTTACGGTGCTCAATCCCAGTGACAGAAGGGGACATGACACGTATGTATCGTTGCTATTAAGGATAACAAGATGGGGTCTATTCCTACATGAATAGATCCTGTCTACATCATGCCATCGTTCTTATTGCATTACTCCGTTTCTCCATGAACTTAATACACTAGATGCATGCTGGATAGCGGTCGATGTGTGGAGTAATAGTAGTAGATGCAGGCAGGAGTCGGTCTACTAATCTTGGACGTGATGCCTATATAATGATCATTGCCTGGATATCGTCATAATTATTTGAAGTTCTATCAATTGCCCAACAGTAATTTGTTTACCCGCCGTATGCTATTTTTCTCGAGAGAAGCCACTAGTGAAATCTACGGCCCCCGGGTCTATTCTTTATCATATTTGCTTTCCGATCTATTATTTGCCTCTTTTATTTTCAGATCTATTATTCCAAAAACCCAAAAATACCTTGCTGCAATTTTTTGTTATTTATTTTATTTCGCGTTTCCACGAGATCTATTTATCCAATCTACTACAAATTTATCTATCTTTTACCAGGGAGGGATTGACAACCCCTCTTACGTGTCGGGTTGCAAGTATTTGTTCTTTGTATGCAGGTACCGTTTACATAGTGTTGCGTGGTTCTCCTACTGGTTCGATAACCTTGGTCTCATCACTGAGGGAAATACCTACCATAGCTGTGCTGCATCATCCCTTCCTCTTCGGGGAAAAAACTGACGCGAACACGAGCCATCAATGGTCCGAAGGTAAAGATTGATATATAGGACGATGATATTTGGACACCGGAAGAGTTTCGGGATGTACCAGATAGAAATTGGGTCACCGGAAAGGGTTCCGGACACCCCCGGGAGGTTAATTGGCCATATGGGCCAAAGGGGGGAACACACCAGCCCACAAGGGGCTGGCGCGCCCCTCCTACGCGCAGCCCTTGGGAGAGAAGGAAAGGGGGGGAGTCGGCCTCTCCCTTCCTTTCCTTCCCCCTCCGGCAAATATGGTAAGGGGGGCGCGGCTTGGGGAAGACCCCAAGTAGGATTTGGCCCTACTTGGGGCGCCCCTTGGCCTCTCCCCTCTCCCCCCACCTATATATATATGTGGGAAGGGGGCGCTACACATAACCACGACAATTGCTTAGCCATGTGCGGCGCCCTCCTCCACAGTTTAGTCCCTCGGTCATACTTTCGTAGTGCTTAGGCGAAGCCCTGCGGAGATAACTTCACCATCACTGTCACCACGCCGTCGTGCTACCGAAACTCATCCACTACTTCGCCGTCTTGCTTGATCAAGAAGGCAAGGACGTCACCGAGCTGAACGTGTGCTGAATGCGGAGGTGCCGTACGGTCGGTACTCGATCGGTTTGAGCACGAAGAAGTTCGACTACATCAACCGCGTTAACAAACGCTTCCGGTTACGGTATACGAGGGTACGTAGACACACTCTCCCCCTCGTTGCTATGCATCTCCATGGATAGATCTTGCGTGTGCATATAATTTTTTTTCATGCAACGTTCCCCAACATGCCCCCCTCACGGGCGTCGCTGCTGACGTGCCACAGAGGGGGACAACGGCCATGTGGGCCGACACGGAGGGAATCTTAGGGTGGGTTGGGCCCGGACCATGTTGGTGGGTGTAGCTATGGGCTGGGCTATGACAACCCGGTGAAAAGTGATGGGAAATGCTGCATGGAAAACAAAAAAAATTCTATGCACACGCAATGATCTATCCATGAAGATGCATAGCAACGAGGGGGAGAGTATGTCTACGTACCCTCGTATACCGTAAGCGGAAGTGTTTCACAACGCGGTTGATGTAGTTGAACTTTCTTCGTGCTCCAACCGATCTAGTACCGAACACACGGTACCTCCATGTTCTGCACACGTTCAGCTCGGTGACGTCCTCCGCCTTCTTGATCCAGCAAGACGGCGAGGTAGTAGATGAGTTCCGGCAGCATGATGGTGTGGTGACGATGATGGTGATGTGATCTCCGCAGGGCTTTGCCTAAGCACTACGAAAATATGACCGAGGGAGTAAACGGTGGACGAGGGCGCCACACACGGCTAAGACAATGTTGTGTCCTTGTGTGGCGCCCCCTCCCCATGTATATATAGGTGGGAGGGGAGGGCAGGCTGTAGGAGATATGCCCTAGAGGCAATAATAAATGTTATTGATTATCTCCCTGTTCATAATTAGGTTTATGTTCCATGCTATAACTGCTATGGTTCTCGAGTCTGCAAATAAAACGAGGCTCGGAGGAAGACTCATATGCACGTGTGGAATAATAAACGATAAAATGTATTCCTAGTCAAGCCTCTATGACTGGCTCAAGTATTGCATGATGATCCTGTTTTCCTGATCATGGGCATGACTATGCCAGCAATTTTGAGGGCACAATGTTAGCAGAACATTTGTGTTGAATCGACCCGATTGATGTTATGCTATGAGGTTCTTTCGTCACAAGTTAATGGTTAATAACACAGAGAAGGTTAATGTTTGCATGATTCCTTAGACCATGAGAGTATCGAGTTTCTTCATGCTTGCTTCATGAACTTTGGGGTTTGTTAAACGTCATCCGTAAATGGGTGGCTATTACGGCGGCTTACGGGTTCATGGAAAAGTGTGTCAAGTAACTTGATAGCTCAAGATTGGGATTTGCTCCTCCAGCGATGGAGAGATATCTCTGGGCCCTCTCGGTGTTACGGTATCCATCATCGTCTGGCCAGACACTTTGTGATTTGATCACGGGGATGCCGGAACATGGTAACGAGAAAAGAGAACAATACCGGTAACGAGGTAACTAGCATAGTGGACAAGTGTTGATCCACGGGAATGCCAACATGTCTCACCTCGGGTATTTGTAACATATCACGAAGCAACAGGAATAGCACACGGCAACTGGAGGTTCACTCGAATATTCATTTGTGTGGGTATAGGGGTCAATATGGGTGTCCACGGCTCCGATGTTGATCATTGATCGGAAGGGGTTCCGTGTCATGTCTATACTTCACCGAACCTATAGGGTCACACGCTTAAGGGTCATCTATCTGCTGAATACTAGACAGGGAGTCTGAGAGAAAATCACCGAAAAAGTTTCGGACACCGAAAAGTTTCGGACAGCGGAAAAGTTCCGCAGAGAGAGGTCACCGGATGAGTTCCGGTGAAACTGAAAAGTTGTTTCAGGGGATACCATTAAGTCAAAATGGTTTCGGCACATGCCTGATAATTCTTGGAGGATACCAGAATCATTCTGGAAACTTCTGGGAATTTTCTGGAAGAAAAACCGGAAATGTTCCGGGGCTACCGGAACCGCTTCAGATGCTTTTCGCAGATGAAATCACTAAACTGGAATTGTTCCAGAACGCATTGAAAATTATTTTAGTGGGTACTGGAAATGTTCTAAGCCCACATAAATATTTTCAGTTCGAACGGACGCTGAAAAATGTCGTCGTGAATAGTGAAAGTGCTTTTTGGGAATTTTATGGAAAGCACCTTTTGGGAATTTCCCAAAAGGCTTCTAGAATGCCTTAGGCACTAAGGAAGCCCCCTTGGGGGGGGCCCCCAAGGGGTGGCCGGCCAAGCATGGTGGAGCTCCTTGGAGCTCCACATGGCACCCCTTTTATCTTTATTCTTTTATGAAAAGGCATAAAGTGGGGGTACTTTGGGGTTTTTTGTATGACATCTTTACCCCTTGGCTTTCCTATAAATAGAGGAGAGTGGGCTGCCCACAAACCTCATCCCTTGCTCTCATACACATGCCAAGATGTTATCTAGCTTCTCTCTCCCTCCCACGAAAAGAGTTTCGTAGAGCCGAAAGGCTGTCTGGGTTCCGGCAGGAACTAGTTCTGGACGGCGAAGCCCTGCCGGATAGCTGACACCGTATGTGTGCAACTCTGTAGAGAGATCGTAGTTTCGATCTTAGTGCCCGAGGGGCTGTTCGAGAGTGCCTCCCGAAGGGCTGTCCAAGTGACGGTCCGAGTTCTGTGAGTCCTCCCGAAGGGCTGTCCGAGTGACCGTTCGAGTTTCGAAGGTCCTCCCGAAGGGCTGTCCGCGACATCGTCCGGGGGACTGTTCGACCGCCTCCCGGAGGGCTGTCCGAAGGGAAGATGAGGGTATACATCCTCGCGGTTGGGAGGTTGTAAATCCTAGCTGCGGGGATCAGCACCGCCGATCGTCATCGACTTTACTTCCGCTGCGCTACGAGTCGGTAACGAAAATGATCAAACCTTGTATGCAGTCTCCATAGTGGTCCTGGGCTGGTGCGTAGGTCGGAAAATTTTCGTTTTCTGCTGCGTTACCCTACAGTGGCATCATGAGCCGTGCTATGCGTAGATGCAGGTTGCGATCTAGAATACATGGAGATGTATGGGTGTTGCACAATATAATTAGGTAGTAGATGAGTTCTATTACTGAAAATTATTTGTGCGGGTAGCAGATGAAATCTGTTACCTGATGTTCTTGTTGCTTCCCTGGAATTTGCATATTTCTGATCTTGATAACAGTATGGTGGAGTTTCAAGGTTCTGGCAATCCGCGATCCTGATTGATCAACGAAGTGCTAACAGTTCATTGAATTCCACCGTAGTTAAAAAGAAAGATGAAATTTCGCAAACGAAAGGGCAATGCAGATATGATCTGCACGGGGGTCATGCGTATGACGAAGTTTAGTATGGGGCTCGAGATTTTATTATCTCGTGTTTCATACACCCCGCGTTGTTAATCTAGCGCTTGAATTATCATACTTGATGATGGACGTTGGTAGCTTCGGTTTGTTTCGAAACCTTAGAAGCCACGTAAAACAAGTTTTTGCATGAACCAATTAGAGGCGTCTAACTTGGTTTTGCAGGAGGGTTTGCATGTGCATGTGATGTGGTATAGCAGTGCTCATAATAATTTGATTATGTATGAGATGACTATATGATGTAAATTGATTAACATGACCTGCGTGTCATGATTCGGCATGATGGCTGGAGCCATATGATTGCACTTTAAATGACCTGTGTGTCAACCTTGTGTAATGCATTATTTTATTAGCTATAGAGATAGCAATATTATCTGCTGCATCGACAAGGTGGTGGCAATCTTCGTGAAGGTGAACACCGACGCGAATGCCGGAGACGAAGAAATACAAGACTTCTCCGTCAGAAAGGGCTATACCATATCATGCTAATTATGAATTGCCTGAGATGTTTATCCCTTATGATGCACCCTTCTTGATTGCGCGGTAGTCGCTTTTATTAGGGTGATCTCTCACAAAAATATCTAGTTAGTGTTCTCCCAAGTGTAGCACCGTCTACAACACGTATCCTTTCGGGGTGCGCCATGTACACATGAGCACGAACGATTAGAGAGGTGTAAGGCGGGTGAAGGTCAGACCTCACTGCGTGATCACTTGGTTGTCTTGACGTTCAGGCAGGACAGTCCTGAGCTCGGAACACACGCATCGAAAGATGGACAAGAGTCACATAGAGATGTGATTGGCAAGTTGGCCTACCGATTGAAATTCACGTCATCAGTGATGAACCCGTCAATGGCGTTGAATTGAAATGCGGATCTTGAATCACTCACAATCAATTATGAGAGATATTGATTTGAGTGGGAGAGCACTGTTGAATTAACTTGTTCAATTCTCAGTGCAATTAAATATGAACACTGTCTAAGTGTGGTTTGCATAATAGTTGTAGAATAAATGGCTCGCATTTCCACCTTCCCTGTTTAAATTGAATAGCTATTAAATATCTGGTTAAAACTTTACGGTTGGTAACGTAATGTGAGGATTGTCCTCAAGAGTGCCGAGAAGGACTTTGTCCTATCACATACTTTCGGTATTCTTTCGCTTATGCTATGGATCATGTGACTCTCGTCCTTCGATCCAAAAGCTAGAATTCCGTTTCAGTCAAGTGCAATACATTTGCTTCCATGAGACCCGAACTTCGAAAGTTTGGATAGTTATGTGATATTCATGGAAATCTGAAAATCATTTTCAGAGACAGACAAAGGCTAAAAGATATGAGATATCCAAAGCAATGTTTGTTTGCAAACTATTAGTAAAAGAGTTTACTATGCATTAGACTGATAAGAGAGGGATCCAGTAGAACGCCTGTCATATGATGAAAGGTGAATAAAACAAACAACTTAAAGAGAAAGGAAGTGTCCGAAGGGTGTTAGTGTGACTTACACACCTAGGAAGTCCGGGGCTAACGCCACTATTAAGTTGAGTGCTTCTTCTGAGAGTAGGAGAAATATTGAAAGTTAAACTGTTAGAAGTATAAAGGCAAAAAGAAAGAAGACTGGAATATCCAGCTCATGTATGAATGTCATACAAGTTTTTGATGTATAGAAGGCCGGTAAAAGATATAGTTCTTGGGAATTATGGTTAAAGCATGTTAATCACTAATTCTTGGGTATTGTGAGACAATCACAAAGATACCCGCTCGATTGCATTCTGTTGCAATTCGATGTAAGAACTACTATGGCCTAAAAGACTAGCCAGAAATGAGGTTTAGGTATACACAGGGAACATAGTAAATGTTACTATACCTTCCATCGGTGTATTACCGTCTGTATTCATTTTCATAATTCATTTAAAGTTTCACAAACTCTAGCCCATTGCATAAGGTATCTTGCAAGAAGGTTGTTCATAAGAGAACTTTTGATGTTCGATGTTATGAATAACATAAGGGCCATACTTTCATTATGAATGAGATGTATGTTATGAATATTAATAATAATACATTACCTCTGGGTTTACTTTCATAATTCATTTTAGAGTTTCATACACTCTAGCCCTTTGCACAATGTTTGTTGCAAAATAATTGTTCATAGAAGAACAATTGTTGTTCAGTATTATGAATAACATGAGGGCCATACTTCCATCCTCGATGGGACGTATGTTATGAATATTGATGGTAATATGATACATCCATAACACTGACGCTAAATGTCACAAGACTAAAAGAATACCACACAAGTGTGGCGCTACATTTGGTCACATTGGAGAAACCCGCATGGAAAATTCCATTATGATGGATTTTGAAGTCGTTTGATTTTAAATCATCTGACACTTGCAACTTTCCTCCGAAAAGTGAAGTGACTGAAATACCGTTCACAGGCCATAAGGAACGAGCAAAGAACTTATTGGTGATCATACATTTTGATGTATGTAGTCCAATCAATGTTGTTGCAAGTAGTGGATTTATCTATCTTCAGAAATGACTCAAGTAGATATATGGATATTTACTTGATGAGACGTAAGTCTGGATCTTTTGAAATCATTTGAAAGGTTTTCAAAATGAAGTAGAAGTTATTGTAACAAGAAAATTATGTTTCTACAATTCGATTGCAGAAAGAAATATTTGAGTTACAAGTTTAGCGAATGTCTGATGAGTTGTGAAAAGAGTTTCATAACTTACACCTCCCGGAACACCACTGTGAGTGGAAAGTCCGTGAAGATGTAATCGAACCATTTATGACATGGTAAGATCAAAGATGACATAAATAAATTTGCCATTATCCCTTTTAAAAGGTGATGCTTTAGAGACTACGGCTTTTACACTGAAAAGAGCTCCATCAGGTCTGTTGAAATGACACCATGGTATGGTACGCCCAACCATGTTATATCTTTTCTTAACATTTGGAATATGGGGCTTGTGTAAAAGGTTATAAACCTATTCCAAATTAGACAAGTGCTACTTTGTAGGTTATCCCAAGTCATTGGGTATTCCTCCCTCACTATACCGAGGCAAATAGGTTTGCCACAAAGAACGGTATGCTTTTTGAAGAAAATGGTTCTTTCAAAAAGGTGAGTGGGAGAATAATGCAACTCGACGAGATAACCAGTATCTCCGTCATCAGGTCAAAAGAAAGAGACCTTGGAAGTAATTCCAGAGTTTCCTACTGCGACTGATACGAAAGTCTCTACAATAAAATGTATGGACTTCGGTCGAACTTGCAGCTGAACCACGTAGGCAAGGCTCGTGCAAACCTCTCAGGTGCGCAAACGAGATATTGTTGTTAGACAACAATATACCTACGATACACAAGGAAGCGTTGATGGGCCCTGACTCCGGGATTGGCTAAATGCCAATGCAACCTGAGTTAGTTTCCACATAAGTGATTCAAGATTAAAACCTTGATACACCTTTCGGAAGACTTAGAGTCTAACGAATATTTATGGAACTTAAAACTGATACGGATAAAAATGTTTTATCCATAAAGCTCGACTTGTTGCAATAACAAGTTCAAAGAGTTGACTACGATGAGATTGTCTCACCGTAGCGATGCTTAAAGTCGGTTCGGGTTGAACTAGCAATTAAGACATATTTCAATCATGAGATATGAAACATGGATGACAAAAGGATTTCCATCTGATGGAAATAAAACCTAGGACTTGTATGTGGTACAGTCCAAAGTAATTTGTCAATCCAGAGGATGCTAGTAGGTTTGCAAACTTCAGAGTTCCAGCGATGAACAGAAGAGAGCAAAATGGAGTTGGAATCTTCGTGTTTTGATGAAATGGTCAAAAGGGTTTGACTTCATCAATGGGTAACGAAGATGCTTGTGATTCAAGAAAGTAAGTGGGAGCATAATAAAATTTCTGAAAACCTTGTGTGCTTGACACATTGTTAATTGGAATTAAAATTCTTGACACGAATTAGGACTTCATTTGAAAATAGTTTTTCAATGAAGTGCTTGGGCTAAATAGCTTTTGTATTAGGCATGATGATCTATGGAGATAGATTTACCTAATAGGGCTGAGCAAAGATACATATTGACAAGATGCTAAAACCTTTTAGCATTAAAAACGCCAAGGAGTGATTCTTGCCGAAGTCACATGGAAAGAGTTTTCGCAAGACTCGGTGTCCCAAAAACACTGATGAGCAAAATACATGATGGAGATTCCACACACCTTCGTGTTTGGATTAATCATGTATTCCATGGTATGTAAAACAACCAGATATGTCCAATACTCCAAAGTTGTTATGAGTATGGATACCAAGGTGATCAAAAGTACTGATCATGGGACAACAGTGAAAAAGGGTCATTGAGTACTATAGTAGCACTGATGACATGTTTTCTCGCAAGCGGAGATCATGAAGAGTTCGTTGTAAAAGGTTACATCGATATAGTCTTCATCCATGCTCCAAGCGATTTTCAATTTAAATTAAGGGTTTTGTGTAACACACAATGTGGTGGCACAGTTAGTTGGAAAATGTTCCAAACAAGTTACTGTGGCGAATTCTATAACAGAGGCAAAGTATGTTGCCGCTTTTAAAAGCGACAAAGAAGATGTTGAATCATATAGTTCATTCATGAACTTAGTATGGTTCCAAGATGGCTTTTGTCAATGGGACACTACTGCAAGTAGTTGCTCCATAACTCAGTCTGAGGAATCCAGGTTCGACCTGTGATTCGCATACATACCAAGCCAAGTCCACACAAAATATGAATTTTGTGAAAGCGTGAAGACGCGAGGATATGCAAAGATACACACGGAGCTGAAGTCGTCAGATCCGTTGGACATTCAGGCTATACCACAAGCGAAGCATATTTACACCGGTGTGCCATAGGTGTAAAGTGCATTAGCATTAACTAGATTATTGACTCTAGTGCAAGTGGGAGTCTGTAGGAGATATGCCCTAGAGGCAATAATAAATGTTATTGATTATCTCCCTGTTCATAATTAGGTTTATGTTCCATGCTATAACTGCTATGGTTCTCGAGTCTGCAAATAAAACGAGGCTCGGAGGAAGACTCATATGCACGTGTGGAATAATAAACGGTAAAATGCATTCCTAGTCTGGCCTCTAAGACTAGCTCAAGTGTTGCATGATGGTTCTGTTTTCCTGATCATGGGCATGTCTATGCCAGCAATTTTGAGGGCACAATGTTAGAAGAACATTTGTGTTGAATCGACCCGAATTGTTGTTATGCTATGAGTTACATTCGTCACTAGTTAATGGTTAATAACACATAGATGGTTAACGTTTGCATGATTCCTTAGACCATGAGAGTATCGAGTTTCTTCATGCTTGCTTCATGAACTTTGGGGTTTGTTAAACGTCATCCGTAAATGGATGGCTATTACGGCGGCTTACGGGTTCATGGGAAAGTATGTCAAGTAGCTTAATAGCTCAAGATTGGGATTTGCTCCTCCGACGATGGAGAGATATCTCTGGGCCCTCTCGGTGTTACGGTATCCATCATCGTCTGGCCAGACACAGGGTGATTTGATCACAGGGATGCCAGAACACGGTAACGAGAAAAGAGAACAATACCGGTAACGAGGTAACTAGCATAGTGGACAAGTTGTTGATCCACGGGAATGCCAACATGTCTCACCTCGGGTATTTGTAACATATCGCGAAGCAACAGGAATAGCACACGGCAACTGGAGGTTCACTCGAATATTCATTCGTGTGGGTATAGGGGTTAATATGGGTGTCCACGGCTCCGATGTTGATCATTGATCGGAAGGGGTTCCGTGTCATGTCTATACTTCACCGAACCTATAGGGTCACACGCTTAAGGGTCATCTATCTGCTGAATACTAGACAGGGAGTCTGAGAGAAAATCACCGAAAAAGTTTCGGACACCGAAAAGTTTCGGACAGCGGAAAAGTTCCGCAGAGAGAGGTCACCAGATGAGTTCCGGTGATACTGAAAAGTTGTTTCAGAGGATACCATAAAGTCAAATTGGTTTCGGCACATGCCTGATAATTCTTGGAGGGTGCCAGAATTGTTCTGGAAACTTCTGGGAATTTTCTGGAAGAAAAACCGGAAATGTTCCGGGGCTGCCGGAACCGCTTCAGATGCTTTTCGCAGATGAAATCACTAAACTGGAATTGTTCCAGAACGCATTGAAAATTATTTTAGTGGGTACTGGAAATGTTCTAAGCCCACATAAATATTTTCAGTTCGAACGGACGCTGAAAAATGTCGTCGTGAATAGTGAAAGTGCTTTTTGGGAATTTTATGGAAAGCACCTTTTGGGAATTTCCCAAAAGGCTTCTAGAATGCCTTAGGCACTAAGGAAGCCCCCTCGGGGGGGCCCCCAAGGGGTGGCCGGCCAAGCATGGTGGAGCTCCTTGGAGCTCCACATGGCACCCCTTTTATCTTTATTCTTTTATGAAAAGGCATAAAGTGGGGGTACTTTGGGGTTTTTTGTATGACATCTTTACCCCTTGGCTTTCCTATAAATAGAGGAGAGTGGGCTGCCCACAAACCTCATCCCTTGCTCTCATACACATGCCAAGATGTTATCTGGCTTCTCTCTCCCTCCCACGAAAAGAGTTTCGTAGAGCCGAAAGGCTGTCTGGGTTCCGGCAGGAACTAGTTCTGGACGGCGAAGCCCTGCCGGATAGCTGACACCGTATGTGTGCAACTCTGTAGAGAGATCGTAGTTTCGATCTTAGTGCCCGAGGGGCTGTTCGAGAGTGCCTCCCGAAGGGCTGTCCAAGTGACGGTCCGAGTTCTGTGAGTCCTCCCGAAGGGCTGTCCGAGTGACCGTTCGAGTTTCGAAGGTCCTCCCGAAGGGCTGTCCGCGACATCGTCCGGGGGACTGTTCGACCGCCTCCCGGAGGGCTGTCCGAAGGGAAGATGAGGGTATACATCCTCGCGGTTGGGAGGTTGTAAATCCTAGCTGCGGGGATCAGCACCGCCGATCGTCATCGACTTTACTTCCGCTGCGCTACGAGTCGGTAACGAAAATGATCAAACCTTGTATGCAGTCTCCATAGTGGTCCTGGGCTGGTGCGTAGGTCGGAAAATTTTCGTTTTCTGCTGCGTTACCCTACACAGGCAGCCAGGCGCACCCTAGGGCTGGCCGCCGGCCCCTAGGGCTCCTGCCTTGCCCTGCGCCCCCCTTTCCTTGTATTAACAAGGGGGAGGAAAGAGGGGGGAGAGGGAAGGAAGGGGGAGTCCTACTCCACACTTTCCTTGCCCTCCCCTCTTTCCTTCTCCTCCTCATAGGGCCGGCCTCTATAGGGGCGCACCAGCCCCTTGTGGGCTGGTGTGTTCCCTCACTTGGCCCATAAGGCCCATATCTTTGCTGGGGGTGCCCGAAACTCCTTTCCGGTTGTGACGACCCCAGCTTAATCGTGCACTAACCATACACGCAAATGCACACGATCAAGCCTAAGGACTCACTTGAAGATATCACAACAATACTTTAAAACATAAATAAAGTCATACAAGCATTATATTACAAGCCAGGGCCTCGAGGGCTCGAATACATAAGCTTGATGACAAACAAGCATCAGCGGAAGCATTAGATATCTGAGTACAGATAAAATATAGAAACAGAGATATGCCTTAAGAAGGCGGGGCAAAAGAAAAACACTACGATCGAAAGGCGCAGGCCTCCTGCCTGGGACCCTCCGAACCAACTCCTGGTCATCGGACGGCTCCTTGTAGTAGTACTCGCCAGGAGGGTAGTAGTAGTAGCCGTCGGCGGGGCAACTGGCTCCAGCGCTCCGTCATCTGGTTGCATCAAACGGATATGGGGAGAAAAAGAAAGCGAAACAACCGTGAGTACTCATCTGAAGTATTCAGCAAGCAAGGATCTACACTACACATGCAACATTATCAAAGGGAGGCTGTATATGTGGACTGGGCTGCAGAAATGCTAGAATAGAGAGGAAGGCCTAGTCCTATCGAAGACTAGCTTCTTCAATCATCTTCATCGGTCTTGCAGCATTAGAAGAGTGCAGATTAACATAATGTAAAGTAGTAGTAGTGTCATCAACCTTGCCCAGAGATTCTTTCTCGACTCCCTGCGAGAAAGCAATCCCAGAGCCATACTATCCAGTATGATCTCAAGTCACCAGTTCTAGTTGTACCGATCGGGATACAACTCCGAGTGTCCGTTACCGTAGGACAAGCTATCGATAGATTGTTTCTTCCCTGCACGGGTGCACCAACTTACCCACCACGCTCGCTTAACTCCGGCCGGACACACTTTCCTGGGTCATGCCCGGCCTCGGCCAAATGATATGCCGCAACCCGACCAAATACTTAATAGAGAGGTCAGCATGCCGGACTAAACCTATGCACCCAGGGGTCTTGGGCCTTCGCCCCGGGAACTCTTGCATGTTGCATGGGCGGCCATGAGCAGACCTAGCAACCCCTTAATACAAGTGCGGTTGCGTAACTAGTTCAACACGGCGCGTGCTGCTTAGTCGCATGACGTCTATTAAGCTTCGGCTGAAGTATACGACGTAGAACGCCCATACTATGCCCACGTGATGGTTAGTGCTATCAGGCCAGAGGCCCCTCGAATCAAATATCCAAACTGTTAGTGTGTTGGTAGTGCGGCAACGAGCAGAGACTCACGAAAGATGTGACCCCGTCGCCCCATCTCGAGGACTTGCAGCAAGGGCTAAGAATGCCCGGCCACACCTCGTATTCAACTCTCGGGCACCCTCCAGGTCAACCCGACTCCACATCGCTTGCAAATATGCTCGCGCGGGTACCCCTCAGGGCCGACCTGTCTTTAGTATCATGGTTCAGTGTGAAGTCATAGTAAACATAGTATCCATGTGTCTAGCACCAAGGGGAACCCTGAGGAATCACCCTCGATGGAATTCCACCTGATGTTACCGTCAAGGTGAACGAAGGAGGAATCACCCTCGAGGTCCACTCTTGAGGAGTTGCACGACAGTGTCGTTACCGGGAATGGAGAAGGAGGAATCACCCTCGATGACCATAACCGATGAACTAACCTACACGGTTAACATCAGAAGTACTGATAAGGTATCACCCTCGGCACTCGATAGTAACCTAGTAGTGTCGAGCAACTAAGGGGGAAGTGATGTGCGGTGCTGGGGCCTAGTCTTTGATCCCGTTGATCGGGTCTTCTGATAATCCAGCGGGGCAGTCAGGACAAAGTGGGGTCTCTGATGGGTCTCTACCCAGCCTATACTAAACAGTTTAGGATAAGCTGGTAGGTAACAATAGTAGGTTACAATAAACAGGCTATGCAGCAGAAATAGGATAACAGTAACAACATCAACTTCTAATGCAAGCATAAGAGAGAAGAGAATAGGCGATATCCGTATGCACAAAAGGGGGGGTGCTTGCCTGGAAGCTCTGCGGCAAGTGTCTGGTCGTCAGGGGCGTAGTCGACCTCCGGAGCTACGTCGGCCTCGAGGTCTAACGAGAGAGAAGAGGGGGAGGAAACAGATAAATACACAGCAAACAATACAATCACAGAGCACGACAATGCAAATGGCTAGGCCAGGGGTTATCTAACGCAGTGTTATGCATGTTAGTCGGAGAGGAAAACATCTGGAGGTGTTTTACCAGCTCCGGGTATCTATCGGTTAGATGAACTGGAGAGGAAAGTTCCATGTTCACCATGATAGAGGGGGCTGACAGGTGTGTGAGTGGCATATTCGGATTCGTCTCGTTTTTCTGATCGTTCTTCATATATAAATCATTTTCATCCGAGTTACGGTTTATTTTATATGATTTTCTAAAGTTTAAAACATTTTCTGGAATTATTCAGATTAATAGAAATGCCAGAAAAGGCATATGACATCAGCATGACACAAGCATGGCATCAGCGAACGGCTGGCCAGTTGACCGGTCAACTGGGGCCCACCAGTCAGTGACTGGGGCTGCCAGTCAGCCGTTGACCTGTTCAACTGGGTCAAGGGACCCACATGCCATTGACTGAGGCCGTCCCAGTCAGCATTGACTGGTTAACTGGGTCCAGTGGGGCCCAGTTGACAGTGACTGTTAGACTAAACATTGGGTTAGTTTAATTAAATTAGTCAATTAGCACAGTGGGCCCATTATGTCAGTGATTGAGTTAACAATGGTTAATTAGCAGTTAATTAGCGGTTAACCTAAATGCTATAGTGTCATGGCCCAGTGTCATTGACTGTTAGGGATGTGATTAGCTGGCTAATGGCTGGGCCCCACCAGTCAAATGCTCACCGGCGTTTAAAACACGGTGGCACACCGGCGGCGACCATAGAGACGGCGGAACCGCACAGGATTTGCCCACGGGCCGCACCTCGACGAGCTGAGACCACCAGGAGGTAGCCCTCGCTCGTCCGCGTCCAGTGGTGGTGACGGCAAGCCCTGCGATAGCCGGAGATGAGCAGGGCAACGGCGTCGGGCGGCGGCCGGAGGACGGAGTTCGGGAAAATGAGGCAGCGCGGCGCAAACGTGTGAGCTAGCTAACTAGGCAGCAACAGAAGCTCACCAGAAACACGCTAGGGCGACTGGTTCGAGCAGAGTAACACTGGGAGCACGAAGCTCACTGCCATGGTGGACGGCAGCTCGGGCACGGTGGTAACCGTAGCTAGCGCGCGCAAACTCAACGAGAAACAGAGGGCTTTGGTACGGGGCCTCGCAGCGGGTGCAGCGAAGGAGACGGGGAAGTCGGGGAGGGTTGGACGGCGACAGATTTGACGAGGGAGTCCGGCGTCCCGAGGTTGAAGAAGACGAGCGGGGCGACATTGCAGGGCTGCTCCGGTCGAACGATCGCTCGCAACTGACGTAGCCGAGGGCGGCGCGACTCATGGACGTCCTCCCGGGCACCGGGGAGGCCTACGGCCGTGACGGCGACGTTGGTGCGGAGACAGCCGCATTTGGACAGAGGAGAATGAGCGAGGGAGAGGGGATTTGAGGGGGAGAGTGAGCGAGGGAGAGTGCCAGGAGGGAGAGAGAGGGAAATGGAGGAGGCGACCAGGGGGAAGGGACGGGGCGATCCTTATCCCCTTGCGCCCCTGCTCCCGTCGCGGTGGTGCGCCACGGCCGGTGGAGAGGCGCACGCCCAAGGGGAAGACGACACCGAGGCGAGGCAGGTATGTTGGGTTGGGCTCGGCCCATTACCAGGTAAGTGATTCGCCCACTTTTCTTTTCTGTATTTTTTCCTTTTTAGTTAAAACAGAGAGGGAGAGGGAATTATTTGGGCATCAAAATGATCCAAGAAAAATATGGGACTTGGCCCATTAAAACCAAGGTATTTTTAGGCACTGCCTCAATTATTTTGGAGGCCAGTGGAATTCATTTGCATTTTTCATAATTGAATTTGCAAATTAAATTGCTGGTTTGGCACTATCATAAATGCTACTGCTCATGTTGGCATAAGGGTGATGTTGTATTCCTTAACAATTAAAGGTTATGGGATTTTTGCAACATCATGAACATTTTATTTACTGGATTTGAACAACTTTTGTTTTCACTTTAAGTTTGAAAATCCATTTGAATTGGAATTTGAAAAGAGATATGATACTGATGATGATCAAGCGTTGTTAAACAAGGTGACTTGGCATTATCAGAAGGTGATCGCTGTAGTGTGAGGCTGGGGATGTTACAAATCTCCTCCACTACAAGAAATCTCGTCTCGAGATTTAAGTGGGGAAGTAAAGGATAACTTCGGGAGAACTGACCCTTATAGGGTTGATTATCTGATGATCAATTTAGGGAATGTGGCAGAAGTATCTCTCGAGTTGAAACTTAGGAAACATCAAGAGCAAAGTATGAAGATACAATAAGAAGTTTCAAGCGAATGGACATCCGATCGATACATGAACAAAGTGTGAGAAGGGGTTCAGAGCATCGGGAATAGATCATCTCTCGGAGGGTGGCTCGTGATAACACACAAAGTCAAGTGCAAAGTATATTTCGAAATCAAGGTTGTACAGGAGAGTCAGGTTCCGATCCTGTGGAACTGTGATGAAGGTCGGTCGAGAGTAGGGAGAACGGTGTCATCTTACCGGCCACAACAAAAAGGTATGTCAGAGGATAGTCTGTTAGTTATGTCGGTAACAACATCGGTACCAAGGGCGAGGGACGAAGAGAACCATTTTCCTGCTCGTAAGAACAAGGCGGACCAATAAGGCAAAGTTCTCGTCTATCGGTGGTTACCGGAATGTCATCAACAATAGTACAGGGTCTCACTGACAAGGTTGTATATCGAGGTGTTTTCATAAGCAGAGAATTTATTTCTGCTTATATCATATAGATCACAAGAAAGGTTAAATAAACCAATGGAAAGGAAAATGGGATTATCAAAATTAAACAGACCATTGGAAAGGTAAATGTGTTTTTTTATAAGAACTAGGAGCATGTCCTTCCCAAGGAAAGGTGGAACATGATATATATGATAGGTCAGCAAGTTCAAAAAGAGTTTAGTTAAAGGGGCGAGGGAAGAATCATGATATTACCCATACAACGGTGTTTGGATAATTGAGCGAGGAACATTTGGCAATGTTCTTCCAATGTTTATGTTGATATTCGGAATACCACAGTCATGCTTCGAGGCAGCTATGATATGGTGTCAAGTAAAGATTGGGTTTGAAGATCTCAAGAGATACCGAGAAACAATTCCAAGATTATCTCAGAGCATAAGGAATAACCAAGCACAAGCAGGTATGTGTTGGCAGAAAGTCAAGATCTCATCGATGATATCACAAATCATCAAGGGGCAGGGATGGTATTTCTAGCCATGAATGCATTTGATATCCTGAAAGAGCTCGGAATGTTGATGATGATCACGACACATTTGTCGAGAGGTTACAAGAAGATGTAATCGGTCAGCGATGACATCAAGCAAAAGGAATGCCGAAGCAAAAGGTTATTGGAACCACGGATACGACACAAGCTCGAAATCAAGCTTGTTGTTCGAGGAGAAATGACAAGATGAGGGAGATCAATGTAAGCTTAGCTCATCGTCGGAACTTGTGCTCGGGGAAGAAGGACCAGGTAGCACAGTTAAAATTTAGCACGATAGGGATATAGCCGATCAGGCTAGGAATGACTGGAAGGATTATTAAACTCGTAAGCAATGATAATTACTTAGAGTTAATGAATCAGAGTGCGGAATTGATTCACTTACCGGTGTCTCGAGTAACAAACAACTCAGGACCCGGGGAAAAAGTGGAATTGGGGATCAATAATAGCTAATGATAAACAACATAAGAAGTTGTGTAGTTCCTTTGATATTCTCGTGATACCAGGGAGCAATACTCGAAGGTAAATTAAGATAGAGGTTGGGCGGGCATATTGATTTGCAAAAGACAAGTGCCCTAACTTGTCCGGGAAATGGAATCAGGGGGAAAATATGGTCGTAACCACGATTGCAATGGATCAATTCATAGGTACATGATGAACTTGTATATCAAGGGGATAATTACTTGCTACGAGAAGCTTTCATGATAAGTTCCACATCATGTCCATGGGCATGAACACAAGGTTCAAGGTCGACTCCCACTTCTTCAATGCATAACCTTTCATGCACTTCTCGTCTTTAGTGAAGTCAAAATGTTGAAAATTTATCTGGCGTAACACCAGTAGAGTATGACCCGTAGAAGTTTCTGGGTTCTCGCAGATGGCAGAAGCATAGATACAACCCATCGGGACAATTTTACGAATCCATACAACCATCATCCAAAGCAAGGGATGCGAGTTCGAAAGTAGAGTATCGAAGTCAAAGTAGATGATACAATCTACCGGAGGTACTAAATACCAAGGGAAGAGCTCATAAGATGTTTGAATATGAAGGATACTGTCGGATATTAATCCAACAAAAGATCGGGTAGACGACAAAGGATCTGACGTGAGTAGCAGTACTCAACTATAAGAAGAAGAAATGCAAGGGCATCGGTTTATGGGAACATCTGAATAATTCGATGCTTAAATTCAAAGAAATTTGATTTCTAGATCGGTGTATCAGAATCAGATGCTCCGATCGAAGATGGATAGGTTGAACAGACTTAGAGGCACACCGATCGAATCTTGATTGGGCAAGAACCAGCTCATATCCGGAATGATGTCTGAGCCAGAAAGAAAATTCCTAAGGATTAATTGATAATAGTAAGCAGTCACATACATAATGAATCAAGGGACTCAAAATTGATGGTGACAAAGGATGCCGATAAGATTAATAGACATATGGAATTAACCATAACGAAAGCAGGTAAGAAGAATTTCAAAGGCAGTAGGCTGTAGGAGATTCTCAGAAGATCGGATAGTAATACGAAGTATTTTGTGAAACACAAGATCAACTGGGGATGAATGGATCCCCGGTAATGTGAGGAATTATTCGTAAGTGTATTCATGCGTCAAGGAACTGCAAGGCAGTAGGGACGAAGGACTTTTGAAACATTGTAGAGTATTACGATATGTGGGATGGAACAAGAGAGTAACTGGAATGAATATATATACGACAAGTGTAAGTAGTTATTCGTCAGGATTTATCGGTGGTCAGGAACTGCAAAGCAGTGGGCACAGGGTCTCGGGAATCATCGAGGAGTATCTTCAGAGTCTTCTGATGGGGCAGACGATCATCTGTAGTGAAGGGGCTCTCCGGGAGGAAATGGTTACGAGAACCTAATGCCAGAGTTAGCAAAATCTTTAACCCGAATAGAAGAGAGATCAGAGTCCCAGAGTATAGACGAGGAATAAAAGATCCTAATACCACCCAATTGGCGACGTGGGCCCGTAAGCCACACACCCAAGTTAGTAAAACAGTTTTGGACCACTAGACTCAACTTCGGCCAAGGAGTTGGAAAGGGGGATTCCTATAGGTAGTCGGCTCTGATACCAACCTATGACGACCCCGGCTTAATCGTGCACTAACCATACAAGCAAATGCACATGATCAAGCCTAAGGACTCACTTGAAGATATCACAACACAACTTTAAAACATAAATAAAGTCATACAAGCATTATATTACAAGCCAGGGCCTCGAGGGCTCGAATACATAAGCTTGATGACAAACAAGAATCAGCGGAAGCATTAGATATCTGAGTACAGATATAATACAGAAATAGAGATAAGCCTTAAGAAGGCGGGGCAAAAGAAAAACACTACGATCGAAAGGCACAGGCCTCCTGTCTGGGACCCTCCGAACCTACTCCTGGTCGTCGGACGGCTCCTCGTAGTAGTACTCGCCGGGAGGGTAGTAGTAGTAGCCGTCGGCGGGGCAACTGGCTCCGGGGCTCCGTCATCTGGTTGCATCAAACGGATATGGGGAGAAAAAAAAAGCAAAGCAACCGTGAGTACTCATCTGAAGTACTCAGCAAGCAAGGATCTACACTACATATGCAACATTATCAATGGGAGGCTGTATATGTGGACTGGGCTACAGAAATGCCAGAATAGAGAGGAAGGCCTAGTCCTATCAAAGACTAGCATCTTCAGCGGTCTTGCAGCATTAGAAGAGTGCAGAATAGCATAAAGTAAAGTAGTAGTAGTGTCGTCAACCTCGCCCAGAGATTCTTCCTCGACTCCCTGCGAGAAAGCAATCCCAGAGCCATACTATCCATTTCTCATCTCAAGTATCCAGTTCTAGTTGTACCGATCGGGATACAACTCTGAGTGTCCGTTACCGTAGGACAGGCTATCGATAGATTGTTTCTTCCCTGCAGGGGTGCACCAACTTACCACCACGCTCGCTTAACTCCGGCCGGACACACTTTCCTGGGTCATGCCCGGCCTCGGCCAAACGATACGCCGCAACCCGACCAAATACTTAATAGAGAGGTCAGCACGCTGGACTAAACCTATGCGCCCAGGGGTCTTGGGCCTTCGCCCCAGGAACTCCTGCACATTGCGTGGGCAGCCGTGAGCAGACCTAGCAACCCCTTAATACAAGCGCGGTTGCGTAACCAGTCCAACACGACGCGCACCGCTCAGTCGCATGACATCTATTAAGCTTTGGCTGAAGTATACGGCACAGAATGCCCATACTATGCCCACGTGATGATTAGTGCTATCAGGCCAGAGGCCCCTCGGATCAAATATCCAAACCGTTAGTGTGTTGGTAGTGCGGCAATGAGCAGAGACTCACGAAAGATGTGACCCCATCGCCCCGTCTCGAGGACTTGCGGCAAGGGCTAAGAATGCCAGGCCACGCCTCGTATTCAACTCTCGGGCACCCTCCAGGTCAACCCGACTCCACATCGCTTCGCAAATATGCTCGCGCGGGTACCCCTCAGGGCCGACCCGTCTTTAGTATCATGGTTCTGTGTGAAGTCATAGTAACCATAGTATCCATGTGTCTAACACTAAGGGGAACCCTGAGGAATCACCCTCGATGGAATTCCACCTGATGTTACCGTCAAGGTGAACAAAGGAGGAATCACCCTCGAGGTCCACTCTTGAGGAGTTGCTCGACAGTGTCGTTACCGGGAATGGAGAAGGAGGAATCACCCTCGATGACCATAACTGATGAACTAACCTACAAGGTTAACATCAGAAGTGCTGATGAGGTATCACCCTCGGCACCCGATAGTAACCTAGTAGTGTCGAGCAACTAAGGGGGGAAGTGATGTGCGGTGCCGGGGCCTGGTCTTCGATCCCGTTGATCGGGTCTTCTGATAATCCAGCGGAGCAATCAAGACAAAGTGGGGTCTCTGATGGGTCTCTACCCAGCCTATACTAAATAGTTTAGGATAAGCTGGTAGGTAACAATAGCAGGTTACAATAAACAGGCTATGCAGCAGAAATAGGATAACAGTAACAGCAGCAACTTCTAATGTAAGCATAAGAGAGAAGAGAATAGGAGATATCGGTATGCTCAAAAGGAGGGTGCTTGCCTGGAAGCTCTGTGACAAGTGTCTGGTCGTCAGGGGCGTAGTCGACCTCCGGAGCTGCGTCGGTCTCGGGGTCTAATGAGAGAGAAGAGGGGGAGGAAACAGATAAATACATAGCAAACAATACAATCACAGAGCACAACAACGCAAATGGCTAGGCTAGGGGTTATCTAACGCAGTGTTACGCATGTTAGTCGGAGAGGAAAACATCTGGAGGTGTTTTACCAGCTCCGGGTATCTATCGGTTAGATGAACCGGAGAGGAAAGTTCCATGTTCACCATGATAGAGGGGGCTGGCAGGTGTGTGAGTGGCATATTCGGATTCGCCTCATTTTTTGATTTTTTTCATATATAAATCATTTTCATCCGAGTTACGGTTTATTTTATATGATTTTCTAAAGTTTAAAACATTTTCTGGAATTATTCAGATTAATAGAAATGCCAGAAAAGGCATATGACATTAGCATGACACAAGCATGGCGTCAGCGAACGGCTGGCCAGTTGACCGGTCAACTGGGGCCCACCAGTCAGTGACTGGGGCTGCCCAGTCAGCAGTTGACCTGTTCAACTGGGTCAAGGGACCCACATGCCATTGACTGAGGCCGTCCCAGTCAGCATTGACTAGTCAACTGGGTCCAGTGGGGCCCAGTTGACAGTGACTGTTAGACTAAACATTGGGTTAGTTTAATTAAATAAGTCAATTAGCACAGTGGGCCCATTATGTCAGTGACTGAGTTAACAGTGGTTAATTAGCGGTTAACCTAAATGCTACAGTGCCATGGCCCAGTGTCATTGACTGTTAGGGCTGTGATTAGCTGGCTAATGGCTAGGCCCCACCGGTTAAACGCTCACCGGCGTTTAAAACACGGTGGCGCACCGGCGGCGACCACAGAGACGGCGGAACCGCACGGGATTTGCCCACGGGCCACACCTCGACGAGCTGAGGCCACCAGGAGGTAGCCCTCGCTCGTCTGCGTCCAGTGGTGGTGATGGCAAGCCCTGCGGTAGCCGGAGATGAGCAGGGCAAAGGCGTCGGGCGGCGGCTGGAGCACGGAGTTCGCGAAAACGAGGCAGCGCTGTGCAAACGTGCGAGCTAGCTAACTAGGCGGCAACAGAAGCTCACCAGAAACATGCTAGGGCGATTGGTTCGAGCAGAGTAACACTGGGAGCACGAAGCTCACTACCATGGTGGACGGCGGCTCGGGCACGGTGGTAACCGTAGCTAGCGCGCGCAAACTCAACGGGAAACAGAGGGCTTTGGTACTGGGCCTCACCGCGGGTGCAGCGAAGGAGACGGGGAATTCGGGGAGGGTTGGACGACGACGGATTTGACGAGGGAGTCCGGCGTCCCGAGGTTGAAGAAGATGAGCGGGGCGACGTTGCAGGGCTGCTCCGGTCGAACGATCGCTCGCAACCGACGTAGCCGAGGGCGGCGCGACTCCTGGACGTCCTCCCGGGCACCGGGGAGGCCTGCGGCCGCGACGACGATGTTGGTGCGGCGACAGCCGTGTTTGGACAGAGGAAAATGAGCGAGGGAGAGGGGATTTGAGGGGGAGAGTGAGCGAGGGAGAGTGCCAGGAGGGAGAGAGAGGGAAATGGAGAGGGCGACCAGGGGGAAGGGATGGGGCGATCCTTATCCCCTCACACCCCTGCTCCCATCGCGGTGGCGCGCCGCGGCCGGTGGAGAGGCGCACGCCCAAGGGGAAGACGACACCGAGGCAAGGCAGGTATGTTGGGCTGGACTCGGCCCATTACCAGGTAAGTGATTCACCCACTTTTCTTTTCTGTATTTTTCCCTTTTTAGTTAAAACAGAGAGGGAGAGGGAATTATTTGGGCATCAAAATGATCTAAGAAAAATATGGGACTTGGCCCATTAAAACCAAGGTATTTTTAGGCACTGCCTCAATTATTTTGGAGGCCAGTGGAATTCATTTGCATTTTTCATAATTGAATTTGCAAATTAAATTGCTGGTTTGGCACTGTCATAAATGCTACTGCTCATGTTGACATAAGGGTGATGTTGTATTCCTTAACAATTAAAGGTTATGGGATTTTTGCAACATCATGAACATTTTATTTACTAGATTTGAACAACTTTTGTTTTCACTTTAAGTTTGAAAATCCATTTGAATTGGAATTTGAAAAGAGATATGATACTGATGATGATCAAGCGCTGTTAAACAAGGTGACTTGGCATTATCAGAAGGTGATCGCTGTAGTGTGAGGCTAGGGATGTTACACCGGTGACCCGATAAGTACCCGGTACCCTCCGAAACACTTCCGGTGTCCGAATACCATCGTCCTATATATCAATCTTTACCTCTCGACCATTTCGAGACCCCTCGTCATGTCCATGATCTCATCCGGGACTTCGAACAACATTCGGTCACCAAATCACATAACTCATATAATACTATATCGTCATCGAACGTTAAGCGTGCGGACCCTACGGGTTCAAGAACTATGTAGACATGACCGAGACACTCTCCGGTCAATAACCAATAGCGGAACCTGGATGCCCATATTGGCTCCTACATATTCTACGAAGATCTTTATCGGTCGAACCGGTATGACAAGATACACAATTCCCTTTGTCCATCGGTATGTTACTTGCCCGAGATTCGATCGTCAGTATCTTCATACCTAGTTTAATCTTGTTACCGGCAAGTCTCTTTACTTGTTCCGTAATACATCACCTCGTGACTAACTCCTTAGTTGTTTGCTTGCAAGCTTATGATGTGTATTACCGAGAGGGCCCAGAGATACCTCTCCGATACTCGGAGTGACAAATCCTAATCTCGATCTATGCCAACTCAACAAACACCATCGGAGATACCTGTAGAGCATCTTTATGATCACCCAGTTACGTTGTGACATTTGATAGCACACAAGGTATTCCTCCGGTATCCAGGAATTGCATAATCTCGTAGTCGAAGGAATATGTATTTGACATGAAGAAAGCAATACTAATAAAACTGAACGATCATTATGCTAAGCTAACGGATGGGTCTTGTCCATCACATCATTCCCCTAATGATGTGATCCCGTTATCAAATGACAACACATGTCCATGGTTAAGAAACCTTAACCATCTTTGATCAACGAGCTAGTCTAGTAGAGGCTTACTAGGGACACAATATTTGTTTATGTATTCACACATGTATTTAAGTTTCCGATCAATGCAATTCTAGCATGAATAATAAACCTTTATCATGAATAAGGAAATATAAAATAACAACTTTATTATTGCCTCTAGGGCATATTTCCTTCAGTCTCCCACTTGCACTAGAGTCAATAATCTAGCTCACATCGCCATGTGATCGTCATGTGATCAATACCCAAAGAGTTTACTAGAGTCAATAATCTAGTTCACATCACCATGTGATTAACACCAAAAGAGTACTAAGGTGTGATCATGTTTTGCTTGTGAGAGAGGTTTAGTCAACGGGTCTGCCACATTCAGATATGTATGTACTTAGTAATTTTCTATGTCTACAATGCTCTGCATGGAGCTACTCTAGCTAATTGCTCCCACTTTCAATACGTATCCAGATTGAGACTCGGAGTCTGATAACCCACAAGTATAGGGGATCGCAACAGTTTTTGAGGGTAGAGTATTCAACCCAAATTTATTGATTCGACACAAGGGGAGCCAAAGAATATTCTCAAGTATTAGCAGCTGAGTTGTCAATTCAACCACACCTGGAAGACTTAATATCTGCAGCAAAGTGTTTAGTAGCAAAGTAGTATGGAAGTAACGGTAATAGTAGCAAAAGTAACAGTAACGGTTTTGTAGCAATCATAACAGTGGCAACGAAAAAGTAACGAAGCAAAGATCAATATGTGAAAAGCTCGTAGGCAATGGATCAGTGATGGATAATTATGACAGATGGCATTCATCATGCAACAGTTATAACCTAGGGTGACACAGAACTAGCTCCAATTCATCAATATAATGTAGGCATGTATTCCGAATATAGTCATACGTGCTTATAGAAAAGAACTTGCATGACATCTTTTGTCCTACCCTCCCGTGGCAGCGGGGTCCTAATGGAAACTAAGGGATATTAAGGCCTCCTTTTAATAGATAACCGGACCAAAGCATTAGACCTTAGTGAATACATGAACTCCTCAAACTACGGTCATCACCGGAAAGTGTCCCGACTATTGTCACTCCGGGGTTGCCGGATCATAACACGTAGTAGGTGACTATAACTTGCAAGATAGGATCAAGAACACAAATATATTCATGAAAACATAATAGGTTTAGATCTGAAATCATTGCACTCGGGCCCTAGTGACAAGCATTAGGCATAGCAAAGTCATAGCAACATCATTCTTAGAACATAGTGGATACTAGGGATCAAACCCTAACAAATCTAACTCGATTACATGATAAATCTCATCCAACCCATCACTGTCCAGCAAGCCTACGATGGAATTACTCACGCACGGCGGTGAGCATCATGAAATTGGTGATAGAGGATGGTTGATGATGATGATGATGGCGATGATTTCCCCTCTCCGGAGCCCCGAACGGACTCCGGATCTGCCCTCCCGAGGAAGAACAGGAGGTGGCGGTGGCTCCGTATCGTAAAACACGATGAATCCTTCTCCCTGATTTTTTTCTCCCCGAACGTGAATATATGGAGTTGGGGTTGAGGTCGGTGGAGCTTCGTGGGACCCACAAGCCAGGGGGCGCGCCCCCACCCTTGTGGACAGGTGGTGGGTCCCCCTCGGTTGATTCTTTTGCCAATATTTTTAATTTATTCCAAAAATATTCTCCGTGAATTTTCAGGTCATTCCGAGAACTTTTATTTCTGCACAAAAATAACACCATGGCAATTCTGCTGAAAACATCGTCAGTCAGGGTTAGTTCCATTCAAATCATGCAAATTAGGGTCCAAAATAAGGGCAAAAGAGTTTGGAAAAGTAGATACGATGGAGACGTATCAACTCCCCCAAGCTTAACCCATTGCTTGTCCTCAAGCAATTCAGTTGACAAACTGAAAGTGATAAAGAAAAACTTTTACAAACTCTGTTTGATCTTGTTGTTGCAAATATGTATAGCCAGCATTCAGGTTTTCAGCAAAGATTATGAACTAACCATACTCACAATAACATTTAGGTCTCACATTCACTCATATCAATGGCGTAATCAACTAGCGAGTAATAATAATAAATCTTGGATGACAACACTTTTCCAAAACAATCATGATATGATATAACAAAATGGTATCTCGCTAGCCCTTTCCGAGACTGCAAAACATAAATGCAGAGCACCCCTGAAGATCAAGGACTGACTAGACATTGTAATTCATGGTAAAATAGATCCAGTCACAGTCATACTCAATATCAATTAATAACAATGCATACAAATGAAAGTGGAGCTCTCTAACTGGTGCTTTTTATAAGAGGATGATGACTCAGCATAAAAGTAAATAGATAGGCCCTTCGCAGAGGGAAGCAGGGATTTGTAGAGGTGCCAGAGCTCAAGCTTTTTGAAACAGAGATGAATATAATTTTGAGAGGTATGCTTTCATTGTCAACATAACAACCAAGGGATCTCGGTATCTTCCATGCTACATACATTATAGGCAGTTCCCAAACAGAATGGTAAAGTTTTTACTCCCCCTCCACCAACAATCACACTCCACGGCTAGCCGAATCCACTGGTACCGTCCATACCAACAACAGTCCTGGGGGAGTTTTTTTTTTAATTATTTTGATTTGATTTGAGCATGGGACTGGGACTGGGCATCCCGATTACCAGCCATTTTCTCGTGAATGATGAGCGGAGTCCACTCATCGTGAGAATAGCCCACCTAGCATGGAAGATACTGACAGCCCCCAGTCGCCACATGAGTGATTCGGGCATACAAAACAGATTATCATTTGAAGGTTTAGAGTTTGGCACATGCAAATTTACTTGGAACGGTAGGTAAATACCACATATAGGAAGGTATGGTGGACTCATATGGAATAACTTTGGGTTTATGGAAGTGGATGCACAAGCAGTATTCCCGCTTAGTACAAGTGAAGGCTAGCAAAAGATTGGGGGCGACCAACTAGAGAGCAACAACAGTCATAAACATGCATTGAGAGTAACCAACATTGAGTGCAAACATGAGTAGGATATAAATCACCATGAACATAAATATCGTGGAGGCTATGTTGATTTTGTTTTCAACTACATGTGTGACCATGTGCCAAGTCAAGCCACTCGAATCATTCAAAGGAGGATACCATCCTATCATACTACATCACAACCATTTTAAAAGCATGTTGGCACGCAAGGTAAACCATTATAAACTCCTAGCTAATTAAGCATGGCATGAGTAACTTTAATCTCTAATTATCATTGCAAACATGTTTCATTCATAATAGGCTGAATCAGGAACAATGAACTAGTCATATTTACAAAAACAAGATAGGTCAAGTTCATACCAGCTTTTCCTCATCCCAATCATTTCATCATATATCGTCATTATTGCCTTTCACTTGCACGACCGAACGATGTGAATAATAATAATAGTGCACGTGCATTGGACTAAGCTGGAATCTGCAAACATTTATTCAAAGGAGAAGACAAGGTAATATGGGCTCTTTGTTAGATCAACAATAATGCATATGAGAGCCACTCAACATTTTCATCGTGGTCTTCTCCTCTCGTCCCCCAAAGAAAAGAAAAATAATTTCAAAGAACATACTGAAATGTTTTTGGAGTTTTTTGTTTTTCTGAAAGAAAGCAAAACAAGAACGAGAAAAAGTATTTACACGGGAAAGCTCCCAACAAGCAAAAGAAGAACGAGAAATACTTTTGGGTTTTCTTTAATACTACAACTAAGCATGGTAGGGAAATAAGCTATAACTAATTTTTTTTGTTTTGTTTTTCTCAAAGTTTTTCGAACGCACAAGAAGAAAGCGGGAAAAACAAAGTAAACTAACATGGATAATATAATGAAAAAGTATGAACACCGACAACTGAAATGAGTGTGTGAACATGAATGTAATGTCGGTGAGAAATACATACTCCCCCAAGCTTAGGCTTTTGGCCTAAGTTGGTTTAGGGCCATGACTGGCCCGGATTGTATCCGGAATCATAGTTGGGGTTGTACTGTGCTGCGGCAGCTACCGCTTGGCGAGCTGCTTCTTGAAGGCGAGCGGCCGCCGCTGCTCTCTCATACTCGTTCGCCTCCTCTCTAGTTATAAAATATCTTCCATTTACCTCCGCACAAAGGAATCAGTGAGGTAGTAGTATTGTCGGCACTTATCTGACACGAAGTCCTCAAGGCCGGCATTTTGTACATATGCATCAAACTCATCCTTGAAACCTGCATGAGCCATGAATTCATCCGACGGCCATTCACAAGGCTGCACTTGAGCTTCCCTTGGTGGTTCAAGGTCCGGTTCACGTATCGCGAGCCTCGGTGCTTGCTTCCTCGAAGAACCACCTTGGTACATTTTCCTAGACATTTTTCTTCCTCTGAAAAATTTCTGAAACTTTTAGTGACTCAAAATAAAAGTGAACCAAACTCAACAAAATTGATAGCAACTACTCCTACAAGTGTCTAGAGGCTATATCATGCATCAAAACTACTTTGGACCACATAAATCTGACATGCAAGCTCAAGAACAAGGTCACCATAGCAGCAAAAATTTGCAATAAATAAAGCACTAGAACAAAAACTAATTGGACCATTGGAGGAGTCACATACCAAAGAACAATCCCCCAAAACAGTTTTGCAAATGGAGCTTTGCACAAGGAGATCGAAAATGGCCGCAAGATGAGCAAGAACACGGGTTTGAGCGACAGGATGATTTTTTCTGGAGGAAGATGAAGTGGATGGGTGTTGGGATAAGTGAGTGGGGCCTACATGGGACCCACAAGGCAGGGGGCACGCCCAGGGAGGTAGGGCGCGCCCTCCACCCTTGTGGTCCACTGGTGCAGCCCCCTGGTGCATTCTCAGTGCCAGAAATTCTCAAATATTCTATAAAAAATCATACTAAATTTTCAGGGCAGTTTTAACATAGTTTCTTTTAATGGAGCATGGTATAGTTGGTACTCCTGGATCTCCAAGTTTCTTTGGTAATCCACCCTTAAAAGTGTAATTAGCAAGCATGGTGGAAATTTCAGCTTCTGGTGTCTTTCTTTTATTTGTAACTATATCTTTCATATACTTAGCATAAGGAGACATTTTCAGCATATCAGTCAAACGCATACACAAGAAGATAGGTCTAATCATTTCAGCAAAGTGCTCAAAATCCTCATCATCCTTTTTCTTGGATGGCTTAGGAGGAAAGGGCATGGGTTTTTGAACCCATGGTTCTCTTTCTTTACCGTGCTTCCTAGCAACAAAGTCTCTCTTATCATAACGTTTATTATTTGATTGTGGGTTATCAAGATCAACAGCAGGTTCTACCTCTACATCATTATCATTACTAGGTTGAGCATCAACATGAACATCATCATTAAAATTATCACTAGGTTCATATTCATCACCAGATTGTGTCTCAGCATCAGAAATAGAAATATCATTTGGATTCTCAGGTGTGTCTATAACAGGTTCACTAGAAACATGCAAAGTCCTATCAGTTTTCTTTTTCTTTTTATTACTAGGACTAGATGCATCAGTATTAATTCTCTGAGAATCTTGCTCAACTCTCTTAGGATGACCCTCAGGATACAAAGGTTCTTGGGTCATTTTACCACCTCTAGTCATAACCCTAACAGCATTATCATTGTTCTTACTATTCAACTCATTAAGCAAATCATCATGTGCCTTAAGTACTTGTTCTACTTGAGTTCTAACCATGGAAGCATGTTTACTAATAAGCTTAAGATCATTAATAGTTCTACTCATATAATCACCCAAGTGGTCAAGCATGTGAGCATTATGTTTCAATTGTCTACTAACATAAGCATTGAAATTTTCTTGTTTAACAATAAAATTATCAAACTCATCCAAGCATTGACTAGCAGACTTATTATGAGGAATATCACCTTCATCAAATCTATAAAGAGAGTTTACCTCTACTACCTGTGTCGGGTTATCAAGACCATGTATTTCTTCAATAGGCGGTAAATTCTTAACATCTTCAGCTTTAATACCTTTTTTCTTTCATAGATTTCTTTGCCTCTTGCATATCTTCAGGGCTGAGGAATAGAATACCTCTTATCTTCGGAGTTGGCTTAGGGGTTGGTTCGGGAAGAGTCCAATCATTATCATTAATCAATATATTATTCAATAGCAATTCAGCTTGCTCAACAGTTCGTTCCCTGAAAACACAACCAGCACAACTATCTAGGTGGTCCCTAGAAGCATCGGTTAGTCCATTATAAAAGATATCAAGTATTTCATTTTTCTTGAGAGGATGATCAGGCAAAGCATTAAGTAATTGGAGAAGCCTCCCCCAAGCTTGTGGGAGACTCTCTTCTTCAATTTGCACAAAGTTAAATATTTCCTTTAAAGCAGCTTGTTTCTTATGAGCAGGGAAATATTTTTCAGAGAAGTGATGTATCATATCCTGGGGACTATGCACACAACCAGGAGCAAGAGAATTAAACCATAACTTAGCATCACCCTTTAATGAGAAAGGAAACAATTTAAGAATATAGTAATAGCGGATTCTTTCCTCATGAGCGAATAGGGTGGCTATATCATTCGATTTAGTAAGATGTGCCACAACAGTTTCAGATTCATAACCATAGAAAGGATCAGATTCAACCAAAGTAATTAACTCAGGATCGACAGAGAATTCATAATCCTTATTAGTAACAAAGATAGGTGAAGTAGCAAACTTAGGATCATATTGCATTCTAGCATTCAAAGACTTTTCCTTCAGCTTAGCTAACAGTTTCTTAAGATCCTCTCTATCATTGCAAGCAAGAAAGTCTCTAGCAGTTTCTTCATCCATAATATAACCCTCAGGTACAACAGGCAATTCATATCCAGGGGGAGAATCATAATCTTCAGTTTCAATAATATCATCAGTTTCAGTAATTTCATTTTCTCTAACCCTAGCAAGTTGTTCATCAAGAAATTCAACTAGTGGCATAGTATTATCAAGCAAAGCAGTAGTATCATCATGAGCATCATGCATAGCAGAAGTGGCATCATCAATTACTTGCGAAATATCAGAATTACTAGCAGGTGTAGGTGTTGCAAGCTTACTCAAAACAGAAGGTGAATCAAGTGCAGAGCTAGATGGCAGTTCCTTACCTCCCCTCGTAGTAGAGGAAAAAATCTTGGTTCTAGTATCTTTCAAATTCCTCATAGTGATCAACAGATATAAATCCCAAGTGACTTAGAGAATAGAGCTATGCTCCCCGGCAACGGTGCCAGAAAAAGGTCTTGATAACCCACAAGTATAGAGGATCGCAACAGTTTTCGAGGGTAGAGTATTCAACCCAAATTTATTGATTCGACACAAGGGGAGCCAAAGAATATTCTCAAGTATTAGCAGCTGAGTTGTCAATTCAGCCACACCTGGAAGACTTAATATCTGTAGCAAAGTAGTATGGAAGTAACGGTAACAGTAGCAAAAGTAACAGTAACAGTTTTGTAGCAATCGTAACAGTGGCAACGGAAAAGTAACGAAGCAAAGATCAATATGTGAAAAGCTCGTAGGCAATGGATCAGTGATGGATAATTATGTCGGATGGCATTCATCATGCAACAGTTATAACCTAGGGTGACACAGAACTAGCTCCAATTCATCAATATGATGTAGGCATGTATTCCGAATATAGTCATACGTGCTTATGGAAAAGAACTTGCACGACATCTTTTGTCCTACCCTCCCATGGCAGCGGGGTCCTAATGGAAACTAAGGGATATTAAGGCCTCCTTATAATAGATAACCGGATCAAAGCATTAGCACTTAGTGAATACATGAACTCCTCAAACTACGGTCATCACCGGAAAGTGTCCTGACTATTGTCACTCCGGGGTTGCCAGATCATAACACGTAGTAGGTGACAATAACTTGCAAGATAGGATCAAGAACACAAATATATTCATGAAAACATAATAGGTTCAGATCTGAAATCATGGCACTCGGGCCCTAGTGACAAGCATTAGGCATAGCAAAGTCATAGCAACATCAATCTTAGAACATAGTGGATACTAGGGATCAAACCCTAACAAAACTAACTCGATTTCATGATAAATCTCATCCAACCCATCACCGTCCAGCAAGCCTACAATGGAATTACTCATGCACGGCTGTGAGCATCATGAAATTGGTGATGGAGGATGGTTGATGATGATGATGGCGATGATTTCCCCTCTCTGGAGCCCCGAACGGACTCCGGATCTGCCCTCCCGAGGAAGAACAGGAGGTGGCGGCGGCTCCATATCGTAAAACGCGATGAATCCTTCTCCCTGATTTTTTTCTCCCCGAACATGAATATATGGAGTTGGAGTTGAGGTCGGTGGAGCTTCGTGGGACCCACAAGCCAGGGGAGTGCGCCCAGGGGGTAGGGCGCGCCCCCCACCCTTGTGGACAGGTGGTGGGTCCCCCTCGGTTGATTCTTTCACCAATATTTTTTATATATTCCAAAAATATTCTCCGTGAAGTTTCAGGTCATTCCGAGAACTTTTATTTCTGCACAAAAATAACACCATGGCAATTCTGCTGAAAACAGCGTCAGTCCGGGTTAGTTCCATTCAAATCATGCAAATTAGGGTCCAAAACAAGGGCAAAAGAGTTTGGAAAAGTAGATACAATGGAGACGTATCAGAGTCATCTAGATTAGTGTTAAAGCTTGCATCGACGTAACCCTTTACGACAAACCCTTTATTACCTCCATAACCGAGAAACATTTCCTTAGTCCTCTAAGGATAATTTTGACCGTTGTCCAGTGATCTACTCATGTATCACTATTTTACCCCCTTGCCAAACTCATGGAAAGGCACACAACAGGTCTGGTACACATCATGGCATACTTTATAGAACCTACAGCTGAGGCATAGGGAATGACTTTCATTCTCTTTCTATCTTCTGCCGTGGTCGGGCTTTGAGTCTTACTCAACTTCACACCTTACAATACAGGCTAGAACTCCTTCTTTGGCTGATCCATTTTGAATTCCTTCAAAAATTTGTCAAGGTATGTACTCATTGAAAGTCTTATCAAGCGTCTTGATCTATCTCTATAGATCTTGATGCCCAATATGTAAGCAGCTTCACCGAGGTCTTTCATTGAAAAATTCTTATTCAAGTATCCTTTTATGCTATCCAGAAATTCTATATCATTTCCAATCAATAATATGTCATCCACATATAATATCATAAATGCTACAGAGCTCCCACTCACTTTCTTGTAAATACAGGCTTCACCGTATGTCTGTATAAAACCATATGCTTTGATCACCTCATCAAAGCATATATTCCAACTCCGAGATGCTTGCACCAGTCCATAGATGGATCGCTGGAGCTTGCACACTTTGTTAGCACCTTTAGGATCGACAAAACCTTCTGGTTGCATCATATACAACTCTTCTTTAAGAAATCCATTAAGGAATGCAGTTTTGACGTCCATTTGCCAGATTTCATAATCATAAAATGCGGCAATTGCTAACATGATTCGGACGGACTTAAGCATCGCTACGGGTGAGAAAGTCTCATCGTAGTCAACTCCTTGAACTTGTCGAAAACATTGTGCGACAAGTCGAGCTTTATAGACAGTGATATCAGCGCCCGTCTTCCTCTTGAAGATCCATTTATTCTCAATGGCTTACCGATCATCGGGCAAGTCCGCCAAAGTCCACACTTTGTTCTCATACATGGATCCTATCTCAGATTTCATGGCCTCAAGCCATCTGTCGGAATCTGGGCTCATCATAGCTTCTTCATAGTTCGTAGGTTCCTCGTGGTCTAATAACATGACTTCCAGGACAGGATTACCATACCACTCTGGTGCGGAATGTGTTATGGTTGACCTACAAAGTTCTGTAGTAACTTGATCTGAAGTTTCATGATCATCATCATTAGCTTCCTCTCTAGTTGGTGTAGGCATCACGGGAACGGTTTTCTCTGATGTGCTACTTTCCAATTCGAGATAAGGTACAACTACCTCATCAAGTTCTACTTTCCTCCCACTCACTTCTTTCGAGAGGAACTCTTTCTCTAGAAAGGACCCAAACTTAGCGACAAAGATCTTGCCTTCGGATCTGTGGTAGAAGGTGTACCCAATAGTTTCTTTAGGTATCCTATGAAGACGCACTTTTCCGATTTGGGTTCGAGCTTATCTGGCTGAAGCCTTTTGACATAAGCATCGCATCCCCAAACTTTAGGAAACAACAGCTTAGGTTTATTGCCAAACCACAGTTCATACAGTGTCGTCTCAACGGATTTAGATGGTGCCCTATTTAACGTGAATGCAGCTGTCTCTAATGCATAACCCCAAAACGATAGTGGTAAATCGGTAAGAGACATCATAGAACGCACCATATCTAATAAAGTACGGTTACGACGTTCAGACACACCATTATGCTGTGGTGTTCCAGTTGGCGTGAGTTGTGAAACAATTCCACATTGTTTTAAATGAAGGCCAAACTCGTAACTCAAATATTCGCCTCCGTGATCGGATCGTAGAAACTTTATTTTCTTGTTACAATGATTCTCCACTTCACTCTGAAATTCTTTGAACTTTTCAAATGTTTCAGACTTGTGTTTCATTAAGTAGATATACCCATATCTGCTCAAATCATCTGTGAAGGTTAGAAAATAACGATACCCGCCGTGTGCTTCAACACTCATCGGACCGCATACATCTGTATGTATTATTTCCAATAAGTCATTAGCTCGCTCCATTATTCCGGAGAAGGGAGTTTTAGTCATCTTGCCCATGAGGCATGGTTCGCAAGTATCAAATGATTCATAATCAAGTGATTCCAAAAGTCCATCCGCATGGAGTTTCTTCATGCGCTTTACACCAATATGACCTAAACGACAGTGCCACAAGTATGTTGCACTATCATTATCAACTTTGCATCTTTTGGCATCAATATTGTGAATATGTGTATCACTACGATCGAGATTCAATAAACCATTTACATTGGGTGTATGACCATAGAAGGTTTTATTCATGTAAACAGAACAACAATTATTCTCTGACTTAAATGAATAGCCGTATTGCAATAAACATGATCCAATAATATTCATGCTCAACGCAAACACCAAATAACATTTATTTAGGTTCAACACTAATCCTGAAGGTAGAGGGAGTATGCGATGGTGATCTTATCAACCTTGGAATCACTTCCAACACACATCGTCACCTCACCCGTAACTAGTCTCTGTTCATTTTGCAACTCCTGTTTCGAGTTACTAATCTTGGCAACTAAACCGGTATCAAATACCCAGGGGCTACTATGAATACTAGTAAAGTACACATCAATAACATGTATATCAAATATACCTTTGTTCACTTTGCCATCCTTCTTATCAGCCAAGTATTTGGGGCAGTTCCGCTTCCAGTGACCATTTCCTTTGCAGTAGAAGCACTCAGTTTCAGGCTTGGGTCTAGCTTTGGGCTTCTTCATGGAAGCGGCAACTTGTTTGCTGTTCTTCTTGAAGTTCCCTTTCTGTCCCTTGCCCTTTTTCTTGAAACTAGTGGTTTTGTTAACCATCAACACTTGATGCCCTTTCTTGATTTCTACCTTCATCGATTTCAGCATCGCGAAGAACTTGGGAATCATTTTCGTCATCCCTTGCACATTATAGTTCATCACGAAGTTCTAGTAGCTTGGTGATAGTGACTAGGGAACTCTTGTCAATCACTATGTTATCTAGAAGATTAACTCCCACTTGATTCAAGCGATTGTAGTATCCAGACATTCTGAGCACATGCTCACTGGCTGTGCTATTCTCGTCCATCTTGTAGGCAAAGTATTTGCCCGAGGTCTCATACCTCTCGACACAAGCATGAGTCTTAAATACCAATTTCAGCTCTTGGAACATCTCATATGCTCCGTTGCGTTCAAAACATTTTTGAAGTCCCGGTTCTAAGCCGTAAAGCATGGCGCACTAAACTATCAAGTAGTCATCATACCAAGCTTGTCAAACATTCATAACGTCTGCATCTGCTCCTGCAACAGGTCTGTCACCTAGCGGTGCATCAAGGACATAATTCTTCTGTGCAGCAATGAGGATAATCCTCAGATCACGGACCCAGTCCGCATTATTGCTACCATCATCTTTCAACTTAGTTTTCTCTAGGAACATATCAGAAATAGTGGAGCTATAGCGCGAGCTATTGATCTACAACATAGATTTGCAAATACTATCAGGACTAAGTTCATGATAAATTAAGTTCAATTAATCAAATTACTAAAGAACTCCCACTTAAATAGACATCCCTCAAGTCATCTAAGTGATACGTGATCCAAATCAACTAACCCATGTCCGATCATCACGTGAGATGGGGTAGTGATCAATGGTGAACATCTCTATGTTGATCATATCTACTATATGATTCACGTTCGACCTTTTGGTCTCCAGTGTTCCGAGACCATGTTTGTACATGCTAGGCTCGTCAAGTTTAACCCAAGTATTCTACATGCGCAAAACTGTCTTACACCCGTTGTATGTGAACGTAGAGTCTATCACACCCGATCATCACGTGGTGTCTCGAAACGATGAACTTTCGCAACGATGCATACTCGGGGAGAACACTTATATCTTGAAATTTAGTGAGGGGATCATCTGATAAAGCTATCGTCGTTCTAAGCAAAATAAGATGCATAAAAGTTAAACATCACATGCAATCAAAATATGTGACATGATATGGACATCATCATCTCGTGCCTTTGATCTCCATATCCAAAGCATCGTCATGATCTCCATCATCATCAGCTCGACACCTTGATCTCCATCACTGCGTCGTGGTCGTCTTGCCAAGTATTGCTTCTACAACTATTGCTAACGCATAGCGATAAAGTAAAGCAATTACATGGCGTTTGCATTTCATAAAATAAAGAGACAACCATAAGGCTCCTGCCGGTTGCCTGATATCTTACAAAACATGATCATCTCATACAATAACGTATATCACATCACAACATGCCCTACAAAAACAAGTTAGACGTCCTCTACTTTGTTGTTGCAAGTTTTACGTGGCTGCTACGGGTTTCTAGCAAGAATCGTTCTTACCTACGGCAAAAACCACAACGGTGATTGGTCAAGTTTGCTGTTTTAACCTTCTTCAAGGACTGGTCGTAGTCAAATTCGATTCAACTAAAGTAGGAGAAACAGACACCCGGCAGCCACCTTTATGCAAAACTAGTTGCATGTCAGTCGGTGGAACCGGTCTCATGTGCGTGGACATGTAAGGTTGGTCTGGGCCGCTTCATCCCACAATACCGCTGAATCAAAATAAGATGTTGGTGGTAAGCAGTATGACTATCACCGCCCACAACTCTTTGTGTTCTACTCGTGCATATCATCTACGCATAGACCTGGCTCATGATGCCACTGATGGGAAACGTTGCATGGAAAACAAAAAAAAATTCTACGCACACGCAATGATCTATCCATGAAGATGCATAGCAACGAGGGGGAGAGTATGTCTACATACCCTCGTAGACCGTAAGCGGAAGCGTTTCACAACGCGGTTGATGTAGTCGAACTTTCTTCGTGCTCCAACCGATCTATTACCGAACACACGGCACCTCCGAGTTCTGCACACGTTCAGCTCGGTGACGTCCTCCGCCTTCTAGATCCAGCAAGACGGTGAGGTAGTAGATGAGTTCCGGCAGCACGACGGCGTGGTGACGGTATATGGTGATGTGATCTCCGCAGGGCTTCGCTTAAGCACTACGAAAATATGACCGAGTGAGTAAACGGTGGACGGGGGTGCCGCACACGGCTAAGACAATGTTGTGTCCCTGTGTGGCGCCCCCTCCCCATGTATATATAGGTGGGAGGGGAGGGGAGGCAGCCAGGTGCGCCCTAGGGCTGGCCGCCGTCCCCTAGGGCTCCTGCCTTGCCCTGCGCCCTCCTTTCCTTGTATTAACAAGGGGGAAGGAAAGAGGGGGGAGAGGGAAGGAAGGGGCAGTCCTACTCCACACTTTCCTTGCCCTCCCCTCTTTCCTTCTCCTCCTCATAGGGCCAGCCTCTATAGGGGCGCACCATCCCCTTGTGGGCTGGTGTATTCCCTCACTTGGCCCATAAGGCCCGTATCTTTGTCGGGGGTGCCCGAAACTCCTTTCCGGTGACCCGATAAGTAATCGGTACCCTCCGAAACACTTCCGGTGTCCGAATACCATCGTCCTATATATCAATCTTTACCTCTCGACTATTTCGAGACCCCTCGTCATGTCCGTGATCTCATCTGGGACTCCGAACAACATTCGGTCACCAAATCACATAACTCGTATAATACTATATCATCATAGAACGTTAAGCGTGCGGACCCTACGGGTTCGAGAACTATGTAGACATGACCGAGACACCTCTTCGGTCAATAACCAATAGCGGAACTTGGATGCCCATATTGGCACCTACATATTCTACGAAGATCTTTATCGGTCGAACCGTTATGACAGCATACACAATTCCCTTTGTCCATCGGTATGTTACTTGCCCGAGATTCGATCGTCGGTATCTTCATACCTAGTTCAATCTCATTACCGGCAAGTCTCTTTAGTCATTCTGTAATACATCACCTCATGACTAACTCCTTAGTCATTTGCTTGCAAGCTTATGATGTGTATTACCGAGAGGGCCCAGAGATACCTCTCCGATACTCAGAGTGACAAATCCTAATCTCGATCTATGCCAACTCAACAAACACCTTCGGAGATACCTGTAGAGCATATTTATGATCACCCAGTTATGTTGTGACGTTTGATAGCACACAAGGTATTCCTTCGGTATCCGGGAGTTGCATAATCTCATAGTCAAAGGAATATGTATTTGACATGAACAAAGCAATAACAATAAAACTGAACGATCATTATGCTGAGCTAACGGATGGGTCTTGTCCATCACATCATTCTCCTAATTATGTGATCCCGTTATCAAATGACAACACATGTCCATGGTTAGGAAACCTTAACCATCTTTAATCAACGAGCTAGTCTAGTAGAGGCTTACTAGGGACATAGTATTTGTTTATGTATTCACACATGTATTTAAGTTTCCGATAAATACAATTCTGGCATGAATAATAAACCTTTATCATGAATAAGGAAATATAAAATAACAACTTTATTATTGCCTCTAGGGCATATTTCCTTCAAAAAGGTCCATCGGTCAAACCCCGTCTGGTGAAAGTCAAAGGCCTAGATCCGTCGGTCGACTGTGTCAGGTTTAGACGGGACGGGGTACCTGGGGGGGGGTAGCAAACATGCCAGGTCTTGCGGTGGGCCCTCCTACGCGTGTGGAAGCGTGGTGGCAGGTGCAAGCACCCGACACGCGGCTCCGGGGTGTGCCCCCCCCTCACGGGCGTCGCTGCCGCGGTGTCATGGAGGGGGGAAACGGCCATGTCGGGCCGACACGGAGGGAATCTTGGGGTGGGTTGGGCCCGGACCATGTTCCTGGGTGTAGCTATGGGCTGGGCTATGACAACCCGGTGAAAAGGTCCATCGGTCAAACCCAGTCCGGCGAAATTCAAAGGCCTAGATTCATCGGTCGACTGTGTCAAGTTTAGACGGGACGGGGTACCTCGGGGGTAGCAAACACGTCAGGTCTTGCGGTGGGCCCTCCTACGCGTGTGGAAGCATGGTGGAAGGCACAAGCACCCGGCACGCGGCTCCGGGGTGTGCCCCCCTCACGGGCGTCGTTGCCGCCGTGTCACGGAGGGGGGAAACGGCCACGTCGGGCCGACATAGAGGGAATCTTGGGGTGGGTTGGGCCCGGACTGTGTTTGTGGGTGTAGCTATGGGCTGGGCTATGACAACCCGATGAAAAGGTCCATCGGTCAAACCCCATCCAGCGAAAGTCAAAGGCCTAGATCCGCCGGTCGACTGTGTTAGGGTTAGACGGGACGGGGTACCTGGGGGGTAGCAAACACGTCAGGTCTTGCAGTGGGCCCTCCTACGCGTGTGGAAGCGTGGTGGCAGGCGCAAGCAGCCTGCACGCGGTTCCGGGGTGTGCCCCCCCTCACGGGCGTCGCTGCCGCCGTGTCACGGAGGTGGGAAACGGCCACGTCGGGCCGACACAGAGGGAATCTTGTGGTGGGTTGGGCCCGGACCGTGTTCGTGGGTGTAGCTATGGGCTGAGCTATAACAATCCGGTGAAAAGGTCCATTGGTCAAACCCCGTTCGGCGAAAGTCAAAGGCCTAGATCCGCCGGTCGACTGTGTCAGGGTTAGACGGGACGGGGTACCTGGGGGGTAGCAAGCACGTCAGGTCTTGCGGTGGGCCCTCCTACGCGTGTGGAAGCGTGGTGGCAGGCGCAAACACCCGGCACGCGGCTCCGGGGTGTGCCCCTCCCTCACGGGCGTCGCTGCCGTCATGTCATGGAGGGGGAAATGGCCATGTTGGGCCGACACGGAGGGAATCTTGGGGTGGGTTGGGCCCGGACCGTGTTCGTGGGTGTAGCTATGGGCTGGGCTATGACAACCCGGTGAAAAGGTCCATCGGTCAAACCCCGTCCGGTGAAAGTCAAAGGCCTAGATCCGTCGGTCGACTGCGTTAGGGTTAGATGGGACGGGTACCTGGGGGGTAGCAAACACGTCAGGTCTTGCGGTTGGCCCTCCTACGCATGTGGAAGTGTGGTGGCAGGCGCAAGCACCCGGCACGTGGCTCCGGGGTGTGCCCCCCTTCACGGGCGTTGTTGCCCACGTGTCACGGAGGGGGGGAACGGCCACGTCGGGCCCCCCTCACGGGCGTCGCTAACTTTTTTAACACGCATACACATATTTATCATGTGTGTAATAAAAAAGCAAAACAAATGTATATATAGTAACTTTTTTTGAACACTCAGACTAATTTATATATAGCATGTATGTATATATGTTTAATAAAAAAGTAATAAAATAGTGGGTGCTATCTATGCCGACGGCTAAAGCGTGGACACGTGGCACCCATGTTATGCCGACAGCCAAGCCATCGGCATAGCGTGGACACGTGGCACCCATGTTATGCCGACGGCCAAGCCGTCGGCATAGTGCCCTCTTATCCACTCGGCCGTTCCTCCTCCTCCACTCATTTCCCTCTGTCTCACCCACCCAACCCCAATCTCCCTCTCTCTCTCTCTCTC